>OZ020303.1:62421129-63160500 GCA_963971305.1 Arcuatula senhousia | reverse complement strand
CTATAGATAGTGACCTAAATTTTTGGTCTTCCAAGTGACACTAGGATTGTGTGTTACGTATATATAATATGTTGTTGATAAATTTTATCTCTTTAAAAGAATTTTTTGTTTGTTCAGTATCACAAAATGATCATCAAGGTTTCAAGGTTTCTCTTCTTTAACCTTATACATGTACATTAGAATTGTATGGTGATTGTTCAAGTGATTAATGCCCACAACTGCATGTTATCTGCACCCTACATGCATGCTGAATACTTTGGAATGTGAATCATTAGAAAAGAGTATAACAATGGGATTGTGAAAAAATTGACGTAAGCCATCTTATTAAAAAGCTGACAGATTTAAAAACCCAGGCGTTCGTTGACGTTAACTGAGCTCTGACATTAAGCTTTTTTCTCTCAATAAGCACATCCAAACGGAACAATCATGGAGAAACCAAAAGAAACTGGATCAAAACGTTTCTTATATACGTTATCCTTCTTTGCAGCCATCGGTGGTTTTCTCTTTGGATACGATACGGGAGTTGTTTCAGGAGCAATGCTCCTGCTCAAAGACGAATTTAACCTCGATTCGTTTTCTCAAGAAATAATAGTCAGCGTTACAATTGCCGCTGCTATCGTCTTTGCACTTGTTAGTGGTTTCCTCAACTCGTGGTTTGGAAGGAAGGGGACGACGATTATCGGTAGCGTTGTTTTTACTGGTGGTGCTGTAGTGCTTGGGGTGGCACAGAATACTATGATGTTGATCATCGGAAGAGGCATTCTTGGGGTAGGAATAGGTAAGATAGATTTTAATTATATTTCAAGCTTATCATCATTTCTGATGAATATCAATCTCCTTGTTAAAAAAAAACTATTTTAATCCTTTTGAATCTTAAATATTTGAATATTTTTTTAGTCCTCTTGTGGTCTTGCGTTTTTTTCACCGCCAATTCTGTCCTTTAACATAGCTTGACAAATAGATATATGCTATAGTTTTGTTTGCTATGATCGCAGCTAATGGAACAACAATAAACAAAGCTCGGTACCAAATGTTTTTTATCTGCTATGAGCCATGTTTTTTTTCTCAAAAAATGCTAAACTTATTACAAACCTTGTATTTTTATTTTTCTAGAACTTTTTCTTTTCAGGTTTAACTTCGATGACTGTACCAATTTACATAGCTGAGTGTGCACCACCTGAAATGAGGGGAAGACTTGTGGCCTTAAACAATGCCTGCATCACATGTGGACAGTTTATAGCTAGTGTTATAGATGGTTTGTTCAGCTATGATGCCAAAAACGGATGGAGGTATGCTAGTTTTATACTTTTTAGGCTCCACCACCGAACGAAGAAAAGCATATTCGGGTTCGTTTGTCCGTCAATCCGTCCCAAATCAGATTTAATTACCATCGTATCGAATTAACGTATATGTTTCCATGTGATGAGATGCTGGACATACGTGTCTTTTTGGACAATTTTGGCTTACGCTTTAATACAGTTAGTCAAATAGGAGTTTTGAACACTGAATTGTAAGTGATGTTGTATGTAATATTATTCGCATTGTTTTTATAATAATTGCTACTCAAATGCCTGGCTTAATTTTATTATGGTCCGACCACGTATATGGATCGGACATATAGTTTTACCCTTGTCCGTCCGTCCGTCCATACGTATGTAACACTTTAATCAAGTTCTTGGTTCAGGTCCATTACTCTGATACTAGATGTTGGGGGTCAATGATAATTTACCACTAGATGGGTCTTGGGTAGGGTTACACCATACACTAGAAATTAGGTCACTGTGACCTATATTTTTATGCATAGACGACTTTGGTTAAGGTCCATAACTTGGATACAAGGTGTTATGGGTCAATGATATTTCACCACTAGATATGTCTTGGGTGACGTGACATCAATGACTAGAAAGAAGTAGAGGTACCAATGGGGCATCCGAATGTCACAGTCCGAAAGGGCAGAGAACAAACAAGGACAGGACGAAAAATCAGACAACATATCAAACACGGAAACACAAAAACCACTGAATATCAATCAAAAACGCGAACTCTAGTCGTAATGAAAGTGAACTCAGGTGCTCCGGAAGAGAAAGCGATTCCTGCCTGCTTAAGCACACCCGTCGCGTTGCCAGTTTTCAATTCAATGAAAGAAAGACAAACAAAACCATATGACAAACCAACATCTGCACTAATCTGAGAGAATAATATCCCATATTTGTCTATGAGTGCATGATGTCTGCCGTAAAATTTCTTGAGTAACGACAGCAACCGAGGAGCAACATAACTGTGTGATAACAATTTTCGTGTCAAACGTGACGCTCTGTCGAGGAAATCGATGTAATTCCCGAAAGCTCTGAAGTAACGAATCAGTTAAAAAAAGCTGGAGCGGACGGAACGAAAGCTGACAATTGGAAAGTTGAAGTCATCGCGTTTGTCATAGAGCTTTTTGAAAAAGTTTTCCTTGATTGATGATGTCCTTTCACTGAACAATTCTCGATTTGGTGACTTTCTACATTGAGAGTCTATTTCGAGATGAAGATCTAAATATGAAGCAGACTACCTATAATCTGTTATGTCTTTTATCTTAAGTTCCTGATGATATATGAGATGTAGAAAGTCACCAAATCGAGAATTGCTCAGTGAAAGGACATCTTCAATATAACGGAAATTGAGGTTAAAAGAGTGAGCCAGTCTACGATCTTTTTTGTCTAGAACAGATATCAAGAAGTCTGTTTCATATGAATGAAGAAACAAATCAGCTAGCCAATGTCCACAATTAGTGCCCATTTGAATCACTATGGTTTGCTGAAAAACACGTCCACCAAACTGAACAAATATGTTGTCGATAAGGAAAGTGAGAAATTAGGTCACTGCGACCTATATTTTATGCACGAATGACTTTTGTTAAGTTCTTGGTTAAGGTCCATTACTTGGATAATAGATGATGGGGGTCAATGGTATTTCACCATTGATTTGTCTTGGGGAACGTGACACCACCCACTTGAAATAAGGTCACTGTGACCTATATTTTACGTATGAATAACTTTGGTTAAGTACTTAGTTAAGTCCATATCTCGGATACTAAATGTTTGGGGTCAATTGTATTTCACCAATAGATGTGTGTTGGGTAACAGTTCACCACCCAATAGAAATTGGGTCACCGTGACCTAAATTTTATATATGAACGACTTTGGTTAAGGTCCATATCTTGGAAACTTCATATTAGGGGTTAGTGATATTTCACTATTAGATGAGTTTTGGGTAACAATACACCACCCACTAGAAATTAGGTCACTGTGACTTATATTTTAAACTTTTGATTCATTTCTTGACTAAGGTCCATATCCCAGGTAATACACATTTGGGGTCAATGATATTTCAAGAACGGGAGGGTCATTCTGTGGCTCATAGACACATTTTCTAGTTTTGTTGGGTTTACTTTTATAGTATGCAGAATAGAATGATGTATAATAAACCTTTTATCCTTCATATGTCTATGTTACGTATAAGAAAAGTAATGTGTTGAAACGATTCCATGTGATGCGATGTCGGGCATACGTGTCTTTTGAACATTGTTTTGCTTAAATTAACAATTAGTGAAATAGGAGTGGAAACATTTTACTCGTGATTTGTGAGCGATGTTGTATGTAGTATTCTTCGCTTTGTGATAAATATTAGTATTTTTATAGTATTTGCTTCTTAAACCAACCTAAATAACATCATTAAAATATGTTTGCCTTATATTCAGATATATGCTGGGCTTAGCTGGAGTCCCCTCTATCATACAGTTTATAGGTTTCCTGTTTTTACCTGAAAGCCCACGATGGCTCCTTATGAAAGGTAGAGACGACCGAGCTAGGGTCATCTTGCGTCGGATCCGGGATCAAGAGGACGTCGAAGAAGAAGTCCTGGACGTAAAGGCCAAGTTTAAGGAGGAAGAAGAACTTAATATCTCGGGTACATATACATGAATACTATAAAGGACTAGCCTTCATAGTGTTTAAATTATTTTCTTATGGTAATAATTAAGAAAAACTGCATGTTAATATTATTTGAATGGTCCCGTGAATGGGAGAGCAATACCCCATGCATGCACGTAAAAACCTATTTGTAGAGTTCGATAAGAGTAGGCTCAATGGGGGCCGCTACAAAGGCCACACTCGCAATCTGCTAGCTGGAGAGGGATTAATATAAGCATTAAGCTTGTTTCCCAATCCAGGGTAAATAAATATGTTAAACTAATTTGAATGGAAAATGAATTGTGAAAACCAAAGGTCCAGAACATAACCTCAATATTTTGCATCTGTTGTTTTATTTAATTCATAAAGATTAAATTAAAAGTTCGTTCTCATATATGCAAAATAAATCTCAACCCCATATTCAATAGGTTAAAAGTCTGGCTATGTAACGATATTATCTTGTTCAAAAATCTAGGTTTTGATGAAGATTTTATTTCGTTTAAAAAATGCCTTTCCTTTATTATACGTTATGAAAAGAAAATGGTTTGAATTTTCAGACCAATTTATCTTGAAAAGAATAATGACAACGCCATCAGTTAGAAGAGCTTTACTTCTTGGTTGTGGACTTCAACTGTTTCAACAGCTAAGTGGAATCAACACAGTCATGTAAGACAAGTTTGATAACAAGCTAAGTTTGGAATCGTGGTATTTTATGAATACATTTTGCAGCATTTAGAATTCACAAAGTTAAAGACGGACCTATATCAAATTACAATTCAGAAAAATGTTTATTTTCACATGTTTAAAATATAAAGCATAGAAATTTACAAAAGACGTTTGGGAGTTGAAAAACGAAACCAACTTTCAGTGGATAATATAGAAGCAATCTTACAATGTAATGGATTATGTCCTTCTGTGCATTATTCTCACTGCATTCCCCTTAAACTTAAAGGTACTACAGTGCCAGCATCATAAAAATGACAGGAATTCGGGACAATTCAACAGCTATTTGGATGTCTGCTGCCACAGCTTTTGTCAATTTTGCATTCTCTTTTCCTGGAGTTTATTTGGTAGAAAAAATGGGACGAAGATTATTGTGTCTACTAAGCTTAGTTGGTAATAATTAATATAAGTTATAATTATTATTAAATGCATTTTAAAATGCCTTTTCATGCTTGTATAATGATAGGTTTTCATTATCAATCATTTAGCCAGAAGTCGCTACTATAAATCTTCTGTTTCCTTTTCTTATGAAAAATTTCTATTTATTATTGATATAGAAAAATTATCTCTTTCAAGTACAAATGTATAGGAACATTCATTTATTTTTAAATAAGCTTTTATTTATTTTTAGGTTACCTGGTCAAAGGCCATGTAGACCATGTGAGCTTATGCCATCACCATGTGTCCGTCGTCGTCGTCCGTCGTCTGTCGTCCGTTAACAATTTCAAAAATCTTCTTCTCTGAAACCGCTGAACCAATTTAACTCAAACTTTGCAGGAATGATATATTACATGTTGGCAACAAACGATCCTCATTTTAAAATGATTCAATAAAATCATGGCCGCTGTTACTAAAAATAGAACATAGGGTAAAATCACTTAAAATGGCTTATAACTCAGCAACCATAACAGATAGAAAAAATCCGAAGGATATTAGGCTCTTCAGAATCAATCTTCATTGGGTCGAAGATGTCAGATGACCCTTGATAGGGATTATGGCCCTTTAAAGGTAAAAAATAGCGGTTTTTTTCATGTTTTTGGCCTACAGAATGAAAACTATTGCAGATAGAGAAAAGCTGTTGCTTGCTTTGATGTTCAGCTAATTAAGCTTTACAAAAGTCTCTATAAGGTCAAAGTTGTCAGATAACCCTTATAGGGGTTACAGCTCCTTAAAGCCGAAAAATAGTGTTTTTGATCTATAGAATGAAAACTATTGCAGATAGAGAAAAGCTGTTGCTTGCTTATATGTTCAGCTCATTTAGGTCTACAAAAGTCTTCATAGGGTTGAAGTTGTCAGATGACCCCTTATAGGGGTTACAGCCCCTTAAAGGCAAAAAAAATAATGTTTTTGGTCTATAAAATGAAAACTATTGCAGATAGAGAAAAGCTGTTGCTTGCTTAAATGTTCAGCTAATTTAGCTCTACAAAAGTCTCCATAAGGTCAAAGTTGTCAGATAACCATTTATAGGGGTTACAGCCCCTTAAAAGTTGAATAATAGTGGTTTTTTTTTTTTGCTTATTTAGAATAAAAACTATTGCAGACAGAGAAAAACTTTTTCTTGCTTAAATATTCAGCTCATTTAGCTATACAAAAGTCTTCAAAGGTTTGACTTCAAGACCAGGTGAGCGATTCAGACTCCTGGGAGCCTCTTGTTTTTTCTTTGGCATTTCATTAATGACAAACAAGTCTCAATATGTTTCACTAGTTTGCATTTAATACCTAAACAAAACTACAAGAAACTTATTTCTCCTACTCATAACAATGGTATCCAAGTGGAAGAAATTGAACGAACAAAGGACCATGGCCATTTTCCCTGTAATTCTGACCATAGATGGGCCAATTTCAAAAGTTTCACAAAATACTCTTCATGTTATAAAAATGTGTAGAGTGGGACCATTGCGATGAAGTAAATAAAAATCAACAATATTCAAAACCTTCAAACCGATGATATTTTGTCCTGAAAATCTAAGAAAATGCATTTTGCACATTTTTGCTTAAAAATTGCCTCTTTAATATGGGAATCCCCCATGAAGGACACGCACAACCAACATGACTTTTGGGGTTTTGAGTAGAATGGTTAAATTAGAATTATATGCATTTTTAAAGATTTAGGTTGTCGATGTCCTTCTAACGAAAAATTACTGTTTAACAAAAAAATCACAAATTAAAAGAATTCAAAACTTTAAATGTTTATTTTTTCACAGTTACAGTATGTATCCGATAGCTCAGTGAGTTAGGTCGCTGGTATTTAAATCTTATACCATGACTAATAGTGTTTGCACTATTATATATTGACAGTGTAAGTTCAAATCTTGAACGGAGTGTTCGATTTTGTCCTTCTGTATCTCAATTATAGAGATAATCATATTTTTAATGCTTAATTAAAAGTCAATAACGTTTTTCAATTATTTGCCGTTTTATTTCACTTTTTCCCGAGCCAAATCGAATATGACACTAAGTACATTTTAGCTTTTGGTTGGTAACAGTGGCGGATCCAGAGGGGGGGCACAGGGGGCACGTGCCCCCCCACCTGACCTCTTCAAAAATAAAATTAGGCCTATAATTACATGATCATAATCCACCACTTTCTTATCCAAACATAAAACAATTAACACAACTTGTATATATCCTGTCCTTTTGTTTATCAATTGATTTATGGCTTAACTGTTACCAGATGTGATTTTTACAGGTACATGAAATTTCTGTTTTTGTAGTTGATACCTGTTGATATATGCATATTTTAACTGTTTACATGTATATTTCAAGGCAAAAGCTACATGTATACAATAGTGTTCTTTATAGAAAAAAAAATAATGATGAAATAGAGAAAATAATTCATCGGTTTGCAACAATGCATTAAAATTCATAGTTCTTTGTTTAAATTTTTTCTTTAATAATTAGTGTTTAAATAACAGTGAAATCGATGTGGGTATTTGCTTAAAAACAATTTTGATATTATTTATGTTTTATTTTTATGGGAATTGAAACAATATAAACTGGAATTTTATAGTAAAATTGAACTTTCATGCAATTATTTAATGAATGACGTCTTTGATTGACAAATTTTGTTTATGAAACAAAAGGTTGACCTAAGCACTGGTGCATCCCTTGCGCTTACATGGTTAGAAAATATTATTATTTCCTATTTCATCATCGTGTGTCATGCCCCTAAGTTTGCTGTCGAAATATTATTATTAAACACTTAAATGGTGAATACGTGATATTACCCAAGAGTATTAAGTTTTTAACCACAAATTCTAGTTTGATCCTGAATTTTATAGCAAATTTTAGGATCAAAACAGTAAGAGACGAGTGACAATATTATCGTCAAAACTTACGAAAATTTCACTTAAAAAATAACACAAGCTATAATTGCATATCAAAGTTTCCCTAAGTAGCTAAACCCATTTCAAGTCTTGAGAAGTCAAAACAAAAAAAAATTAACTAATTGCTGCGTTATGGGTAATGGAATCCCTTTGTAGCTCCGCTTAACCATAGAGATGTCTACAGGCGCGGATTCAGGCGGGAGCGCACCCGGCCCGCACCCCCTTAAATGTGAAAAACATGATTTTTTCCCATGAAATCAATAAAAAAGGCCAACAATTTTCGCGCCTCGCTCCGCTCGGCAAATTCTAATATCTGCGCCCACTCTAATCGAAAATCCTGGATCTGCACCTCGTCTAAGGAGCTACATTATTGCAGCTACATGCATGCCCCTTTATGCAGCATAGGGAGGCGTGAAAAAAAACACAGGACCTTTCAAAAATTTTCAGTTGTGCCCCCCCGCCCAAGTCAATCCTGTATCCGCCCCTGGGTAATACTATAATATATTAGTTAAATAGTAACATTGTGTTATACGGTTAATTATGTTTTTACTTTTATTCTTTTTTTTTATAGTTTCTTCTTTTTTGGGACATATTTATAACAATATCTACATTTTCAATGAAGTAAACGAATGCAACCAGCATACCGTAATGAAAAGTGACTTCGATGTGATTTAAAATAGGATTTATGAATGACGACTTTAAATATCTATAAATAGCTTTTTAAATGTTTAACGCACCATCAAATTCTATGAACTAAATACAGGGGATGCTAGTAAAATATCATTTAGTGTTTTACCCTAATATAAAGTCAAACTCCTTCGCAGTAGGTTGCCTTCTCATGGGGTTTTTGATTACATGATTCCCAGGCCATTTTAAAGGTGATTACTTGATTACAACAGCAAATATTTAATGATTATTAGATTACAAGGTTTGAATTATTGATTACTTGATTCCCGTTGGGAAAAAGATTTTGATTACATTTCTAAAAAATATATGATTATTTGATTACTTTGGCAAAAAAATGCTGATTACTTGATTCCTGGTACCCCCCATGAGGAGCCCCAGTAGGCATATCCTTCCCAATAAAAATAGGTCAGTATTAGTGTACGGACCGATACGTATGGGAACTGGAAGTGTGAGGAGTTTGAAAAACAGTTTGAGTTAGGATGCTCGCTGGTCTAGTTTGGGGATATCTGTCATTTATTTGGGTATCCTCTGGTTTTTACCAGCAAATTAAGGTTAGTTTGTTTTGCCCAAGAACCCCCTTTTTTCTTTTAGTCAATATCTTTAATAGATCTCACAGAAGTGAACCTATTTATTCTATCATGGGTTTTAACGGTTAAAAAGTGCTAATGCGGCGAAACCTTAAAAGTCATGTAGAGAAAACTTTTCCCGACAAAATTTTAACGTCAAATATCTTGAAAACGAGGTCACGAAGCTTTAAAATGTTTTTTTTTCCTTATTTTATACATTTACCTATTATCTTTCTATATATTTTTTTGTCAATTTAAAGAAAGTTGTTGATGGTCAAGTAAATAGGTGTCTGCTTTTTTATTTGCTTTTAATAGTACGCATACTGTTTTACACGTTTGTGTTTGCAATTTCAGGCATTCTGATAAGTTTGGTAATTCTGGCGATAGGGTTTCAACTGTCTGCAAATGATTCTCCTCCAATATCTATTAGAGAACTAGTAGCTGAAAACAGTTCATGTTCAATGATAAGGTGAGATAAAATGGAGGTATTTTGGTAGGGGCTGATAACTAAAAAGGGAAGTGGGAGAAGGGGATGGGAAGAGGAAGAAAAGGGCGTAAGAAGTGGGGGATAAGGAGTGTAAGGTGGGAGAAAGGTGTGGGAGGCGGAAGAAAAGAGGGGAAAGAGGTGGGAGGACTTAGGGTTAGGATGGAGATAGGGAGTTTTTCCCCTGTCCACACCCATTTAAATGGTGTTAGGGAAAATATTGATTTAAAAAGAATGGATATTTGTTTAAAATCCCGTTCTCTCTTTATCATGTTTATTTTGAATTTGTTACGGAAAAACAATATCAAAAGTTCAGTGTACACATGCAGGTAATATTAAACAGAACAGCACAGATAGACTTTTGACTTTCTGAAAGAAGCAGAGGTACCAACGGGACATCCGAATGCCAGAGTCCGAAAAGACAGAGACAAAACCAGCAAACACAAACAAGAAACAGACAACATATAAAACACGGAAACACAAAAACGGGAACAAAAACTGCTGAAGTGTGGAACTAACCAGATACCATAAAATTAATATTTTTAAATTATCAAACATGACAAAAGACACTATAAACCATTTAACATTACTGTTCAGAATATAAGTTTAGAGCAGTTGTATAACATCTTTAAAATCATGTTTATCCCATAACATACATTTATTTTTGTTCATTTTTGTAAAACCCCAGTTCATGTCAAGCTTGCATAGAAGAATCAAGTTGTGGATTTTGTTACACAGAATTTGGTAAATCGGCTATCAATGGTTCCTGTCTTCCATACACAGAAACATCGTCCTCTTCGATTGGTCGTTGTAATTCTACCAGTCTCCCGAGTGAACTTGTTTGGGCAGATAACTTCTGTCCTTCAAAATATTCCTGGATGGGTTTGCTAGGACTTATCGTATATCTGATGGCATTTGCTCCAGGTAACTCTCCTTAAACACAGATCTAATGATGATTTAAAATGCGTTTATTTTGTATCACTTTGTATGCTCTGTGTAAGATAAAGGCACCAATGAGGCATTCGAGTGTAAAAAATCCGAAAGGGCAACGACGAATCCGATAAACACGAACGAAAACAGCACGAAGAAACACAAAACACAAAATCAACCGAACGGAAATAAACAACTCGAACTCAAGTCCTAACAAGAGTGAACTCAGGTGCTCAGTGGCATACAGTGTTCGGAATCATTCGTTTGTCCGTCCCAAATAAGGTTTTTCTATACACCATCAAGGTACTTTGCCATAAGGAAGTATGGTATCATCATAAACATTTATACATATATACATCAATGAATGAACAAACCAAAATCTGATTAAAAAAAGGTAACAAAATATGAAGAAATATTTTAAAGTGGACAAAAATGGGAAGAAAAACATAATCGTCCTGTCACTGTCCAGATTGGTACAGATATATTTAGAGAATATTTTGCGCCATACATACATCTTCCCAAGTAAGTTAAAAGTTACAATTTTAATAACTTTACCAAATATTACAATGTTTTGCTTTTCTTTGCTTTAACACTATGAAGTATTATTTTTTTCTGTTTATTAAAAATGCGTCCTATTTCAACACAACCTTTTATATATTTAAGGTCTTGGTCCAGTTCCATGGACTGTCAATTCAGAAATCTACCCTCTATGGGCAAGAAGTACATGCACTGCCATGGCAACATCAACAAATTGGATCTTTAATCTCATAGTCTCTCTAACTTTTCTCACATTAATAGAAAATATAACATCTTATGGTAAGTGACCTTTTTCATTAAGATCATCCAAGTCTTTCAGGATTTCCTTTTGTAAAGTCTTCAGTGTTTTGTCTAGCATGATATTTTGTTTCTCAGTCTTTTCAAATTAAAACATCCATGTTTTTGGTACTTGTATTCTTTGCCTTTTTTGAACTTTCATATCGAATATGAGCTTTTTGTGTGAGTATTTTTTACATTTATCCTTTAAAGATAATTTACAGACTTAGCAGCAGGTTTTTATCAACAACTGAGACCAACTAAGACAAACAAATCATTAATTCATCAGTAAATGACTCTTTAATCTGCATCAATATTCCGTGTGAGTGACTATTCCATTGAATGGTTGCAACGCTAGTCTGCAGCTGATATGATTTTGTTCAATGGCTAGTTTTCTATTGTCTAAAGTTATTCATTCAAAGTGCATAAAGATTATAGGCTTCTAAATGTTGCAAAGTTATGGTGTATGTCTTGCCTGCGACGAATAGTCGAATAAGGCGAGACATAGGTGTTACTTCCCGGCGGCGGCGTTATTTTTTTTGTAAAACTTTAAGGAAAATGATAATACCTAGTAGGTATCTGATATTTGGTTTTCAGACAGTTGTGTTTGTAGTCTACACATTTGGCACCATGACGTGTGACCGTGTTCCCATTTTCATGCTCCGACGACTCCGTGACCTTCGGTCTTTTTTCAAGGTGTAAACTTTTGTGGAAGTATTTTACTTGAAAAGTATATAATACCTAAGAATCTGATACTTTGTATATATATATACAAACACTTGGGTTTGCGGTCTATGCAACTGGCACCATGCTGTGGGACCCTTGCCCCATATTCAAGCTTCAATGACTCTGTGAACTTGGGCCTTTTTTTTTCAGGTGTAAACTTCATTGTAAGACTTTTTTTTGGAAAACGAATAACTCAAAAAAGAATAATACTTAGACTTCTGATATTTGATATAGTAACATGGGGCTATGGTCTACGCCTTGTGACCTTGATCCAATAATCATGCTTCAATGACTCTCTAAACTTTGATCTTTTTTCGGGGTCTTAGCTTCTTTGAAAGACTAATATGGAAAATGAATAACTTTAAGAGTACAATAATACCCTGGCATCCGATTTTTAATATACAGACATTTGGGAGTTAGGTCTGCACAACTAATACCATGCCATGTGACATTGACCCAATTTTACGGTTCAACGACTATGTGAACTTCGGTTTTTTTCGAGTTGTAAACCTTTTAAAGGATTTTGTTTGAAAATTATTTGCTTTAATCTCTTCGACTATATATAAGAATTATAGGTTCTTACATAAGTTCTTGGAAAAGACCGGTTGATCTTTCACGAGTGATAGAATTTTTCAGTCTCTTCGACTATATATAAGAATTATAGGTTCTTACATAAGTTCTTGGAAAAGACCGGTTGATCTTTCACGAGTGATAGAATTTTTCAGTCTTTTTGCGAGTGGAGCGCAGCGGAACGAGTCAAAAGACCCAAAAAATTCTATCACGAGTGAAAGATCATTGCCGGTTTTCCAAGAACGCGTGAAAGTACCTATTTCTTCCGTAAGAAATTAAATTTTATATTCTGAAACCTTAGAGGACTTCATTCTAAAAACCGAAAGTATAAAATAACAGTGCATTTCATTGGTCGACATCATCGATCAATATCAGTACCGGCGGTTATTATTGGATAATTGACCAGTGTGAGATCGCTGCACGTGCTCGCATCTCAACCTGGTCATCTCACACCGAAAAGAGTCATTTACGGAAGAACCTAGGAATCTGATATTAAGTATGTATGAGTTCTAGGATAATGCCGCCAGGCAGGTTTTTAGTGACCACACTTGCCTTATAAACTTCTTATTCTCATTGATGTTTTTTTTTTACTTTTATTGCAGGTACATATTGGTTATTTGTCGGAATAGTAGCAGTTGCTTTCCTGTTCCTATATATAACTTTACCAGAAACAAAAGGACTGAAATTAGAGGAAGTCCAAAAACTTTTTGAACAGGGGTCATGTATGTGTGGGAAAACAAATATGGATTCCATTCGGACAGATGAAGAATATGAAATTCCTGAAACGCAGAAATCCCCATCAACAAATTTATAGCATTTAATCATAAGAATTAACAATTGGGCAGTCGCAACTTAAGAGCTTGTCTCAGGTAAAATCATGCAAAATCAAAAAAATATTCCACAAGGGAGGTCAAGGAATTTTAAAAAGTGTTGTATTTATTTAAGGTACATGTTATTCCAAATTGTTCGCCACTTAAAAAAATCACTTCCGGTGTTTCTATTTTTAGTAACAAAAGATGACGCAATTTGCTAAGCTCCTGCTGAAAAAAACCCTAAAAATTAAAATATTTTCAAAGAAATTACTGTTTAATTCATGCATACAAAAACTAATTTTGCTGTTGTTTAGTGAAGATGAACATTTGAATGATGAAATTAAATAAAAAAAAATGTGGTTTTTCATTTTATGGTAGTAGTAGGGGTTAAGTGAAGTGGTGGTAGAACTGCGCTTTCAGTTTTTATGGCAATTTGAAATGTCAATAAATCTGAAGGGAGGAAACATAACTTTATAAATTCAATATGAAAGTAAAGTCTTAAGGCTAATTAAGCAGTTGACAAAGTTTAATGTTTGGCAAATATGTCTGTGTACTAAAATTTTTGTTTGAAAATCATGCCATTTTGCTAGTTTTAGCCTAGAGTTTCAACAAAGTCAATAATTGGTTTCCGGACCATAACTCAAAAAGTTATGAATTGATTTTGATGAAACTTTGAGATATTGTTACATGCCATAAGAAAAGAACCCCTATCGATTTTTGGGTTAATCCGTTAAAGGTCAAGGTCACAGCGGCAGAAAAACAGAAAATTTCTTAAATTAGTGATTTCCGGACCATAACTCAAACGGCTGTCAACCAAATTTAATGAAACTTTGAGATATTGTTCCATACTATTTTGAAAGACACCCTATTGATTTGTGGATAAATCTGATAAAGGTCAAGGTCACAGCGGCAGAAAAACATTAGAAAATTTCTTAAATTAGTGATTTCCGGGCCATAACTCAAAAGGCTGTCAACCAATTTTTATGATACTTTGAGATATTGTTAAATTCTATATAAGGAGATACCTTATTGATTTTTAGATAAATCTGATAAAGGTCAAGGTCACAGCGACAAAATCATTAGAAAAATTTCTTAAGAGTGATTTCCAGCAAATGACTCAAAAATGTTTTCAACCAATTTTAGCAAACTTTGGTATATAATGTTACACCCCATAAGAGAAGAAACCCTAGTGATTTTGGGGAATTTTCACCCAAGATATAGGTCAGCAAAGATGCTAGTAAATTTTGAGTTTTAGTGTATATAAACCCTATGTCTTGATAAAAATGAATAAAATGTGAATTATATTTTTTATTCTTCCAAATAAATGATGTAAAATTGATCTAAACTTTACTTTTTATGTTTAAATGGACGAGGCATTATGTCTTTTGGACAGATTTTTGTTTAAAATAGATCTTGACCTAACCACTATAGAAAGTTTTCTATTGTATTAAAGATTGGTGGCCCCTACCATTTTCAAAATAGGGCCAAAGGGGACTAAAACTGGTTTATTGACAAAACTGTTGTAGAATGTTTATTATTCATTCAATTTTGAAAATTCTTTCTTAATTGAATGCCTCATTAAATTCTGTCCACAAAATGTGTCAATGGTTTGCATATGTGGAACCGTTACATTGCTACAGGTGGCCAGAATTTTTTAATACTTTTTAAATGGCCGCAAAAAATGGCGGACGTATATTGGTATAATGCTGTTGTTGTCTGTTAACTGTAGCAATGTAAAACTGTAATTGACAATGATGTTCCTAACCATAAAATTATGGATGGGATTGTCTTTGGGAGCCCCCCCCCCTTTTTCGTTTATAAATAAGAAACAAAATTGACACTTTTTTTGTGGTTTCAAAAATAACTTTTATTCTAGTTTACCAAATGCTGTGGAATTTTATTTCAATGTTTTAAACCATTAAAGGATGAATGGCATTTATTTTGGATGTTCCCCCTTCATTCGTTTAGAAATAAGGAGCCCAAAAGGGGCATTTTTTTATTTATTTGCACAATAACTTCTTATTGGTCAAATTTCACAATGAAATGTCTTACGATTAAACCCTATATGGGATTCATTTTGGGGGCCCTTTTTTCATTTATTATATAAGGGATCCACAAGAGGCAAAAATGCAACTTTGTAATTTCTAGTCCAATTTTGAAAAAAATTTCTGGTAGGTTTAGTCTTGTGAAGAAGTAGATACATAATTTTGTGAAAATTATTTATTTTTTAGTGTGATTTTGGACCAAAAATTGTGAAATGTGGGTGGAAAGTCCACCATAGGCTGCATTTATCAAAAAATGTTGTCAGTCCACCATGAGCTGCATGTGTCCAGAGCAATTGACTATCCATATTGGGCCTAAAACGTACAGGGTTTGACATGTTGCGGTAATATCATGCTGAGCTCGGCAAATCAATCTATTTAGGTTAAATCACCAAGGCAAAGCGCGAGCTTTCTCTGCAATTATTCATTCTAAAGGTCATGAAGGCCAAAAACACAAAAAAAAACATTTTTAGCTCACCTGGACCCAAGGTCATTGTGAGCCATTGCCATCACTTGGCGTCTGTCGTCGTCCGTCGTCATTAAAATTTTTCAAACGTTAAGTTCTCTAACACCATAAGTCCAATGGCTTTTAAATTTGGCACAGTTGTTTATTAGCATAGGAAGTATAAAACTAGCGTTGGGATTTTTGATTCGTTGAAAAACATGGCCGCCATGGCTAAAAATAGAACATAGTTGTAAATTGCATTTTTTTTTAAAATAACTCCAATACGCTTACAAATATAAAAAATCTGGCAGGATAAAAGTGTTCAGCAACTCAAGGTCTACCAGCCCTGTAATTTCTAATGTAACAGTAGGAGATATTGCCCTTTTTCTGGATTTTTTTTTCAAAATTTTGCACTCATTTAGCCCTATATCTTGAAAACTATACAAGATATTTTTAAAATTCAAATTGCATATGATGAAGCACATCAAGATCTACATTTCATGTAATTAGGTCAAAGCTGTAGAACCATTTCTTTTAGGAGTTATGGCCCTGAAAGCGTCAAAATTTACAATTTTTCATTACTTTTCCCCTGAATTTCAAAGATGAACTTGTCTGACACCATACATCCAACTTCAACCAAACTTAATTGGCACAGTTGTTTAATAGCATAAATCAAATGCTACAATACTAATGTTCGGATTTTTGATTAGTAAAAAGATATGGCCACCATGGCTAAAGATAGAACATAGGGGTAAATTGCAGTTTTTTGCTAATTACTCAAAAATAGTTACAGATATCAAAATTTTGATAGAAGACAAAAGTATCAACATCTCAAGATCTACCTGCTCTGAAATTTTCAAGAAGATCCAATAATCGACATAGGAGTTATTGCCCTTTTTCTGGATTTTTTCAAAATTTTGCACTTATTTAGCCCTATATCTTGATAACTATACAAGGTATTTCAAAAATTTAAGTTGCATATGATTAATCACATCAATATCTACATTTCATGTATTTAGATCAAAGCTGTAGAACCATTTCTTTTAGGAGTTATGGCCCTTAAAACAACAAAATTTACCATTTTCATTACTTTTCCCCTGAATTTCAATGATTAACTTGTCTGACACGGTAAGACCAACTGCATCTTTACATGACACACGTGTTTAATGGCTTATATGCTACAACTCTATCGTTTAGATTTTTGATTCGTAAAAAAAACATGGCCGCCTAGCTTAAAATAGAACATAGGGGTAAATTGCATTTTTTGGCTAATAACTCTAAAATGGTTTCAGATATCAAAATTGTGCAAGAACCATAAGTGATCAGCATATTAAGATCTATGATCTGTCTGGAAAAGATCTGACTGCTGATGTGGAAGTTATTGTTCTTTTTTCTTATTTTACCAAATTTGCACTTATTAAGCCAAATATCTTGAAACCTAAACAAGATATTTCAGAAATTTAAATCACATATGGTTAAGCACAATAATATCTACAAATATATGTATCTGTGTAGTACAGGCTCAGGCTCATGGGACAAATAACAACTTCGACACAATGGAGACTTTTGTAGATGTCAATGATCTCTAGATTTAAGTAATTAACAGTTTTTCTCTGTCAGTTACAGTATCGATTCTACAGGCAATAAACACGATTTTTTTATTTTTCACCTGTAAGGGGCCATAACTCATATAAGGGTCCCCTGATAAGCTCGACCCAACTAAGACTTTTGTAGAACTCAATTAGATGAAGATTCAAGAATACAATAGCTTTTATCTACCTGTTATGGTTTTTATTCTTTGGAATAAATTCTTTTTCTTCCCTTAAAAGGGCAATTACCCCTCTTACAACTTCGACCCAAATGGTACTTTTGTAGGACTGAATGAGGTCTAGGCTTTAGCAAGCAACAGTTTTTCTCTATCTGTTATGGTATTCATTCTATAGGCCTTAAAGGGGCCATATCCCTATGATAAAACAAATCATTTGTCGCAATATCTATAAAATGTAAAAAAATGAGGGAAATCTATTGACAGGAAAAAAGTAATGGAACATTTCTAAGTGTTTTTATGGCTTTTCCTACATAATTCATAGTAAAATATTGATACTTTAACTTGATATAACTCGAAAAGTAGGGAAGAATTTTACCATGAATTTTGAATAAAATTATAAAAGAGTATATCATTTTGGACTTTTATGCCAATTTTGAAGAAAATCTATTGACAAATTAATTGTTGACCCAAGTGCCACCCTCTACCTTAATAGTTTTTAAGCCCCGCCAAACGAAGTGGGGGGGGGTATTATGTTATTCCCTCAGTTTCTTTGGGTGTCTGTCCGCTGGTCCCTGAAGGTTTCCGGATACCTTGGAAACAGGTCAACGGATATTTAGCATAGTATAATAAAAATACACGTACAATATACAAATAACAACAAAGTTCCAGACAATAAATTTTGCTACGCCTGACGCGCGTTTCGTCTATTCATCAGAGGCGCTCTACCAAAAATATTGAAAATGCCAAACTATATGATTATGAAGAGCATAGAACAGTAAAACCAAAAATACCAAACTTTGGAACCAAATTATTACTAAGATGATCAACTTAGTTTGGGGTAGGAAGAACCTTAGGGTTTAAACAATATTGAAACCTAAAGGGAGAATTAAACGCTTTGATATGTTCTGCAACACTAAAGTGTTGGTGCCGGAGCGGGCAAACCTCGGGGAATTAAAACTCCACCAGCAGTGCTAACCTTCATGGGTGTTCGAAATAAAAATGACAACAAAGTCCGAAAAACATTATTGATTATTTGCCACTTTGTAAATTTTCCAAATTTGAAAATGATGAAATTTTCTGGTCTTAGAAAGATTACTCATTTCTTTTCTGTATTTATATAGATTTATAGTATATACAAATATATTTAACTAGTGATGAAAATCGAGGCGGGGTATCATTTAATGTCTTATTAGATGACCTATTTTTACATATTTTTTTTAAATACATGTAACTTTTTTCTTGACTTTGTAAACAAAATTATCTCCCTTTTCATTCTATGAGACAATAACATTATTTTTGGCCTGAAAGGGGCTGAAACCCCTATAAACTTCGACCATATGGATGCTTTTATAGAGCTAAATGAGTTGAACATTTAAGCAAGCAACAGCTTTTCTCTATTTGCAAAAGATTTATTCAATAGGCAAAAAACACATTGTTTTCTCCCTATAAGGGGTCATGTGACAACTTCGACCCTATTGGGACTTTTTTAGAACTAAATAAGCTGAACATTTTAGCAAGCAACAGCTTTTCTCTATCTGCAATAGTTTTATTCTATAGGCCAAAAACACAATTTTTAGCCTTTAAAGGACTGTAATCCCTATAAGGGGTCAACTGAAATTTATATAAGTGGTAGCAAAATTATAACTCCTAAAGTTGTTAAGATAGGTCATTCTATAATATCTACTTTAAAAGGATCATATTTATCTATTTTAGTGAACAGTTTTTATCTTTAGAATGTTATATAAATTTACAAGTCAGCAAATCCAGGATGTACAAACCATGAACAATCTGATTTATGTATGTAATTTGAAGCTTGAGAATCGCTACCAATCAACAATTGCCAAACTTTAAATTTTTAACAAAGTTTAAGCTATGATGATATTTAAATGCTATTATATTAAAAATCAATTTCATGTCCTCCCTTATGAAATATGGGGTATCGAAAAGTACCAAAAAAATGCTGAATCAGCAATTTTGCTGTGATTAACAACTTCAACTGTATGTTCTTAAAAGACGTTTTGAAAATGTTTTGATTATATAACCTTAATCTTGTTATTAAAGAACATATTAAGTCAATATTATATCAAAATTGTTTTATCTCTACTAATATAAAAAATATAAAACCTCAAAATAGGGCTAAAATTGACAATTTGGGAACAGATTCCTGAACCCGTTGGGTAGAAATACATTATCTGCTCTATAAAAGACAATCATCCATAGATTGCAAAAATATTTTGTATGTCAACTTGGTTTACCTAAAGGGTTAATAGGACAAAGTTTCATTAAAATCTGTAACATATGCCTGTGGACCATATTGCATGAATTTATCTGAGACAAGCTCTTAAAAGTGTTTGTTTTGTACCCTCAGTAAGGGACAAATGTGACACATGATAGTTTCACAGTCTGGCAACAGTCAAGTCCCCAAGTTGTTTATCCTGTCAATCCAAATCTTTCTCTTATTAAACTAAATTCAACATAATATAAAAAGCACTGAATGTAAGCTCTACAAACAATGCATTTTTACCATTAACTGGTATTAAGTTTTCATGAAATTTAACTTCTTTTGGTTGAGAGAGGACTATATCCTAGATCTGGGATCCTAAATAATAAATGTATATTATATTTGTATATGACTATATCATAAATGTTTTCATGCTATGACATATATAAGATAAGATTGCCTTGAAGATTTCAACTCTATACTATGAAGTAAATCACACGTCTTTCTATCCTTGTAATTTTTGGTCATTTGCTCAATTAACATATTTTATTTTGAAGACTTTACCATGAGAATATTTTCAAGAAATGGTTCCTATACATACATTACAAAGTTCCTATTGAATATTTTATACTTTCGGATAATTTCCCCTGTGATTTTACTTAATATCAATCTTGACCAGTGTGATACCCAAGTGATGCGGCCTTTTTCGTCTTATTTATTCATGTAGCAACCCTCACTGGCTTGTAGTCGAATATAGGTGATTACGTTATGTATAAACTCTGACAATTACTCAGAAAATGGTGGCATTTTTAGCTGTATGCCACTGAAATAATGGTGGTTTATATGTGGTTAAATGTTCTACTACTTATTATTTTGAATAAGATAATGAGTTTGGTATATGGTAAATATTGTACTCAAGTCTCTTATTGGTTTGTTATGTTGTAATAACGAAAAAAAATAAAATAAAGATTTACCGGTGAACTAAATGTTTTATGATATACTTGCTCTAACATAAAAAAAATGTCAAGACTATAAAACAAAGATTTCATAAATACAAGAGACAAGAATATGAGTAAAATATAGAGCAACAGTGGATTCTGCTTCTGCAAAGAGAAAACGCCAAAGCCAATATCCATTGGATTACCGATTCTGTATGTGTACCTTTTTTAGGGAAAGGGCAAATTGATTATGTCGATTGTTTCAATATTACCCCATGGCGCGTGTCTTTCCTATATCCTATTTGATAGATCATTTCATTGGATAAACAGGAAGTATATCGTTAAGTGATACTTGTATACTTGTTGTGTTCCGGTATATTAATTTATCAAATACAAATTTATATTAATTTTGTTTTAATTGGAAAATAAATTATTTAAATATCTCGCTTGACCAGGATTGTACTCGTGCAATCAAAGCTTTGTGTTACGTCAGGCGTCTGCGATGTGCTGTGTTCATATATATAAAAGTGGTACTTTCGTGAATAAGATTAAGTGCTACTTCCTTAAATAAGATTTTACACTTTTATCACAACGCTTCCGGCCGTTTATGTCGCTAACAACGTGTAGTAGAAGGGGTCACAAAATATAGTACACCAAATGATGTACTAAATGAAGACTTAACCAAGCTTATTCAAAACTATTACCTATATCACCTATGTTGGCGAGTACCAACTAAAAACAGTATTTTTTCTAATCTGCACTGAAATGTAGTCTGTGGTGTTGGGTTTTTGAGGTACTTCAAGTTTATTTTTTCAGTTATTGACGTGAATTCTTTTTAAATTTAATTTATTAAATTCCGTTAATTTTTATACGACCGAAAATTTTTGCGATCATATTATGTTATGACGATGTCGTTGTCGTTGGTAAATTTGTCATTGTCGGGGTTGTCGTCGTCTGTAGACACTTTGGTTTCCGTGCGCTTACTTTAGTTGCAGTGAACCAATTTTTATAAGATTATAACCACTAAAGGAATGTTGTTATTGCATTTGGAGTTTCTGGTCTCTACCGTTTCAGAAAAAGAGCCAAAAGGGGTTAAAATGGATGTATTGACAAAATATCTGTAGAATGTTAAATCTTCAAGTTCATCCGATTTTGATCATTCTTTTTTAAATGTATCCCTCAATAAATTCTGTCAACAAAATGTTTGAAGTTTGAAGTATCTTGTACCGTTACATAGCTATGAGGGGTCAATAAGGGGCCACACACCCCAAAAAATTGTCTTTTTTATTTGTGGTCCGATTTTCAAAATATTTTTTTTTCATTGGAATCCGTGTAAAAATCCCTGCCTGCGTTTTTAATCATATTTGCAATATCTCCAACCGTTTTCGAGAATTTAGAGGTCAAAGGGGCATCATAAGAGTTTGTCTCGGCAAATGGTAATATTCAAAAATTTTAGTTGTAGTGTTATGTTATTTTAAAATAATGCTTTTAACCACTAGAAAAAGTTCCTCATACATTATTAATGGATTGTGGCCCTTACCGTTTTAGAGAAAAAAGGACCAAAGTCGGTAAAATGGATGTTAAAACAAAACTGCTGTAGAACATTTATTTTTCATACAGTTAAAATGTTTTGTTCATTTTTATCACTATATTCCTCGGGAAAATTTAAATCAGTTTTGAAGCAGCTTGCACTGTTACATTGCTACGAGGGGTAAAAAAGGGATCACACCCCCCAAAAATTGACTTTTTTATTTGTGGTCCGAATTTTCAAAATCTTTTTTCATTAGAATCGATATCCTTGTCCTGTCTGCGTTTTTCAATCAGATTTGCAATATTTGCTTACATTTTGGGCAAAATAAGGGATAAAAGGGGCCAAAAGCGCCTTATGACAAAAGTCACTTTACCTTGAAGGTAGGTATAAATGTATTTAAAAAAATAAGATATGCATTGAAAGTCCACTGAAGAATGCATGTGTCAAAAAGCTTTGTGAGTCAAACAGAGGCTGCATGTGTCCAAGCATTTGACAATCCATATCGGGTGGCAAACGTACATGGTTCAACATGTTGCGGTACGTCGTATCATGTTGTGCTCAGCGAAGCTTTTAATTTTAATGATCGTTATATTCATGTTGTTTATGTGTTGTGTGCAATTTTGTATTTTGTTGTATTTTAAAAAGATGCATTAATTGGTATTGGAATCTTTAAGTTGAATAAACATGATAAAACATCGGAGAGAATGCCACTACACAACCATCTAACATGAGGTCAGACATATTCATACTATGGTGTACTTTATGTATACCAGTGGACAGTTTATGATTCTGTATTTTGTCATATTTATAATAATATACTGACGGACAAAAGAAAGGATACACATTGAAAAAGTTGTGTTTAATCAATATTTTATTATTTGATTTATCCTAATGAAACGGTTGGCATGAAAAAAATCAGGAATCTTGATGGAAAGATAATCTGCCAATTTAATTGAATTTATTAAAAAAAAATGAAAAATAAAAAATTCGTATATGGAAGATTTATTGGTTTTTAATCCGAAAGATCAAAAGAAGGTGTCATTGGGTTCGGAAGTGTCAGGAAAACACAAGATTTTTTTAAAGATTTAGTATTCACCAGGATTTTTAAGTCTTCAAAGTGTTAGAAGGGAAGTGTGCAATGTCCATTTCATTTACAAGGTGATTTCATGTACAAATTTAGGGGTGTAGGTAATCATCGAGTTCGAGTTCGAGTTCGAGTCAGAGTTAAAGTTCGAGTTAGAGTTCGAGTAACAATTCGAGTTCGAGTTAGAGTTCGAGTTAAAGTTCGAGTTATTTTTCGAGTTCGAGTTAAATTTTGAGCTAACTCGAAACAGTAATTTTCATAGACATAGTCGAGTTACGACTCGAGTTCGAGTTAGAGTTCGAGTTAGAGTTCGAGTTACAAATCGAGTTAGAGTTCGAGTTACAAATTATTTATTGTTCTATGTCCAGAATTGGGTCTTTCGTTCATCATTATACCCCCTCTTGAAAAAATGGGGCGTATATAGTGATAGAGGTGTCTGTCCATCGTCCCGTCCGTCCGTCCGTCCTGCCTTCCTTACACTTTAGGGTACCCATCTCTTATCACTACTCCTCCTAAACTCCTTAATGAATTTTCATGAAACTTTCACACGATCTGTGTGACAAAATGTAGATATGCACCTCTTTTAAAATTTGATCAAACTGATTTTGGGGAAGCGAAACATGGAATTCGCTATTCAACTATCCACAACTTCTCCCAAACCCATCAATGGATGTCAGTGAAACTTTCACACCATCTTCGTGAAATAGTGTAGATTTGCACCCCTAGTTTAAAATTTGATCTGTTTTTAGGAAAGAGGTAGCGGGGTATTTATTAGTAAGCCACGATTAACAGTTTTTCTAGTTTGTTTAGGGATTGGTTTTAAATCTTATGCATTGTATTTTTTATTTCCAACTTTTTCCAAGCCAGAATATTTATTATCAAAAACAGCCCCCCCTCAAAATCAAATGGTCATCCCCTTAGTCTTGTCCTATAAACTAAACTGACGACTTTGATAAAAATTAAAACTATTTTTTTCTTTTTTCTGTAAACGCGGCCTTTTTTTTGCAACAAAATAAACCAAGGTATTTCAAAGTATTGTCTCGTCCTTGGGTGAATTAACATATTTCTTTTTTCTTAAACCACAGCACAACATAATAGATGTCTGAATTATTATTTTTTTCTCGTGGAAAGTGTTGTAGTTTGCTAAAAATATGTTTTCTTTAGGTCGGAACTCTAACTCGAAACCGATTTGTAACTCGAACTCTAACTTGAACTCGAACTCTAACTCGAGTCGTAACTCGACTATGTCTATGAAAATTACTGTTTCGATTTAGCTCAAAATTTAACTCGAACTCGAAAAATAACTCGAACTCTTACTCGAACTCGAATTGTAACTCGAACTCTAACTCGAACTTTAACTCTGACTCGAACTCGAACTCGATGATTACCTACACCCCAAATTTAGACGCAGTTTACGTTATCGTTAGTATGGTTAGTAAGGAGAAGATTTGTCACAAAAAAAATTCACCGGAATCAATGTTGTTTCTGGTTGATATCGAATTTGTGATTTCTGAAAGGCTGTACTGGCAACCAAAAGTGATTGCTCAAATCAATTGAAAATTTCTACAGTTACAATCTTCACTACCCTGGCTGTCAGAAAAGTTGCCGAAAGATATTGGCTAACCAGATACCCTTTTCCGTCAGTAAAAAGATTTACAGTTTACCCTACTTCCCAAGATGTGATTTTGAAAGTTCCTGCTTTCATTTTTGCATGTCTGATGCTTAGAAATGAAGTCACATTAACATGTTATCTCTGCGGGATTTAAAACAGTTCTTAAATGTTACTATCAACTTTGCACTAATAATCTTATTTTAGAGAGCATTCAAATGGTTTCTCAAATGTGTATCCTTTCTTTTGGCCGCCAGTAAGTAAACTGTATAATTGTCAAAACTGAAAAAAAAACCAGCACAAGACATTGGGGAAACCATTGGGCAATGTATCGGACTTTGTGAGGATGTCACAGCCCTTTTGGTACGCGGTATTCCGTGCTTTTTAAAGGGTATTCGGTACGCCAAGGTGTGGTTACGCAGTACGCGATGTTCCGAATTTTTAGGCTTTTGGTACGCGTACGCCGTGATCTTTAGAGTATTCGGTATTCCAGTCTTTTTCACGGTATTCTGTCCTTTTTAAACGGTATTCGGTATTCCGGGGGGGGGGGCGGGGGCTGTGACACCCCCTTTGTGTGCTGTATTTTGTCAAATTTATTATGCTATGAACAACAAAAGCAGCGTTCAGATTTGGGCTTACATGGATTGGAGGGGAAAATAGGTGATAACAAGCTGTATGTACCCGGGCTGTATACGTGAAATCGAAGTATCGTGTTTCTCGTACACGTGCCCCTGTTTTTCAGAACAGTTACTGATGAAGTTATATAACGACAGATTGGCAAATTATAATATCTGATTATCATGATGCCATTATCTACATTTACATTAAGGTTACGTAATTTATTCCACTAGTTCGATTAGGTTACGTAAGGTGTTGCATAATAACTCCAAAGCAATCTTATATAACTTCCTAAAGGTCACTTATAAGTCCGATATTGTACAGGTAACATTTGTCCGTTATTTAACCCTTGGACATAATACATGTAGCAGTACGTTTAAATTACATGGTTTAAATTAATTGATTAAGATTTCGTTGATTTGAATTATGAAATGATAATTTACGGTTGTGCAATGGGTTATTATTGAATCATAATCCGGTGTCGAGTGACGTCAGTTATACTCAAGCAGTTATATAACTAAGTTATAGATCTATTTTTATACGTTTATAGTAAATATCGCTCGTAAATAGTCAGTAACTCGAGGAGTGTTTCAACGGATCGTTATAAAAGGTAGGTGTTATTTCATTTATTTTAATAATTATCTCATTACAACAATGTAAAATTTGAGAAAAATATACCGTTTTATCACAGGGGCTTGTACACAAGCCCCTGTGGTTTTATCATGAATTTGTATTAATTTTATTCATTAATTTAAAATTGTATATTTACTTTTAGTCATCATAACTTCTTATTAATTTAAAATATAAAATGCGTAAATATGTTAAAGTATCTAAGGGTAAGACCAGGTCGACTCCCCCCCCTATTCCTCGACCAAGACTTTTTTCGACTAAGACAATCATTTAAAGGCGGACAATTTATTTTCTGTCAAAAACATAGTTGATAGGCGGATGTCAGTCCAATCTCTTTTCCAAAATGGATGTTATTGCAGATCGATATCTTTCATATCACCAAAACTTATCCTATTTTCGTAAACATTCTAACATTTCTGTCCTGTGATTTTGTCCTAAGTATGCCTAAAAACCACGGTAGCAAAATGAAATATCTTACAAGAGGTAGGGAAGTCACATGCGTTTCACCCACAAAATCCCGAATTTTGGTCATTTTTAGAGTAGGGGGTTCATTTCTACATTCGGTTACATCCGTCACTAGATTATTAAGACTATTTCATTCTTGAAGAAAGATTAAATAACTAAACACAGGCTGCTTAACAGCATCATCTTAATTTTCCAATCTAAATATCAATACTATTATGGTACTTATGAAAGTTCTTCTTTTTAAAAGTTGATGTAAGTAACCGAGATTCAGCCTCTTCGGTTTCATCCATTACTAGATGTTGACTATTTTATTCTTGCAGAAAGGTAAAATAACTTTACAGCATCATCCTGTATGTCCCATCTAAATATCAATACTATATTATGGTACAATGTACTTCTACAAGTTCTTCTGTTGTTTTTCTTGTAGAAGCAATATGGATGGAGCTTTAGTAGCACAATGGTTAGAGTCTCAGTCTGGTGAAAATTACCAATGTGATTTATCGGGATACAGAAGGGAGAAACGTTCGATACCCGATTCCGAGAAAGATGAGAAATATTGGGAAAAGCGGAAACGAAACAACCAAGCTGCAAAGAGATCAAGAGAAAACAAACGCTTGATGGAAATGAGCACAAAAGAAAAGGCTACTATATTAGAAAGGGAAAACTATCTTTTAAAACGAGAAATCGAAGCTCTCAAGAAGCGTTTTGGTCTACCCTTGGATGAATGTTTTCTGAGCGAAGATGAGCAAAAACTCTACGACAAAGAATGGACTAAAAAGGGACCAAAACGAATCAAACTGGAAAAGGTTGACTCCTGTGGAGAAGAGGACAGTAACAGCGGTCCGTACCCTGTCGCTTTGGTAAAAAATAAAGGAAAACTTTCTCCAGGGAAAATTCATCAGTTCAAGTCATCTCAGGATTCAGATAGCAATAGCAGCATCGAAAACAGACAATCTAGAAGTCCTGACAGTCAAATCCCTAATCTGCAACTTTACGGCATGTTTCAGTTAGCAGCAGCCGCACAGCATCGCCTAGAACACGGGTCGGATTTACACGCACCGATTCACAATCCGTTCCAGTATTGTGTACCCCATACTTTACAACAACCCGCACGCGTATACAGCGATCACCGGCCAATTGATGCTACAGTGAAACGTGAAAATAAGGACGATCTTAAAACTAGACTTGCTCAGCTATCAGCTGAGGTTGAAGATATGAAATCGCTCATAGGAAAGAATAAGTAAAATTTTGATCGAAAAGGCCGAAAAAAACTCTCAGGTTTAAACTGTGTACGGGTTTCAGGGCTCACGCTAAAGTGCTCCTTACAAGATTGATATTAATTTATTATTTATATACATTTGTACTTTTTAGTTCTGTTTACTGTTGTTTTCATTATTTTTGAAAATTAAAATATGTAAACTTACTGGTCTTTAAAACAAAATATGTGACGCAAATACAGTAACAGAATATATTACAAAACACCTGTTCCTGAACATAACGCAATTAACACCTTGCGGGTATTTGTCTGATGATATTGATTTTGAATATTGAACAATATCTTGTCCTATTTATGTAACATGTTCACAATTATTTAACGTTTTTCATGTTTTTAGTACATAACTACCTGGTAGTTCTTCAATGTTAAAACCCATTATTTAGCATAAGGACTAAAACTCAAACAATTAATAAAGTTTCATATCATAATTTTAAATGCATCTAATGCAGTTTCATTGTTAGTTCAAGCTCAACGGAAATGCCTTAGCCAGGTTTAAAGGTCATTAGTAGCACAAGAACTAAAATTCTAACAATTAAAAGTACAGATCATATAATTTTAAAAGCATCTGACGTAGTTGCACTGTTAGTTTAAGCTCATCAGAAATGCCCTAGCCAGGTTTAAAAGTCATTTATAGCACAAGGACTAAACTCTAACAACATTATTTTTAATGCATCTAACGTAGTTGTATTGTTAGTTTAAGCTCACCAGAAATGCCCTAGCCAGGTTTAAAGGCCATTAATAGCACAAGGATTAAAATTCTAACAATTAAAGTTACAGATTATAATTTGAAATGCATCTAACGTAGTTGCATTGTTAGTTTAAGTTCACCAGGAATGCCCAAGCCAGGCTTAAAGGTCATTAATAAGTAGGACTTCACTAGGAACATATAAGCAGGATGATTTTAGTTATATATAACTCTATTGATGGTGTCACTTCAGAACCTGGAGGCGACCATCTATAACAAAATATAGAAATCAAGAATATATATATAGGAAGTAGAATAACCACAGGCGCTTGTGTATAGTCAAGCAATGACCACCCTGGCACTGAAAAGTCATAGTCATAGCTGGCAACCGGCTCCATACTGTTCCGATAGGTTTATCTTCAGATAACAGCGGTATACCAGCCTAAAAACACCTGTGGAATAACGGATAAGTGAAAAAAATATAGAATTATAATTATGTTTGTGCGCCGGTATTTTCTTGTTTAAGTGATGGATATGAAACAATGCATTTTTATCGTTGTTCAGTCTCTGGTATTTCAACAATACGTTGCCAAGGCCCAAAAATAAGAAAATTGCGAGCTACGCACAAAGAACCACAAATAAATACCCACTGCTTCCCCTATTATATCAGTTTATCTATGTGTCAAACACTATATCCATTGGTTTTTTTTTAACTCGCCTGCAACGTTGTCTTGCGTCGTCGTCCTGCGGCGTAAAAAAAAATCGTCGCAGTTTTCCAGGCAACTTCATGTCACAGCCTCTTGATATTTGGTATGTAGCTTCTTTCTATAGTACTATATGGTGTAGAGCGATTGTACGCCCACAATTCATCTACTGTCTATTTACCAAATATTTTAAGACGCAGGCGACATACGTCTTCCATTGAAGACCGCCATTCTAGTTGATGATAATTTAACGGTACCCCGATAGGAACCATCCACCACTTTTTAAGTAAGAGTAATGAAGTGATCACACCAGTGTAAAATTAAAATCAAAATCATGCATTATACTTATATATCTCGTTTGGTTATTGTAAACCCAAATTTCGTAGAGGAATCTACTGTTTTGCCTGTGTCCATCCGCGCTCCGTAATTTTTTTCCTCATTTTACAAATTACTGATATTTGGTATCAAACTTCATTTTGACACTGCTATACCCCAAGGGTGTATTATACGGTACTAAACTTACTGTTGCTTATATAAAGGATTTAGTGCTAGGAATATTTGTGCATGACAGTGTCGCTAAAGAGAGAAGCAATAAAAAACTATCTTAAACAATTGAAAAAAAAACATTATCTGGGACAGTAAATTGCCTTAATTTCTTTAAAACGGGAAATGTAACATTTTTAAAACATTCGAGGGTCTACAATATCTTATTTGCGTTGTAAATGAAAGGTTGAATCGTCAACTAAAAGACACAAAATAGATAAAGGTCGATAAAGGTAAGAACCAAATTACCGATCTCAAATGTCCAAGACCAAAACACAAAGCAAGCAACGACAAAACTGACAAATTTAAGATCGCAATGGTCCTGACTAGGTACAGTAATTTCAAAAGAAAGAACAAAAATATCATTTTTATGCAAAATTACACGCAACGTAAACAAGTTCAGTATTGTTTTCATTTCCTCATCCTATCCTAAGGACAGACCAATTGACTGGCATGACAGGTACAAACTACCCCGTTCTGTGTTCCTTGTTGACCCTCTCCAACCAATCTGTGGAAAGTTTATTGTGAAAGAATTATAACAAAATCTGTCAAAGTCAACAATTGCCGGATTTCGTTTAACAGGAAGTAGGTGAGCGAAAGACCTGAAATTGAATCCCACGTTATGGGACCTTACCCTGATGCTGTATACTATATTATCAAGTGACTGATTAGTTAGTAGTTAGTAGTTGCTGAGAAAACTGTTACGAAAATTTTTTCCCGTCTGCCCGCCGCCCCACATTCGCCATTGTTAACCCGGATTTTTACTCTGTGAAATCTGACCCAAAATGCTGCTTTTCTAACATACTGCTAGAGCACGAGTTACTCTCTTTAAGTTCGCATTGCTTTTTCATACTTGTGATACAAGTATTCGAATGTCCCATCCGCTGATATTCCTTGCTTCTTGCACTGTTATAAGATTTACCAACACTCAGAATGAATTGAAAGTCAAACAAAATATATTTTTCACAAATATTTGAGCATAACTCATCATAAATATTTACAAAAATTCATACAACAATATTCTATTTCAAATGTCTTTAGTGAACTTTCTTTATCTCAAAAACACTACTTACCCGGAGTCGGTAAAACAAAAATCCAAACCAGCAAAAGGATCTAAAAAAGTAATGCATTTATGATATAGTTGCAATATACCCGAAAAATTATGTATGTTCCTTTGCTTTTATTTTTTAAACTAAGTCTGATGTCCTTTTCACTTACATTTGCGGGGCCATGGTGGCGGATAGGGACAGATTAGTATGTGAATGAGTTGGTGTTTTACGCCTTTACAGCATTATGTAAGATGATAAAATGAACATGAAATGATGATGAGAAATGTTTGGGGTGGAGTGGGAAACAAGACCACTGGTAAGGGGGAGATGTGGATAGCGACAGAAATTTTAGCCTATGTGGTGCACTACTTGGTTGTCCATAAGGGGACTTTTTATGCGCATGAAGCCTGGCCCTCTCCACACATGTTGGCCAAGAATGGTCAGCGGTCAGGCTTTTAGAGCTGACCGTCCCGTGGATGAGGGCTACCCTATCCAGCCATCCAGGATACTCACTTTGTCGCTCTGTGGACTGAGCACTAACCGAATTACAGAATGACAGACCGTTAGTCGCCTCTTACGACAAGTCAAGGTTCTGCTGCAGCCCTATTCGTCACCGGGCACCGCACGGGACGCAGCGACAAGCTAAATTGTCGTATAAAGCGACTAAGAGTTTTGGAATTCTGAATTCGTCTGCTAAAGTGCACAGTTATGTACCCTTTGTGGATGAATACAGTGGCATACGCCCTCTGTGGTTGTCGGGATATGATACAAAAAGCCAATCTGCTGACCATAGTGGGCCAACGTGCATGTGTGTCTTGCTTCATTCACGTAAAAGATCCCTGTGGACCGCCCAGTTGTGCAACACATAAGCCTTTTATAAGTGTTAATCAGAATTACCTGTTTTTTTGTCTCGCCTGCGACGATTAGTCGCGGAAGGCGAGACATAAGTATTACTTTCCAGAGGCGGCGACGGCGGCGGCGTAAACTTTTTTGTAAGATTTTTGTGGACAATGGATTGCTTGAAAAGTATAACAGCTAGGCATCTGATATTGGGTATACAGACATTTCATGTTTTGGTCTACGCAACTGTCACCATGCCGTGTGACTTTGACCCTATTTTTTTACGCTCCAGTGACTCTGTGATCTAAGGTCTTTTTTTCAGGCCGGAAACTTTTTTGTAAAACTTTTGTGGACAATGAACTGCTTGAAAAGTAAAATTGGCTGGGAATCTGATATTGGGTATACAGACAGTTGAGATTATGGTCTCTGCAACTGTTACCATATGTCGTGTGACCCTGACACCATTTTCACGCTCCAGTGACTCTGTGAACTTGGGTCTTTTTTTCATGCCGAAAACTTTTTGTAAATTTTTGTGGACAATGAATTGTTTCAAAAGTATCATAGCTAGTCATCTGATATTGGGTATACAGACACTTTTTGTGTTTATATAAAGAAATGAAATCTTAGGTAGTTGATTTTAGTGATGATGCCGGCAGGCGAGACATACTTTTAGTGGCCACACTTGTTTTTTTTTTTTGTTCCCGCCGTACTATCATTTCATGTTCATTTGTTTTTCATCATTTTCTTGTACATCGCCCATATTAATCTATATCTATATAGTGTTGCTAAAGCTTACTCACAAAAGATGAAATGTGAAATTTAAAAAACACATGTTTTACAAATAAGGATGTGAGAGGAACGAAGAAGAAAACAACTTAAGATCCGATGTTGCAGTAATTATACATCGAGCTTATGACACCTAGGTTCGTGGTTCCATCTTTATTAGGGCGTGAAAATTTCATGGACAAATTTTCCGACACTCTTTTTTTAACATTTTAACACTTTTTGCGAGGATGGTGGCAAGAAACTACCGGTATGTTAGTCATTTGGAAAGGGCGAAAAATGGTTGCCCGTGTATATGAAGACCAATACACTATGCAGGTTACAGGCCCTATTAACACAAATCGATAACAAAAGTACGCTCAATTGGGCCACCAAAAAGCCATACTTGCAAACTACAAACTGGAGAGTGACTTAGATAGTTTCTTAATTCAGTATCAATCTTAGCTTATATAGGACAGATGCGTTCTTATATGAATAAAGAAATGATGTAAACCTACCGAATGGCGTTGTTGTTGTCTTTGGAGCTGCAGTTGTTATTGGAACAGGAACTGTTTGTTTTGTTGTTGGCTGTGATGTTGTTGTCGGATTTGTACAGACAGTCATGTGGACAGCTCTGAGGTTTTTACCATCTATCCACATAATCTTAAATAAATGTTGGGGTATTTTTAGTAGCATAGTTATTGCTCATTGTCTTAAAGTTATATATAAGGCAATCGAGAGATAAGCATTTTACGTGGGTCCCGTTGTATATTTCTCTTTAATTACATGTATGTACTTTAATAACATGACTGGATTTATCCCTAACAACCAAAGCATAGTTCACAATTCGAAACAGAAATCCCCTAAAACAAACATATGCAGTTGCTTAATTTGATTTCCCTGTAATCCTAAGTTATCCCTTTATCAGAGAAGAGTATTTCTCCTTGATGGTCAATTTTGCAATTGAAAAAGGATGATGGTATCTATTTAGGGGCGGATCCGGAAATTTTCGAAAGGGGGTTCCTTATACTGAGTACTTTGGGCCAAAGGGGGGTTCCAGACCAATTTTGCTGAAAATCTACACAAAAAATAAAATAATTCGGAGGAAAGGCCCCCCCCCCTGGATCCGCCACTGCTATTTCAAAATACATTTTGACAGATGTGACCCTGATGAGCAAGATCATTCATGAAATACCTGTCCGTCTACTGTTTTCACTTCGTACCACGTGACGTCATTACCATCATGACTTATTCCACCATTGGATACCAGACAGTGGTCTTTCTTCAAGACACCGACAATGGGATTAGAACCAGCAGCTAAAATTTCAAATGAAAAAAATAGGGTTTGGTAAGATGAATAGTTTATTTGAATAAAATTTTGCATGAATGTGATGGTGTAACCCTTAACACACAAAATGTATCCCGATTAGCTACTTTGCTTGTTCGAGGTAGTGCAATCTTCTCCGAAAAAAATTCATTATTTGTCAAGTTCGTGTACATAAAAGTCTAAAGTTGTTTGGTTTTTATTATTTCAATACTTAATTCATTCCTAGGCATGGGGTATTCTTACTTATAAGGTTATATACAATGGTTTTTACATTCATATCTATTTTAGCAGTATAAATTAATTCATATGCGTCTCCGACGAGGCGATAAAAACTGCAATTAAGACATTCAAGACCGTTCGCAATAAAAAAAAATGATTGTTACTTAAATGCAGTCCCAGAAACTGAACACACATTCCAACAATGAGAACTAATTCACATTTGAACGAGTGCGAATTAGGGTGCTTCGGAAGATAACAAAAACATTTTTGTACTTACGAGCAGTTCTTGCGAAAACATCATCTTCCTCTATACATAGACATAATCCGCTTTCAAGTTGTTTCTGAATCGATGGTTTGACTGTAGCAGATTCCACAACATAGACAAAACCGAACAACAAACAATACAAAGTCGTACTAAACATAATGAAATAAACAAATGTACTTGGCCACCTTTGAGTAAGCGATAAGACAATAGAATTCCATTACAACATAAGTTAAAATGTCTTGACGGGAAACTACTTATCTTTTCCTTTCTTCCAGATTATATTTGCAAAACAAAAATTCGAAGTAAAGAAATGTTTATATATTCAAATATATGTTACATACTACGCTTTGTTCAAATTCAATTAAATTTATAAATAGCACAAACACCAAAAGTACTGCTCTTATTAATTGAGAACTAAATTGCCAAAGCATATAACTTGCTGTTGTAGCTTCAAACTAATTGCTAACAAGATTCTGAATGCGAAAGTAAAATGCTGATTTCTAACAAATTTGATTAGCGCAATATTTTTTTAACACCATATCGCTATAAACTCTGATTTCCAAAACACTGACAGCTAATGTAAAGCACAAAACTGACAGATAAAGCACAACACTTAGAGCAGGAGCACTACGTCGACAGTCAAAGCTTAACAGTAATTGCAAACCTGATAGCAAAAGCGCAACTGTAAATTCCAAAGCACACGAATGATTTCTAAACACAAGAATGACTAAACGCTACGCCGGAGCACAACACTGTTTCCTTAAACAGAACACTGAAGCTAGTTGCAAAAGAGCAACAATATTGTCCAACCGAAACTAGCACACCAATCTGTGCCAAAGCACAAGAATGTTAAAAAAAAACAAGATGTCAATTGCCAAATTTAAAGACACTTCAAAATTAAAACACTTTTTGCCAACACACTAGTGGATTTATCAAGACGTTAGGACGTACGAACATATAACGCAAACATTAATTATCATTGTCTCAGAAAATTATTTTTCTATGAATGTTAAGGTTTAAATGGTAGCACCGCCTTTATGTTTCAAAAAACATAAAAGGTTTAATTTTTGAAACATTAAAATAAATTTAAGACTACAACATATTTTTAGAACTGTCATGTCTGTTAACCGGTAACTGTCCAAAAAAAATCCGTTTTCCGTAACCACCGATAAAAACCAAACAGATATTGGTATTAAATTGTGAATTAATTGGCCAAATATTATATCCAGTTAAATTGTACAAAAGACTTATATCACCCCACTTTCTCTAAAAATGGATCTTGATTGGCTATGTTTTCATGATGCACCTCAATTATATTTCAAGGGTGGCAATTAGACATCAGCAAGCAAGGCCTGAGGTGAAAGAAAAGAAGGAATAAACATGGAAAAAAAGAAGGAATTGAACTAGGGGCAAATATAATTACACTGATGCCAAAAACGACAGTTATCGCAATCTCTAGTAACGGCCTTGTGTATTAGTACAGCACGAGAAGAATTCAGTACTTGAGTTAGGATTTTATTGGTGGTTTGTCACGTACATTTTATCAACATCACATCGATTGAAACATTTTAGATGACATTTCGACTTAAAACGGGGACGAAAACCTACATGGAACTCTTAGTTTGAATCGTGCTTAGTCTTCTGATTGATAATTTGATAAAATGATGATAAGGCTTTGACAGAATACTTTGTCGTTCAAAATGGGGTCGGTGGCACTGGTAGTTTCTGTCCTGTTAATATTGTCAACAATAAGTGAAGGTAATATAACTTTTTATAACCAATACTATTTGCGATGAAACACCCCAACATACAAAAACCTGTTAGAATTGAACTCTAAAATTAAACCACTTTAACTAACCATAAAATGCTACAAAGCATGTTCCTGGATTCATGTTTCATGTTTCTTTTCATTTGAAATGGTGGATGTTTTCTACATTTTTGGTTGTTGTGGCTTTAATTTCATTTAGCTTCCTCTAGGTTCTTTTTGTCTTTCATAGACACACCGCGCTTTGTGGTCAATTTTATTCTCATCAAAATTCTCATCCAAATTACTTTTTTAACCCATAGATTATTTATTTCCTTTTTTACAGGTTTCCTTTTTCCTCGTCAAGTGTGTTATGACCACATCGGATGTTTCAGTAATGGGGCACCATACAATAATGCTAATGGCAAACTACCTGAATCGCCGGATCACATTCAGACCCAGTTCCTACTCTTCACCCGTAGGAATGCACACACTGCACACAGCCTTAATCCGTATAACCAAGCAACGATAAGAAGTTCGCACTTTGATGGAACCAAACAAACAGTCTTTATAACACATGGTTACCAAGACGACGGCCATTCCCCGTGGATTAAAAAGATGACAAGTGAATTTCTTAAGAAGGTGATTCATATTGTTCTGATTCAAGTCTCTTCAACTTAAAGAAGCAGAGGTACCAATAGGGTATCCGAATGTCAAAAGTCCGAAAGGGCAGAAACAAAACCAGTTAACGCCAACAAGAACGGGACAAAAACAGACAAGATGTTAAACATGGAAACACAAAAAAGTACATAAATGTAAATTCTTTGCCGAATTTTTTGGAACTAATTGACGCACTTTTTTTAATTAATTTTGAATTAAACATTCATGCTATTAAGTCATTGAGTAACTAAGAACAAATTATTGAAAGCGAACTCAATGAAATCACAATGCATTATGCATTTGATCACTGTCCGCCTGGTTACAACAGTGTATCTGGTCTTGGTTCGTATTCTACCGGAAGTTGGAAGTCATAGTTAGCTAGCGCAGCACTATTAATTTTAGTCTAAAGTTTTTTTTTTCATTCCATTACAGGATGATATGAATGTAATTGCTGTGAACTGGCAGAAAGGTGCAGACAACATCAACTATGCTCAAGCTGCCGCAAATACACGTGTTGTGGGGGCTACCATTGGGGAATTGATGAAAACCCTACATTCGGCTGGTCATTCTAACTATAATAAATTCCACTTGGTTGGTCACAGCTTAGGGTCTCATATCTCTGGCTATGCGGGGGCCTATGTGCACGGAGCTGTTGCAAAAATTACTGGTATAGTTTTGTTTGTTTTATAAATATATTTACATTTTTAATTTGACAAGCTTAGAGAACTTTATGTTGAGATTGTCTTGATATACAAATTCTGTCTCTCTCTCTTTTAGTTTCGAACCAAAAGAGAAGACATCGAATTGATTTGTTGCTTGCGAGATGCAGAGATGTTTCAATGTGGAATTGATTTGTTGCTTGCGAGAAGCAGAGATGTTTCAATGTGGAATTAGAAAAAAAGTCCGAAATGAAAAAGACAAAACCAGTTAAAACAAATGAGAATAAGACGATAAAACAGACAACATAAAAACACACAATAACAAAACTTAAAAGCAATCAGTAACGCAAACTCCAGAGTTCTAAGATGCTCCGAAAGTTAAGCAGATCCTGTTTGTTGCAACATACCCGTCACGTTGCTTAGGTACAATTCAGCGGTAAAGAGAACAAAAAAAAACTCAATGACAAACGAACATCTGTAGTCATGGTACAGCAAGTTAGAAACAACTGTTTACCCAGTAAGAAAGGACCTTCGTTGTGTTGTGAGTTTACATTAACATTGTTATATATTTTAGCCATTATTTCCTAGACTGGTAAATACTAAGAGACATTTAAATCCTTGTGGTATTTTAAAATATAGTATTTGCTTGTTTCTGAATTTATATTAATTCAAAAGTTTGGCGATATAATAGTCGCAAATTGTCATTTCTTTTTCAGGTCTCGATCCTGCTGGTCCATTGTTTGAAAATAAAGACCCAAAAACACGCCTTGATCCATCAGATGCTCATTACGTAGAGGCCATACATACTGATGGTGACTCTCTGCTTCAGTTGGGTAAGATATACGTTTCGTTCATTCTTTATATTTATACATTTATTACTTTATTTTTGGAGACTCATCAGGGCAGTCGTGACCGTTCCAAAATTGAGTCCCTAAATCTGTTCCGCTATATATTTCATAAATACCCACATGTATTCAAAAGGCTAGAATATCCACATGTTTTCAAATGGCTAGGAAACCGTGTTGGGCCTAGGAGTCGAATTGGCCCACATGCAGCAGCTCTAAGCTTGTTGGTAAAAGTCCACTAAAGAGCGCTCAGAAACCTGACATCGGGTCAGATCACTTTGTTCACAAAAGGACTGGGTTGTATGCCCAAGGTGGTTGAACTTGACAGCCCTGTCATAATGAATGCCGGGGTCGTCAGGCTATAATAAAAAAAATACCTGACCCCAAACCATAGTTGTGCACCATGTTGGGAACAAATTCACATTCCTCGCACATTAAAGAACTCTGCTGAAGAAGGACCCGTTGGATCCCCATGCAGCAGGCTAAATTGTCAGTCCCTACCCATCACTCTTTTTTCCAGTGGCAATCTAAAACTCTCCTCTCCGATTGGTCCTGTGTCCCCATTTCCTCCACTTCATCATTATTTCATGCTCATTGCATCACCACTTTCATGTTCATCTCCAAGACATAGCCGAAATCGTGCTGCTTGGGGGTATAGCAATAACTAACTAGCTCAAATGGCTAGATGTTTTTTTGACCAATTTTCATGAAAACAAAATAATAAAAGTAGAACTGTTTAAGTTTAATCGTTTATTTTTGACAAGTTAGTTACACTAGTTTTATTTTATTGTCCATAAAAATACCAGTAAAATGATATATTACGTAAGACCAATGCAAATCAAAAAGAAGTTGCATCTAGATTTTCAGTAAAACATTTTTTGCAGGCTTCGGTTTGGAAAGACCAATCGGACATGCTGATTTCTATCCTAACGGTGGCGAAAAGCAACCAGGATGTGAGCGTGACGTGGGAACTCATCTTTTCCAACTTATTACTGGAAAGATCGAACGTAGGTATCATACTGCTAAATTAAAGTTAAAAGGATAACTTGGTATATTATATTTGATTTTTAGTGATTTTTAAGCAATTTATATGGACATAGATTTGAAAGTTCGTACTTCCATTAATGGACAAATGTTTCTATGAATCTGAAAGTTCTCCAAGAATTGCGAAAATTTATATGCATAACAATTAAAGCTCAGGAGCTTTCCTGCACAGTGTGGATGTTGGGTGGCATAGTTTTCATTCCATCATATGTTTTATGTGTATTGTGTTGTTTTGTCATGGATTTCTCCCAGTTCTTCCCTATTTCTTAATTCAAATATAAGAATCGAGACCCCTTTTAGTATTTTTTTCCTGCTCTTCTGTAAGAGTTGTCCTTATCTTCATTCTGCACTACATATAAACCCACAATATCTCCCCCTTTTCAACGTTTGAAATAATAGTTCAAATAGTTTGTTTGAAGTCCATGCACATGTTTACCTTGTGTTTTTTTAGAGTTCACATCCACCATAGCATGCAGTCACATGCGTGTCCTTGACTTCTTCACTGAATCCATTAACTCCCAGTGTAGATTCAGTGGAATGCCATGCCATACCAAACGGGACTTTGACGCTGGGCACTGTACAAAATGTGGTCTAGGATGTGCTGATATGGGTTTTAACGGGCAACACAAGGGCCATGGACAATACTATTTTACAACACGCGCCTCTGCTCCGTACTGTATCTAATGTACCCCACAATAAATCATAAATTTACCATGTTTTTGTGCAATTTTTGTAGTAAGCCAAGGTTCTTAAACTCTAATTCTGTTTGTACTGAAAGTGGTCGTTATCCTCGGTTTTTTGGGTACGAACTCTTTTTTTCAATACTTTTGTGTTCGTTTTCAACCTTCCAATATTGTTTCAAATGCTGATCACCTGAGTTCACTCTCGTTTCGACTTGAGTTCGCGTTGTTGATTGGTATTCAGTTATTTTTGTGTTTCCTTGTTTTACATGTTGTCTGTTTTTTTCCCGCTCTTGTTGGTGTTTACTTGTTTTGTCTCTGCCTTTTCGGACTTTTGACATTCGGACACCCCATAGGTACCTCTGCTTCTCTGCTAATGAGAGGTTATAACTACTCCTTGAAATATGCATATACAGCATAACCAAGTTAATCGGTATTTAGTATTTACATTCTCTATTTATTTTGAAATGCATGGATCCTAGAAACACATCGCGATATTAAGCAACCATCTGGATAACCGCAATGAATTCAAGTCACTTTTCCAATCTCTTTTACTTACACTACATAAAAGGAGCATGGTAAAATAAATCAATTTGGATAACAATTATATTATCATAATTGTTTGAAAAGGCGTATTTTTCCAGTATAAGTCTATACTTTGAAAAGTGCATATATTAAAATTGTTCAGAAATTGATTGTTGTTGGTGCAACCTCAATACAGTCCACTTAACCTAACAGTGACACACTTCCAGTGGCCCGGCATGAAATTGGTCCTCTAGAGAGGGTGATTGATGATCCGGTGTTTACAATAATATCATTTCCACAGAAGTTGATTCTGAAATTGTATAAATAACAGCTTATTTACATTTTAAGCTTCTGACACTTGTGTTTTTTTAGTCATTAAATGTCAAATACCGGTACAAGAACACATTTACCAGACGCAAGGTACGCGTTTAATCCATACTTTTAGAAGGTGGGTTAAGCACTTTAAAAACAAATCCTGTACCAAGTTAGGACCATTGCGATCTTAACTCCCCCAATGTGTGTTTGCCTTGTTTTATCTTTTTTTCTTGGTGTGTGGGATTAATTGTCCCAGTGAGTTCGGTGGTTTTGTTATTGTCTTTAGATGCACTTGTGTTGCTAAACAAAAGCTTTGAAATCCAAAAGAAATGCAAATCTTAAAAGAGAAGTGCAATACACTATAGTAAAAACATGTATTGCTGTTCTTTTTTTCTGTTATAGATGACATGACCTTTATATATTCATTATTTTTTTAACCAAGTTCTGTGGACTGTATTAGAATCTTACCTGTTGTTTTTGTCTGGATCTGTCAAAACAACCATGTCAATCTGAACGCTTCCTGTCCAAATCCAGGACCATAATTTACTGTTTTCCAGAAATTTTATATCGACACTTGATACATGTCCTTCCATTTTGTTATGCGTCAAGATCAGATCGTCGTACTTCTGTCCGCCTTGGTATTCTGCGCTAAAAAGGTATCAAAAACGTTAAGTTGGGATGCTGTAAGAGAGAGCCGTAAACATAGAAAAATAAGCAATGAAAAACAACTAGTCGCTATCAACACGAACCCATGTCCAGATAAGTTATAATGCAAGCGATTTCAATCCTATATCTCATCATTTTTTAAGAACCTTTAAATGATCAAGATTCTTAAAAATAAAAACCTTGCCTGTCAATAGTTCTATGAAGAGATGTATTAACAGATCGTTACCGCTAGCCCATACCGGCGAAACGCGGGTCAATATGTTTCGCCTACTCTAGATTTTAGTGGGTATACTACTAACTGTTTTGTCATTTTCGTCTATTTGTCAAAATTGTGCCGATTACTAGGAAATGTTTAGTTTTGCCATGCTTTGAAGTTATATGGTGGTGAGTAGTGATGTTGATTCGATTCTGATGTACATGTATACGCATTTGTGTGTGATAGGCTTTGATTGGTTGTTGACCGTGTGGTTTTTACGTGTGGATCTGGTTGCCGAACTTTGGTGATTTTTGGTGATTTTTGATGATAAATTGATGCTGCATTGGCTTTTGACAGTCATTGGTATTGATGAGGCTTTTGACTTATCAACATTTGCAATCACTGTTATACTTTGTTTTAGCACAAAATTTTTCTAATGTTTTTACCTCATTTTAGAGTATAAATCTGGCAACATGATTTATATAATAATAGTTTCGATTTTGATTCAGTAAGCGGTAAATAAGACCAGACCCCGGATTCATAAAACATCTCAAATTAATACTCCAACAACATTGAAGGTTGGACGGCATGCTATTTTTGGACTTGTTGTCGCAGTATTGAGGTACGAAAACAAGACCTCTTATGTTATAGGAGTACTCAAATTAAGTACTAGTATTTCCTCAAATTTCTCCTCAACTCGAATTTCAACATTTTTGATTGGTTAGATTTTGAGTTGAGTTAAGGATTTGAAGAAAGGGCCAGAAACATTTTTTGTCTGTATACCTGTAGAATGTATGGTTAATTCTCTGTCCGTTGGTATCTGTAAATGATAAGTCTATCAGGCCTTCTGATGGCGACATTCCAGTTGACAAGTGAAGTTCTACGCCATAGGTGTACCCTGTTACAAAACACGGTCATTATTCATCTTTTACTTCAGTATAGCAAGAAATTGTGTGATTTGGTAACCGTTACGTAGTTGATGCACATATTTATATGATACAAGAGTAACTAGTACGGCCTAAATGTCGCAACATGCACATTAGAATATTCTTTAAAAAGTTTTTGGTCAAAGATGTCGAAACCATAACATCTGTCATTCTTCTGGTTTTTTTTTGTTATTTTCTTTGGAAGCATAATATAATTTAACTAAATTCAACAAATCAATCCTCTTACCCGTGGCTTACATGTATCCATATGCATTGAAATAGTTTTTTAAATAACTCTGACGACGCATAATGGTGCATTCTGAAGTTAACTGCAAAATTGTTCAAGTTATACATACCACAATAAGGATTGCTCTTGTCGGTGACGAGGTAAAACTTCCCCCTTGGTGTAGCAGATGTCCCCTCATATTCATCGGCCATGAGGCCTAGTGATGGACACGGGCTAGCACCGCATTGAAGACATCTTCCTTGCTTAAAGCTTTCGAAATTTTCACAAGGGAAGGCGCGGAATGGACAGGCGCTGCTAATTGACTCCTTAAAGAGGTGAATTGATCTACTATGGCTGCACGCAATAGTGTCAGTTGTTTCTGAAAGAAGCAAAGGTGTACCAAAGGGGTAATCAGTATCATAAAACCGTAAAGACAAGGACAAAACCGGCAGACAAAAAATCATCACAACAAAATAAACCACATAACAACATAAAACACACACATACATAACGACAAAACCGCATTCAGCAACGCGAACTCAAGTCGAAACGAGAGTGAACTCAGGTGCTCCGGAAGAGTAAGTGGTTCCTGCTTGCTTTGCTATAGCACACCCGTCACGTTGCCAAAGATCGATTAAGTGTTGGTCAAATCCGGAAAGGATGACATTACAAAACTCTATGTCAAACCAACATCTGTGCTCATCTGAGAGATAGAAATCCCGTATTTGTATACAAGCACATGATGTCGTCCGTAAAATTTCTTGAGTGATGACAACAACCTGGGAGCAACGTACCCCTGTGTTAACAATTTGCTTGTCAGCCGTGCAGCTCTATCAAGGAAGTCGTTGTACTCCCCACATGCTCTGGAATAACGAATCAATTGTGATACGTAAACTCCAAATGCTGGAGCGGACGGAATGTTGCTACACAGAAAGGGAAAGTTAACTATTGGAAAGTTGAAGTCATCACGTTTGTCATAGAGCCTTGTACAAAGCCTTCCTTGTGTGTCAATTTCGAGAAATAGATCTGAAATAATAATGAGCAAATACAAATTACCGATTGAGTTTCATGACATTTCAGTAAAGGCTCCATGACCCCCAACCATTTCCTTCGAAAATTTATCTTCGAGTAGACTTTTTGGAATAATTGGTCGGCAACCTCCCCTTTCGTCTTAAGTGTTCTGTAAATGGAATCCCTCCCGCTTTCCAGTTTGCTGTTGAAAATATCTGGATTTACATTTTCTTTTTTGTTTTTTTTTTTTTGGGGGGGGGACAATAGATGATCTTGAAAGAAGAAAGAACGGCATTTAGAATAAGCAATTCCATGATCATTGTAACGGAATGATAGCAGAAATAATATGCATCACGACGAGAACTGCTCTTGAAGAAAAACAGCTAGAAATCTTCTCTGACGAGTATTTTATAATTTACTGTCCAAAAACAATCAAAAGAATTGTTTTCTATTTAACTTACCCAAGATTCCATGCTTATAGGACTCGCTGAATATATTGACCCAGCTTTCTTTGGCACAGCCAGGCTGGTTCTCACCACCGTTAGGATAGAAGTCGACATCGCCTAGAGGATCCATTAGACCATAGCCTTGAAGCAAAATATAAATACAAAATGTACTAGTATTCGTGGGAAAAAACTGTAAATGCCTTTGCAAAAGCAAATGAATCAAGATTTATTTTATTTTATTTTTCCACACATAAAATCTTTAAAAAATGCCATCAATTTTCACCTATTGTCAAATGATTGATGGGGGTCATTTTGCAGCAAAACCTTTTAAAAACTTTGAGTTCTAGTTCCTTAGATTAAAAAAGAAGTTTGCAAAAAAAAACTGAAACGTCAATTTTTTAAAGTGATGCTCGGTTTCTTTATTCCATTGGTTTTATTCTTTGAGTGACTTTTTAAAGGTGATGTTGAAATTGCTTATATTCATTTTCCTACACTTTTTTATAAAAAGAAGAGTATCTATAACCATTTTGAAACAGGCGTCATTTTCAAGCGATGAACAAGACAAAACTTAACAAAAACATTTTAGTATACCTGAAATTTCGTCAAAAGGAGACCCGTCTGTGTGAATTACATCGACAAATTGGGCATCGGAAGGGTCCAATCTGACTCTGATATCCGTCCCTTTGTAGTTAGGTTCAGCGGGATCAAGCCCAGTGATTCTACCTATCCGTCCCTGAAGAGCCTCACCAGCGTACCCTGCTACATGAGCCCCTAGGCTGTGGCCTATCAGATGAAACTTGGAGAGGTCGCCGTTGGTTTGAGCTACTAAGAACTCGATCATTTTGGCAATCTCTTTACCCACAACTCTAGTGTTGGCCACTGCCTGTGTATATGGCCATCCCGACCCATGACCCCAGTCGACAACTAGAACATTTATTGGTTCCTGTAAAAAAATATATATTTTAAGCGTATTTTTTTAAAAAGAATATTCAACATAAAGATTTATACAATTGGCAAAATATAAATATTTCATATGACCCCCTTGTTTATTCAGATTCATTGTTACATGTAAGCAAACATTTGAGGGGCTAGTATGGTGACATTTGAAAAAAAAGGCAGGATGCCAACATTCACTAAATGAAATTAAAAAAGGCAGGACGCAATTTTTGGTTAAACAAAACTGGTCAAATGGCCTCTAACTAAAGCAACAAACTTCACTTTTTTCGCAGTCACGTGACTCTTTCGGCTCAGTGGGTGTTGTCGACCTATTATAGAAAATAAGAAAAAAATCATAATTTAAACAATACTTAACTCTAAAACACTTTACCTAAAACACGTTACCTTTTTCATAAGTTCCTTTGCAAGATCACTCGTCCAGCTGACCATTCCATTCTGAGAGAACCCGTGGATTACAAATTTAGTCGGCTTGTTACCGTCATATCTCGTCCTCTGTAGCTGGGGCGCGTCATTTCTACTCAAAATTCTCGGAATCCTGTCATTTATCGAGGTAAACAGCAAAAATCTAGTCCGGATAAACCGAGGGTTCAATGGTAAAGCGTTGTCAGTGTTGTTAAAGGGATAAGCGTTAGAGAAGCATCCTAGATCTTCGTAGCATTGCGTACTTCTCTTCGATCTCAATGGCTTCCAGTCGCCCTGGAAAGGTGGTGGTGCACCTGCCGGTACATGTTTGGAATAAGCACCTGTAAAATGAAATACTTATATTGATAACGACAAACCGTTGAGGATACCTGTTGCATTTGATATGTACAAAAATGTAATACTAAAATGTGCACTTGTATTGCTTGATAAGTTTGTTGTAAATAAAGCAGCTAGTTCATTTAAAAGCATGCATCTCAACTCATTTTCTTCTATGCATGCTTCTGACTCAAAATCATTGTATATTTATTTAATCTAAAGGCCAATTTAAAATACAAGACCAACAGCACCATTGAATACTGCTGTATAAGTTGTATTGAAGTGCGCATGTAAAGTATAAACTTGATGTATTTATTTTACTTTGTTACCAAACCTTATACATTTTGTGCCTAATATAAATTTGAACATATTTAATTTTGACTCCATCTGAATAAAAAATTTACGTCTAACTTACCAAAAATTACAGCGACAAATAAAATTCCAACTGAAAGTACCATTCTCTTCAACGTCTTGCTTCTTATCAAAAAATTTTGTTTATTTGCCAAAGAAAAATTTTGATGCATGCTGTACGTGAATGTTGATAAACATTTCTAAGTCAGATATTAATTATCAGGTATTTATTTTCAAGGAATACGTATGAAAAGATAGCAATGTGGTGTATGGTTCTCTCTACATGAAATTGCCTATAGAATCGCACAAGCCAAAAATGTAGACATTATGCTTGCAATGAAGCACCAATTAATTAGCAGAAAATTACTTTAACACAGATGCCCCTATGTTCAGATTAGATGCTGATTGTACTAATCTAAAACACCAAATCATTTGATGATAACCCGCTGGAGTTATATCTTTAAACCTAAATTATTTTGACTTTTTGCAATATGATAAATTTGAAGGTAAGAAAATGCATGAATTCAAAATGTACTTTTAATGATAGGATATTCACCTTCAAAATCCAAAGCACCTTGATTTTTGAATATAGGGTCATTGAGTGAGTATAATACATTTTCAAAAAAGTTAGTACAAAAAATTGCTTCGTTAATATGAGCTTGAGTCACAAATGCTACAATGTCACGTATATATTTTATATTTAACCAATGAATTCTTGTATTCTAGTCACTGAAATTTTCGATTTTTAACTAAAACATGTTGTACTACCTAGGTGTTGGGTCTGGCTTATCTTTTCGAACTTTTTGGTCTTGAGTAGTTATATCAAATGTTTTGATTCAAATGCTGCTGATGAGATGTTACTTTTTGAATATACACAGCATAACCAAATTTACTGTTTTATATCCACCCGTTTTGATATTTTTATTTTTTAAACTTCATTTTTGTAAATAAGTTACAAGATGTGAACTTCATGATACACTTTTTCTTTAATATTCTATTCTAATCTTTTATTCAAAAAAAAAAGTCGTGTCTAATATTGTTGAGGGCATTCAATGTTTTTCTTAACTTGTACAACGTATCTGTACATGTTGCAACATGTACAAAGTTGCAACTTGTACACGACATATATATGCTTTTTCTTCTAAAGCGGACAAAATTGTGATACAAAAGTAAGTAATTATAAGCCTTTTCCTATCAAGTTATGTTTTTTATCCATAAGAGCAAAAATAAACTCATAACACAAGACTATAGTTCAAGTGAACAGGAGCGGATTCTGAAATTTCTGAAAGGGGTCCATCCAGAGTCAAGAAAAAAGGGTGTCCTGGTCATTTTTGTTGAAAATATGCACAAAAATAACGCATTACAATAAAGAGGTATTCCAACCTCCGAATCGCCCCTGTCTGAATTATCCACTGTATTGTCATAGACAAGCTGTATATTCGAAATATAGGTCTAGTTTTAATTTTCTCAGAAATATCCCATATCCCAGTAAGTTTTCCATTGAATATCCCATACTATATCATAGACCCCAATATACCTTAAACCAATTTGTAATTAGCTTTATATATTTAACAGTTGTAAATGCCACATTTTGTAGTACTTAAAGTCTTTTGTGTCTTCAATAAACGTGTTTTTACATAACGAAACGACCGACTTAGGCCTCTTGGGGCGAATTGTTGTTTAGTCAGAATTATCTCCCCTGACTGAAATGGAAAACAATGGCTGAAAATGGAAAAATAATTATATTTTTGATTTTAGTTTCTTTTATAATCGGGAGTGCTTTAACGGGTAACCAGATATATAAATAACAAGCTTAGATATCTGTTTATAAAATTTTGCCATCAATCTAAACAAAATATATTGTCTCCAGTAAATATGAGTCAGGATTTTTTGTCTATAATCTGATAATTTGTAGGATAGTCCACTTTCATTTTCTTTTCTAATGAAAACCCTAACTTACTGAAATTCGTTGGTCCTACGGACATGTGGTGACCCTGCCATCCAGAACCAGCGCAATAGCATCAAAACTTTACCTTGCACCACAGACACATTTTCAGACAAGACTCACACACTCGTTACAGTTTCAATTATTCTCCACTAGAACAAACTATTACAAATACAGTTTTTTTTCCACACACTGTTGTACTTTGGAACTCACTCCCATACTCAGTTGTAAGTGTCTGATCCTTGGACCAGTTCAAATCACAGGTCCAAGGACTTCAATTCTAAGCACCTCCCTGGATCTGTAAATAGTGTATATATGTTCAAAATTTATTTATTATTCATTTATTTTTCATTCGTAGTTTTCCTTTTGTTTGTAACTTATTTTTTCATAATTATTCCTTCTGTTCATGCTGCGCCGGCATAGAAGTCATCAGTGTTTTGATGGATTGCCGTAGAGATGTAGATGTAGATGAAATAGGCCCTCCCATACTGCTGCAGACACCTGTACCAGTTGTGGTGACCCTGCCACCCGGGACTGACACAATCACACCAAATGGGCCTCTCATAGACAGAGCTCTTAACCTCTGAGCCTAAAAAGTCCAGTGTTCAGACTGTTTCCCCCTAGAAAATTTCTTTCAAAATCATTTCTACAAAAATTCCTCTGGTGAACTTTTAATTTTATTATGGAAATTTAAAGTACCATTGTAGAGCTAACTGTGGCAAAAATTTTAAAAAATTCTATGGACAAATTTTTAGACACCCCATCTACCTTAATTTTGGTTTATTTGGCGCTTCCCCTGAATGTGCCAAAATTAAACACACCAAAATAAGTTTAGAACGCATAGAATCAAATATGCTGGAGACAATTGTTAGAGTTGGGCCGTGGACAACAAAATGTTGATACATGTAATGAGTTACAATGTTAAAAAAATCCATTAATTTCCTATTTAAAACTTTTTTAATGAACGTTTATCATGTTCTTTACTCACAATGACTCAATTAAGTTTTAGCTTGGATGCAGTTATTTGTTTGTAATTTCATTATTACATACAAAAAAGAGTTGTATACTATACTAATTAGCTTGGATTTGAAAACAAACATGCTAATTAATGTTTAAGTGTAGAGTTTTTGATTGTACATATTATGTAAAGAATAAAGATGAAACCTTTTTTGGTGAAAATGCCAAAATAGAACAAACCAAAATTAAACATGTCCATTTTGATCAAAACCGCCAAAATATCCCTACACCAAAATATCCCAATTTACGGTAACCCTAATAATAAAAATGCTCCTAAAATATTTAATGCTTTACATTTTTTATGGTGCATGTATTTGAAAGTATGACACAAAAGTGAAGGGTACTGCCATTACCTCATCTTTAAACCAGTCAAGTAGTTTTGTTCACATGTCTTACACAGTCAACAGACATGACAAAAATCATCTAAATAATTGGACTTAGCTTTATCATGTTTATTGTCCAGTATTTTCTCAAGTTTTCTTCTGTCTGCTACACTTGCAAAAAAAATTGTCAGTCAAAAAGTCCACAAACTTATAGAATATATATCAATGATTCAATAAACACATAAACATGTACATGATATACATGTACATGTATTTAAAAATTTTAATTTCAAAATGATAATCTTTTTTTTTCTTTTTCAGAGAGCATATGTCCTTCAAGAACTTTTGGTTTTAAATGCCAGTTTAATTGTGGCTGCAAGAACAATGCAGAATGTGATCCCATAACAGGACATTGTGCCAATGGCTGCAAATCAAATTTTTATGGACCTCAGTGTCTTCTTGGTATGTGTTTGAAGTAAAAATTTAAATTTTTGTTAAAATTTTGGGATACACTACAGTTACATTCAACTTTTGTTTCAGTTGCCCTGGCTGTATGTATAGTACATATAGTTTACATATCCCTATTTTTATTCCTACGCTACAAATGTAAAAATTTTATTGACATTTTTTATCATGCACTGTAAAACATGTTCCAGAAAAGATTGCATCACTGGTATCATGGTTATGTTTAATAATGTAAAATATTTTTGATAAGATAAAAAATCATTACCTGGTAACCTACATGTACAAATGTAGATACCCTATTTTTTTCAGGCTTTGAAACTGAAAATAAACATATTTAACTTTGACCAAAGTAAAAAAACAACCCTCTCCACCCTTTACTTAATGTTAATCTGTTTTTATATTTCAGCAAATCCATTCATCTATGATCCTCTGGGAAAATTTTACATGGGTACAATGAACATTACAATAAGTGGAAAAGCCTGTCATCCTTGGACTGATGCTACCATAAAAACTTTCTTGTCATTAAACAGTACGATGTTTGCTGACAAAGTGATACCAGGGGCAGTTTGTAGAAATCCTGATCTAGCATCAAAGAACAAGACTTCCCCTTGGTGTATCGTTGATGTTGCAGTGCTTAAGGAAGAACAATGTGATTTAACTGAAGGAAGTAAGTACGCTTTAAAAAAGAATTGTGATTTAAAAAAGGGGATATAGATTGATTACAAATTATTCATGACCTATACATGGGTATTAAAAACACTTTCAGTGCTTGAAAAAATAGAACCATTTTAACATGCCAAGACATTTGTTTAATAAAAACAAGTAGAAAATCTGCAATGGAAAATAGGCAGCAGCTTTCACCGTTCACTTGTGGTAGCCGTTTCCTATCTTGACATATATGAAATAAAGGTAATAACATAATTACCGAACTTGGAGGATGATTCTCAATGTCCAAGAGAAGGGACAAAACAAGGAAGACATACCGGAAAAATTTGAAGATCGCAATGTTCCTGACTTGGTACAGGCATTTCTAAAGAAATTATGGAATAAATTAAATTCAAAACCAATCTTGTAATTAACAATGAAAGCAACTAATGAACATAGAATAACCAACATAAAGAAGACAAGTACAAACATAAATGTTCACTGAAATGAAATTAGGACAGACAAATTTAGACAGTTAAAACTTTTTTTTCCATCTGTTTGTCCATCAAACTCATCAGATTCTCAGAAACCATTAGTCAAATCTTCGCATAAACTTCTAACACATGTGTTTCAGGCACATTCGTCACATAGTTTTGTATTTCCATCTTAAAATAATTTTCCAATTTTAATTTGATTTTCTCTTCACAGCTTGTATTGATGGTAGATATGGAGTCAACTGCATGAAAGAGTGTCACTGTAGAGACCTGAAACCATGTGATAAACAAACAGGCAAATGTGAGAAATGTTATGATGGATGGGTTGGACCAGCCTGTGAAGACAGTAAGTTATGGTTTATAAGTTATACCCCACTCAAAAGAAAAGGGCTTTATTGCAATAATATTATTTGTCCATCTGTCTGTCTGTTACAAACTTTTGTAAAAGATTTCTTGGCTCCTACAAAAGGGATTGATTTCAAATTTGGTATACAGCTTAGAGTCCTTTTAATAAATCCTTCCATATTTATGCCGGGTCACTCACCACGAACCAATCAACTTCAAAATAGATATTACACATTTAAATGAATACATTGTCAACCAATAGTAGAAGCTTTCTGAGTAAACCAAGTTTGTTACTGGACAATTTTAGATCGTAACTAGTGACAAGTTTGTTATGACGTGACATTTAATAAAAGTCATAGTCATTTTTCACGTGTCCAGGTATTTAAAAGTTTGTCATTGGTTAAAGTTTTGATTGTTACAAAAATAGAATATGGAAGGTATTATTGCAATGACCCTAAGCACAATGAGTAGTACTGTTCCTTCCCTTTTTAAGTCAGTCACACATCTAAGACTTTTTAGGGATCAAAAGTGGACATTTTTTGTTTCAGTTTTCTCAGCTTCTACTAAAGGGTTTGATTTAAAATTTGGTACACAGCTTAAGTACGTTCAGTTGTAATATGCCTCCCCTTTCCAGGTCATTGGGTATCCTTAGCATCCCCTTGTCTCAGATGCTAAAAATTAAAAGGAAATAGTAAGATACTTTCTATAATAATGATAATATAAATTCATATTATTTCTCACAATATTTCATAAGTTAAGTTTATTTTTTCATAATATTGGTTAAATTCATTTCAAAAAATTATATACATGTTTTGTTTACTTAGTAAGTTCTTTAATACATGTATTGACCTTACTCATATTTCATTAAGTGTTAGTAACAGAAGATTTTTATAGTTTTTATATCTGGATCATAAAATATGTAATATTTTCCCTTCTTTTTCATATTTCTATTGAGAACTATTATTTTTCAGAGTGTGAAGTTGGTAAATACGGAGCAGATTGTGTCGAAACTTGTGGCCAATGTAAGGAGGGTCTCTGTGATCATGAAACAGGACATTGTATGGAGGGCTGTATCCCAGGATGGAAGGGTCCACTGTGTAAAACAGGTAAACTTTGTTGTTGTTGTTTTCTCACTACAGAAGCTAGGGTGCGGGTTAGAAATACTTAATAATTTCATGGACATCAGTGGATAGTTTTCATATGTAGAAGGGTGATAACAGTTATATTGATTTGAATATTGAAAGAATATTTATTTCACCCCCCCCCCCCCCAGAAAGCTCACCATCTACCATGCAATCCAACATGTACTGTTTGTCCAAAATATCACACACTCTAGTCTAAAAAGTGATTTTTGGACGGATTTCCCGAATTATAGAATGGGCAGGTGGGGAGGAAATTTTGATTTTCATAACAGTTTTATCAGTATCTACTAATCACAGCTACTTGATGTTTTGTATACTGCATCAGGGTGGGGTCCCATAACATGGGATTCGATCTACTTCCTGTTTAACCAAATCAACCATTTTGGTTTTTGACAGATTTTTATATAAGTAAATATTGAATATTAATAACAATGTATATAGTTAATTAATCATTGACATTACAATGTACTTATCATCAAATATGACATTAAGGTTTATCTTTACACTTTGGAATTTTTTTATTCAAAGTGTAACCATGAACCTTAAAGACATAGAACCTATCAATTTTGCATTTTTTTACATTGAATTAAAAGTACATATATTAAAAATATACTATCTAAAACTTACCTTTACCAACTTAAAAACTCAATGTTTTGCAGTTTTCTATAAAATAATCTTATTTAATTATTCGCGTTGATTAAGTATTGTCCATCATAAATATTTACTTTTGGTAAACTGGGTACTGTTAAACTGAGAAACGAAATGTAACCAAACGAGGCGAAGAGAAAAACGAAATCGGTAAATTAAGAAAAACGACTAGTGTCGGCTAAAATCGATTCAGTTTTCTTTTTTTACCAGTTTTGCTCGATTTCGTTTCCTTTCTTTACAGATTTCGTTTGCTTATTTTACTGTTTATACGTTTCCTTCTTTACCGATATCGTTGGTTTCGTTTGATTACTTTTCGTTTGTCAATTTACAGGCACCCGCAAGTGTTTACATTCTATATTTAGTTTGTCCTCTTTTTTGACACTGCATTTTTTTCTTCAGTTTTCCGTCGAAAAGATTACTTTCTGGTAGTTTTTTGAAAATTTAACAGTTTCCTCAAAGGTTTTACAATGTATTCTTCAAATAGTGTGAATTTCATAATTTTTTAAAAATTGCCAAAATGATAGGTTCTATGTCTTTAAGTCAAGAAAATAGTTGAGTTATTTTAGACATATTGAGAAAAAGAAAGGTATGAGCTAGCCAGAAAAAAATAACCATGTGAAATAGAAATTAACCTTTGTTCCATCTGTTTTCTTTTCAGCATGCTCTGAAGGGGAATTTGGAGTGAACTGTGAGGGTACTTGTGGAATGTGTAGATACAACCAGACATGTGACAAAATTACAGGAAAATGTCCAATGGGCTGTAAAGATGGTTATATTGGGACACATTGTACTGAGAGTAAGTAATGATAATCCTTTCATGTGATAGAATTATATGAAAATGTCCAATGGGCTGTAAAGATGGTTATATAGGGACACATTGAACTGAGAGTAAGTAATGGTATCATGAACTACGGGTCTGTAGTGAGACCATTATTACATGTAGATTCAAAACTTTAAGTTCCAAAAGTTGTGTCAAAACCACTAGAGAACCAATTGTCTCTAATGAAGGTTGTCTTTTTAGCTCACCTGGACCGAAGGTCCATGTGAGCTTTTACCATCACTTGGCGTCCGTCGTCGTCGTCGTCGTCGTCGTCTGTCGTCGTCTGTAAACAATTTTTCAAACGTTAACTTGTCCGACACCATAAGTCCAATTGCAACCAAACTTGGTATAGTTGTTAAGTGGCATTATGTGTACAAAACTATCGTTCGGATTTTTGATTCGTAAAAAAACATGGCCGCCATGGCTAAAAATAGAACAGGGGGGTCAAATTACAGTTTTTTGCAAATAACTCAAAAACGGTAACAGATATCAAAATTCTGGCATAGGGTAAAAGTGATCAGCACCTCAAGATCTACCTGCGTAGAAATTTTCAAGAAGATCCAACAACCGATGTAGGAGTTATTGCCCTTTTTCTGGATTTTTTCAAAATTTTGCACTTATTTAGCCCTATATCTTGAAAACTATACAAGATATTTTAAAAATTCAAAATGCAGATGATTGAGCACTTCAAGATCTACATTTCATGTAATTAGGTCAAAGCTGTAGAACCATTCGTTTAGGAGTTATGGCCCTTAAAGTGTCAAAATTTACCGTTTTTCATTACTTTTCCCCTGAATTTCAAAGATTAACTTGTCCGACACCATATATCCAACTTCAACCAAACTTGGCACAGTTGTTTAATAGCACATATGCTACAATTCTATTGTTCAGATTTTTGATTCGTCAAAAAATATGGCCGCCATGGCTAAAAATAGATCATAGGTGTAAATTGCAGTTTTTTGCTAATAACTCAAAAATGGTTACAGATATCAAAATTCTGATGGGTGACAAAAGTGATCAGCATCTCAAGATCTACCTGCTATGAAAGTTTCAAGAAGATCCAACAACTGATGTGGGAGTTATTGCCCTTTTCTGGATTTTTTCAAAAATTTTCACTTGTTTAGCCATATATCTTGAAAACTATACAAGATATTTCAAGAATTTGAATTGCATATGATTAAGCACATCAAGATCTACATTTCATGTATTTAGATCAAAGCTGTAGGATCATTTCTTTTAGGAGTTATTGTCCTTAAAACAACAAAATTTACCATTTTTCATTACTTTTTCCCTGAATTTCAAAGATGAACTTGTCTGACACCGTAAGACCAACTGCATTTTAACTTGGCACACTTGTTTAATAGCTTATATGCTACAACTCTGTTGTTCAGTTTTTGATTCGTGAAAAAACATGGCCGCCATGGCTAAAAATAGAACATAGGGGTAAATTGCATTTTTTTGCTAATAACTCAAAAATGGTTTCAGATATCAAAATTGTGCAAGAATAAAAAAAGATCAGCATATTAAGATCTACCTGTGCTGAAATTTTGGAAAAGATCTGACTGCTGATGTAGGAATTATTGCCCTTTTTCCTCATTTTTGCCAAATTGTGCACTTATCAAGTCCAATATCTTGAAAACTTACCAAGAGAAATTTAAATCGTATATGGTTATGCACAATAATATCTACAAAATATATGTGTCTGTGTAGTTCAGGTGAGCGATTCAGGCTCCTGGGAGCCTCTTGTTTAACCTATCCCATTATAAAATTATTGTTTTCACATAAATCATAATAAAACAATGATTTATAATATCTTTAGAGCTGTATTGCCTGAATTAATATTATGTTTCAATTTAAGAACATATACTGTAATTTCCAGTGTATAAGCCGCTATTTTTTTCCTGAACAGTTCTGGGTGCGGTTTATACTCCGGTGTGCTTAGTCTGTGTATTTTTTAAAAAGTTTTCAGGTGGACCAGTGTGAAAACATCGATGTTTTCAAGCAAAGTTGGTCATTCTCGATCTACTGCAATTTCTATTTCAGCTGCATTCATGTGATGTGATGTTTATTATTTTATAAAATAAAAAGTAAATACCCGAGAATGTGTTTGTTTATTATGTATTTCAGTTGCTCTCCATAATCAGCTGTTTTTATTTTGATTACGTAATCAGACAGAGGTGTGCCTAAAACATGGAGTTTATATAATAAATAAAATGCATGCTGTCCCTTTCCTTTATTTTATATCTAATACTTGAAATTATACAAAATTTTGTGCTTAATATGCCCTTTTCTATGTTGGTTATGTCTACATTATTACATTGGTAAGTAATATTTACATAAATTGGACAGATGTGTTCATTTTCTCCCTACTTTTATACAGAGTTTTGTTCATTCTCTCCCTACAATTTTATAGACTGTTTTTCCTTTAATTCAAGAACAACTAATCCTTTTGTCATTATTCTAGCTATTTTAGAGCAAACATAAATAATTTTATAAAATTTGTTTAGTAAAAACTCATGTGCAGGAAAATTAAAGAAAAACTACCTTTGACCTGTTGACATCAATCTACACAAGACAATTACACACCATGTGTATTTTTACCAAGTGAATATCATAGATTTTTTTTTGATCAAGGAACCATTTGTTCTTGTGATTTTTATTTAATAAATAGTTAATAAATAATCAAGGACACACAAAAAAATCTATAATTATAGATTGGACACATTCCCATACACAGGTATGCCATTTTGATTTTCTTTTCCAACACGTGGTCAAGCTTGAAGCTAACTAATGATTAATCAACACAAACAGATCTTGAGTAATTATAAAAAAACATATCAAGGTCAATAAACTTCACTTTAATTGCAATCAAACAAAAACTGGAGAATCAGGTTGCCGACAAACAATTTAAATGCCAATCATAAAACCTGTCAAGTGCCATACACTAATTTGCAATTTACCGATATACACACATATACATGCGTACAGTTAAAATCAATAACAATAAGTCAACACACAAGCTTTATTTATTCATTTTTGTCTCGCCTGCGACGAATAGTCGCGGAAGGCGAGACATAGGTATTACTTTCCGGCGACGGCGGCGGCGACGGCGGCGGCGTAAACTTTTTTGTAAGACTTTTATGGACGATGAATTGCTTGAAAAGTATAATAGCTAGGCATCTGATATTTGGTATACAGACAGTTGAGGGTATGGTCTACGCAACTGTCGCCATGCCGTTTGACCCTGACCCCATTTTCACGCTCCAGTGATTCTGTGAACTTAGGTTTTTTTTCAGGCCATAAACATTTTTGTAAGACTTTTGTGGACGATCAATTGCTTGAAAAGTATAATAGCTAGGCATCTGATATTTGGTATACAGACAGTTGAGGGTATGGTCTACGCAACTGTCGCCATGCCGTTTGACCCTGACCCCATTTTCACGCTCCAGTGATTCTGTGAACTTAGGTTTTTTTTCAGGCCATAAACTTTTTTGTAAGACTTTTGTGGACGATGAATTGCTTGAAAAGTATAATAGCTAGGCATCTGATATTTAGTATACAGACAATTTAGGTTATGGTCCATGCAACTGTCACCATGCCGTGCGACCCTGACCCCATTTTCACGCTCCAGTGACTCTGTGAACTTAGGTCTTTTTCAGGCCGAAAAACTTTTTTGTAAGACTTTTATGGAAGATGAATTGCTGGAAAGTTATAATAGCTAGGCATCTGATATTGGGTAAACAGACAGTTGCGGTTATGGACAACGCAACTGTCACCATGCCATGTGACCATGACCCCATTTCTACGCTCCAGTGACTCTGTGAACTTAGGTCTTTTTTCAGACAGAAAACTTTTTGTAATACTTGTGTGGACAATGGATTGCTTGAATAGTATAATAACTAGGCATCTGTTATTAGGTATACTGACACTTTTTGTGTTTATATCAAGAAATGAAAGCTTAGGTAGTTGATTTTAGCGATGGTGCTGGCAGGCGAGACAAACTTTTAGTGGCCACACTTGTTATTAAGATCAAACACAATTTTATTAACAAATCATAAATAAATAATAATATAAAATGGAAACGATCTTCAACGACATCGGGAGTCTTTGTGCTGAAAATGAAATAAACGTGACAAAAATCATTCAATATATGTTATAAGACTGAAGAAATGGGTGCGTTTAGTACTCAGGTGCACTTTATTAATGGATAAAATCAGATTTTTCCCTGAAAATCGACCCTGTGCCTTAAAGTCCGGGGTGCTTTATTTTCCGGAAAATATGGTAAACATGTTTAACAGAGTAGTAGAATGTCAGCCTTTGCAATATAGTTAAAACAGTACTAAGATGATGTTTCAATTGTAGAATTTGAGGTCTGCCAGTATGGTATAAGCTGAACTGAGATAATGTTTCAATTGTAGAATGTCAGCTCTTTCTGTATGGTTTATCTGAACTTAAATTATTATTTATGTTTCAATTGAATAAAGCCAGTATTTTCAATATGGTTTTAACTAACTGTACCTTGATTTTGAATATTTGTTGTCATATACTTGAAGGTACATTTTATTTTTATACGACCGCAAAAAATTTGCGGACGTATTATGGTATGATGCTGTCGTCGTCGTCGTCGTCGTCGTCGTCGTCGTCGTTGTCTGTTAACTTTTTAGTGTTTCTACAATAACTTTAGTTCCAGTTATCCGATTGCTATGAAACTTTACAATGATGTTCCTTACCATAAAAGGATGCATGGGATTGATTTTGGGGGTCCCCCCATTTTTCGTTTAGAAATTAGGGGCCAAAAAAGGGCCAAAAATACTACTTTTTTGTTTGTTTCCACAATAACTTTAGTTCTAGTTATCCAATTGCTATGAAATTTGACAGTGATGTTCCTTACCATACAAGGATGAATGGGATTGATTTTGGGGGTCCCCCCTTTTTTTGTTTCGAAATTAGGGGCCCAAAAGGGGAAAAAAATTCAAATATTTTACTTGTTTCCACCATAACTTTGGTCCTAGTTGGCCTATTGCTGTGAAATTTGTCAAGAATGTTTCTTACAATAAAAGAATGAACCTGATGAATTTTTGCGCCCCCCCTTTTTCTCCGTTGTGTAATTAGGGGCCAAAAGGGGCCAAAATAAAAACTTTTTTATTTGTGGTCCGATTTTGAAATTTTTTTTTACATGTTTGTTCTTGTCAAATAGCAGATACAAAATTATACCCCCACTCGTAAGAGAGGGGGCTATATTGCAATCACCTTGTCCGTCCGTCTGTCCGTCCGTCTGTCCGTCTGTCCGTCCGGTTCAATTTCTCTGCTTCTACTGGATGGATTGGTTTCAAATTAGGTACACAGCTTCAGCATGATGAGTTATACTATGCCTACCCTTTCCAGGTCAGTCCATCATCTGCTTCCTGTTTTCCAAGCCGACTTAGACTTTTTTAGGGAAAAAAAAATTTGAAATGTGAAATTTTTCGTAACAGATTTCTCGGCTTCTACTGGATGGATTGGTTTAAAATTTGGTACACACCTTCAGCATGATGAGTTATACGGTGCCTCCCCTTTCCAGGTCAGTCCATCATCTACTTCCTGTTTTTCGAGCCAACTTAGACTTTTAAGGGTAAAAAATTTGAAAAATGAAATTTTTCGTAACAGATTTCTCGGCTTCTACTGGATGGATTGGTTTCAAATTTGGTACACAGCTTCAGCATGATGAATTATACCGTGCCTCCCCTTTCCAGTTCAGTCCATCATCTACTTCCTGTTTTCCGAGCTGACTTAGACTTTTTATGGGTCAAAAATAGAAAAATTTTCGTAACAGATTTCTCTGCTTCTAGAGAAGGGATTGATTTCAAATTTGGTATACAGCTTTAGCATGATGAGTTGTACCGTGCCTCCCCTTTCCAGGTCAGTCGGTCATCTACTTCCTGTTTTCTGAATGGCCGAGTGGGGGTATGCTTAGCACGACTTAGTGCAACCCCTTGTTAAGAATTAATTTTTGCGACCCCCCCTTTTTCCCCCTATTACGTAATTAGGGGCCAAATGGGGCCAAAATCGAAACTTTTTTATTTGTGGTCCGATTTTGAAATTTGTTTTGCAAGTTTATTTTTGTCAAGTAGCGAATCCAAATTTGAGAATTTATTTTTGCGACCCCCACCCCTTTTTCACCTGTTACGTAATAAGGGGCCAAAAGGGGCCGAAATTGAAACTTTTTTTATTTCTGGTCCGATTTTGAAATTTTTTTTTGCATGTTTGTTCTTGTCAAATAGCGGATACAAAATAAAGAATTAATTTTTGCGACCCCCTTTTTTCCCCTTATTACGTAACTAGGGGCCAAATGGGGCCGAAATTGAAACTTTTTTGTTTCTGGTCCGATTTTGAAATTTTTTTTTGCATGTTTGTTCTTGTCAAGTAGCGAATCCAAATTTGAGAATTTATTTTTGCGACCCCCCACCCCTTTTTCACCTGTTACGTAATAAGGGGCCAAAAGGGGCCGAAATTGAAACTATTTTATTTCTGGTCCGATTTTGAAATTTTTTTTTGCATGTTTGTTCTTGTCAAATAGCGGATACAAAATTAAGAATTAATTTTTGCGACCCCCCCTTTTTCCCCTTATTACGTAATTAGGGGCCAAATGGGGCCGAAATTGAAACTTTTTTGTTTCTGGTCCGATTTTGAAAATTTTTTTTGCATGTTTGTTCTTGTCAAATAGCGAATACAAAATTAAGAATTAATTTTTGCGACCCCCCCCCCTTTTTCCCCCTATTATGTAATTAGGGGCCAAATGGGGCTTTTTTATTTGTGGTCCGATTTTGAAAATTTTTTTTGCAAATTTATTCTTGTCAGGTAGCGATTCTAAATTTAAGAATACATTTTTTGGGCTGTAATCATAATTTTAAAAAAATTCTGGTTCGATTTTTAATTTTTCCCCCAAACATTATTCTTTTAAAGAGTAGAATACAACATTCAAAATTTATATTTTTAGCCCCTGGGTTGAAAGTCCATCAGAGAAGCATGTGTCAAAAACCTTTGTCAGTCCACCATGGGCTGCATATGTCCAGAACAATAGACTATCCATATTAGGCCTAAAACGTACAGGGTTCAACATGTTGCGGTCGTATCATGCTGCGCTCGGCGAAGCTTTTTATTTATCTTTTGTAGAATGTCAATTGTATTAAAAGATAATGTTTCTTTTGTAGAATGTCAGCCATTTCATTATGGTTTTAACTGTACACAGAGGTGTGGTCATTGCATGGATGGTGCTGTCTGTGATTTTGTCAATGGGGCATGTCCTGATGTCTGTGAACCAGGATGGACAGGCTTGGAGTGTCATGATCGTATGTATATGAAATCAGTTTCCATAAGTTTGACTATCAATGAATAAAAAGCCATTTCTTAAATGCTAAGTCTTTAAAACCTTACTTATTTAAGTACCAATCATTCTTGTGATGTATTTAAAGCCTCGAGTGTGCTTTATGCATCTATGGTGACATTGTTTAGCAAGTTTCATGCACAAATTTCTGTCTAATGTTTCTAAGTTAATGTTGGTATTAATGTTATTTAAAATATGATGAGATGTGCAAAAAGTGTATGTAGCACAACAAACATACATCTGGGCAACTTTAATCCACAGTTTGATACCGCCAGTAACCTTCAATGTGACCAGTGGTTGCCATTCACAGTCTTGCAAATGGTCCCAGGACAAAAATACAGTGCAAATGGTACAAAACCAATTCTAAAATTATGAACATTGAAGAATCTGCCTTCTAGATATGATACAACATATCTGTTTATAAAGGACAGGGATTGGGAAGGAATTTTTATCAAAGGGCCATTTACTACTTTTTAGCTCACCTGGACCAAAGGTCCATGTGAGCTATTGCCATCACTTGGCGTCCGTCGTCGTCGTCGTCGTCGTCGTCGTCGTCCGTTAACAATTTTTCAAAAATCTTCTCCTCTGAAACTACTGAACAGAATTGAATGAAACTTGGTATGATTGATCCTTAGGGTGTCCTGCACCAAACTTGTGTTTCGATTTTTGATCTGTCAAAAAACATGGCCGCCGTTACTAAAAATAGACTAGGGGGGTCAGACTACTGTTTTTGGCTTATAAATCAAAAAGTATAAGAGATAGAGGAAATCTGAGGTACGCTACTGATTCAGCATCAAAAGCTCTACAAAAGTCTCCATTTGGTCAAAGTTGTCAGATGACCCCTAATAGGGGTGACGGCCCCTTAAAGGTGAAAAATAGCATTTTTTCATGTTTTTGGCCTACAGAATGAAAACTATTGCAGATAGAGATTAGCTGTTGCTTGCTTAAATGTTAAGCTCATTTAGCTCTACGAAAGTCTCCATAGGGTCGAAGTTGTCAGATGACCCCTTATAGGGGTTACGGCCCCTTAAAGGTGAAAAATGGCCATTTTTCATGTTTTTGGCCACCAGAATGAAAACTATTGCAGATAGAGATTACCTGTTGCTTGCTTAAATGTTAAGCTCATTTAGCTCTACGAAAGTCTCCATAGGGTGGAAGTTGTCAGATGACCTCTTATAGGGGTTACGGCCCCTTAAAGGTGAAAAATAGCATTTTTTCATGTTTTTGGCCTACAGAATGAAAACTATTGCAGATAGAGATTAGCTGTTGCTTGCTTTAATGTTTAGCTCATTTAGCTCTACAAAAGTCTCCATAGGGTTGAAGTTGTCAGATGAGCCCTTATAGGGGTTACCGCCCTTGATAAATAGCGTTTTTTCATGTTTTTGTCCTACAGAATGGAAACTATTGCACATAGAGATTAGCTGTTGCTTGCTTAAATGTTCAGCTCATTTAGCTCTACAAAATTCTCCATAGGGTCCAAGTTGTCAGATGACCCCTTATAGGGGATACGGCCCGTGAAAAATAGCGATTTTTCATGTTTTTGTCCTACAGAATGAAAACTATTGCAGATAGAGATTAGCTGTTGCTTGCTTAAATGTTCAGCTCATTTAGCTCTACAAAATTCTCCATAGGGTCGAAGTTGTCAGATGACCCCTTATAGGGGTTACGGCCCATGAAAAATAGCGATTTTTCATGTTTTTGGCCTACAGAATGAAAACTATTGCAGATAGAGATTAGCTGTTGCTTGCTTAAATGTTCAGCTCATTTAGCTCTACAAAATTCTCCATAGGGTCAAAGTTGTCAGATGACCCCTTATAGGGGTTATGGCCCCTGAAAAAAACGATTTTTCATGTATTTGGCCTACAGAATGAAAACTATTGCAGATAGAGATTAGCTGTTGCTTGCTTAAATGTTCAGCTCATTTAGCTCTACAAAAGTCTCCATAGGGTCGAAGTTGTCAGATGACTCCTTATAGGGGTTATGGTCCCTTATAGGTGAAAAATGGTGTTTTTGGCCTATAGAATGAAAACTATTGCAGGTAGAGAAAAGCTGTTGCTTGCTTAAATGTTCAGCTCATTTAGCTCTACAAAAGTATAGGGTCAACATCAAGACCAGGTGAGCGATTCAGGCTCCTGGGAGCCTCTTGTTTCATGGAAATTTCAAAATTTCAAGGGACCATTTCTTAATATTTTATATAAATTTTCAGATAAAAGGGGGCCATTTTCATTTAAATGTGCTTATGGCCCATGCCCCCTTCCTTTCCAATCCCTGAATTATGACTGTCACTTTATGAAAAAAACAAAAACACTTAAATATTGCAACATCAAAATTGCTAAGTAGGCATGGCGAGCAGCTGGTCATGTTGAAGGTTGCTGGTTATTTTCATTGCAGATGTTAAAAATTGTTGCTTATATACAGGGTTGTGTGGTATACACTTTTTCCACATCTCATTATCTTCTGTTAACAACATAAAGTGTCTTAGAAAAACAGGTAGTTAAATATCATAAAAATAACATCTCAATAATACAGGCATTTTAAAAAAGATTGATGTATTGAACCAGGTTTTATGGCCCTCTATAACTTTGATTTCTTCTTCTGTAAATCAGTATTGTTATTTTAGCCTGTGAATATGGTTTCCATGGTCATAACTGTTCTTTTGAATGTGGTCGATGTATGAACAACGAAACTTGTGATAGAGTGACTGGTCACTGTCCTGGACTGTGCTATAAAGGCTACTCTGGAGAATTATGTAAAACATGTAGGTATTTTTACGGAAACAAATTTCATAATTAATTGAGTTATTTTTTTCTGTTTGCTTTTCTTTTATAAACAGGTATCATGAAAATATAAATGTCACTACAGTGGATTCAACTGATTCGATTAACTTTTATTTATTGAATAAGATTTTAAAACAACAAACCATTTCTTGTTCTTAAGATATAGAAAAATCATTTTAATTGCAATTATGTGCAATATAGAGGGTCATACACTGTCTAATAGATACAACTATCTAGCCTATGATTTTGGGGATTACAAGCAACATAAGCTAATTGAATAAGATGATATAAATTTTTAAAAATTGTGAAATACATGTGTACTTCCATTTTCGTGAAATTTTTATTATGAAATTTTGAATTGTCTGGATTGTCATTGTAAAGTCCTAAAAACAAAGTTGGTTTTAATAAATTCAAGTTATTTGTTTATTTTAGTAACTATCTATGCTCCTGAGGAAACCAGCAGTGCAGGAACCAGTGCTGCAATTGTATCCATTATCGTTATCATCGTTCTTATTGCACTTATCGTTGGCTTTTTATTGTGGTAAGTTAAACTATGGTGTACTGTGGATTCATTTATTTTTGTGGTTATCAATTTTCATGGTTTGATGATAAATGACCAGTTCGTGGATTCAAATATTCCTGGTTCTGAAGTCTGCAGCATACAAATCATTTCTAAATTTCTTTTTCGTTGGATATCAAATTTTGTGGGTCAAAGGAACCCACGAAAACCACGGAAATTGATACCCCACGAATAATAATGGAAATGCATGTAGGTCTTCAATGAAAGAAATAATATTTCTATGGTCTTGAGTTTTCTTTTCAATCTTGTCCCAATCTGTTGTACTGTCAACGGATTTCAAAAGTTTATTGAACTCACTTTCGGGTAAAAAATATTACATGTTGTAACACTTTCAGTCATATTATAAATAGGTCCCCTATGAATTTCCCTAAATTTCTTATGTTTGTACAAAAAAAATTAACTTCATCAAGTTGTTTATTTGCCTTAATAATGGATTTATCTCAGCTGAGGCTATTTTTGTTGCATATGAGATTGGGAGGAATATTAAAGTAGTCATATCTTTTAGTAAACAATCTTAAAGTATTTCAATGTTGTGTTATTAAATGTCCCTTTTCATAAACATGTTTGGAAAGGTGTAGAAAATCACATTGTCTGTCTGTTCGGCTGTCTGTCCACAATCAAACGAAATTTCATTGCTGGGGAATCATTCAGGGGAGATAATTGACCCAAATACAGTTTTAGCTTTAAATGGCAGTTATTATAACATTTGTTTTATTTTTTAAACAGGAGAAGAGGGAAGTTCAATCATATTTTAAAGCTTAACGAAACCAAAAAATCTGAGGAAGATACAATTGTTCAAGAAAAAGAGGAAGTGCTTACTAAAGAAACTGATCATCTTATACAGGATAAAGGTAAGGAAAACACTATGGATAAAACCAAACATGATTTAAAACCTTATTCAAATGACTCGAAGTCCTTTCATGGTATGTATCTTAATGGCTTTCAAAGGTATGCTTAGAATTGCTACAATGGCAACTCTAGATGACATAGCTACAATAATGTAGCTACAATCAAAGATGTTACTGGAGCTACTCTACAGGTAAAGTTTTTGTTCAGTCTTATTTTGATGAAACAGTAAAAAATACATGTACTTGTAATGACTTTGTTTCAAATTAAAGCTGATGAAAATATAAAGATACTCTGCCAATGATTGGCAGTAAAACACTATTTTGTGTATGACATATACATGTATGTTTAAGACCTGATGTTACCCAGCAGAAAGAGGAGTGAGTAACGTATGTATGTTTACTCCATATTCCTTTTCTTTTAGAAATATTTTGGGCCAGATTTCACATAGTGAAAATACGGGTTATAAAATGGTGAATGTTGATATTTGGTATGCAGCAACAGCATGAGGTCTTATACTGTTGGATCCGATTTCAGGTCTGTCATCATCAACTTCCTGTTTCCAGACTTAGTTAATTTTTGGCATTAATGATCAATGGTAGAAAGTTTTCGTTACAGTTTTCTCAGCAAAAATTTATCACAGCCTTTTGATATTTGGTATGCAGTATCAGCATGATTTTCCATACTGTTGGATTTGATTTTATGTCTGCCACTTACTTTCTTCCTGTTTAACAAAATTTTGCCATTTCTATCTTTGACCAATTTTAAAATATATATTAGAAATATGAAATTTTAAAGGATTTCTTGTCTTGCAGATCCAGAAATTTTAGAGAATGGTTATGATGAGATGAACAACGAACCTATCTATGCCAATGTTAACACTAAGAAACAGAGCAGCCCTATACAAGTGCAAGATCTTCTAGAATACATCAGGAAAAACAAAATGAATGAATGTTCAGGGTTCAAAAAAGAATTTGAGGTATGTTAAAAGATCAACCAGAACCTTGAGAATTTATGGCCAGATTCCATTTCAGGTCTGTTGCTCATCGACTTCCTGTTTAACCAAAATCCGCCCATTTTTTTACTTTGACAGATTTTTTTTGGGGGGGGGGGGGGGGTACTTAAAATTTGTCGATAATTTCTTATCAAAAGAATCTTTTATTTACTTTTAAACAAAACCATTTTTTTGTCTTGCCTGCGACGAATAGTCGCGGAAGGCCAAATATAGGTATTACTTTCCGGCGGCGGCGGCGTCGTAAACTTTTTTGTAAGACTTTTGTGGACAATGAATTGCTTGAAAAGTATAATAGCTAGGCATCTGATATTTGGTAAACAGACAGTTCAGGTTATGGTCTACGCAACTGTCACCATGCCGTGTGACCCTGACCCTATTTTTACGCTGCAGTGACTCTGTGAACTTAGGTCTGTTTTCAGGCCGTAAACTTTTTGGTAAGACTTTTGAGGACGATGAATTGCTGGAAAAGTATATTAGCTAGGCATCTGATATTTGGTTTACAGACAGTTCAGGTAATGGTCTACGCAACTGTCACCATGTCGTGTGACCCTGACCCCATTCTCACGCTCCAGTGACTCTGTGAACTTAGGCCTTTTTTCAGGACATAAACCTTTTTGTAAGACTTTTGTGGAGGATGAATTGCTGGAAAAGTATATTAGCTAGGCATGTAATATTTAGTATACAGACAGTTCAGGTTATGGTCTACGCAACTGTTACCTTGCTGCATGACCCTGACCCCATTTTCACGATCTAGTGACTCTGTGAACTTAGGTCTTTTTTAGGCCGAAAAACTATTTTGTAAGACTTTTGTGGACGATGAATTGGAAAGTTATAATAGCTAGGCATCTGATATTTGGTAAACAGACAGTTGCAGTTATGGACAACACAAGTGTTACCATGCCATGTGACCATGACCCCATTTTCATGCTCCAGTGACTCTGTGAACTTAGGTCTTTTTTTTCAGACAGAAAACGCTTTGTAATACTTGTGTAGACAATGGATTGCTTGAAAAGTATAATAACTAGGCATCTGTTATTAGGTATACAGACACTTTTTTTGTTTATATCAAGAAATGAAAGCTTAGGTAGTTGATTTAAGTGATTGTGCCGGCAGGCCAGACATACTTTTAGTGGCCACACTTGTTGTATTATTAGTGTTTTCTGTTCCCACTTGCCAGTTGAGTCTTCAATATGTTCATATTCATATCAGCACATATTTGTGTTGAACCTTGAAAGTTCCTAGTAATGCTATAGTTATTTTTTTCAATATATTTTTAGCAACTTCCACTTGGTGTGCTTGCTCTTTATGAAGCTGCAAGGAAACCAGAAAACAAACCAAAGAACAGATATGGAAATATCATTGCATGTATGTAAACAACTGTTTAAACTGTTATACTACTGTGGTTTCATTATTATTCATGGGTTATCAATTGTCGTGGCTTTCGTGGGTGGCCTTGACCCACAAAATTTGATACTCCATGAAAAGGAAATTTTACATTGATCTGTATGGTGCAGACTTCAGAACCACAAATTTAAGATTCCACGAAATGGTCCTTTTTCATCAAACAATGAAATTGGTACCCACGAAAATAAATGAATCCACAGCATAAAGTGAAGTTGACAAAAGTATATATTTTAAGGCTCACCTATAAAGACAGAAGGGTCAGAAATGTTTAAACTATTATATTATAGAGTGAAGTTGACAAAAGTATATTTAATTCTCATCTATAATATAAACAGGCCAGTAATATTTGGGTCAGTTTGTCTGTCCCAGATAAAGGTTTATCTTCAAGTTAAAATAACTTTTCCATTTACAAAGTATGAACTTTATACACATATGCATCAGGATATGAACAAACAGAAATTAAAAAAGAATTAACTATACACACCAACTTATGGTACAGTGGTTGTTGAAAAAATGACAAATTGCAAAGTGGGGCGTCATTTCTTAAAGACATGAAATGGGCAATATGCTATCATAACAGTCTGTCTGTCTGTTGTTTTACATGTATAATAATATGGATTTTTATTTATAGATGATCATTCTAGAGTAGTACTAACACCAATATCATCAGAACCTAACTCAGACTATATTAATGCCAACTATATAGATGTAAGTATCAAAAGTTAATTCTTATATTGTGACAAGCCACATTAGTGGAAATTATAAAGTTTTGCATACATTTTCCTTGACTTTCTTACAAACACTTGACAGAAACTGCATTATCATTTTGTTCAATCTAAAATGCCTAAATAGTCAATTTTGTCACCTAAAGACTACTTGCACCAAGGTTCATTGTTCAATCCATGTCAGGGTTGAAATTTTCATAGAGCCGTTTTCTAAGTACTTTCATACATCCTTTGCAAGATAGTCTTAAGGAAACATGCTAGCCTTTTAGTAGGGATGTAAAATTTTGTCTTAGTATTGGGAGAGCAAATACCTGTGCATGTTTAAGTCATTTTAATGTCTAATTTTGCATTTTTCTTCTCCAAGAACATTTGATAATCATGTTTATTATCTTGTATTGTAGGGATACAAAAAGAAAAATGCTTATATAGCTTCACAGGGTAAGTTGTTATGAAAATATGGAACCAGTTATAGAATGAATGTGGTTGAAACAAAAGTTCTGACAGCAATTTCAAACACACAAATACATTGTTTAACTTTATCATAAAGTCAATGATTTTAATTGTCAGAAGAATCAAAATGGTTTACATGTATTGTGGACCAATCAAGAGTTCTGACCACCTTGTAACAATAAAATATACTCATACAATTAATGTAATCCACTAAAACAATTCATTGTAAATTATGCTTTTCATACCCCTCTCTTGAAAAGTAGGGTTATATAGTGATAGGGTATCCATCCTGTCAGTTACACCACACAATAACTATATCTTATCATTACTTGACCTTAAAACACTAAATGGATTTTGATTGAAACTTTCACACAATCTTTATGACATAATGTAGATGGAAAACTGCTATTTTAAAATTTAATCTGATTGATAATTTGAAAACAGGAGTTAATCTGTTTGAGCTGCAGTTCAATGTTTTTTTCTAGTTTATTCATAAGAGATTTTAATGCCACTATTCAAAAAACTGTCCATTCTACAACTCACTTTGATATAATGTCTATATTTTTAGCTCACCTGAACCAAAGGTCCAGGTGAGCTATTGCCATCACTTGGCGTCCGTCATCGTCGTCGTCCGTTAACAATTTTTCAAAAATCTTTTCCTCTGAAACAACTGAACAGAATTCGATAAAACTTGGTATGATTGATCCTTAGGGTGTCCTGCACCAAACTTGTGTTTCGATTTTTGATCGGTCAAAAAACATGGCCACCGTTACTAAAAATAGACCAGGGGGGTCAGACTACTGTTTTCGGCTTGTAAATCAAAAAGTATAAGAGATAGATGAAATCTGATGCCACTCCACTGCTTCAGCATCAAAAGCTCTACAAAAGTCTTCATTGAGTCAAAGTTGTCAGATGACCCCTTATAGGAGTTACGGCCCCTTAAAGGTGAAAAATAGCATTTTTCATGTTTTTGGCTTCTAAAATAAAAACTAATACAGATAGAAAAAAGCTGCTGCTTGCTTAAATGTTCAGCTCAATTAGCTCTACAAAAGTGTCCATAGGGTCGAAGTTGTCAGATGTCCCCTTATAGGGGTTACAGCCCCTTAAAGGCAAAAATTCGTGTTTTTGGTCTGTAGAATGAAAACTATTGCAGATAGAGAAAAGCTGTTGCTTGCTTAATTGTTCAGCTCAATTAGCTCTACAAAAGTCTCCATAAGGTCGAAGTTGTCATGACTCCTTATAGGGGTTACAGCCCCTTAAAGGTGAAAATAGTGTTTTTGGCCAATAGAATGAAAGCTATTGCAGATAGAGAAAAGCTTTTGCTTGCTTAAATGTTCAGCTCATTTAGCTCTACAAAAGTCTCCATAGGGTCGAAGTTGTCAGATGACTCCTTATAGGGGTTACAGCCCCTTAAAGGCGAAAAATAGTGTTTTTAGCTCACCTGACCCGAAGGGTCATGTGAGCTATTGCCATCACTTTGCGTCCGTCGTCCATTAGCTTTTTTCAAACATCTTCTTCTCTGAAACTGCTTGGCCAATTGCAGCCAAACTTGATATGGTTGTTCCTTAGGGTATTGTGCAAAAAGTTTGCGTTCGGATTTTTGATACGTCAAAAAACATGGCCGCTGTTACTAAAAATAGAACAGGGGGTCAAATACAGTATTTTGCAAATAACTCAAAAACGGTGACAGATATCAAAATTCTGGAAACAGTAAAAGTGATCAGCACCTCAAGATCTACCTGCCCTGAAATTTTCAAGAAGATCCAACAACAGGTGCAGGAGTTATTGCCCTTTTTCTGGATTTTTTCAAAATTTTGCACTTATATCTTAAAAACTATACAAGATATTTTAAAAATTCAAATTGCATATGATTAAGCACATTAAGATCTACATCTCATGTAATTAGGTCAAAGCTGTGGAACCATTTCTTTTAGGAGTTATGGCCCTTAAAGTGTCAAAATTTACCATATTTCATTACTTTTTCCCTGAATTTCAAAGATTAACTTGTCTGACACCATACATCCAACTTCAACCAAACTTGGCACAGTTGTTAAATGGCATAAATGCTACAAGTGTTTCGTTCAGATTTTTGATTCGTCAAAAAATATGGCCGCCATGGCTAAAAAAAGAACATAGGGGTAATTTGCAGTTTTTTGCTAATAACTCAAAAATGGTTACAGATATCAAAATTCTGATTGGAGACAAAAGTGATCATCATCTGAAGATCTACCTGCTCTGAAAGTTTCAAGAAGATCCAACAATTGATGTAGGAGTTATTGCCCTTTTTCTGGATTTTTTTCAAAATTTTTCACTTATATTTCAAAAATGTAAGTTGCATATGATCAAGCACATCAAGATCTACATTTCATATATTTAGGTCAAAGCTGTAGGACCATTTCTATTAGGAGTTATTGTCCTTAAAACAACAAAATGAACCCTCATCCAAGCATCCGTAGGATGTGCTGGATGAGGATTATTCTCTGAATAAGCCGTAAGGCTTCAAGGGTTTAATTTGAAATTGTGTCAACAAAGTAGCCACGTGCCTTTTTATTTAAAGAACCTAAAAATAAACAACTGATTGATATGCACGGGTGATTTCACCCAAGTAGTATATAAGTCCGAGCTCCCCTGAAGGCACGCTTTTTTCAAAGCAAAATAAATGATTTGTTCTAATATGGGAGGGGTTAACTTACATGTACAATTGGGAGGGTAATTAAACCCTCGAAGCCTTACGGCTTATTCAGAGAATAATCCTCATCCAGCACATCCTACGGATGCTTGGATGATGGTTCATTCTCTATCATAAAGCCTCCAGGCTTTCTCTGGTTTAATTTGAAATCTTTAAAGAACTAACAAATCATTTTAATGCAATGTCTAATGAACATTTTTTCCACATCTTTCTAAAATACAACCAATTAGTACACTTTTCCATATTGTACATCTTTAAAGATAAAATACAAAAAACAAAACAATTTTTATTTCATTATCCCACACGAGTAACAAGTTAGTTCATCCACGACAATTAAAGAAAAATTAATGTTCATTTCACTGCAACACTGTTCATCTCTCCACGACTGGTCAGCAAGACTCCCTGTCATCTACAAAATTAAAAATAATCAATCCTTAGACAACACAACACTTGAATATGAAGATTTAGACTGTCTATTGTAAAATCTATAAAAAGTATTCGCATTTGTCCAATTTGCAGTTTTTAAAATATCCTTCAGAGAAACTCCACAAGCTAAAGCCTTAGATGTTGATGCACCACGAAAGGAATGAGCAGTAAATAATGAAGTATCTATTCCTGATTTATCCAAAACAACTTTTAACCATCGAGACAATGTTGAAGTAGAGACCTCATTGTGTGTTTTGAATGAAATTAAAAGTTTGTCACTCTTCCTGACATCTGAAGTGACTTCAATATATTTTTTCAGTGTAAACATAGCACATAACCTCTTATTTGTAAATTTGTCAATTTTGATTACTTGTGGCTTTTGCCCAGGCTTAGAGGTTTTTGTTATCTCATCTAAGGTGAATACTACGTAATCACCATAATCTGAGAGCAAGCTTAACTGAAGCTTAACAAGAGACTGAACTCTTTGTGCAGTGCATAAAGCCAGAAGAGCCACTAATTTCAATGTTAAATCTTTCAAAGATAAAACTGATAATGGCCAGAGAGTAGACAAAAATTCCAATACTTTATTAACATCCCATGTGCAAGTGTTTCTTGGTTTTGGTGGATTTTCAATATAAATCCCTTTCATAAATCGAGTAATTACAGAATTATTTTTGAATGAATAACCACATAAAGCGAGAGTTTGACATATAGCAGACTTATGTGTGTTTACAACACTATAAGATCTGTTTCTCGATACTAATTCACTCAAATAGTTTAAAACTTTACTCTCAGACGGGTATAAGGGATTAATTTTCTGTTGATTACACCAAACAAGCCATTTGTTCCATGCCAGGTCATACTGCTTAGCAGTTGATTTTCTCCATGATTGACAGATAAGTTGGATAGTTTTTTTCTGAAAAGCCTTTATTTTTGAGTGTTGACCTGATACCAAGCATGCGACTAGAAATAAATGGTTTCCGCACAGAGGATGAGATTTTCTGTTGTGAACTAATCTGAGTAAATTTTGTACATTTGGAAGCATTTTTGGAACACCAATTAATAAATTCAGTAATGTAGGGTACCAATGTTGAGTAGACCACATTGGTACAATCAATATTGCTTTGCTCACCTGATCGTCTTGAACCTTGCACAGCACTCTGTCTAGTAAACTGAAAGGAGGAAATAAATAAGGATTAAATTCTGACCAAGATATACTAAATGCATCAGAAGCAAAAGCATTTGGTTCTGGAAACCACGATACATACTTTGGTATTTGTTTATTAATCCTTGAAGCAAATAAATCAATATCAGGTACAAAAAAGGATCTACAAAGCTTTTCAAAAACCCTTTCATGAAGCTTCCATTCAGTAGAGTCACTGAAATTTCTAGACATATAATCAGCTGAAATATTTGTTTCACCTTTGATATGCACAGCTGTTAGAAAAATATGGTTCTCTTCAGCCCAAAGCCAGATTTCTTTAACTTGTTTGTTTAATGACAATGAACCACCCTGGTTATTGATGTATGCAACAGTTGTACTATTGTCACTTCTAATACATAAATGAGTATCATGCAAATGTTTACATAGACTAAGTAAAGCGAAAAACACAGCTTTACACTCTAATAAATTAATATGTAAATCAGTTTCAATTTCAGACCATCTACCACCAGTTTCAATTCCTTCAAAATTTGCACCCCATCCAGCTTTGGATGCATCAGTTTCTATATAATGTTCAATCGGACCCGGTCTAATATCTTTGCCATTCATTAAATTAATATTTTCCTGCCACCATTTAATTTCTAATTTAGAGTCACGTGACAGAGTCATCTTACTATCAAAGTCATTATTGCAATTGGCTAGAGCTCTGACCTTGTCATCATTCAAATATCTGTAAAATAAAGGACTTAACCTAATTGCATTTCTGGCTGAAGTAAATAGGCCAATTAGATGCGAGACCTTTCTTACAGTTATGAATTCCTCAAAAAGCACCTCAGCACATACAGACAAAATTTTCTGCACCTTTTCTTCTAGTAAAAATACTTTAAATGCAACAGAGTCGATCAAATGACCTAAATATACTATCTGAGTGGTAGGAATTAAATTAGATTTTTCCCTGTTTACATAAAATCCAAGTCCTGATAAGGTCTCAACTAAAGTACCTGCCTGACTTTCACAAATAGCTTTAGATTGTGCCTGTACAAGAGAATCATCAATGTAATAAAATGATAAAATACCCATCTTACGAATGTGAGCATAAATCACTTTCATTAATTTTGTAAACACCCTTGGTGCACAGGATAAACCAAAACATAAACAATTAAACTGATAAAGCTTTCCATTCCATTCAAATTTTAAGTACTTCCTATGAGACCTGTGAATAGGTAAAGAAAAATATGTATTCTGTAAATCACAAGAAATAAACCAAAAATTGCGTTTAATGGACTTTAAAACTACTTCAATTGTCTCCATTTTGAAATGATGGTATTTAATAAAAGTATTTAACTTCTTTAAATTGATGACATGCCTAAATTTATTGCCTTTCTTGTTTACTAAAAATATGTTAGAAATAAATTCCCCTTTCTCATGCCCACATTCTGAAATAGCACCTTTAGCCAATAAATCAAACACCTCATTGTCTACAATCTTGTTTCGCTCACTGCCAAAATCAATAACTTTAGGAGTAAAAAACTGATAGGGGGTACTAAAAAATTCTATTTTTAACCCTTGTATGGCATTCAAAATCCATTTATCATTTGTAAACCTTTCCCAAATTTTATATTTCTTGCTAAGGGAACCTGCCTTTAATTCATTTACATCAGAATCTTTTACATGTAAACTCACCGAAGTATCTACTGACGGCTTCTGCCTCTGTAAGACCCTCTGGTCCTCTGATATGGCCTTGACCTGTAGTTCTGATAACTGCCTGTGTGATGACCTCTCTTGTAGGATCGACCTCGGTAATTTTTTGAACCAGACGCTGTATTATTAGAGTATGAAGAGGATCTAGCAATTTGACGATTTATCTGCGAGGCATCACTAATTTCTTTCATCCGCTTTGCGACATCCTTTGGAAAGAGTTGTTCCTCAATTGGGTAGGAAGAGCTACATAACATTTGGAACTTCTTGCTTACATATGGTCTAATAAAATAGCGCCTCTTGATATTCATTTCAAAAAACGAATTACATGTTAAAGCGATTGCCTGAGTGAGCAGCTTCTTAGCCTCAGTCACATCAATATGGTTCGACTCAAAGATAGTAGCCAATTTTAACATAGGAACTACTGATTGCCCCAGAATTTTCTGAATGTCTTGCATACTTTTGTCCCTCTGCTGGATGTTTGGGTACAAGTAACCCCAAACTTCAGGATTTACCAATGGAGGGATGAGAGATTTACAATTACTTGGAACATGATTGGCCTCCAAAAAACTGGAAATGTCAGCTTTTCTTGTACAACCTGACTTAACAAATTCAGCCAAATTTTCAGTAACAGCGGTTGAAAACTTAGTCTCGTCCTCGTAAATTTTCAGAACCTCAATAGACGAATTGTTCGTACTTATTACGATTCTCTTTTCACCTCCCTCAGCTTCATTAAATAAACTATAGCCCATCTCGGGGACATACTCAGCCTGAGGCTCCTGATCATTGTCAAAAAATTCACTCTCTGACTCGTAGTGATCAGTTTGATATTCATCATTATCAACATCCTGCGGCGCAGGCGCAGCCGCCGTGACTGGGGACTTGCTAGTACTGGGAATATTTTTTAAATTCTCAAAAAATTGTACCATCAAATTAGCAACATTACTGTCCAAATTTTCAGGAAGTTTTAACTTTTTAGACTTAGTTGCTTTCGTAGTCGAAACTGCCTTTCTTTTCTTGGCAGGGCCTGGGGTTTTCTTTTTCTGAGGAGCCTTCCCCTTAGATTTAGCCCCGGATTTAACACCAACCTTTTTTACGACTGACTTCAACTTAGGCTTCACGGCCTCAACTTTCTCCTTTTGAGTTTCTGACTCAAATCCCGAAAAACTACTCTCATTTTCGGCACTGTCAAAAATCTTAAGAATTTCCTTGTTTTGGTTATTATTCATATCACTATGCCGTTCTTCGGCTGAGCTTATATCACTGTAGGAATTTTCTGCCATTTTCTTTACGATTGTTCCGTCACGGGAACAAATAATAAATCCAACAAATATATAACACAAGTTGCTGCCACAACGTAGCACAACTATTCAACAAGTAACAACTACTACACGTGGCCTTTGTAACAAAAAGCGCGCCTTCAGGGGAGCTCGGACTTATATACTACTTGGGTGAAATCACCCGTGCATATCAATCAGTTGTTTATTTTTAGGTTCTTTAAATAGAAAGGCACGTGGCTCCTTTGTTGACACAATTTCAAATTAAACCGGAGAAAGCCTGGAGGCTTTATGATAGAGAATTTACCATTTTTCATTATTTTTCCCCTGAATTTCAAAGATTAAATTGTCTGACACCGTAAGACCAACTGCATCTTAACTTGGCACACTTGTTTAATAGCTTATATGCTACAACTCTATCGTTCATATTTTTGATTTGTTAAAAAAACATGGCTGTCGTGGCTAAAAATAGAACATAGGGCGTAAATTTCATTTTTTTTGCTAATAACTCAAAAATGGTTTCAGATATCAAAATTGTGCAAAAATCGATAGTTATCAGCATATTAAGTACCTGTCCTGAAATTTAGGAAAAGATCTGACTGCTGATGTGGGAGTTATTGCCCTTTTTAACTCACCTGACCCGAAGGGTCATGTGAGCTATTGCTATCACTTTGCGTCCGTCGTCCGTCCGTCGTCCGCCATCTGTCGTCCGTTAGCTTTTTTCAAACATCTTCTTCTCTGAAACTGCTTGGCCAATTGCAGCCAAACTTGATATGGTTGTTCCTTAGGGTATTGTGCAAAAAGTTTGCTTTGGGATTTTTGATACGTCAAAAAACATGGCCGCTGTTACTAAAAATAGAACAGGGGGGTCAAATACAGTTTTTTAGCTCACCTGGACCGAAGGTCCATGTGAGCTATTGCCATCACTTGGCGTCCGTCGTCGTCTGTCGTCGTCCGTCGTCGTTAACTTTTCTTTGAAAATCTTCTCCTCTGAAACTACTGAAGGGATTGCTTTGAAACTTTGCACACTTCATCTATGGGATGTCCTCTACCAAGATTGCACAAATGGTGACCGCCGTCCAAACAACATGGCCGCCGTTACTAAAAATAGACTAGGGGGGTCAGACTTCTGTTTTTGGCTTGTAAATCAAAAAGTATAAGAGATAGATGAAATCTGATGCCACGCTACTGCTTCAGCATCAAAAGCTCTACAAAAGTCTTCATTGAGTCGAAGTTGTCAGATGACCCCTTATAGGAGTTACGGCCCCTTAAAGGTGAAAAACAGCATTTTTTCATGTTTTTGGCCTATAGAATGAAAACTATTACAGATAGAGAAAAGCTGTTGCTTGCTTAAATGTTCAGCTCATTTAGCTCTACAAAAGTCTTCATAGGGTCGAAGTTGTCAGATGAACCCTTATAGGGGTTTTGGCCCCTAAAATAACGTTTTTTCATATTTTTTGTCTATGGAATGAAAACTATAGCAGATAGAGAGAAGCTGTTGCTTTCTTAAATGTTCAGCTCATCAAGCTCTACAAAAGTCTCCATAGGATCGAAGTTGTCAGATGACCCCTAATAGGGGTTACGCCCTGTTAAATGACGTTTTTCCATGTTTTGGGTCTTTTGAATGAAAACTATAGCAGATAGAGAAAAGCTGTTGCTTGCTTAAATGTTTAGTTCATTTGGCTATACAAAAGTCTCCATAGGGTCAAAGTTGTCAGATGACCCCTTATAGGGGTTACGGCCCCTAAAATAATGTTTTTCCTTTTTTTTTGGCTTAGTGAATGAAAACTATAGCAGATAGAGAGAAGCTGTTGCTTGCTTAAATGTTCAGCTCATAAAGCTCTACAAAAGTCTCCATAGGATCAAAGTTGTCAGATGACCCTTTATAGGTGTTACGTCCCCTAAAATAACGTTTTTTTATGTATTTGGCTTAGTGAATGAAAACTATAGCAGACAGAGAAAAGCTGTTGCTTGCTTAAGTGTTCAGCTCATTTAGCTCTAGATTAGTGTTTTAGGGTTGCCTCAGACCAGGTGAGCGATTCAGGCTCCTGGGAGCCTCTTGTTGCAAATAACTCAAAAACGGTGACAGATATCAAAATTCTGGCAAGGGTAAAAGTGATCAGCACCTCAAGATCTACCTGCCCAGAAATTTTCAAAAAGATCCAACAACCGATGTAGGAGTTATTGCCCTTTTTCTGGATTTTTTCAAAATTTTGCACTTATTTAGCCCTATATCTTGAAAACTATACAAGATATTTTAAAAATTCTAATTGCATTTGATTGAGCACGTCAAGATCTACGTTTCATATAATTAGGTCAAAGCTGTAGACCATTTCTTTTAGGAGTTATGGCCATTAAAGCGTCAAAATTTACCATTTTTCATTACTTTTCCCCTGAATTTCAAAGATGAACTTTTCTGACACCATACATCCAACTTCAACCAAACTTGGCACAGTTGCTTAATAGCATAATTGCTACAGTTCTATCGTTCAGATTTTTGATTCGTCAAAAAATAAGGCCGCCATGGCTAAAAATAGAACATAGGGGTAAATTGCAGTTTTTTGCTAATTACTCAAAAATAGTTACAAATATCAAAATTTTGATGGGAGACAAAAGTGATCAGCATATTAAGATCTACCTGCTCTGAAATTTTTTAGAAGATCCAACAATAGACATAGGAGTTATTGCCCTTTTTCTGGATTTTTTGAAAATTTTGTACTTATTTAGCCCTATATCTTGAAAACTATACAAGATATTTTAAAAATTCAAATTGCATATGATTAAGCACGTCAAGATCTACATTTTATGTAATTAGGTCAAAGCTGTAGAACCATTTCTTTTAGGAGTTATGGCCCTTAAAGCGTCAATATTTACCATTTTCCATTGTTTAATAGCTTATAAGCTACAACTCTATTGTCAGATTTTTTATTCGTAAAAAAACATGGCCACCATGGCTTAAATAGAACAGCATGTTAAGATTTACCTGTCCTGAAATTTCAAAAAAGATCTGACTGCTGATGTGGGAGTTATTGTTTTTTTTCCTAATTTTCGCCAAATTTGCACTTATTAAGCCCAATATCTTAAAAACTAACCAAGATATTTCAGAAATTTAAATCGCATATGGTTAAGCACAATAATATCTACAAATATATGTATCTGTGTAGTTCAGGTGAGCGATTCAGGCTCTTGGGAGCCTCTTGTTTCAATTCTTTTCTAAATTTTGCACTTATTAAGCCCAATAACTTGAAAACTAACCAAGTTATTTCAGAAATTTAAATTGCATATTGTTAAGCACAATAATATCTACAAAGTATATGTATCTGTGTAGTTCAGGTGAGCGATTCAGGCTCCTGGGAGCCTCTTGTTGACCTGTAGAATGAAAACTATTGCAGATAGAGAAAAGCTTTTGCTTGCTTAAATGTTCAGCTCAATTAGCTCTACTAAAGTCTCCATAAGGTCAAAGTTGTCAGATGACCCCTTATAGGGGTTACAGCCCCTTAAAGGCAAAAAATAGTGTTTTTGACCTGTAGAATGAAAACTATTGCAGATAGAGGAAAGCTTTTGCTTGCTTAAATGTTCAGCTCAATTAGCTCTACAAAAGTCTCCATAAGGTCGAAGTTGTCAGATGACCCCTTATAGGGGTTACAGCCCCTTAAAGGCGAAAAATAGTGTTTTTGACCTGTAGAATGAAAACTATTGCAGATAGAGAAAAGCTTTTGCTTGCTTAAATGTTCAGCTCAATTAGCTCTACAAAAATCTCTTTGGGTCGAAGTTGTCTGATGATCTTTTATAGGGGTTACAGCCCCTTAAAGGCGAAAAATTGTGTTTTTGGCCTGTAGAATGAAAACTATTGCAGATAGAGAAAAGCTGTTGCTTGCTTAAATGTTCAGCTCATTTAGCTCAACAAAAGCATTCATTGGCTTATATAATGAAAACTACAGCAGAAAAAGAAAATTGGTTGTTTGCTTTAATGTTCAGTTCATTAAGCTCTCAACAAAGGTCTCTATAGATTTTGGCCTACAGAATGAAAACTATTGCTGAAAGAGAAAAAGCTGTTGCTTGCTTAAATGTGCAGCTTATTTAGCTTTACAAAGTTATTCATAGGGTTGACATCAAGACCAGGTGAGCGATTCAGGCTCCTGGGAGCCTCTTGTTACAGTTCATTCTAGATATTTTTCTATTTTTAATAAATATAATCTTTTTTTTTAGGACCTATGAAAGTAATGTTCAGAGATTTCTGGAGAATGATATGGCAGAAACAATGCTGTAAAATTGTAATGTTAACTAATCTGATGGAAGCTTGCAGGGTTAGTAATCATGAATTTTAAAGTTGCTGAGTAGTTGGTAATTGTTGAAAAATGTAGCCTTCCCCTAAAAAATGACATAAGACAGTATTTTATGAGGTGCATCATTTATTATTCAAAATAAAAAGTAAAACTACTGTATAGTTTTATTTGTAATTTTAACTTGACTTTATTTATATGCCAGCGAGTTTCATCTCATTTCCAATATAGAATGTAGTATGTTTATGCAACATTTTTTATTCAAATTCTAAAACAAAAATGATGTCTCATATAAAAATTTAAAACTTTAATGAGAATTTTGAACTTGAATTTATTGTACATGAAAATGATAAATTCATTTCTATTCAAATCCAACGCCCCTGTTCAGTATATGATAATTTTTCTATGAAGGCTTTCTTTATTTTACAGACCAAATGTGAGCAGTACTGGCCAGATGAAGGATCCCTGACATATGGCACCATTACTGTTGAGATGGTGAACACCACTGTCTATACTGATTTTACCATCAGGACCCTCAAAGTAACTTCTGTAAGTAACAAGTTGCTCTGGTTATTTATAACCCTTTTAAAGATAAGATTTTATTCTTGACCAGTATATGGTTTAATATGTTTCAGGTCTGCCTCAATTCTTCTTCCTGTTTTGAATCTTGACAGTAATTTTTTGGAAATTAGTGGTTTATGGCTTAAGATTGGGATAATTAATGTAGCTAAATTTTAGTGTTGATGGCTTGTAATTCAAATGATTTTACTCAATTCTTAAACTTGTAACAATATGAAGACTTTGATGTCTGATGTCTACTTCAATAGAAGATAATGATATGTGGAATAAGAGTACATGACATATGGTATAAAATTAGGGGAAATTTATAAATCTGCAATGAAAACAGCCTACAGCCTTCAATGTGACCAATGGTGGCTGCTTGCTGAATACAATTGCATCTAGATTAAAAATGTAATCCATATCATTCAAAACCAAAATTTCCCCCCAAAAATGTCTTTTTAAGGTAGATGGGGTGTCTATCACTGAGCATCTTTTTTGCACATCTATCAAATCTTTAGAATTTATAATGCTTGTTATTCTAATTGATTTCTATTGGGCTAGGTAAACATCAAAATTGGTAATAACAACAAAAATTAGGATTAATTACACATTCTTTGTGAATTTCAATATTTTCACGTAATTTTTAAGGGGAGATAATTTGTAAAGAAATACTCGGGGAAAAACACATTTTTCACTTTCTTCAAAAATTTTGATGGTGAACTTTATTTTTTATTAAGTATATTTTTAAAAAAATCTATGGAGTGGATTTTTTTAGGTTAAAGAAATTTGAATTTTCCCTATTAATCCTAAATAAAAAGTACTGAAACCGTCCATTTTTCAAAGTTGTTTCTACAAAAATTCTCGTGGTGAAGTTTTGATTTTATTACCAAGATTTAAAGTACCAGTCTAGAACTAACTGTTGTCAAAATTTAAGAAAATTCTATGGATAACTTTTTAGACACCCCATCTACCTTAATATAATGCTTTCAACATTATCGTATTGTGCAAATATTTTTTGTAGAATGGACAAAGTAGAGAAATAAAGCAGTTCCACTTTACCAGCTGGTCTGACCATGGGACAGTGATATCTTCTACACCCCTGCTCTGCTTCAAACATAAAGTAGATACCTTCAACAAAGAGAGCACTGCTCCTGTAGTTATACACTGCAGGTAAGCTTTACTGTAAATGTATTGATATCTGCAGACTACTGTATTAATATTCTGCCTGTAAGGTATGGGGGGTGCAAACTTAAGTGGTCCTACAGACATTGCCAAACTGAATTCCTCTAAAATGTGTTCAATTTTACATTTGCTGAAATAATATGCTATACAGTTTCTATTGAGATTTGCATAACTGAAAAGATCTTTATTGTTTTTAAGTGCCGGTATAGGGAGAACTGGTACCTACATAGGGTTAGATTATTGTATAGAACAAGCCAAAGCTGAAGGATTTTTGGATGTTTTGAGATGTGCACAACTGATGAGATCAAACAGGACAAACATGATTCAGACTTGGGTAGGTGTTTTTATGCTCTGCATACTAAAGTAATGGGAGTTTTATGGGACATCACTTTTTTAAAAACTTTTTCACAATATGTATGACAGTTATGTTTTTGAATTTGAGGATTTATTTTCTTTATTTTGTAGAATTTGAATTGCATTCAGTTATAGGCTTGAAATGATAGTTTTATTAAAAAAGGTTGTAAATTTTTTTTCTATTTTTGTTCAAAAGTCAGGAAGAAATAAATCATAAAAACCTATAGAGATAAATGTCTTTGAAAAATGCTTGTTTTTTTTTCTATTTTAGGAGCAATACATGTTTTTATATGATTCCTTACTAGAAGCAATATTAGCAGGGGAGACCACTCTTCCTGTGAAGGAGTTTACGGCTCGTTACCAGGAAATGTGTATTCCTAAAGCTGGCTTTACTTCATCAGCATTAGAGAAACAATATGAGGTAAGAAATAATACTAACATTATCAGTAATGTTTCGTCTTACCACAGTTCATGTTTAATGGCCTCTGCTTAATAACTGTTTGAAATATTTTGGCCCTTTTGATCAAATTGGAAATTGATGAAATCATTATATTTGACATTTTTGACACCAAGGTGTAATAAATAGATGTTCAATATAAATCTTTGTAAAATTGTATAGGATTAAAAACAAACCTTTTTTTCTTTGCACCTAACAGAAGTTTATATTGGTTTTACAATCCTATTTTTCTTCTAATATCATGTCAATTTATTTTACATTTCAGGTTTCACAGAAATTATTGCCAACCATAGAAAACACAGAATATAAAGCAGCTTTAGCACCAGACAACATCAATAAAAATAGAGTCAAAAATGTCTTACCAGGTATGTTATTAAATTCAAAATATTAAAATATTACAGGGTGGACATCTGGCGCAGATCCACGGAAAGTCGTACCAGGTGTATGCCCACTGAAACAAACAAAAATTATGTTTGTTTGCACAAAATCTATGCAAAAACTCTAAAAAAATGTTCGTGTATTGCTTTACTCAGCAAAAATAATCATAATGCCTCCTAAACTTAGGGCCTGGATGGCCAAGTGGATGGTCTAAGGTGCTGGTGATACCACACTATCTATCACCTCTCAGCTGGTGTTTGAGTGCCGTTTGTATTAAACAAAAAAAATACACTTCCCCATTTGTATGTGATTAGGTTTGTCAGTTACCTGCCAAAGGTTGGTGGTTTCCTCCACCATTAAAACTGACCGCCCTTCATGGCCAAGGTGCGTTGATAAAGGGGGTTATTAATTCATCAGAATAAACCATTTTGTTAAAAAATGCCATATGATATGGTGAAAAAGTGAATTTAAAATAATTGATTAATGCATGCATTTTGAAAAGAAGAATAATGCATGCATTTTGAAAAGAAGAATAACAAACAAAATCATAAAAAGTTGATGGTCATGCTTTTAAAAGATACTGTATATTTTAAAACTAGATGAATTAAGAACTATAAGTTAAAACATGTAGAACTTATAGAAAAAATATTACTTTGCATTGATTATGTAATGATTATTCAAATAAATGCACTTTGTAAATAAATGTTTTTGATTTTCCATTTGAACAGCTGATAGGTTCAGACCCCACTTATACACACAAGTAGGAGGGTCTAATGATTACATCAATGCTGTATTTCTACCTGTAAGTATAATGTGCTTTGTTTCAGTGCAATTTATAAGAAATAACAGAAAAATTGTTTGTTTCTTTTTTATGCCCCATAAAGTAAGGAGCATATAGTGTTCGGGACTGTTCATCCATCCTTTGTCTGTTCGTCTGTTCAGCTGGCTGATTGCCCTCTGTCCTAAATTGCGAGAGGGGGCATCATGTCTTTTGGCCATATTCTTGTTTGTCATATTTTCATTTAATAGATAATTCTATGATAAAAGTATAAGTATGCTTGTCTATGGAATATTTTCTTGCTTGAAAAGTTTTTTTTATTGCTTTTCAGGGCTATACAAAGAGAGATATTGTAGTTGTATTATTTTTCATCGGGTGTCAATTTTCTCGTTTTAGAGATATTGTAGTTGTATTATTTTTCATCGGGTGTCAATTTTCTCGTTTTTTTGTGGTTTTGGCTTGACCCACAAAATTTGATATCCCATGAAAAGGAAATTTAACATTGATCTGTATGCTGCACACTGCAGAACCGTGAATTTAAAAAAAACAGAAACTGAATTCAGTTGCATTTTAACACCTACCAGCCGCTGTGGTAGATTTCTGGAAGACACTGTATATCTGTTGTTATATTATATGATTTCCTTATTTGGTTTAGATTATTATTTTCTAAGGCCATACAAAAAGATATAGTTTCACTGTTACCATATGCCCCTACTCACTACAGTACATGTACTATAATAATGATAATTATTATATAGATATAGGTGAAAGATCGTGATTTCCGAGTTAAATAAATTTCTAGATTTTCACGGAGTAAATAACAGGATTTATCTAACTCGCGTGCGAATTTATCTAACCCTCGTGAAGTTTCCCGCGAAAATACGTAACTGAGATTATTGCGCAATACACAATTCATTAATCAATAATTTTTTTCGTTTGTTATTTGATGATTATAAGTCACGTTTTTCCAAATTATCTATATAATAAATAGTATAACTAATTCGGGGTGACGAATATCAATTTTAATGTCACTCGTGTCGAATAATGCTAGGGGATTCAACTCGTGCGCGGAACTTGTTCCGCGCACTTGTTGAATCCTGGCGTTATTCGAGACTTGTGACATTAAAATTGATATTCGCCACCCCTCATTAGTTATACTATAATTCTAACACAGTTATCATGCTGAATGACTCTATATTTTATTATTTCTTTTCAGAGCTATACTAAAAGAGATAATTTCATTGTGACACAGATGCCCCTACCGACCACAGTAGTAGATTTCTGGAGGATGTTGTACGACTATAATTCTAACACAGTTATCATGCTGAACGACTTTGATAGGAATGATAAGGTAAAATTATTTGCCAAATATAATTTTTAAAGACTTTTTTGTGTATAGTCTGTTTATAAGTAAAAGTTTTAATACCTACATATACATGTATTGTGATGTTACTGAAATATCAACACAATTATTTTTACATGCATACCAGCAATTACACAGAAACCTAATAAAACTTTGCTGGATCTGAAATTTCCTCTGTCCATTAAAGTATATTTTTAAATATTTAATTTTGCTACTTATATACATGACACATAAATTAACGAATAAAAGCTTTACTGAAGGTAGGATATGCCGTTTAGTTAACACTTGACGGCTGGTCCAAAAATAGTATGCAGGTTAAGTAAACTAAAGTGTGCTGTCGATCCTCTTTGTACATTTAATTCTGGAATAATCCTATTGAAATGCAAATAAACTTTTTTTTTTACAGACATGTGCATTGTATTGGCCAGAAGAGCATGGTTACACAGTATCTTATGATCCCCTCAGTATAGAACTGCTATCCTCTACAGAGTCTAAAAATACTACTGAAAGAATCTTCAAACTAAGTGATAGTATCAAGGTAAAGTAAAAATTATCAAAGTCTTATGATATATAAAGATGATAATTTGCTTGAAAGAGACCAACAGCTCATATAGACAGAGGCACATAAGAATAAGCCAATCCTCCAATTCAATATATATGTTGAGTACAAGTTGTAATTTTGTACAAGTTATAACATGTACAAATTTTTTGTACAGGTTATAACTTAAACAACTTAAAAATACAAGTTATAACCTGTACAAATGTTTGCCTGTACATGTTATAACTTGTACAAAATAAGGCTAAAAATTGTGTTTAACTTGTACAAAATTTCAATACTGCAAAATAAATAGAAAATATATCATAAATAAAAACATTTATTTATTCATTTATTTGTGCTTCACAGAACACAAATGTATATGTGACTATGACAATGAATATTGTAAACAGATTTTCTTTACTGAAAAGTACAAAATAAAAGAAATGATCTTTGACTTTACTAAATGTGGAAGTTGAATATTTTAGTAATCAGTAATAGTTATTACACGAGGACACGGTGTGTCAGTAAAAGATCACACCGACGGCCAGAGGCTGGAGGGGGTGATCTAACTGACACACCCAGTCCGAATGTAATAACTATTTTACTTCCCAGCCTTCAAAATATGTCATGTAAAATTTAAATACATTGTACAAACATTAGAATACATTCTGTGCATTTAGAATCAAATAGAAAACATAGAGTATCCTTATTGGGCCCCTTCAATATTCTTTATGTACATTTTTTTAGCCTAGATTTTCCATCGGTTTCGTGGTCTAGTGGATATGAGGTCGACTTGGAACAGTGAGATCCGATGTTCAAATCCCGGTGGAAACTATGTTATTTTTCAATCTTCAAAAAAACTTTGTTGTTGATTTTATAATTTTCCTATGTTCAACTTAGTGAACATTTCTTATAAATGGTGCTTATGTCATATTTATTTACATGTATCTATTCCAAATGTAAATTCGGGTCCAACTGACATACAAATATAATAGGTGTTGTTCTTGAGATTAATGTCCGAAATTGAAATTGTTGTGCAACTGAAAATGTCGTTTATAGAGCATTTAAGTAAGAAGAAACTCAAATCATCTTTAATATGTATAAGTACATGTTTTTCCTTCATTCTTAGTTAATAAATATTATATTTTTTAGATTGTTATTTCTATTTTGATGTATTTGCTTTTTGTACAAGTTAAATTCAATTTTTAGCCTTATTTTGTACAAGTTATAACATGTACAGGCAAAAATTGTACAGGTTATAACTTGTATTTTTAAGTTGTACAAGTTATAACCTGTACAAAAAAAATTGTACATGTTATAACTTGTACAAAATTACAACTTGTACACAACATATACATGTATATAAGATTTACTTCTTGGACAGGACAAGGTAGAATAAGAGCACATATAGGTTCCCTATATTAGACAAATTTTCCAAAATTATATTGAATGATAACAGTGTGATTTTGTGATTAAGAAGTTATATTTTTTGGAATTGGCAAATAAGAAGTTATATTTTTTGGAACTGGCAAAATTTTATTGAAAATTTGACATATGGCGTAATTACGCATGTGCACAAAATAATAGAACTGTGAAATGTAGCAAAATTGGCTGAAAATTGTTAAAATGATAATGTTTTTTGTGAGATTTATATGTGAGCCAACTTGCAGCCCACAATGATAATTTCTTGAAACATTAGTTCTGGTATGACAAATTAACGGTAAAAATATTTATTTGGGCTGCTTGTCTGCTCATAGTTATTTTTGCCAAAAACATACAAAAATATCCCTAATTTTGAGAAAAAGCCAATTTTTTTATCAAGTTTGATCAAATGCTAAAATGAGATTTGATGTACTCTTTGTTTAAAACATTTAAATTTAGAAACTTTCATTAATTAATATGAAATAAATCATTATTTAAGCATAAAATTTCACTTTTGAAAAGGGGCCAAAAATAGCCCTTATCATACCTTGTCCATTATCACCGTATAATCATGTTTATTGTTTAGTGTAGGTAAGAATTTTCCACTATCAGAAATCCTGCTGACCAACAAAATTAAACATTCTATGGAACAATGGAATTATTTAAAGAATACATCTAATATTCTGGAACATATTATACATTACAAATTATTTGGTTCTGTTTACCCCTAATAAACCATGAAGCTACATGTGATTCTTTATTTATTTTAGGGAGAAGATCGTGCAGTGAAGCAGTTTGAATTTAATTGGGGTGATAAGAACATTCCAGGTTCTGCTGAGTCATTGATTGACCTATTAACCAAGATTGATGATTGGACAAAACAGGGTGGAAGAGGACCAATCACTGTTCACTGCATGTTTGTATTTGTCAAGATATATAAAAGTTTTATTGATTGGACAAAACAAGATTCAAATGGACCAATCATTTTTCTTATCATGTACATATTTATCAACCTGTAAACAGATTGTTTTTTTGTTGAAGCAATATACAAGAGGGATTCCGTAACACAAGTTTTGGAAGAAATTGAAAAAAATATACATATACATGTGTAGATGTGGTATAACTGTAAACCACACAACAAAAATAAGAAACTGCAATTTTAAAATATGCATTTAAATCAACCAGTTCACTTAATAAAGCTAGCTTTGGAAGTAGCAGTAGATAAAAATTTTAATGCAAAGATTTTACATGCAATCTTCATTATTTTCAACATTAAACTTATGCATTCTGGTTTTATAGGAATGGTGCCAGTAGAAGTGGTCTGTTCTGTGCAATCCGTCTATTATTAGAACGAATTGAGAGGGATCAGGAAGTAGATGTGTTCCAGACTGTTAAAACCATTCGTAGTGTACGACCACAGTTTATTGAAGATAAGGTATAGTGCAGTGGCTTTAATTATGATACTGTAAATGTGGAAATTTGATTTAGGGTTATTTTCACTATATTCACAATCTCAAAATGTCCGTGAAAATATCCCCCATGCAAGTTAAATGGTTGATCCTTTTAAGCAAATAATATAAGCAATTAGAAGAAACATGAATTTATCCCCCACCTGAAAGGCAGCATTTACAAAAATGTGAAAATATCACCCCATGAAAATTTCCAGATTTAATCTTCTTTGCATGCAAACTTCAATAAATGATTAACTTTACATATTTTCTTTAATACAGGAGCAATACCAGTTCTGTTTCAAAGCGGCAGAATTATATATTCAACCTCCGGTTTAATGCCATGGATTCCTTAAAAGGACAGAATTGCTGGAAATCAAAATCAAAGATTCTCAGTTGCCAAAGAACTCACTCTATTTTTGTATCATTGTTGATTTTATTGTTGTAGAAGTTATGTACAGAAAGAAATGTTGTTCTATGGAAAAATCAGCATTGGCCAAGTCTTTCGTCTGTTGTGTGTAGGATTTAGGAGGATAATCTCAAAGATAATTGTCTTGTTTGTTGTTTTTTTCACCTAAAAGTAATGTCAAAGGAGTAGATATTTTTTGTTTGTCTACTCATTTTGTGTTTTATGGCACTCTTCAAACTTCAAATTATGCTATAAACAGGTCTGTTATTAATCAAGTCTTAAAAAAAAATGTTCAAAACTGCCTTTATTTTTTATGAATAGATGAAAGATCTGAAATTTATCTGAAATGTCCTAAAGTTTTAGATATATTTTAATTAATGTAGTGCCTTAGTTTTGCTCGATCAATTAGTTTGGTTTATTTTGTTTATTTATTTTTTTAAAGACTGGTCAGAAAATAAAGCTTTATTTTAAAATTTACTCAACTGATGATTAACAGTTGGTGTACCTTCTTTTTCATTCCTGTTTAAGTTTTGCTTTCTTTTTTTTTTAACATAAATATAAATGGACATTGGTAGAAGTTAACTTTTAAATGGTTTTGTACCAAGCTGAAAACCATATGTATTAATCAAAATTAAGAAATCTGTTAAAAAAATCTGAAATAAAGTATATCATTGATAAAAGGTAATCTGAATGTAAGTTTGAAGTATCTTAAAGTACCTGAGGTGGCTAAATTAACAAAATCTTGGTTATTACTTAAGATCCACTTGAAGGCAATTTGAAAAATTGTATGCTTTATTTGGTGAAAATGTCATGTGGATAATTTATTTTTTTCTTTTTGATCTGACGATTTTTCACTAGTCTGTGAAATTATATACATGTATATGTAAAATGGTTAAATACTGTAGTTGATTATTTTTCTGAAGCTTTATTGTATTTTTAGCCTATTTTATCTATTCTTTGTACTAACTCAATTATTTTTTTGCTTTGTCATATATTTTTGTATATGTGTACATAGTCTTTATATATCTTTTTTGTTTTTGAGAATATGCTAATTAATACATTCCTTTTCCATTTAGATCAAATACATTTATGTAGACATTTTCAGTAAGCATGCTAATAATCATTCCAATTTATTATATAATATGATTTGACATTTATTTTAAAACTATTAAGATCTAACTGTAATAGATGTACACTGTATATTGCCCCTTAAAATGGTGTTTTCTGTTGAAAATCCTAGGTTTTCTGGATGAACCATTTTGACCTCACTACACAGTTTCTCTTGTATTTTATAGCTATTTCATAACATAACTATACTACGTATATTCTATTTTTCTAATGTCTTATATTTCTGTATTGAATAAATCAATGGTGAACAAAACATAATTGCCAGTAAACTTTGTAAATTTTATGTAATACTCCTCGTAATAATACATGAACCTTTTTTGGTTCTTCAAATTTACAACACTATTTTATGAAATATTCTTATGTTTTGACATTATATTTTTTATTATTTGAATCAGGGTCAATAGAACAAGTAAATGTGTTCCTTATCCTTAGGTTGTAATTTTTTCATCCTTATATGGGCATATTATTAATTATTTATCAATTCACCTAAATATTTTAATTTATTGAAATTTTATAAATCAATTTGTAAATTGTAAATTGTAAAAAAAACGAATACAAAAGGAACAAAATTATTAAGTCTTTGTTTACTTAAAAGATTTTGAACAATTATTTTCCATTAGCAATAAAACATATTTGCTGTTGTCAAATAGGAAATCATTGCTTTTATTCTTAAAGATATTTTTTATTGACTGCATGGAGCACGGAAAATGTAGATTATTCTTTAATGTAATGTCAGTACAAAAAAATTATCAGTATTATCATTATTCCCATATTTATGTGTAAACCAAATTGTAAATTATTTATGTTCAGTATAAATTGAAATGATTTGTATAGTTAATTTTACTACATGTATTTAGATTTTTTTTATTTTAAAGTTTGTCTACTAACAAAATTTTTCAATTTCAATTTTTTACATTATTTACACACAAAATAACTTAAAAGAATGTTGTTCTAATGTATTTTTTCCATGTACTTTGAAAATTTATATCAAATTTGATAGTATTTGTAAGAATTTTATATAAATTTGCCTACAGCTGGTATAAATGTTTTTCAAAAATGAATTGCGGGGGATGTTTGGGAGGAACTTAAATTAATTATTTATGAATGGTGGTTTCAATAGGGAAATATCAAATTGAATCTCATGGGTGTTTTGGTAGTGAAAAGGGGCCTCCTGACTGCCTCCCACATTTAATTATGGAACAGCCCTTACTATTGAACAAAATTAATTTACTCTAAAAATGATTTCAGAATGATAGTTTGCAAATGACAAGAAAGGTTCACAAAGGTATTCTCCACTTATCCTTTAGTTAATAGCTTACCAACAACCAGTAGGGGTCCAGATTTTAGGCAAAGTTGACCTGGAACCCCCTTTCATTCTTGGGTAGACAATAAATGGAACCCCACTTTAAAGAATTTCTTAATCCTCCCCTTTCCTCAACCATTTACTGTTGATGTTACAATAACATTTTTGAAAAGATTTTGTTGTATATACATAGCAAGTTTTTGAATAGATTTAAGAGGAGGAAAACCATAGCTTTTCATGAAATGTCATAAGCTTATTTTATTATGTGGTTGTGATAGTACATGTGATAAGCTTGTTATTTTTATGTTTGAAATATTTTATCATTCCATAGTGAAAACTAATATCATTTCATTTCATTACATGTAGCATATATATTAATCAGGTGCTTAAAGCATGTTTAAGGTTATTCCAGTAAAATTTATATATAAAGGTGGAACACAATTTTGATGCATAAACTTGAGCCAAACCTCCGTGATGATTGTCACAGTGGTTTTGCAATGCATTATATTGGAGAAATTAACTTTATTAGTGGTACCCCTTATGTAAACAGTTCCATTCTCCAACCTTCCTTTTAGGTATTAAGAACTGGAATAGCCCTTAGATTCATCAAACATATTTACCAAAAAATAAATGTTGTGAAATATCCAGGTAACAAATGACTGTTGTGCTATTTTATGGTTTAACAATATATTTGTATATTTTATATACAATTTCTGTATGTGTAATAATAATAGAAAAGTATTTTTGACCTGAAAACTTATCACCATAGGTTTTGTTGATCAATTATTGTGATCAAAGCTGTTGGAACTATTTGATGTCTCATCTATATTTCGTATTTTATGTTATTCAGATGTGTCATTTTAGTAAGGTGTATACACACTTTAAAACATTGGTAGGGACAGTTTAGAATAAGATTACAGAATTGTCTTAGTCTTAGCATGTAAACTACAAAAGTGGCAATAAAATGATGCAATTTACACATTGAATCAAGAGAATAGTTATGAAAGTAAATTCTTTTATGTCAAGTTTTCGCAATTGAAATAAATATTTAGATTGGGAAGATGTCCATACTTTAAAAAGGCTTTTTCTTTAAAATTTGGTTGTAGAGCTAGATAAATGCACACTTATTACATGTAAATTGTTATTTTTATTTTCTTTAAATGACTCAGAAAAGAATTTTGAAATCCAACCATATACATTTTGTATTTCCAAATGAACCAAAACCAATTTTTGCTTGAACTATGTTTTCAAAGCATGCAATGTAAACCTATTTGAAGTACTTATCTATTCATATTTATCTAATTAAGATTTAACTTGTACATAAAAGTTAAAAAAAAATATTTATTATACAATATAAAAACTCCCTCTTTTATTGTATTAATTTTACCCACCAAACAAAACCCAGTAACATTTCAATATTATTTTCTTTATATTGGTTGTCCTAGCTTTTAACCTGTGTTAACATTTATTAGTTTACTGCTTGTTATTTACCTAATAGTTATGTTTGCTAATGCAGTCTACAATATTATAATAAAAGTTATACATTGTGCTATCTCGAATTTTTATATACCCTTTATAACTTTAATATTACTTTGGTTTCATTATTATCCATGGGTATCAATTTTTGTTGGTGGCCTTGACCGACAAAATTTGATCCCCATGAAAGGGGGTGTCACAGCCCCCGCCCCCGGAATACCGAATACCGTTTAAAAAAGGACAGAATACCGTTAAAAAGGCTGGAATACCGAAAACTCTAAAGATCACGGCGTACGCGTACCAAAAGCCTAAAAATTCGGAACATCGTGTACCGTGTACCACACCTTGGTGTACAGAATACCCTTTAAAAAGCACGGAATACCGCGTACCAAAAGGGCTGTGACACCCTCATGAAAGAAAATTTAACATTGATCTGTATGCTGCAGGCTTCAAAACCTTGAATTTAAGAATCCATGCACTGATCCTTTTTCATCAAACTATGATGAAAAAGGCACATTTTAATGTGCCTGTCCTAAGCCAGGAATCTTTATCAAAGCTTATGTTTGTATTTAGTCGAATTTTTGTTAATTGTTTTTTGTCAAGAAGAGGGTCTTTCAATGCACTTTGGGATTGGGCTTGAATCATATGTATTTTATTTTCAATCCAGGGGCCAATTGAAAAACAGCGAGCAGCGACCGCTGGTCACATTGAAGGCTGCTGGCTGTTTTCCATTGTGGATATTTAAAATATACGTTTATAATGTAGGTTGTGTCGCGTACACTTATTCCACATCTCATTTTCTTCTATATGAAAATTGGTAGCCATGAAAACAAAGGTATCCACGATATGCAGATTATCCCATTTAACATGCATTTAATAACAAGTATGTTTTTATCAACTATCACATTTAAAAATGGCACCAAGGATATTCAGATTTATGTCTCATGCATATCACAAAATGTGTTTTTTTACAGTTCATTTTCAATGCCTTCAATTCAGTTATATTTCAATGACTTTGCAATATACTTTTGATGAACAGGGGACTTTTAGCCCCAAGTTTTTACATTAAAGTTTTTGGACAAGTTCATATCTCAACACTAAGGTCGTTGTTTTTTTTCTCAGTTACTCCGGTTTCCTCCACCAATAAAACTGGCCACCCTTCATGGCCCAGATGCATTGATAAAGGGCATTAAATATCAAGACACACACACATATCTCAACAACTCTGTATGGTAGGATATTTGATCATGGTTTATAGGTGCATGGGGGAAGTAGATCAGCACCAAGAAAAAATAAGGAAATCTGTGGGGTACTGCTCATAAGGGAAACCCCTGCTCTAAAAAATTTGCCTTGCATAAAAACATCATTATTTAGCAAAACTATATTACACAAGCTACACGCATGAAATTGTAATACACCTTGTACAAATGTAGTACTAAAAGCTAAAGCAATATGCAAAATACATGTATTAGGTTTCTCCATCATGTAGTTGCTCAGAAAACTGGGAGAAAAATTTGAATGCATGTCCACTACGGGCTAAAATCTAAAAATTTTGTAAACAAGAAACTCATGTTCTAGGAGCCTAAATTCACTATACGTCATATGGTACTAGGAATAAAGCAATATACAAAATAACAAGCCTCTGCATCAGATATTTTTTGAGAAACTGTGACATAAATTCTCTATATGTAAGTTGATTATGTGTTAAAACCTAAGTATTTTGTAAACAGGAAGTAGATGACCTTGCTTTTTACATCATATCATATGCTGCTATAGGTTAAAACAAATATACAAAGTTACAGGCCTATTCCTCATGCAATTGCTTTTAAAACTGTGATGGAAATGTGGACAGACAGACAAGGGTAAAACTTCATCGAATTGGGGTGTATTCGAGGGAAAAGTCAAGGACAATAAACTGTTAATAAAATAGGATGTTCCATCACCAATTGAAAATCAGGGGCAATTAACTGTTTATCAAATAGGATGTTCCATAAAAGGATGAAAACTAAAAGGTGACTTATTTTTTATATGATGGCATGTTCCATTTTAAAGTGCAATCTTAGCAGAATTTTATCTCTTTCTTTAGATAGAATGTTCCACTTAATAATGATTAACTGTTAAAAGTCAGAATGATCCATTAGGCACAAAGGACTACTACATAAAATGCAATCATATGGAATCACGGGAAATATTTTGAGGTGGTTTCATAGTTATCTGAATGATAGAAAGCAGAGAGTAGTAACAAACAATGCTAAATCTGAGCTAACAACTGTAACAGCTGGGGTGCCACAAGGATCAGTACTTGGGCCTTTACTTTTTATAATCTATATAAACGATATAGCAGACAAACTAAAATCTCTTTCTAGACTATTTGCTGATGATACTTCTTTTAACTATTCCAGCAACGACCAAGACCAAATACAAACTGTTATTGAACATGATATTAAAGAGCTTTCAGAATGGTCTAACAAATGGCTGATGTCATTTAACCCTGATAAAACTGAAATTATGATCTTTTCTAACACACATGCTCCAATGTTCGACTTTATTTTTAATGATCAGCAAATTCCAATACAAGGTCTCATAAACATCTAGGTGTAACCTTTCAAAGCGATGGAAAGTGGAATAAACATGTAGATAATATTGTATCGTCTGCGATGAAACATCTAAATATTCTGAGAAAACTTAAATTCAAACTAAGTCGAACTAACTTAGAAAAATTATACATTGTATTTATAAGACCCTTACTCGAATATGCAAGCGAGGTTTGGGATAACTGTGGGATCCTTAATGCTTCTAAGATTGAACATGTTCAGTTGGAGGCAGCAAGGATTGTTACAGGTCTTCCGGTCTTCGCTTCAACGGAAAAAATCTATAATGAGCTTGGATGGGAAAATCTTAAATCCAGACGTGAAAAGCGAAAACTCAATATGTTTTACAACATTCAGAAAGAAAAGGTGCCCGAATACATGTACAATCTCATACCCCCCAAGATTCAAACAACTACATTGTACCCGCTCCGCAATGGAAATGATCTGATCTATATCATCAAATTCTTACATCCCGTCAACCACAAAACTTTGGAATAATCTTGATTTAGAAATAAGGCAATCAGATTCTTTAGCCAAATTTAAAAATGGAATAAAAGACGTATATGTCTTTAAGTCACCTCCAAAATATTTTTCTTACGGATCGAGAAAACTGAATGTTATTCTCACCCAACTAAGGTGCTCAGCATCATTTCTTAACTATGACTTATTTAGAGTTAATATAATTTCAGATCCTTCCTGTCGGTGTGGTGCTCCCATAGAAAACATGTTTCACTATTTTTTTGAATGTCCACTTTATAGAGACGAAAGGGCAATACTTATTCAAAATCTAAACGGGCTTCCTAATGGCTGTAACATAGATCTTAACTTATTGTTATCTGGAACAGAACAGCTGTCTATAGATGAAAATGAAGTTGTACTTAATAGTGTCCATTCATTTATAAAAGGGTCAAAACGATTCTTAATTGTGTAAAACACCTCCCCACACCCACACACGCATATCCACACACTCTTTTTCTTTTCTTTTTTTCCTCAACTTTTTGATTGTTTTTTTTTATCAAAAGTTATTTATTTATTTGTAGATCTAATTTTGTATGCATGCTCGTTTGTATTGTTATTAATATGTTTATGTAGGAGAAGACTTCATAAGTTAGTTTAACTTGTGTCTAATCCATTTTGCCTATTTTACAAATAAAATATGTTTAAACTAAAATCCATTAGTCAGTGAAAATATAGGGGTGGTTAACTGTTAAAAAGAATGTTCCATTATTAGGTAAAAAAGGGTTGATTAACTGTTCTTAAGATAGAATGTTCCATTTTGAGTAAAAACTCTGGGGTAATTAACTGCTTGTAAGATAGAATGTTCCATTATTGAGTGAAAAATCAGGGGTGATTACTGGTTACTGTTTATAAGATAGAATGTTCCATTATTGAGTGAAAAATCAGGGGTGATTACCGGTAACTGTTTATAAGATAGAATGTTCCATTATTGAGTGAAAACTCAGGGGTGATTAATTGCTTATAAGATAGACTGTTCCATTATTGACTGAAAACTCAGGGGTGATTAACTTTTTATAAGATTGAATGTTCCATTATTGAGTGAAAACTCAGTTGTGATTAGCCATAACTGTTTTTAAGTTAGTATCTTCCATTATTGAGTGATTAACTGTTTATGGATAGAATGTATGTTCCCTTATTGAGTCAAAATTCAGATGTCATTACCTGTTTACTAGACAGAATGTGCCATTATTTAGTGAAAACTGAGGGGAGTAAAAATATTATATTTAGTACCCAGGAAGTAAAAGCCATACACCATTAGGATAAAGCCATATGCAAAATATCCCTAATGTGTAATGCAACTGCTTGGAAAACTGTGAGAGAAGGAAGAACAAATAAAACAACTTGCAAGGGAAAAACAGTTAACCCCCTCTTCTTCAAAGCAGGCAAATAATTCAGTCACTGTGATCTATATCTATGTCTCCTCTACCCTGAAGGGAGAAACATATTTATTTTGTGTCAGTTCTTCATCATCTTCTTCTCATACAAAGCTTGTCCAGGCTGTAACTTTTTTATCCTTAGACATAGGACTCTGATATTTAACATACGATATCGATGTATCTCTATGAGATAATGTGTCATGCATCAGAATGACCTTAATTTGAACTTTACATGCATAGTGTGTCTGGGCTAAAACATGGGGCTTTTATATTGACATTGTATTATCATATAACGGTGTGTCACACACCATTAAGACCTTGAACTTTGATCTCAAGGTCAAACAAAGGATAATTTTACTTGCAAAGAGTGTCTTGGCCATAACTTTTTAATCATTTGGCTTAGGGCTTTGATATTTGTCATGTAGATGTATCATCATTAAAATGTCAATGACCTTGACCTTTGCCTCCAAAGTCAAATGCCAATTTTATATGCAAAACACGTCCTGGCAACACTCTGTTATTCCTTTTGACACAGGGCATCGATCTTCACAAGCCAATGTGTCGTGTACCAGAGTGACCTTCATATGACGACGTTTGAAATCAAAGTCATATTAATTTTAATAATTTTTTATCCTGCTATTTTGGCAAATTTAGGTAGGGGAGACACCAGTTTAAGTGCCTCAAGTAACTTTAACTAGCTTCAACTTAAGCAACTTTCATTAAATATTTTTGATAAATTTCAACAACTATGTACAGGATGGGCTGTTCCAGAAATGTCTGCACGGGGATGTCTTAAGACACTTTCATTAAAACTCTATCTGTGGTGATAGATCCCAATCAATTTGCCAAGCATACTAAAATAAAATCAATAAAAATAAATGGTCATTGTGAGTCCATAGAAAAAGTGCTTTCCAAACATATTTCTGGAACAGCTAGACCTACAATCATCAAACTTGGGTGTTGGTATATGATTGCATACATGGTTGTCTGATAGCATCGAGGTGATGTTTACCATGATCTTTATTACATGGGTGAGTGACTTGTATTATTTTGTCATGTTGAATCATTTGAAACTTATATATGTAAATGCTATTTCTCTTAACCAGTTTGAGCAATTGTTTAGATACTGTGTAGATGTGCATTCTTTGCCAAAACTTTTTACTTTTGAACAAGAGGCTCCCAGGAGCCTGAATCGCTCACCTGGTCTTGATGTCAACCCTATGAATACTTTTGTATAGCTAAATGAGCTGAATGTTTAAGCAAGCAACAGCTTTTCTCTATCTGCAATAGTTTTCATTCTACAGGCCAAAAACACTATTTTTCGCCTTTAAGGGACTGTTACCCCTATAAGGGGTCATCTGACAACTTCGACCCTATGCAGACTTTTGTAGAGCTAAATGAGCTGAACATTTATGCAAGCAACAGCTTTTCTCTATCTACAATAGTGTTCATTCTATAGGCCAAAAACATGCAAAAACGCTATTTTTCACCTTAAAGGAGCTGTAACCCCTATAAGGCATCATCTGACATCTTCCACCAAATGGAGACTTTTGTAGAACTTTTGATGCTGAAGCAGTAGGGTGGCATCAGATTTCATGCATCTCTTATACTTATTGATTTACAAGCCAAAAACAGTAGTCTGACCCCCCTGGTCTATTTTTAGTAACGGTGGCCATGTTTTTTGACGGATCAAATATCGAAACACAAGTTTGGTGCAGAACACCCTAAGGATCATTCATACCTTCGGTCCAGGTGAGCTAAAAAGACGATTACTTATATTCATAAACATGTATAGACAGACAGAGGGTATAACTATTACATGTATGGGACCAATAGAAGCATAGGATCTTTCTTTTGTAAGTTTGAAAAACAGTCACTACAGTTAAGACTTACTAACAGAAGATAAAGAAATGTAAAATAAATGTATGTTACATCAACTACTTATAAAAGCAGCAATATTTTTAAAAACAACCAGCCACTTTCAATATGACCAGATCCCTGTAAGGGAAAAATCTAAGTTTTTCAAAAATATTTTAAAGATTCTCATGAAACTTTATTACCCCATTCCTTAAATGGTACCTAATCACTGCAGGGTTTCCGCTGGCGTGGGCCACTTGGGCCATTGGCCCTATTTTTTCAATTCTGGCCCCAAATATATAATTTTGGCCCAACAAAGTGGCCCAAAATGTTGGTTCCGTATTTTGATCAACAATGTCATTTTCGTGTCATTCAAACTGACAACAAATTTCACTATGAATAACCCTATATATTGATTTATGACCCAAGCTAACACCGTTAATTAACTGTCAATTGTGTAAAGGGGTCAAAATAACAGGTGCTTGACCATCGCTGCTTGATTTGGATAAATTGATAGAAATCAATCATGAATGCAATATAATTGACCAATCAGGAGTAAGTTTATTTTTATATCAGCTGATTAAATGGCAATTCACGTGCTTTGACCATGTTGACCAAGTGACAAATATTCTTGTGTAAATATCAGAAAAACTGGAAGTAAACATAGATGAAAGGATTTACCTTCATGAAATTAATTTATTAAGAATATCCTGTAATCCAAACACATCCTTTTTCGTGCATCAAATTGAGATCAGTCTCAGATGAAAGAACTTAGTTTACATTTTTACGATCTATGTCTCCTCTGTAATACCCTCCTTTTGATAGGAGCACCTCCATAACAGCGGAGTACTGTGGTTTAGTGGAGTTCCAATGATTGATTTATTTTGTTAAAACAAGTTTTTTTTTATTATATTACTTTTTTGCCCATTATAACAAAAACAAAAAATTCTAGACAGATCTGTAGTACATTAAAAAAAACATTATGACAGTTTGTTAAATCTTAATATGATTAACTATGATCAATTCAACAAATGTTTAAATATATATTATTGAACATAATAATAACTGTTGTAATCTATGTGCTTTCCTTGGTACTGAAAATATAATATTAATAATGATTTCCGGCCAAAACTCAATAAAAAAATATTGGCCCAATGTCATGTTGGCCCAAAAAATATGCATTTGGCCCAAGGGATGGCCCAAAGAAAAATACACCCAGAGGAAACCCTGCACTGTGTACATAAAGGTAATAACAAAATTACCAAACTTGGAGGATCAATCTCAATGTTCAAGAGAAAAGACAAAACATGGAAGACACACCAGAATAGTTATAGATCGCAATGGTCCTGACTTGGTACAGGCATTTCAAATAAAATGGTGGTATGGCGCGCCAAACTCTGTTATCCTTATTGTTTGGGAGTTAAATCATTCATTGCTGTTGGACGGACAGAGGGACCAAGTTTAAACTATAAGGCTTCCTCATCCATGATAATTATAAAATCCAACAAATAAGTTCAATATTTAATATTGATTAATATTTCTATCACAGCTATTTTTTAAATGAATATATAACATTATAAAATAACAATGGAAAGTGTGACATATAATGCATCAATATAGTAAAAAATAATGTCCTTACACCATGTACACCTTTGTCATACAGGAAACTAAATATCAAAGATTATACTTTCTGTTTTCTTAAAATCATTTTGGGCTACTTCATTAAAATATATTAGGTACCAAGGGAAGGAACATTTGAAAACAACTAGTATAAAAGGCCACTTTTAACAAGGAAAGCGTTAAATTGTCAATTTGCACCTACATGATTGGGTAATTTCAAAAGCCATTCCCCTGGGTACATGATATGTTTTAGCGTAACAGCCCTCACATGTGAAGTTATCTCAAAATTTATAATGAAACAAAATGTGGAATGTCATAAGAACTTTGAACATTGGCGTTTTTCCTGCTAAGATAAATCTTGGACTAAAGCACCTTTTAAGCAAGGACAATAATTTCACAAAGCCTATAAATATGCAATAAAATATTACATAATAATTTGTTTTAAAATTTATCATCAAACAATTTTTCTCATGAACATATGATGGACACTTGTCATTTTTCCCTCACCGACCAACACCTACCGGTAAATACTTATAGTTATTTTGAGAGTGCACACAAATTTCAATTTTTGACAATAACTTTCATGCTTCTTTGCATACCTTCATTTACATGTTCACATAAAAAGATTCATCAAAATCAATTGAACATTATGGAAAAGTACTAACATGCCAAACAGAGTGACAAAGTGAATCTTATGTTATAAAATAGGGACAAGTCTTGAAATATTAATGATCTTTAAGAATTTTTCTAAGTGCAAAATAAGTTTTTGAGTGATTGAAATTCTTGGATTGTTTTTTTAACTAAGTTGTATGGTTCTTTTTTCTGGCATTAGATAAGCAACAATAGTTTTCTTTATCTTTCCTTATTTTTATCATTAACATGAAGTTAATCTAATGCTTACAAAATGATTTTCTAGACTTAAAACTAATGACCAAAATTTAATTAAGCATCACTGAAACCCTTTAAAATGTGCACATACATGATGTAATTGGTAAATATTAGTTTCAATGTGATTCAACGGCAGAATTTTAAATGGCAGAGCTAATATAAGTTTATATTATTTAAATGATTGAAAATAAAAATACTTTTAACTCTTCAAAAACTATCTAACAGTAATGAAAAATTATTACAATAATAAAAAAATTGATAATATCATCATTAATGCCTCTTACTTGAAATTCTTGGGTATAACGGATGATTTTTTAAAATGTTCTGGTCATATAAAAAGTATTTATGGTGGAGAAGTTGCAGCACAGATGTACAGAAATCTACCGCTGTGCAAAGCAAAGATTAAAGACAGATTATGAGTCTTTTAAAATATTTCAGATAACAATGTAGATCTTAAAGTCACAATCAAAAAGGCCATATTTTGGCTTATAATACAATTTCAAGGTGAACATCTCATGAAGTTAAAATCAAGACCTGATTGCTTAGTAACTATGTAACTGATGAAGACACGACATGTCTTGTATTGCACACATAAATTTTGCATGATCCTACAAGCCCTTATTGCTTGAAATGTAATACTTTTTAACAGTAAAGTTATATCGAGCATTATATATCATGATGTTGATGATGAAGCTGAAGCACTAGGAGATATATCTTTCAATCTCTTTAGCAATGGTCTGTCGTACACCCAGTGTTCTCCCTCCTCATGGAAATACTGAAATTAAAAGATGCATAAGATATATAGTCTTTGTTGATTAATGTGAAAAATTTGTACAAAATAGTATGTCAAGAAATCTTAAAATTTTGGCGGGATTTCACAGAGTAAAAATTCCAGGAAATAAGATGGTGAGTGTCTGCTGTGGGCAGTCGGGCAGAGAAATAATTTTCATTTCAAATATCTCAGCAAGTACTACTCATAGCCTCTTGATATTAGGTATTCTTAAGTAATATTACAGATTTTCTTCAAATAAGAAAGTTTTTATAAAGCTAATAATGAGATAGAGAACTATTGTACATGACACAACACCCACAAATGTAAATCTACCATGTATTTATATAATTTTAAAACCAATTTGCATTACAAAGTTCCATGAATGCATAATCATTTCCCCTTCAATGGGTTAAAATTTGTCAAAAATGTCATGTCACACTAAGTTGCAGTGGTACTAGTATTTCTGAATATACATGTAGCATTTATCGTTAAACATTAAGTAGACAGAGACAACTTTTTTTATTTTTTATGGCATTCACATTGTTTTTTTGTTCGTTTTATTAAGAAATCTATGTATTTTTTTAAACATGTCCATTTAATACAGTTTTACTTACTTTAGTTTCTACTTTCAATCCCTTTTCTTTTCTCTCCTTTGCTTCATTTCGTTGTCTTTGCTCAAGTCTCTGTTTATGTGATGTTGCTTCTTCTATATACTTATTTTTTAAATTGTAAGTCACTTCTTTCCATAACCTGACACAAATACATAAAAAAATCCATGAGATTTGGTAAAGACAGAATACAAGAAAGAATGTCTCCTCCGAGTGCACATGCCTTCATGTAGAAGGTACGAACAAGAAGGAAGAATCTGATAGGTCTGAGTACATACCATAGGTCATTCCAAAATACCTGCCTCTCAATTCTTTACTATGTACTGTTTCTAAGACAGGCTTAAAAGTGTTTACAGACGGATGTGAAAATAATTAATGTCATTTTTTGAACATCTGTAGATCATACAAATACCAATCAACTTGTACTGTGGTTTTATTATTTTTCGTGGGGTATCAATTTTTGTGGTTTTTGTGGGTTGCATTGACCCACGAAATTTGATACACAACGAAAAGGAAAATTAACATAGCTCTGTACAAACAAACTTAAGAATCACGAATTCAAGAATCCACTAACTAATCCGTTTTCCCCAAACCACGAAAATTGGTAACCATGAAAATAAATGAATCCACAGTATCTGACACCATTTCTTACTGCTTACATCACAAGAACAGAACTCTAAATCTAAAATTTTTAAAATCCTGTTAAAATTATGAATTCAGGATGTTTGCTACTATTATTGAAATTTCCTTGATAAGTTCAAGATATTTGGTATTAAAATTCTGGCTAGAAAAGGTTTTCTTTGGATTTTTCATAGGTTTAGCATTAGCAATATTTAGCTGTAAAACTCCATGACAGAATAAATAGGATTTGATAACACTTTGTTTGTCACTTCTTAATGATATGATAAAGGCATTATTCAAAGAAAAACTGGGTTTAATGGGCAAAAATTTTAGCCTTATTATGATGGTAAAAAACCAGAGGAATATGAAAAAGATGATAGAAATCTCAAAATTAGACCAGTGGACATCCTTATCAATAGGTATCTGTCTTATCTGATTGTACCTTCTTGATTCAAATTCTATCTGTTGATCTGTGGGTTTTACACATTTCTTCATGATAGGCATTTTCTTTGTATCAACAAATACTTCATTCATCTGTATAAAAAGCAAAGAAATGTGAAAACACTATATTTTAAAGCACTGAAAAAAATTCAACAGCTTTGTGATAACAAAGTATAAACAATCAGGATAACAAAGTATAAACAATCAGGAAAATGTATACTCAAACAATCAAGTCAGTAATAGTAGAAGTTTAAGCATATTTTATTTGTCAAAATATACAAATTGGATTGGACACAAGTAAAACATACTTATAAAGTCCTCTCCATAACAAAGTTTAGCAATACAATGAATAAACAATTTGAGCATGCATGCAAGTTACATTTATAAATAACAAAACAAAAGATAGGTTTAATTGCTGGTGAATCTTCAGATTGTACAACTTGTAAATCACTTTGCTAACTTCAGAAATTCAATTATATTTTTTTAGTGGTGACATTTTTGACAGGTGGACAGACAGACATACAGACAGAGTGAAAATTCAGGGCTCCTGCATCTGGGTGTGAGCGACTATAAATTTGACGATGGATTCATCTATAACTATAACAGAAAGCTTCTAAAGAGCTACTTGTAAACCGAATTAAAAAGCCCATTTCACTGATAGCTTAGAAATTATAAAAAAAACTATTCAATTTCTGTGTATTTATTTCTTGGATGTTGTTCATGCACATTTATCCAAAAACCAACTGTTATCATTTGGGCCAACTTACACCAGTATTATGTTTAGCATACATAACACCATTCCATTCTCCATCTATATTTACAATGGGCTTCTTCTCATTTGGTTCGAATATTTCTGCAGTTACTTTATGCTTTTTGCCTCCATAGAAAGGCTGAAAATAAAATTAAACCCAATATCATCTGGCCCTGGCTCCAAAGACTTAAAATGATATTTAAGTCTGAGAGAGTTATCGACTGATTGTTTTTACTATGGGAATTTAGAATATTCAAGTTTTTTTTTTAAGTTTATGATACAGGGCCATAAAATGAAGGAATCATTATTTTCTAGATGTTTGTTCTTATAACTTTATTCAACTTTAATATACACAATGCTTGAATAATTGAACAAAATTTACTTTATTATAATTTTATTCCATTTTTAAAACTATATCTTTTTTAATAGATAGTTTTATAGAATATTAAAGATTCACACATACATGTATTTGCTTCATTATTTTTTGTTGAGAAGTCTGCAGTTTAAGAATACAAACCTTTGTATGAAACTCTACCACAGCACTATAACCTGTTTTAGCGCAATTAATATTACATTTTCCACCCAGCTCTATCCATGGAACCGTTAAGATTGACCTATAAAAGTTAAATTTAGAAACATAGAATAATGAACATCTGCATTAATTTAAAATATTTGAAATCAACAATGTTAAGATAAAATTAAGACTAATTTTTTTTTACATAAAATGGTGACTTATAAAACTCATTACAAGTGTGGCCACTAAAAGTATGTCTCGCCTGCCGGCACCATCACTAAAATCAACTACCTAAGCTTTCATTTCTTGATAAAAACACAAAAAGTGTCTGTATACCCAATATCAGATGCCTAGCTATTATACTATTCAAGCAATCCATTGTCCATACAAGTATTACAAAAAGTTTTCTGCCTGAAAAAAAGACCTAAGTTCACAATGTCACTGGAGCGTAAAAATGGGGTCATGATCACATGGCATGGTGACAGTTGCGTTAACCATAACCACAACTGTCTGTTTACCCAATATCAGATGCCTAGCTATTATAATTTCCCAGCAATTCATCGTCCACAAAAGTCTTACATAAAAAGTTAACGGCCTGAAAAAAAGACCTTAGTTCACAGATTCACTGGAGCATGAAAATGGGGTCAGGGTAACACGGCATGGTGACAGTTGCATAGACCATAACCTGAACTGTCTGTATACCAAATAGCAGATGCCTAGCTAATATACTTTTCCTGCAATTCATCGTCCACAAAAGTCTTACAAAAAAGTTTACGCCGCCGCCGTAAAGTAATACTTATGTCTCACCTTCCGCGACTATTCGTCGCAGGCGAGACAAAAATGAATGTAAATCTAATAAATCACTTTAAACTAAATTTGAGCTTCAAATAGTTTTTAATTTTACTTTGTTACTTGCAAAAATTGCTAATCAATAAATCTACTCTGATAAGATCATTATGAAAATTGCTCACTAGTTAAAAACAAACTTTCAAGATTTTTTTTTTTCTGAACATTAAAAGATAAGATTTATCAAGCATGGTATACCTTACATACCTATTACTTAAGAATTTTGATGGTATATTCTTCATCATTGTTTATTACCAATAGATAACCCCAATCCTCATCCTAGCTAATTACTTTACCTTCCATATCCATTAGGGAATGCGACCGTATATTCTTCATCATGGTCGATAACAGATATCACAGCTTGTCCAATCATATGTACACCAATAGACAACCCTACCCCTCCCCTCACCCCATCAAGAGAAGTAACATGTTAATTACTTTACCTTCCATATCCATTAGGGAATGCGACCGTATATTCTTCATCATGGTCAATAACAGATATCACAGCTTGTCCAATCATATGTACACCAATAGACAACCCCACCCATCACCTCACCCCATCAAGAGAAGTAACAGGTTAATTACTTTACCTTCCATATCCATTAGGAAATGCGACCGTATATTCTTCATCATGGTCAATAACAGATATCACAGCTTGTCCAATCATATGTACACCAATAGACAACCCCACCCATCACCTCACCCCATCAAGAGAAGTAACAGGTTAATTACTTTACCTTCCATATCCATTTGGGAATGTGACCGTATATTCTTCATCATGGTCGATAACAGATATCACAGCTTGGCCAATCATATGTACACCAATAGACAACCCCAGGAACTTAGATTTTGTCCATATATAACCATCTAATGATATTCTCTTATTAAAATGTTCAGCATAAAACGCTGAAACTGAAAAAAAAAGTTAGATGACAGTTAATAAAATTTTTACACTATTATCAAAAGTATAATTATTAGATGATATTTTAGACAAAGATATACATGTATAATGAATTGATTGTTTCAAGTCCTGAAATAAAAAAAGAATTGTGGAAAGAAAATAATTTATGTTAAAAAATCTTCAGAAACATAGCTTGTAAAAATTTTATTAAAAAGAAACTGGCAATAAGTTGCCAATTACTAGTAAAATGTACTTACCGGTAGAACATTTCAGGAAAATAAATCCTCATTATGTTCTATTTAAAAATTGTTCCTCTCTGTGCAGATTTTCTATCATGACCCCTTCCTCCCCCACACCCACCTTTTTGTTCCTCAGTAGACTAAAAGTGGAATCCTTGCGATATTTCTGAATCTGCGTAGATGATATGGTTCAAGTATGCAGGCAATAAAGTACTACCAAATACACCCCTGAATTAATAATTGTCTTTATAGATCCAAAACTTACTTGGAGGATGATGTGAAACTTGTTCTGCTATAAATGATAAGTTATCTTTCTTGGCCCAAGGAATAGGACCTTCTTCTGCTGACTCCTGTTAATAATAGGTTAAAAGAATCATCTGGTATATACAGTGAACCATAAATATTTTCTTTAAAAAGCTAAGAGAAGCAAAGAGTATGTTGCTTTTATTAATTAAATACATTTTAAAGAAAATTGTCTCTCTCTTTATGTAATTGCCTTCCAATAATTAGTACACAATATCATATGATATTTTTTTTCATACTATAATATGAATTTTGTGGTGTTCCACCTATTTCACTTCAAACAAGTAAATCTGTGAGCCAATGCTCACTAGTGATACCCCTGATCCCCAAACTAAGCCACACATACAGGTTAAAATACTCTGTAAGCAGGAATTAGTTGACCTAGGAACATAAAATCACTTTACACCATATGGTACTATAGGATAAAGCTGTATACTAAATATCAGACCTCTATCTCATGTAGTTGCTTGGGAAACTGTGACGGAAATTTTGCATTTATGTCCATTATGTGTAAAAACCTAAGTATTTGGTAAACAGGAAGTAGACTACCTAGGAGCATAAAATCGGTATTAACCATATGGTACTATAGGATAAAGCTGTATACAAAATATCAGAACTCTATCTCATGTAGTTGCTTAGAAAACTGTGACGGAAGTTTTGTTACGGACAAACGGACGGACAGACGGACAAGGGTAAAACAGTATACCCCCCTCTTCTTCGAAGCGGGGGTATAATAAATATTTTCAATATCTGAACTAATGCTTACTGTACTATCTTGAGAATCAGGCATTTTCCAAAAACATCTGAAGAATTCTCCTAGAATAGGGTTATAAGGTTTTTTGGCAATCTCACTATTTCTTCCTGCATGGAAGGCAGAAAGGTACCATCTAACTAACTGTATCATTCTCTCTCTAGGGGAAGTTAGTTCTGGAATTCTAGAGAGGGGAAAAAGTCAATTAAATTTACAATTTCAAGTTACAACAATTTTGAAGTACACTAAAAAGCTTAGACATATGATTCACCTATAAAAGTCTTTTCAGAGGCAGTCTTGTCAAAAGATAAAAATCCACTCAAAACTTAAATCAAGTAACAACGCAACACCTTGCTCAGTAACAAAAGACTAACAAAACTTGCCTTTCCTTTTTGTATGACACTTTTCATTCATGCTTATTTACATTTTATTCAAAACATGATTTTTTTTTCATGGGTTTGTGGAAGAGATATAAGTATATAATTCATTTCTGAATTAAAGAAATATGAATGGAGCAACTGATTTGCAGAGCAAAATCAGTTAAAACCAAATAAAACAGGAAAAGAAAAGAGAAATTATTATTACTAGGAAAGAAAAGGTTATCTATGTGTTAAATGACTACTTAATCAACTCGGAAAAGACTTTTAAAAATCTTGCATACATATCTGATTTTCAAAATCTAAAAGCGAATAGCCTATACAATGTCCACTATCAAAGACATTGGTGAGTGACAAACTATAAACACAGACCATTTTTATGACGTGACAACAAATAGGCAGAAACTTACTTTAAAAATAAATCTGGATGTGCAAAGAAGTCGGCATACATTTCTAAAAGTGACCGTCGCTCTAAGATAAATGTTGGTAAAACAACTTTGGTTAAGTCCATTCCTATTCTAACTTGTGATAATAAGTGAGCTATTATACTTCCATGTTTCTCTAATGAGCCCACTGAAAAATATTAAAAAAATGTGTCTAAGTCAAAAATGGCCAGATTTTGTTAAACAGGAAGTAGGTGAGCGACAGACCTGAAATCAAATCCCACTTTATGGGACCCCACCCTGATGCTGTATACCAAATATCAAGTAACTGTGATTAATAGTTGCTGAAAAAAACTTACTAAAAATTTTTCCCAACCTGCCTGCCCGTCCGCCCCCATCCGCCGGCCTTCTGACATTCACCATTTTATAACCCGGATTTTTCAATCTGTGAAATCCACCCAAAAATCAGTTTAAAGGTTGAAATTTTCCTAACCAGTTAGAAGACTTGTTTGTAGTCTTCAACATACAAGCTTTTGTTTTATGTTCTGAGACTTATTGATGTAGTAATAAAAGTTCTGTATCTTTGTATTTTGAGTTTCTATCATTTATCAACAACTCATCTTTTCTTTTCAACATAATTTTTTCAAATGCATATAACATGTACAAGTTGATGGGTTTTTTTTTTTGTTTTTTTTTAATGTAGTTTTATATTAAAAGTTGATTTTTATAAAAAATACTTGCATGTATAAACATGGTTAGAGTTTCTTTATTTGCTGAAGCAACACTTTATCCACAGAATTTCATATGAAATTGTTTTGGACCAGTGCAGCTGATTCATGTAAGAAAATATCAAAAATGTGTGGGCTGACATTCATACAATCAATATACTTCAATAAACTTAATTCTAAGGACTTACAATTTTCATTGTCCAACTCATCATACAGTTCTGAAAAATAAAATTGACAAAAAATACTATATGCTAAATGCAGTTCTGGCAATTGAAGCATAATAATATTAAAATGTTTCCTCATCGTCAAAATTATACTATACACAATCATTTATTTCTACAAGGTTTAAGTCTTCAGAAACTTAAGCAACTAGAAAATGTGTCTATGAGCCAGAGGATGGCCCTCCTGTTCTTGAAATATCACTGACCCCCAAACATGTATTACATGGAATATGGAACTAAACCTTTGTTATATGCATAAAATATAGGTTGCAGTGAACTTATTTCTAGCAGGTGGTTTTGTGCTACCAAAGGCACATCTAGTGGTGAAATATCATTGACCCTGAACATGTAGTATCTTAGATATGGACCTTTACCAAGAAATCTATCAATTTTTTTATGTGTAAAATATAGTTGCAGTGACCTAATTTCTAGTGGGTGGTGTCACCTTACCTAAGACACATCTGCTGGTAAAATATCATTGACCCCCAACATCTAGTATCCAAGATATGGACCTTAACCAAAAACTGAACCAAAGTCTTTCACGCGTGAAATATAGGTCACTGTGACTCAATTTCTAGTGAATGGTGTAGCCCTACCCAGGACACATCTAGTGATGAAATATAATTAACCCTCAACCTCTAGTATCAGAGTACTGGACCTTAATCAGAACTTTACCAAAGTGTTAAGGACATACGGATGTATAGGCGGATGGACGGACAAGGGTAAAACTATATGTCCAATCCATATATGTGGTCGGGCTATAAAAATAAATTCCTCACAAAATTAGTTGGTTTACAGTTACTAGTCTCTTCTGAACATTTAACTAAAATCATTTCAAAGATGAATTTTGTTCAATCTGATTAATCTCAGATTTATCAATTGTTCCCTTCTGTTACTGCATGATTTTGATAATGGTAAATTGCCTATTTTTTATCCTTCTTACCATCATAATAATCATCATCTGATGCTATGACTTGAGGCTGTACTACTTCTTTAGGCTCATCAGAATTAGGCGTTGTGTCTGTAGAGTTTCCTTTCCTGAAAGTTAAACAAAATGTTGATTATTGATTATTGTGGAAAACAAATATCTGCTACCTAGGAGTGATAGTAGTCGAGTTATGAGCAAATAAAAAGTGTGTGATGAAAAAGTGTTACAGAGCAACAGATTAATATAATAACTTGTAAAACTTTGAAAGAAAAGTTAAAAACAGCTGATGATTTTCATCAGCCTTTTTACATGTATCTCGATCTTTTTCTGCTAAATCAGTAACCTCTCAGCATGATAGCCATAAAGACAGTTAAAAGCTAACACTAGATTGGTTTTAATTTCATTGTACATGTTGCAGACTGTCAACTAAAAGCATGCAAAATAGTTTCATTTCTGTGAAGAAAATTCTGTAACATGATATAAGTACTGTAGGTTTTGTGGTCAGGGAACTCAACTGGATGCTAATAGTTTAATTATTAGTTGTAAATGACTAGAGATAAGAAATTTTGCATTCATCTGGCCTATTTCATAGACTGATAACATGTCTAATGCAAACAAAAAAACAAAGAATATGGTTTAGGTTTTATGGTACATACTGTGGAGACGATGAGGCAGATTTGAAATCCTCTGCATCATAGAAATCCTCATCCTCACTGCTAGAGTATGACCTCTCTGGAATGGCTTCTGTCTGAGGTACTGCAACCTCCTCTGTAATAATAGAATAATAAACATCTATTTCATGATTTACTAATGTCATCTCATGCAAGTAGTGTACTTTACATTGAAAATAAATTAAAATATCTACAATATCTGAAAAATAAACATTATGAAAAAAAAATCATATCAATGTCTTTACATGTATCAGATAAAACAAAATTTAGTTTAATATTTGATTTTTTTCTCAACATGAAAAAAAAGAGGCCTTTTAAAAAAATATGTATTGAAGATTTTTGTTATGCAAAACATTGATAACACCTGCAACAAGAAGCACAAGTAACAAACAGTCTTACAATAAGCTAAGTTCTATCATTATCAAGGAACATTTATGAATGACTATGATATACAAAACAATTATGCTTCAAGTAACTATATGTCAGATTAGACAGGTTTTCTTAGCATAGATTATTTAATGTTTAGTTTAAAAAGGTGTCACTTTTCTCTGGGCTTGGATTACACAGGTTTCACTGTGAATAGAAAGAGTCTGTTTAGCATAGCTTCCGATTTTTAATTGAGTCTTTTGATTCAAATGAGACATGCTAGATGTGACCAAATGCATTTTTAAAACTTGACACATAGACCATGCTGTAATTGTTCATTAGTAGAGGTCATGCACAAAATAATCAATGTACAATATGCTAATTGCATTTATTCCCAGCACATCAAAATATCTAAAACATTTGAATTACACAGAGATTTCTAAAACTTATGAGTGAAATATCTAGATTTTGGGACAAAATTAAAGCTCAGCAAGACATAAACAAATTACAATAAATGTACTTAACCAGTTGGATTTAATAGCTATTACAGCATACAACATGCTTACTTTATAACATAAAACATAGCAATGAACAACACCCTTGAAGCATGCAAGTCAGAAACATCTGGATAAAACTTTTAATTATTGATTTTCAGTAAAAAGTGAAACTGTTTATATTTTAGAATAAATTTTACAAAGATTTTCTTTTTTAAAGAATTTCAGAACTTTTTACAACTTATGACATGGAACATTTATCCAGATGCCTGATATGACCCATGAACTTTTGACCTACCAGGGGTCAGAGCCTGCCTTGAATGCTTTACAGCTATTATTTTGTTCCTAAAGGCACCTACAGAACAAGTTACGGTATTAAAATGTAATTCCATTTAATAATGTCTTACACATTTATTTATATATAGCAGAGAAAATGTTTATATAGGACACAAAACTTTCTATAACAATATGATTCCGTCTTACATGCTTTAAAAAGTTAATCATGATGAGCAAAAAAAATTCTTAGATTAAACATAAGGTTCTAACAATCTAAAAGGCTAACTAAAATGGTTAAAAACACAGATAGGAATTTTAATAACTTTCTAAAGCGTATAAAGGATCTGTGTCCATTAAATATTAAAACACCATAATATACTGAAAACATGGAAATTTCCACCATAATATACAGAAAACATGGAAATTTCCTTATTTTCGTATTATTTTTGAAACAGCCATGTCATGTTGGGAATATTTTTTGCTTGTCTTAAGCTTTATGAGAAATTTAACTATTTGTGTCTCATTAATACCTCCACCCATAGAATTTTAATTTCCGTGCCTTCCAACATCCCAATTCAATTATTTCTGAAACAGTCCTTAATAGTTTGTTTTTCAAGTGCAGTGTATTTCTTAAGCTTTAAATAATAACCCAACCACCAGCATTTAATATGTTAGCATAACTATGTGATGAACAACCTATCAAACTGAGATTATAAAATTCCTTGTAAATCAACATAAAGGATGAGTGGCAATAAGACACATTTTTGGCCCAAGATTTACCAAGAAATTAAAACTGAGCATACAGATGCCTTGAGTTGATGAAACATTGATAAATTATAAGGCTTAAAGAAAATGATAAGTTTGTGCCATATAAGTAAAGCTGTCATGCCAATCAGTTAACTGAAAAAGCTATATATTAAAGAAATTGTCCTAATTTCATTGATTTTTGCTGATTTTCACAAACTTTTTGGTCTGAATGAAGGTGGGCGCATCAAAACAACAACTTCATACTTGGATAAAATGTGTAAAATGATGAAATCCTTCATTTCTGAAAGTTTGGAGTTGTTGTTTTCCTGTGCCCAATGTTTTCTTAAGGAAAATATGCACTGAAACCATTCAAAATTGCAGATTTTCTTTATTTTGTCAAATAAGACAACTAAATATGATGTAATAATTAGGTCACAATGAATGAAATTTGCATTAATTGATGTGTTTTCTTTGTAACCACATATATGCTTATATTTCTTATAAATATCATAACATTTGAACCAACTTAATTTTCTTGGGCCAATTTTGGGTCTTAATACCTCTCATCCTTTGAAACATTAAGTAACATGTACTTATCTATCTTTGTGAGATTAATAACTGTGGTTTCCCCAAAAGACAAATTTTGTTCAATTTAAATTTCTTGGTTAGCATGTGTGCTAAATGCAATCAAAACACTCTGTTGGAATCTCATTTTCTTGCTTGTGACCCCAAAAAACAATGAAAATTGATAACCTACAAATAATTACCAAATTAAAAATATAAACTTTACTTCAAGATAAACGCCATAGTTACTTAGAATATTGCTACCAGTGCACAAATAAGTAAAGGTTAGTACACACCTGCTCTTTTACCTGCCGCAAAATAATCAAAATCAGCATCGTTTGTCAGGATACTTTCATGGATAGATCCATTCATCACAGGACCTTTCAAACTCTCCTAAAAAATAATGAAAAACAAAATAATCAAAATCAGCATCGTTTGTCAATATACCCTCATGGATAGAGCCATTTATTACACGGCCTCTCAAACTCTCCTAAAAAATAATAAAAAACAAAATAATCAAAATCAGCATCGTTTGTCAGGATACTTTCATGAATAGATCCATTCATCACAGGGCCTTTCAAACTCTCCTAAAAAATAATAAAAAACAAAATAATCAAAATCAGCATCGTTTGTCAATAAACCCTCATGGATAGAGCCATTCATCACAGGGCCTTTCAAACTCTCCTAAAATATAATGAAAAACAAAACAATCACAAGAGTTAACACTAAAGTATGTCTCGCCTGCCGGCACCATCAGAAACAATTATTCTTTCTTACTTCCACTATATTTTGAATTTACATGGATTTTCAGTTTCTAAGATCAAAAGATGTTTATAGAACTTAAACATTGCAAATATATGCAATAAAAATAATCAAAGTCACTCAACCGGAAAATCAAGGTCAAGGTCAAAAGATGGGGATGCAACTGTGCTAAGCTACTACTGGGGCATATGTATACCAAGTTTCATCAACCTAGGACCTATAGTTCTTGAGATATGGAGGTGCTCGCAAAACTTTTCCATTGCTATTATATGTATTGAAAATTGTCAAAGTCACTCAACCGTAAAATCAAGGTCAAGGTCAAAAGATGGGGATGCAACTGTGCTAAGCTACTACTGGGGCATATGCATACCAAGTGTCATCAACCTAGGACCTATAGTTCTTGAGATATGGAGGTGCTCGCAAAACTTTTCCATTGCTATTATATGAATTGAAAAATGTCAAAGTCACTCAACTGGAAAATCAAGGTCAAGGTCAAAAGATGGGGATGCAACTGAGCTAAGCTACTACTGGGGCATATGCATACCAAGTTTCATCAACCTAGGACCTATAGTTCTTGAGATATGGAGGTGCTCGCAAAACTTTTCCTTGCTATTATATGTATTGAAAATTGTCAAAGTCACTCAACCTGAAAATCAAGGTCAGGGTCAAAAGATGGGGATGCAACTGTGCTAAGCTACTACTGGGGCATATGCATACCAAGTTTCATCAACCTAAGACCTATAGTTCTTGAGATATGGAGGTGCTCATAAAACTTTTCCAAAAAGTTAACGCCGCCGTCGCCGCCGGTAAAGTAACACCTATGTCCCGCTCTGCTTCGCAGGCGAGACAAAATTCAGCATCATTTGTCAGGATACTTTCATGGATAGAGCCATTCATCACAGGGCCTTTCCAACTCTCCTAAAAAAAAATAAAAAACAAAATAATCAAAATCAGCATCGATTGTCAATGTACCCTCATGGATAGAGCCAGTTATTACAGGGCCTTTCAAACTCTCCTGAAATAAAGCACAATTGTGTTAATAGAAAATATTTTTTCATGAAACAATGAGAACTGATGATTCATCTTTTTTTTAATCTTTTCAAAATATGTACTTTTTCATGTTTCTGCCTTTGATTAATTATATTCCCGATCTGAACAACAATTCAGTTTTTTTTTATATATCTATAATTAAAATGTTAATTATAGTATTTTGTAACTGTTGATGTTTATACATGTACATGTATTTGTTCATAAATCAATTTAGATCAAGATCTATCTGCATGCTTAAAACATGCTATAGATTAGAACATGAAATAATACATTCAGATGATCTGCTTACAATTTGAAAACTTGTATTATTTTTCAATGGATGAGGTTTTTGAACAGGTGGGGTTCAAATGGGGATTTTAATTTATAAAATGTTTTTAAATTGTATTTTGTTCCTATCATTTTATGTTTGAATTGAGAAAAAATGTAACTGAAATTATTTTATAAGAAATGACCACAATATTTTTTCTGTCTATTTGAAATAACATTTTAAAATGTAGCACACACTTTTATGTAACCTGTTTCAGGGTTTTAGCCAGGATTTTTAAGGCTTTAGTCACTTTTACGGCAAGCATATATGTAGTATATGCGCTTTCAGACGCTGTTCAAAACAAGTTTTATTCTCACTTCAATTTACATTGACTTATAAATAAGTAGTTATTATTTTGATTTGCAGGTACACAGAAGAAAAGAAGTTCTGATTAGTATTATATGGATTTCTAATCAAAGATTTCATTAACTTTTAATAATTCTTATCAGACATGCGTTCATGCGTATACTCATTTCTGATTGGTCGAAACGTCATTGCCAGATCCGTTCATACTTTCATGAACGCCTCTGCCTCGTTACCAATGTAAACAAATATGGTGGCGATGACGTCGTTCTAGATAACGAATTGTTTCCGAATTTATTTATTTTTCTTTTAAAAAAAAGGTATAAATTTGAAGAATTATAAGGATTGAACACCTATTTTCGGTCGTTCATGCATGTATGAACGGATCTCTTCACTCACAAACTGTATCATGAACGGCCTTCGGCCATTCATTCAGTTTGTGAACTCCAAGATCCGTTCATACATGCATGAACGACCGAAAATAGGTGTTCAATCCTATAATAAAGTATTTACAAATACAAATGACAACAAAGTTCCAGACAATAAATATTTACAGCCTTCTTGTCTGTTTTGTTTTTACTTTTCAGCCTTACTTGAAATTCTTTACAAATCTAATTTCCTCAGAAAATTTTAGTAGGAAAAGGAAGACAACTCAGTTTTAATTTTTTCACATTCTAAGGGGCATTAAAGAAATAGATTACTGGTATATTACTGTGAGTTAAACAATAGTTTTGTTATCTTACTAAAATTTTTTAAAAAAGTTTTTAACCTTTAGAAAAAGGTTTATAAGTTATTAAGTAATTGATAAAAATTATATGCAATGTTTTGAATTTTCAATGTTATATGGGGCCAATTTTTGAGAAAAATCTAGAACTTGAAGTTTGGAAGTTTTGAAAGGGACCTTGACATGTTATAGTGAGTGCAAAAATATTGTCTTGGGATTTAAATTCTTTCTAAAAGGTAAATAGTTACATTCATGCTTTGGACAATCAGTGTTTTTCTGTTTAAAACTAAAGTCTTTGCCAATGCTAGACCACGTGTTTGTCATAACATGAATGATAATGATTGACACCTGAAATACCTGTTCTAAATATCTTCCGATAGCTGATTGGTCATTCTCAAATTATTCAGCCATGAGTGACTCCACCCAAATTTATTGATTTTAATGACCCCAAGACAATTTAGGTTAATTGATTGTCAAAACATATCCGGTGATCTTCGGTCAGCTTGTGGTCATAAATCAAATGGCTTCATGAATGCATGATAAATGTGACGAAAGTGACACTTTACTTTCGACAATTACGAGTTTTTAAAGCGATTTTCGTAAATTTCATGACGAAAATTTTTACACTTTTGAAAAATTAAGTGGCGAAAATGGTTTGATAAATTTTCGTAATCTGAAAATTCTTTTCGCCAATGACGAAAATGACGAGCGCTAGCTAAATCACTGCTGTTTTACAGATTACACAGTGTGTGCCACATTTGAAAATGTTATTTCCAATCGACAGAAAAAATATTGTGGTCATTCCTTAATTGCCAATAATGTAACATATGTATAAGGGATACCATCATTTTTTTCATTAAAATACTTTTTCAAATGTAAATGAACATATAAGATATAACATTAGCAAACAATATTTGCAGAACTTTACACTTTATTATGAATTAAGAACAAAAATCTCTACATGTGTATGCATTTTTAAAAATCAAATGTAGAAGTATCTCAATACATCATTCTGAATACATGTGCATATATTGTATTCAATTTTACAATATGAAAACATTTTTTTAAGACTTTTGAAATACCTTTGAAATCTGTAACATTACTATTGCATGCTTTATTGCTTCAATCATGGCCTGAAATAAAATTATGAAAAATGATAATTAAGAATTTATAATTGTAATGTTGACCACAAACAGGTCAACAAAAATACAAAAATCATAATTTTTTATATTTGTCATGTCCATTTTTAGCTACTCCAAGAGTACTGCAACCTGACATTGTAATGGCATAATCCAGGAAAAAGAAAACTATCATATTGTGGACAGCAAACTTAAATTTTTAGGATTGTTGTTTTTCTTATTAAATATTATAGAAATATTTTGTTGGTTCTATCATAAAGCTACATTAATCATATGAACATTTGATAATAATATTTGATCTGTATTTCTGTAAATGTAATAAAAAATGCCAACAATCTAATAAAGTTCTTCAAATTAAAATGTGCTGTCTTCAGCAATGTTTCCAACAGTTGCATTTATATGATGTTTGTTTGGGTTTACTGTTATTGTATTTTGGTAACTTTCTAATAATTTGTCATGGGATCAAAAAGCATTGCAAATGTTTTTTTTCCCAAAATTGACAATATGTTATCAATGCTTTATTTTCATTTCAAGTGAAACAATCCTATTGCTCTACTCTTGATAAATCATAATTATGGCATCAGCTTGTAAACCCTGTTTTATCTTATGGCCGTAAACCAAAAATTTGAGGAGACATCCCAAATTGTAATCCCTCAGGTTGTTGTTTCCCTTAGGACAACCCATGAGAAAACAATTAAATTGTGGGTCACAAATGTATATTATATGGTCAATTCATCTTTATGTTTATTGATGCATAATATACCTCAGCAGTGACTTTTATGACATTATATCTTTCCCTGGCAGATTCATCTTCACAAGCTTCTATTCTGGTCTCTAATGACTACAATTAAAATACATGTGTTGGTAAAACTAGAGGCTCCCAGGAGCCTGAATCGCTCACCTGTCCTTAAGGCATAATGGTCTCTTCTTAATGGGTCAAGTCCCAACTTAGACACAACAGAGACTTTCCTGAGTCTAAATGAGCTGAACATTAAAGCAAGCCCCACCTTTTCTCTATCTGCAATAGTTTTTATTCAATAGGGCAAAAAAACATGAAAAAACGCTATTTTTGACCTTAAAAGGACCATTACTCCTGTAAGGGCTTATCTGACAACTTCATCCCTATTGAGACTTTTGTAAAGCTTAATGAGCTAAACATTTAAGCAAGCAACATCTTTTCTCTATCTGCAATAGTTTTCATTCTATAGGGCAAAAACATGAAAAAACGCTGTTTTTGACCTCAAAAGGGCCATAACCCCTATTAGGGGTCATCTGACAACTTCGACCAAATGGAGACTTTTGTAGAGCTTAATGAGCTAATCATTTTAGCAAGCAACAGCTTTTCTCTTTCTGCAATAGTTTTCATTCTATAGGGCAAAAAACATGAAAAAACGCTATTTTTGACCTTAAAAGGGCCATAACCCCTACTAAGGTTCATCTGACAACTTCAACCCAACGGGGACTTTTGTAGAGCTTAATGAGCTGAACATTTTAGCAGGCAACAGCTTTTCTCTATCTGCAATAGTTTTCATTCTATAGGGCAAAAACATGAAAAAACGCTATTTTTGACTTTAAAAGGGCCATAACCCCAATAAGGGGTCATCTGACAACTTCGACCCAATGGAGACTTTTGTAGAGCTTAATGAGCTGAACATTTTAGCAGGCAACAGCTTTTCTCTATCTGCAATAGTTTTCATTCTATAGGACAAAAAACATGAAAAAACGCTATTTTTGACCTTCAAAGGGCCATAACCCCTACTAAGGTTCATCTGACAACTTCAACCCAACGGGGACTTTTGTAGAGCTTAATGAGCTGAACATTTTAGCAGGCAACAGCTTTTCTCTATCTGCAATAGTTTTCATTCTATAGGGCAAAAACATGAAAAAACGCTATTTTTGACTTTAAAAGGGCCATAACCCCAATAAGGGGTCATCTGACAACTTCGACCCAATGGAGACTTTTGTAGAGCTTAATGAGCTGAACATTTTAGCAGGCAACAGCTTTTCTCTATCTGCAATAGTTTTCATTCTATAGGGCAAAAACATGAAAAAACGCTATTTTTGACCTAAAAAGGGCCATAACCCCTATTAGGGGTCATCTGACAACTTCGACCCAATGGAGACTTTTGTAGAGCTTTTGATTCTGAAGAGCTTAAGATCCTTCAGATTTTTTCTATCTGTTCTAGTTTTCAAGTTATAAGTCTTTGAATGTGATTTTACCCTATGTTCTATTTTTAGTAACAGCGGCCATGTTTGTTATCAAATCATAAAGCCGAACACAATTTTTAAACATCATGCCCTGATTAATACTTGGACCAAGTTTTGAAAAATTCCATTCAGTGGTTTCAGAGAAGAAGATTTTTGAAAAAGTAACGGACGGACGACGGACGACAGACGACGGACGGACGACGGACGGATGGCGATGACAATAGCTCACTTGACCCTTCAGGTCAGGTGAGCTAAAAAGCATTAATTTATCATTTTTACATAAGTATATTCAATGAACAAACCAATTCTTAAAATGCCTATAAGTCATGTGTGTATACAGTAAAGTTACAAGTTGATTCGATTCTCCTTTTCCTAAGAGTTTTTCTGCAAGCTTAAAATCAAACACTTCAGTAGAGGCTGAGAAACTTGTTACATAAATTTGAACAAACAATCCAACAGAAAATGGACAAGGTGATTGCAATGTAGGCCGCTCTCTCACAAATCATGTAGGTATAAAATGTTCTTCAGACTTACCTGGACTTGCTTTATAATTAGCTGAAGATAAATATATGTTTCTGCAAGATTTCGGTAGAAGCTGAGATATGACCAACAGAAAATGAACAAGGTGCTTGCATTATAGGCAGTATTAGGTGGGTATACAATGCTTTTCTGATTTACCTTGACTTGCTCGATCATAAGCTGGAGATAAGCATCTGTTTCTGCAAGTTTGAAATCAAATTCAGCTTCAGTTGGAGGAGGAGCAGTGTCTCTGACCTAAAAAAGATAAACAAAAACTAACAAGATTCAATTTGAATAATTCTTGCTAATTTGACAGTGTGATTCAGAATTTATATTTTTTGGAACAGGCAAAATTTTATTGAAAATTTGACATATGGCGTAATTACACAATGTGCACAAAATGATAGAACTATGAAGTGTAGAAAAATTGGCTTAAAATTGTTAAAATGACAACGGTTTTTGTGAGATTAAAATATGAGCAAACCTGCATCCCACAAAGATAATTTCTTGGCGTAATCACGCAATGTGCACAAAATGAATGATAGAACTATGAAAGGTAGCTTAATTGGCTTAAAATTGTTAGAATGACAATGGTTTTTATGAGATTTAAATATGAGCGGACCTGCGGCCCACAAAGATAATTTCTGGAAACATAAGTTCTCGTATGCCAAACCCACAGTTAAAATATTTTTGTGGGCCGCTTTTCCGCTCATAGTTATTTCATCCGAAAACATACAAATATATACCAAATTTTGAGAAATAGCCACTTTTTCGTTAAGTTTGATCAAATGCTAAAATCCGATTTGATCTATTATTTATTTAAAACATTTAAATTTAACTTTCATTCCTTAATATCATATCAATCAATATTTTAGCACTAAATTTCACTTTTGAAAAAGAGACCAAAAATAGCCCTTATCATACCTTGTCCTTTATTGATTCTAGACTTTAATCAAATCTAAAACACTTATTGTAAGTCAAACTTTATATTTACTTGAGGGTCTGTTGAATGTCTAAGTATTGCATTTTCTAATCCTTGTATCCATTTTTCTCTTTCATCACCATCTCGTGCTATTATATATTAATATAAAGAAACAAATTTAGTTTAATAGTTATTCATGTATTGAAGGAAGGTTTTACATAATCTCGAATAGAACACAATCCAATTAGACTAATTACACAATTAACCTTTAAAATTAATAGATAATCATTATGTAGCATGTATTTCATGAAATGTATCAATATATAAGTATTCTTATAAATTTGTTATTTTGTTTTTTGAGAATTCTTCTTTGCTACTACAATGAGTCTGGTGTGAAAATTTCCTGTACCATTTTTTAGCCGGGGTAATCGCTAGCGATTAGCCATGGCTATAGCTATGATAGCCTTTCGGTAAGCTGTCAAATGGTTTTTCCGGCGGTTCACCAAAAACCTACCAATTAAAATATCAATACACATTTGCAATATAGCTCTTTTCCAGATCTGTTATTTTTTCGTCGCTTTACTCTCAATTATGTTATAAAACTTATTTATTTAGTTTTCAAATTTTGTACAAGTATGTAAGACGCCTATCTGACGCGATAGCATAAAATGATTATTATAGAATATAAAAGCGGATTGATACTTTGTTTAAAGGAGTGTTAGTCGATCTCATTAGTGATGTCATATTCACTAATTTGCATCTCATTAAGTGTCAAACTTGATGGCAATACACAGTGAAATAAACAATCATTGATGGACAGCATAATTTACCCAAAGTTCAAATCCTCATAACTTTTTTATTTGATCAGATAAAATGGTTCTGTAAACTGTTCTTTGAATAAGAATTTATTCATATTTACCATAATTGATTTTGAAAATAAGGCCTAAATATAAATTTTCTGTAAAGTTGTTTCTGGACAAAGTAGTTTTTCATAGAAAATTTTTAATCAACCAAATTTTCTATCTTTAGAACCACTGATTACAAATGTATTTTCAAGATGCAAAACACAAATGATCTTTTTCTGAAAATTGTAGAACCAAAAAAAAAACGTGTGAATGTTTTAGAGTTTGTTGAGGCAAATAGTTTTACACAAGAAATTAAGTTGTAGTGGGCCAGCCAATTGTTATAAAGCTTTAATATGATGATTATATCCACTGGAGGAAGAACAGTTTGTTGCTAAAAGGGACTCAAAGTGGTGAATTGGCAAAACAGCTGTAGAACTTTTATTATTCATTTAATTTTGAAAATTCTTTTTTATTGAATTCCTCATTATATTCTGTCAACTTAATATGATAATAGTTTTCATATAATTATATTTCACCGTTACATTGCTACAGGGGACCAAAGACAGGCCACGCCTATAAAATCAACTTTTTAAAATTTTAGTTCAATTTTCAAAATCTTTTCTTTTATTGAAATCCTTGTGAAAATTCATTTTACAAAATAGTAGAACAATTTAAAATTTGCAGATTACCCCGGCTACCAGTACTTTCAGTACTTTGATTTTGCTCTCTCCCCCCACACTATTGGCAATGAACCATGCTTTTCCTTCGGAAGGAACAAAAAAAGGTTGTTCTGTGTATGGGGAGATACGCTGAGCACATTAGACCCCTTTGTAGAGTTCAATAAGAGTAGGCTCAATGGGGTCAGCTACAAAGGCCATACTTGCAAACTGCAAGCTTGAGAGGGATTCATATAAGCAACAATCTTGATTCCCAATCCAGGGTAAATTAATCAGTTTAAACTACATCTTTTATCAATAGGATAATTAATTGGGTCGAGTGAATAACCAAAATATGATCAAGAGTCGGAGAACGCACACAGATTTAAAGAGTGCCTGGAACTTGTTCCGCGCACGAGTTAAATCTCCGCGCGTTGCTGCACGAGTGATTATATTTTAGTTATTCATGAGACCTTATTGATTATGGTATTTATTACATAGATAAAATGCTGCAATTTAATCGTTTTATAATAAATTTATTTGAATGGTGTATGAATTTAGACCGCATGAGTCATGCTGACAACGCAATTCAATTCATGACGTCATAATCGAGTTTGGCCGGAAAGGACGCAAGAGTGAAAATATTTTTGTTATTTCACACTGTGAATTTACCAGATTTTATTTCACTGGGAAAAATCGGTATTTCATATGCATCTGTGTAATAAATCACAATTAAAATATACCTTGAAAGTGGAATGTCTTTTGATCAACTGATAAAGTAAATGTACTGTCATCTTCATCATCAATTCCAATGATGGCTCCCTTTTAAAATTGGACAAAAAACATATAACACAACTGCATTCAATAAAATAGTGTTTGAGTTAGTTCAAAATATTGCTCAAGTTGGTTGACTTGCTTAATATAAAAAATAAACATTTGTTTATAGGGTTTTGGCAAAACTTTTGATCTCTTGTATGATTCATCGCATGAACAGTTTATAATTGACAAAATCTGTCGAAGTAAAAAATAGCTGGATTTTGTTCAACAGGATGTTGGTGACATGAAATTGAATCCCATGTTATGGGACCCCACCCTGAACTGTATACCAAATATCAAATGACTGTGATTAAATATTGCTGAGAAAACTGTTTAGAAATTTCTTGCCCGCCCCACATTCACCATTTTATTACACGGATTTTACACTCCATGAAATATGGCCAAAAATTGGTAAACCAACATATCTGCCATGGATAATTAGGATCTCAGTTCTTTGTTTGATTCAGAAATAAGACTGATTGCTGTCTTAATTCTTTTTTTTTTTTTTTTGATAAATGTGTTCTATAATCTATATGGTGGGTATTTTATTGAGCTGAGGAAAGTGAAGTAACTACAGTAAACCATCAACCTTGAGTTGAGCATCTAAACATAGCTTACAAATCTAATTACATTAATATACATTTAAAAGTAAACAAACCACTTTTGTCATTTACAAAGTCGAGTTTCAATTTACACAACAAATAATAAACTGGATCTGACATCGTGGTACATAGTTAAAATGCTACTCTGATTAGTTGCACAACCAGTGTTTTAACAATTTAGATACAACCTTTAATTTTCTATGTAGAAGATAAAATCCTATGATACCTTTTCCCTGATGCTTTATATTACCTGAAGTCTGACACACCCTCTTCTTGAACCTCTCATCATCTTTTCTTTGGACTACAAGTAAATTAAAAAAGAGATACATGTTCCATCTTTATACTATACTATAGTACCCTTACTAATGTCTTGTGTCTAAATATGTATATCATTTTATCTTACATCAAAAAGGGTAGCAGTTGTGGTGAAAATAGAGCATACTAGTTAACATGCTCTCCGGTTACATTGGCGCCCAACTAAAAATCCACAGTGGTAAGAAGGATTCTCAGTCTGGGTTGTGTTGTGTTAAGATTCATGCATTGAGGTATGATGACTCTTGAGGAGGGGGGAGTGTAACGGGGTTGCTCCCCTTCGTACATTAAATAGTAGGTTTCATAGCCAGCAATTACTGTTGAGCTAGGGAAGTACTTCTTAAGCTCAGTGGTAGAGCATCTGACTACGAACATCAACATCCCAGTCATGACATGTTGATTTTGTGAAGTTATTCATGCTCTCCGGTTACAAGTATTAAAATACTGTTAGAAAATATTTTATAACTAAATGCGAGGAGTGTCTTACAATCCAGTGTCTAAAGTTTATGATAGGAAATCATATAAATTTGGTTTAAAAAAATATAAAAAGTTTATATAACAGGAATTTCTAATTGTATGGCTATGTTTTATTCTTTTTTTCAACTTCATGATTTTGTAAACATGCTAAATTCTGTCTGAAACTGGTGTCTTTTTCTTAAATAACCGAATGTGAAAAAATTCAGTCTAAATCTTACAGTATAGTATGATAAAAGACCAGCAGCTTCGTCTAAAACAAACCACCGATACTGCCATCCTTTCATAACATTTGTCCATTTACTTAGAGGACCTTCGATAACTCCACTTCCAGCCATTTTTTTAGACCGGAAGTGGGAAGACAAATTATTTTCGGCTTTCTCTGGGGTCTTCCATTTGATACGACGATAAATTCTGTCAACAAACGGGTAGCCAATCAAAACGAAGAGGTAATTTCAAAACTGACATGACAGGTGCCCCTTCAACATGATTCTGTATTTTTTCGTTTGAATGGTGAAAATAAGAGTTATGAAACCATGGATTCCAAAACTAGCTTGACGGATAATACAGCGATGTATACAGGACCTTATAGAGCAACTAAATTGGTGAGATTCCATACAATTTTCATTTTCAGTTCATTGATAAAAAATGCATTATAATTTTGTCCTTCTTCTGCTATAGTTGTGGCTGTAACCAATACTCTTGATATGAGGTGGGACGAGGGTAAGTATAAAGGTGTTTTAACCTCACGGTCAGACATTTAATGTTGTATCTGATATGTTAGATCCTCACAAGTGAAATGGTTGAGGGTGTCACAGCCCTTTTGGTACGCGGTATTCCGTGCTTTTTAAAGGGTATTCAGTACGCCAAGGTGTGGTACGCGGTACGCGATGTTCTGAATTTTTAGGCTTTTTGTACGCCTACGCCATGATATTTAGAGTATTTGGTATTCCAGTCTTTTTAACGGTATTTTGTCCTTATTTAAACGGTATTCCAGGGGCGGGGGCAGTGACACCCCCATGGTTTCAAATTCACTCTTCGCCGGCACCAAGTGACTGACCCAGCTGGGTGGTTTCCTCGATTTTTTTTATTGATAACTCCACCACAAGCATAATGTAACCTGAGAGCATGGTCAACACCACGGCCATGGGGGATCTTACACTGACTGCCCTGTAACAACATGTGACAAGCCAGCTCACATGATTCAACCATCATACATGTACCATGTTAACCAAGTGTAATAAAGATTCAAACCTCTAGCCGAGTTGTAGATTACGTTTTTCCCCCACCACCATTGGGGATCAAATACTGACTATCCCATCACAAGCCAGCTCATAACCAAGTGAGCTAAAGATTTGTAAACCTCTATCCCAGTGGAATTTTACTTACAGTTTTATATTACCTACTAGGTATTTAAACTTACAGCTCTAATCACATACTCATCAGGTATTTAAATTGCCCAGTTACCATGATTACACTTGTGACCATGCACAGACATCATTTACATATGTAAAACGGTCGCTTATTTCACTGGCAGTATTAGATTTATACCTTGCAAAGAGCTTATTGTTGTCTGTTGACTTGTAAACATGTATGACAGTATTGAAATGTACATGTAAGTGTACTTTAATTTCAGACATTAAATAAATCTGACCTGTTTTACATGTTTTGCATGTATAGATTTTTTTAAACTTCTGAAATCTTAATGAGTGGAAGAATTCCTGTATTTTCTTTGTCATGTTTTGAATCAAGTGACTCTTGGCGGAATGAGTATACATTTTAGTTAAGAGCTTAGCTACGCTTGCATATCACCAGGATGATCTGAGTTTTGATCCCCCATGGTGGTTGGTAACAAAGCACGGATAAGAGTCTTTGACTTAGGCCAGTAAGGGGATAGTAAGTGTAACAACTATTTTCTATACAGTACATTTAGGTGTAAGTAAATAGCTGTTTAGTACTGGGGGGTCCTGATCATGAATCACGAAGAATAAAAAATGCAAATAATGAAACACGGAAATATGGCTAAATTTTTGTTCACGGATAAAAGTTTGACTGTGTATTACTGTAAAGCATGCCTAAAACAAATCACGGACAAAATACTTTGCTGAGAACCGTTCACGTGCAATATCCAATCAAGATGCACGGAAAAATATTTCAATGAACACAATTCACGGAAAATAAGAATTGCCAATAACAGAGAACAAAATAAACCCATCGCCCCACTAAGTATTGACTTGGCTGGAGTTTTAAATCTTATTTCATGTAGCTATAGTGATTGGCTTGTTGCAGCTGCTCTCCAGCTGGAGACTTATTCACAAAAGTTCGTAAACATAACTTTAGTCGTAATTCCCCTTGTTGTCTGTGTTAGTTACATCTGACTTTATGTCTACGAACTTTTGTGAATAGGGCTGCAGAACTTTGCAAATGATTATTTCAGTTAATATGATGATCAATTTAAAAAATCATGCACATGTTTATATTTCCTTATTTTCAAAGACTTATCTGGAATTCTGAAATTTGATTATTTTGCAAGAATTGTGTCCTCTAGTGAGTAAATACATGTATAGTTCACATGTTTAACGTGTTTCAAATAACATAAAAAGATTAACGACATGTATATTACAAGCAACTGAGTGTAAACAGTAAAAATCTCAATATTTAAATTGTTGTCAATCATAATCACATTATTTTTACTATGAATTAGTATTTTGTACAAAAAACAAATTTTATATGTAGAAATGGTATTTAACAAAATATTACTTCTAACATGTCTAAGGTCAATCTGACAAGTTTTATGTACACTTGTATTATATGTATAACATGCAAATTTTAATTAAAAAATGTACATGATGTATATCTCACATTTTTTTCTCATTATCAGTGGAATGAAGTAATTGTCACATTCAGAAATGGAATGCCATTAGGAAGACACAGAAGATATATGAAGACCTATGAAAATTGTTTTTCATCATCACAAGCAATAGACTGGCTTCATGATTATCTAAGATCTAATCAAAACTTTGGCACAGATGTGACCAGGTGAGTATTTGACACCTATTTAATCACCTGCCGAAAGATAACAATTAATTACAGGTGAGGTAGAGTAATTATTGTATATCTTATTGTCCAATTAAATGTAATTTAATCTTAATTAATTCAATTATCAGGTTGTCAAAATTAGCTTGTTATCTAAATTGGTTTATTGTTGACACACTTCAGATCAGTAAAGATTGCTATAATGTCATGAATGTCCTAAGGATGTTGGACACAGATGGACATTTAACAAGTTTAATTCAACATCAATGAAGTTTTTTAATCTTTTGCTGGAAAGAATGTAAATAAGTCAAGAAAATGTGAAAATGTTGATTGATTAATTCTTTTTTCAATAGAAATTTGATTAATGGAGCTTGAAATAAATATGATTAGCCCATTCATTCCTCGATTTGTCTAAAAGAATGCAAATTTACATGTATTAATTAATAAAACCCTCTAACATGTCTAAAAATGTGAAAAAAATAGATTTATTTGATGATAAAATTGTTTAATGTACATACAACAATGTCTTCGTTACATCATTACATACATTGTAACATATTTTCTTAAATACAGATCACAGACAATTCAACTTTTACAAAAGCTACACAAAGCCAGAATTATAGAGGATGTCAGATGTGGTAAACACAACAGGGCAGATATCTGTGATAATAACAGGCTGTTTAGGTACAAGAAAGATACTTATATCAGCTCCAAGTCTTATAGTAAAAGCTTCTTACCTTGACAATTTTCATTCCTTTTAATATTTTTTTAGCTTATAAATGTTTTAATTTTTTATCAGAGTACCTGTATATTACATGTATATTTAATAGTTATACATTCATTGAAAACTAAGTGTTTTTGACAGATGTATAATACAAGATAAAATACCTATTAACAAAATAGAAGTTTTTTTCCCATTATATTAGTATACAATAATAAGATCTTTATCATGTTTATGAGATATGTGTACATGTATGAGACACAGTGGCCATTGAAAAACCTACAAGAAAACTGCAATGGAAAAAGGTGTATTGAAAACAACAATAGTGATAGATCCTCCATTTAAAAAATCTGAACATGTAAAGACTTAACAACGAAATGTAAAAATATTGGCTTCTCTCTAATTTTATAGCTTTTTCATAGTAAAAACTGTTATTATATTGATAAACTTTCATACTTTTCTTGTTCATTTTCAGATAACTTGCGGTTTTTCCATCAAAGATTTTATTTGTATAAATTCATAATTGAACTCATTTGCATGCTTTAATGTAGTATGTATGATAAAAACGCTTTGGAAATTTTAGATTTGTGCATGCTTCACCAAACAGAACTGTGCATTCTCGAACACCACTCACAAACAGGCATGACTTGATCAATAAGGACCAGCCCCCTATTAAACTGGACCTTGATCTAGAAAAGCCAGCACCAATATCACCAATAAAAGTGCTACCAGAATGCCATGTAGTGGCTAAGCATATCAATAGTGCTGATGTTGAGGAAGCATGGAAAAACATTACGTTGGACAGGTACGCAAATGTAGATGATTCTACAATTTGATAATACGATTTTATGTTTATTGGTACTGTTTTGTTGATTAAGTAGAAGTCTTCAAATTTAGCCACATATTTGTTGATCCTTACAAATACATGTAAAATTGCTTTCATACTTTAACTACTCCAAATCTTCAAAAAAAACTGCAGATTATGTGTAAAAGAAAAAGTTTTAAAGATAATAAATTTTGTTCTGTTTATTGCCACAACTTAAGTTTCCTTTAGTGAAAAGAATGCTTCTAGTAATTAAATATAAGACACACAAAAAATATTAACATGAATTGTATGTACAACTTTGTTTGCATGTGTTCTTTTTGTTCCAATTTTAGATTACAAGAAGTTTTAGATATAGAAGATATGTCAGATATTTTAGATAGCAGTTTTGTTAGTGGTAAAAACATCATGCATAACTGTTTGAATATCAATAAGTCTGGGATTGTCACAAATATAGAACCCAAAGGTTGGTTGAATTTCTTCAATTTTGGGGAGGACGTAAAAAAAAATTTAAGAATGTAAATCCATACATTGTGGATTTTATAAAAAGAAATCTTGATAGTAACTTTTATGTAACTGTGCAGCTATAGCAGTTTTAAAAACACCATATAATCAGGTTAAAACACATAGATCATAGAAATTTTATTTGAAGTCGATATGCTGTATATACCAATAACTTGACATCCTATTATGAAGAAGGGTTATCCTTCTGTGGGAACCCTCACAGTATTCTTGTATGTTTAAAACAAAATCAACAATGTGCCTAGATACTTGTGTCGCTAAAAAAAAATTATGCCAGTTGTGTAACTTATCATGGCTATGTTAAAAAATATTTATTAGTTAACTTTGGCACCTATATGTACTTTCCATATTACTGATATTAGCTTGATTTGAATCCAATACTGGGTATATAGCTTAGAAACTTTCAGTTTGACTGATTTTCACACATTTTTCTCTTTTCAGATCAGCTTCCACACTGGGCTTTGTCAGCTATGAAGTGTTTGGCTCATTGTACGTTTTACTTCAATCAAATCTAAACTTTTAAGGATGATCGCTGGTCTATTTTTGAGATTCAGATTTTCGGAATCCTCTCGATTTAACCATTAAAGTAATTTTTTTTGCCCAGCAACCCCTAATTTCTTTTCATTATTAGGTTCATTGGGTGATTGAGAGCTACTCTACAAAGTTTTATAAATTTCTTATTATTTTTTCATAGGTTTTTGCATTAAAACAAGCCTAATGCTTAACCTATGAAAAAGCCAGAGAAAGCCTTTTCCCGCCAAATTTTGAACGCTTATTATCTTGAAAATGAGTTCAGCAACCTATGAATTTTATGACCTTATTTTGTACCTTAACCTTTGGTCTGTTCATCAAATATATAAATTTAGATACCTTGTTGTTTTCAAACTAACCAGGGAACATCCTTAACTCGTCAAACATATTTAGCAAATACCTTTGTGATATCTTCAGAGAAAAGGATTGGAAATGAATATAAGTGCTTTGCAACCTAAGAAAGCAATAATTTGAAAACATAGTAGAAAACTAGCCAGTGCACTCAACTCAAATCTACTAGTATAAAAATTCTGCATGAATGGTTTTTCAAACACCAATTTTAGTTTGATCATAAACTGCTAAAGAAATGTTTCAAATAAAACAAAACTTTGACATATTTGATGAATTTCTTTTCAAAAAAATTTAAACTGACATATATTTTATCTGTGAAAACTGTGAAAAATAATTACATGGGCTCTAACAAACAGTTCAAATTCAAAAAAGGAAATGTGAAGTTACTAAAACAAATACCATTATAGCGGGTTATTTTCGCGTTGGTTTAATTTTCGCAGGTCGACGGAAACCACGAAAATAAATCCCACTAAATATCCATCTAATTAAAATCTAATACAAACTCATTCACAAATGGCAAAAATAAAACCTGCAAAAATTTTTCACATACCTTATTACACAAAAACTGTGAAAATTACCTGCTATACAGTAGTTTACCTATTTATTTTTCAGGGCCAGAAAAGGTTGATGATAATATGCCTAGCTATCTTGGATTTGAAAGAGATGTTTTTAAAGTTGTCAAAGATTATTTCTGTAGTTTACCAGAACCATTAACAACCTATGAGATGTATGAAGTAATACTCAATGTTTTTGGTGTGTATCTTGTTTAATGCATTTGTGCCTTAAAGTTATATAGGTGGCAACAGAAAATAATCATTGACAGCACTGCATTTGTACAGTTTATAGAAAAAATATCTTGAAAAGTCAATTTCTTTCCATTTATTCATTGAACTGTCTTAAATAAATTTTATTTTCGAGGTTTAGTGTCAATAAACATTTTCTTAGCCCTAAAATTTTTAACTTAAATATTTATTAGATTTAGTGTTGACTTTCAAAATTCTGCTTCTTTGTTAAAGTTTTTGTCTTGCATCCCTTTATAAAATAATACATGTAATAGTCATAATTTGGAGTTTATGTAGACAAAATCCATTAAATTATTATACAATATATATATTTTTTTTTTCATTTGTTCAATAAATAGTAACCGCTGAAGGTCTTTTACAAGAAGAATGTGATAATGAAGAAGACATTCCACCTGATACAAATACATCACCATCTGCGAGGAGTACCAACTCATTTGAGTCTGTAGAAAACCTGCTGTTGAATCTTACAAGTGTTGGCACTGGTAATGCTTCTGGTGTGGGGTCAACACCTGAAATTGGTCTCCATAGAGTTTGTAGTGCATCTGCACTAGAACTGTCACCCATTTTACCTGTTGATTCAGACTGCTTGTATATGAAACGAGAGAAAAGTCTATCTAGTTCTAATCTTCCTGTAGCAGCTAAGTACGAAACTGCATTTGGACCTGAAAATAAAACTGTAACTAGGGTTTACTTTAGAGGAGGTATTCAGACTGAGTATGGTTATACAAATGGACCAGAGGAGTTGTCAAATACACCCATAGAAACACATTTTAGGACGTCACAGGAACTACCTGATTTTATTTCTGATTCAGAAAATTGTAATGATGCCAATGATGTGAGATTTTCAAGAGCAAAAACAATGAGAAGAAAAAAACCTGACACATGTAAAAAAGTTATTGAACAGAATCGAAGAAAGAGTTGCTCATCTGACATTCCTGCTTCTCAGTGCAATAAACAAGAGGCTCCTAGAACTAGTCAAAATAGTAAAAATAAACAGCCAATTCCACAATACAGGCGGTCTAGTAGTGATTCTATGAAACCCCCTGTACCTAGGTATGTAAGTCCACCAAAATATCATGACCTTTTCCCCGAAGGTTACAAGCCTGTGATAGATGGAGCCACCAAGAAATCTTTAAATAGATCTGTGTCCAGTCAAGCATTACATTTATTAAAATTATCCTATGAAAATGAAGATGAAGAAAGTAATAATGGCCAACCATCAAATACTCAGACGTTAGGACGCATTCCTATCAGAGGATCGTTAGACGAGATAAATGGTCTGACTGGTAAATCTAAAACATTACCCAGAAGACATAGTCACGGTGCTATTAACCATTGGAAAGAACATCACAATAAAGCTCCGAGTCAGGGGTCTCTGAATAGCTATACAAACAGTCAGAATGGTCTGAACAAGTATGAAAGTCACGAATCATTGAATGGGAGGAGTCTAAGTCTAAGTGATTTGATACATGGAGACATGAAGAATCATCTGAAACGCAGCTGCAGTGACGCAGGTGGGTACCCATCAAATTTTGCTAGCATGAGATGTGAAATTAATATACATTACACATTATCTTGTGTATCTAGAAATGTATCATGATAATATGGAATTTTTAGAATCTGCAATATAAAACAATGGCTATGCCATCAATTTGATAAAGAAATGTCAAAAATTTTGATACAGCCTTGTTTTACATGATACAATGATTTCATCTAGACTAAAACAGAATGGTCAGAAAATTACTGTTTGCAGTAGAATTTTGTGTTTTAAATTGACATGTATTTTTTTCATGCTGTTGGTTTTAATTTAGGTGGGGGTTGTCTCACTTCCTATAATTATGATAATCTTCCATATATGAAATCAGTTACATTTATTTTTTGTATAATGCCACCTCTGACTACTGTAGAAGCAGAAATATTCGTGGGGGGATTAATTTTCGTTTATTTCGTGGGTCAGAAATATCCACGAAATTAAATCCCCACAAATTTGAAATATCTAATTTAAGAGTGTATATCTAAATTAAAAATCCACGAAAATTTGTCCCCACCAATTCAGGTCTGTGCTCTGAACCACGAAATTTTATCCCCACGAAAATAAATGATTATACAGTATTTCATTATAACAAGGTATTAAATAAAACTGGAATTCAATATTAAAATAAGAAAACCTACAAAATGTTGCCAATGTTTATAATAAGACATTAGCACTGTATTTTCAACTAGATGAATAAACTTAACTAGCCTAACTAACCCATGCATGCATGGGGTTAGTGGAGCTTAGTCCATGCATGCATGGGGTTAGTGCAGCTTAGTCCATGCATGCATGGGGTTAGTGGAACTAAGTCTACACACATTTGAGCTAGTTTACTAAGCTGTTTATATAAGGGAAGAGAATTTTAACTAACAATATCTTGAAAAATATTTTGAAAGTCAGAAATTGAATTATTCAAAAGAGACTATAGCAAATATGTACACATTTAAAATATATGAAAATAGAGTGCTAACGTCTGATTATAAACAATGGCCAAAGTCTATAGGTTCTCTTATTTTCATATTGAATTCCAGTTTTATTGTCTCGCCTGCGAAGCAGAGCGGGATATAGGTGTTACTTTACCGGCGGCGTTAACTTTTTGGAAAAGTTTTATGAGCACCTCCATATCTCAAGAACTATAGGTCCTGGGTTGATGAAACTTGGTATGCATATGCCCCAGTAGTAGCTTAGCACAGTTGCATCCCCATCTTTTGACCTTGACCTTGATTTTCCGGTTGAAATATTTGACAATTTTCAATACATATAATAGCAATGAAAAAGTTTTGCGAGCACCTCCATATCTCAAGAACTATAGGTCCTAGGTTGATGAAACTTGGTATGCATATGCCCCAGTAGTAGCTTACCACAGTTGCATCCCCATCTTTTGACCTTGACCTTGATTTTCCGGTCGAGTGACTTTGACAATTTTCAATACATATAATAGCAATGGAAAAGTTTTGCGAGCACCTCCATATCTCAAGAACTATAGGTCCTAGGTTGATGAAACTTGGTATGCATATGCCCCAGTAGTAGCTTACCACAGTTGCATCCCCATCTTTTGACCTTGACCTTGATTTTTTGGTTGAGTGACTTTGACAATTTTCAATACATATAATAGCAATGGAAAAGTTTTGCGAGCACCTCCATATCTCAAGAACTATAGGTCCTAGGTTGATGAAACTTGGTATACATATGCCCCAGTAGTAGCTTAGCACAGTTGCATCCCCATCTTATGACCTTGACCTTGATTTTCCGGTTGAGTGACTTTGATTATTTTTATTGCATATATTTGCAATGTTTAAGTTCTATAAACATCTTTTGATCTTAGAAACTGAAAATCCATGTAAATTCAAAATATAGTGGAAGTAAGAAAGAATAAATGTTTCTGATGGTGCCGGCAGGCGAGACATACTTTAGTGTTAACTCTTGTTTAATACCTTGTTTTATGTAAAATGTGTCATATTTGGATTTTTACAGGTCAAGTCAAGAACATCGTTGAAAGAATAAAACAGTCATTACAGCTAGTCTTCCTTCTACTACCCCCACCCAGCAGGAAGAAGTTACATCTGCTACTAAAGATGATGAATAAGATAGCCAACAACATAGAATTACAACTTGATAATGATATTAATACAAGGACCTTGGTAAACTATACAATGGATTTCTAAGTCTTACCAGATGTCTCTCTGCTATTTGTTTTAATCTTAAACTTATTATATCCAAGCAACTACATGTATATGTATTTTTATGTTGCCTGCAACATGTTGCAAAGCATCCATTGTCATGTGGCGTCAAAAAAATTTCATCATGTTGTCCATAACTACATGTCACAGCCTCTTGATATTTGGAATGTACATTATTGTGTTAAACAATTTTATGGCCATTATTTGTCTACTTTCTGTTTACCAATATTTAAGAAATATATAAGACGCTGGCGACACAAGCCCTCCATGGAAGACCACCATTCTTGATTATTTTAAGGGATATGTTATAATTAGTCTCCCTCTTTGTTTGTTTAAATCCAGCCTAAGCAAATATCTTTCTAAATTACTCAATAGAATTTTACAAAACCTTTTATAAATCATGTTTTTAAATGGAAGAAGATTAAAAAAAAAACTTTTCAGAAACAATTTTATTACTGTGAGATTGAGAAATTAAAATGTTTTTTCAGATACTTATTGTTTGTTACTAAAAACTTCATTTCATTCTAAATATTTTTTCTTATCCCGGATTAATCTTTTTAAAGTAAAAAAAATATTTATAAAGTTAACAACTTATCTTATGCATTTGTACAGACATGCAAATATTTTTTAAGTAATAAAAAATTGAATTTACTTATTTTGTTGTATCCAGTTGCTGGAGACCTTTTACAGATGTATAATCAGCTGTCAAGACGAAGCAGATATGGAGGACCTACTTGTGATGAGGATCGTCTCCTTCCTGATTGATCATGGTGTAGAAATCATGTCCGTCCCTAAAAACCTCAAAACTGCTGTTGATGAAAAACTAAACAATGGTCCAAAGACACAGGTAACAATCACATAATCAATGTACCATCATTCATACATAATCAGTGTAATCACAATCATAATTTTGTAATCACTAAATAAGTAATCAGGAATGTTCTATATGGGAAGTTGGATGGCTTTTTCATAGTCGATAATGTCTGTAAGTTATTTTATTCGTTGTGTCAGACCATCATAGTACTGCTTTATTCATTAGTTTTGTGTGTTAAATAGTCATCCTAGAAAATTTTATTTTTAAATTTCAAACTCTAAAGAAAGATTATTAAAAAGCCTTCCAATCCTCACTTCCATTAATTGAGTAAAAAGCCAGTATATTCATGTTCATACATTTACCATGCATAATCCTGTATTCATTACCATCTTAATGCTGCATGAAATTATCACATTATTGATGACTTATATATATTCTTTTTGCAAGCATCTTCATTGCAATAAAAACCAAGCTACTATGCAAAGGTCATACTTTTTCAACATGTATACTTGATATTATTTTCAATCATCACATTAAAAATTCACACATATGTACAAAAGATAAGAATGTGTTGGTTTTTTCATTCACAAATTTAAGATTTTATATTTATCTAAGGCTATTCCATTTAAACATGCTTAGTTTATATGACAAGCTTTTCAAAATTGATGAAAAAAAAATTAACCTGTGTAAATTGGTCATCTTTAATATGATTATTAGATAAAATGTTTAAGATAGGCATTTCATTATAATTCATTTACATCTCAGGTTTTCTGCATACATCATTGCGAGTATGTTTAAATGGGACAGTCTATATGTTATGACTTTTATGCATTGTACATTCTACACACTCTCACATCATGTCTTCATATAGCTTACACAGTACACTATTTAATTTCACATTCTGCCTTTTTAAGCTTAGAATGCATGGCTTTTATCTGATGATGGCTATACAATACTTCTCCCTGCTATAGAACCTTTGCTCTTATCCATCGTAGCATGCTCAGATGATTCTGCAAGATATGTTTTGGCTTCAGTTAGAATGCTCATGCTTAAGGCCCTTTGCCATATGCTAGAAATCATCTCCTTTTATATTCTTATGCTGGGTATTTGTCACAATTGCTAGTACTAAGATTATGTTTTTTGTAATCTCTTGTGATCAGAAATATCAATTTACAAATTTTATTTGCATCTGATGTCTGTTAGGAAAGATATGATGGGAAAACAAAATGTAAAACAGATGATCTTCTGTTATACTGCTTATGCTACATTATTATACCCCACGCAACAAAGTTGCAAAGGGTATAACATATTTGACTGACAGCCCGTCTGTCCCTGATCAAAATTTTGGTAACTAATATTTCAGCTATTATTAATCGTAGGCTTTTGATATTTGGTTTGTAGGTTCAGGTTGGGGTCCCATATGGTGGGATACATTTTCAGGTCTGTCGATTATCTACTTCCTGTTTAACGAGCCGACTTCGACCTTTTTCACTAAATTTTGAGTTGAAAATTTTCATAGATTTCTCAGCAACTATAAATTGTAGTTATTTGATATTCGGTAATTAGATTTAGGTAGGAATCCTTTATGGTGGGATTCATTTTAAAGTCTGTCAATGATCTACTTCCTGTATGTATAACGAGCTGACTTGGAAAGACAACAACTCTGACTTTTAATTCCTTACTGGAAATAGATGATCTCTGTCCATAATGTGGAAACGTGGGGTATGTGAGCGTGCTCACTAAGTTTCTTTCAGTTACTTAGAAAAATTGAAAGACATGAACTAATTATCAGCTATGATACATTGAACAAAGAAAATTCCAAAAATTGTTTACAAAAATAATTTTTAATTCATTGAAAATTTATAGGTTAACTGTTCATGCTGTTATTGTAAAGAATATTAGCCATGCAATCCGTGTCATAAATACCCAGCTTGAATTCCCTTTTCATATTAAATTGAGGCATCAAGATTGATTTTATTCAGTTGCAGATTTCAGATTTGAAATGTCATTTGAGCATGCCATTTTTCAGAGTCAAATATTGATAGATATTATATTTTTGAAAATAATTATTTTTCCTTTAACAGTTAGAAATAAGGAATGCTTTTTTGGGGGGGGGGATTTAATTTCCAAATTTATCATTTAAATTTTATATTTCAGTATTTTTTATCTCAAATGTTTGACTCTAAACACATACAAAGCAAGTTTTTAGGGATTTCTTTGTAGTTGGCATTTTAGGGAACAAAAGTGTTTTTTGCTAAATTAGAAGGCAACTGTTTTTGCATATACTCATTTTCACTATATCCTCACTTGAAAAGTGGGTGTATATGGTGATAAGGATGTCTATCTATTTATCAATCCATGCATCTCTTTACACATCAGTGTAACTCTCTTCAAATTTTTGTGTTAATGTTGGAGAGGAGTGGGGGTGATTTGTTAGTGAGCTGCAGCTTAGATTTGCCATAAAATCTCATTGATGCAAAGGAAGGGGGTAAAAGATGAACATTTGTTGATAATTTCTTTGATTGAATATAATTTCAGACAAACTAAAAATCTAAAGATAATTAATAAATCCTATATTATGTGACAGAAGTCTGACAATTTGAACAAAGCTCTTTAATGTAGAAATATTTTAACTACCCATACTCATTAAAGTGGATGTTTTTACAAATAAGATTTTTCAGTCCTTATTTGTTGTTTACCTAAAGACTTGCTTTCAATGGCATGCATGACATCACAGCTTCTTTGCTTCTCCAATGGTAGTCACCTTAATTTTCAGATCGTGTTCTCACGTGACGATCTTTCGTCCTATAATTATTGCAAACAGGTGAGCAAAGAGGATTATGAAGTACAGAGAATGAGCAATTCACAGAAAGCCCTGGAAGATTTACTGGAGGAGATTATTAATGATAAGACTATGTCAGCCTTGAAAAGAAAACAGAGGCTCAAGAAGGTAAAATTAGTTTTGAAAAATCAATTAAAGAATTGTTATACACTCTATGTTATATTACTGTAAAAAAAAGACATTGTTACTTCTTGGGGGGGGGTGTTGTGAGGGGATATCCTTACCCACCACACCTAATGGTAACTTTACTTTTTTAATTAGCATACTTAGGTTTTGTTTTGTCTACAAAAGTCATGGTTGTTAGCACACCTCTTTTAAGTCTATTTTACTTTAGTAGACTTTTTATGGTACCTGAAGATCCATACAATACTTGTTGAAATGTGAGTTCATTACAAATTTTGAATGTGGAACTGGAAGTCTGGAATATAGAAATAGTCCTCTCCAACTTTATCAAGTCAAACTGAAAAAAAGGGTTAGACTGGCCAATAGGTAACATATACCCTTTTAATTGGCTGTATTTCACAAAATGAAAATCTGGGTTATAGAAAGGTGAAAAGCCAGCAGCCACAGAAACTTGCAAGTTTTCTCAGCAACTACTCATGACAGCATTTTGATATTTGGTAAACAGCATCTGCATGGGGTAAGATTTGATTTAAGGTCTCTTTCCTTTCTATTTCCTGTTAAATAAATCCAGCCATTTAAAAAAAAACTTTTTTTTTGGCCTGATAAGTATTTGATAATGTGATAAAATTGTATATATACTTTTTTTCAGTTTGAAAAGACTTACCCAGATATTTATGCTAAGAAGTTTGGTGCTATAGAATACAAGAAAGAAGAAAAGCCAAAATTTAAACAACCATTACTGATGAAACCTCTGATGATGAAAATCAAAGGACTCAGAATATAAATGCTTTACAATTCTAACATTTTGTATTTTCATCTTTTATTTCATTAAACTTAATTAGCGTCTTATATTCACATGGTTTGTTAAATCAACTCTTTTATGCCTTTTCATTTTCTGTTAATTTCATAAATTTAAATGAGTTACCCTGGTAACTTTATTTCTCTAATTTTTAACATGATCATGAAACCATGCAATCTTGACAGTATATTTTATTTTGATACATGTTTATATCTTTGCTCTGTAAGTGAAAATTACAAGATTGGCTCTCAAAGTTAAAATTTCTTGAAAAAAAATCTATTCTATTTGTTTAAAAAGCTTTATTTCTTCAGGTCACTAGAAAAATGTTTTTCTGTTCCAAAGAATGTTTTCAATTTTTGAAATGTCTCAGGTTTAACTTTGTTTCATTCTTTTCTTTTAAATGAATATAGTTACTTTTATGATAAATAGATATGTGCCAAATAATTCCATTAATGCCAATTGAATCAGCAGATTATTATGAAATCTGTTATTGTCATGATAATGTACACAAATGTATACCTCTTTCTGTATGTTCTGTTATATGAAAGTTTATTTACATTATACCATACATCCATATAAGTTGTTACAATGTATATTCCTATTTGGAAAATTTAACGTTATTAGTGTAAAAAGGGATGGTTTTATTTACACATAATATAATTTTCATGGTTTCATATCCATATTGTCACTTGTCATAATCGACTAATATCCTCAGTTTTTGTCTCGCCTGCGACGAATAGTCGCGGAAGGCGAGACATAGGTATTACTTTCCGGCGACGGCGACGGCGGCGGCGTAAACTTTTTTGTAAGACTTTTTTGGACGATGAATTGCTTGAAAAGTATAATAGCTAGGCATCTGATATTTGGTATACAGACAGTTCAGGTTATGGTCAACGCAACTGTCACCATGCCGTTTGACCCTGACCCCATTTTCACGCTCCAGTGATTCTGTGAACTTAGGTTTTTTTTCAGGCCATAAACATTTTTGTAAGACTTTTGTGGACGATGAATTGCTTGAAAAGTATAATAGCTAGGCATCTGATATTTCGAATACAGACAGTTCAGGTTATGGTCTACGCAACTGTCCCCATGCCGTTTGACCCTGACCCCATTTTCACGCTCCAGTGACTCTGTGAACTTAGGTCTTTTTTCAGGCCGTAAACTTTTTTGTAAGACTTTTGTGGACGATGAATTGCTTGAAAAGTATAATAGCTAGGCATCTGATATTTAGTATACAGACAGTTTAGGTTATGGTCCATGCAACTGTCACCATGCCATGTGACCCTGACCCCATTTTCACGCTCCAGTGACTCTGTGAACTTAGGTCTTTTTCAGGCCGAAAAACTTTTTTGTAAGACTTTTATGGAAGATGAATTGCTGGAAAGTTATAATAGCTAGGCATCTGATATTGGGTAAACAGACAGTTGCGGTTATGGACAACACAACTGTCACTATGCCATGTGACCATGACCCCATTTTTACGCTCCAGTGACTCTGTGAAATTAGGTCTTTTTTCAGACAGAAAACTTTTTGTAATACTTGTGTGGACAATGGATTGCTTGAATAGTATAATAACTAGGCATCTGTTATTAGGTTTACTGACACTTTTTGTGTTTATATCAAGAAATGAAAGCTTAGGTAGTTGATTTTAGCGATGGTGCCGGCAGGCGAGACATACTTTTAGTGGCCACACTTGTTTTTTTACCCATGATTGCAGTGAATAGCGCAAAATTGAATTACTGCGGGGGAAAAAAACTTTTACAGTATAAGGTTAGAAATAATTTTATTGAAAAGCAAAACATATTATTGTTTGGGTTAAAGTTCTTCACATAAGTTTGATATGTACACAAACCTTACATCTTGGCATTCATTTTGAAGATGGGATTCTAGTTGTTAACCTGCAAGTAGTTTGATGATACATGTATATGTATATTGTAACTTTTATCATCTTTTGTACTTCATTCAAAGAACTTGCACTAATGTTTAGAGAGTGTACATTGACAAAAGTTAATGATAGCCCTATTGTTATTCCATTTTAAAAATGTCTGATGTTTTACCTGTGTATATGTACTATAAGTGAAAGCTACAAACATCTTTGTCTTATCTACAAAGTATTATTTTTTATTGTTTTATGTATATAAATGATATATTAGTTATAACTTGTACATAAAGAAGTACCTGTCAGTTTAATAAATGTCCAGTCTGTGACCAAAGTCAGATGGGAATTAAGAAAAATTACATGTATTAAGATACATGTATTATTTAGACATATTTTGAAATTATTATTTTTATATGAATATTTTTGTTGGAAAGCTTGAAAAAAATCATCATCTTTCAATTTGAAAAATAATCAAAGATAGTAATGAATCAAAACATCAAAAAGATTATATTTTGTCATACATAAACATAGATTTTATACTTTATTTAACCTATGCCAAATATATTTGCTTCAATCATACATGATGTTGTTAACTATCTACATTCTAAGTATTACAGTAGTAAATTATTTAATGTCTAGCCCATTAAAATGTTAACAATATTGACATGATATGTTTCTTTATTGTTCCATACTGCTACATGGAGTGGGGACATAGAAATGCCAGCTGTTGGTGCGTCCGTCACACTTTTTTTGTGTTACAACAGATTATTCATCTACTATCATTCATAGGCTTTTGACAGTAATTGTGTGAAAGCGTGTGTGTGTGTGTGTATGTGTTGGTGTTTAACGCCCTTTTTCAACGCACTTGGGCCATGTAGGGTGGTCCGTGTTTAATGGTGGAGGAAACCGGAGCACCTGGAGGAAACCACCGACCTTGGGCAGGTAACTGACATACCTAATCACATACAGTTGGGGAAGCCCCTTTTTTGTTGAATACAAACGGGACTCCAACACCAGCTGAGAGGTGATCGGCTAATGATCAATAGTGTGGTATTTAAACCAGCACCTTAGACCACTCTGTCACCCAATTGTGTGAAAGGAAGTTGGGCGCACCTTGATCATTTGGATACAGATAATTTTCAAAAACAATGTATGGAAGGTGCGCTGCGTAAAAACGATTGAGAAGTACATACGTCATAGTTGACTAGTGCAATCCAGAAAACCGTCTGCTTATTTTTTGGCTTTTCCAAAAAATGACTTTCAAACAATCATTTATCTAAATAAGATGGTAACTATTTCTTCCCTAACTTTACGTGGTTCTATTAAATGACCTTCGTTTTAATTCTAAATCCATGGTAGCCGCGTAATCTTTAAATAATCGAAAATTTCACACTTTTTGGGGATTAGAGTAGCAGTTGTGCGAAAGTGAACAAAGAAACGAGATAAGAAACGTTTTTAATGTATACTTTTAATCATTTTCTAAATCATCATATTATAAAATACATGAAACATAATCATTTAGCAATGCTACGGCACGATCTTTCTATGTATGTAAAATATTTGATGTTATAGTTGTTTAGTACAACTTTTTAGACGGTGCACTGGTTGATTAGTACATAAGCACAAGTTGAATAGTACATAAGCTACAGTTTGTTAGTACATCAAAAAAGTTAAATGTAGAAATGAGAGTTGTAAAAGGAACACAAAGATATGAATTGTTATAATCTGTAACTCACGGAACATAGGAAAATATGATCTTTTATAATTGTAAAAATTAATATTGTTTATTTAGTAACCTCAGCTGATCATGTTTCCGATTTCTAAGCAAATAACACAGGGCTTGGGTCCATGATTGTGTTTTTAAATTGATATTGTTCATATAAGCAATTTTTATATCCCTCTAGTATGCAATCAATTTAATATCCCTATAATTACATTTACCATGCAAATAAACAATATGCGTTAATTTTATTGAGGCTTGTTTAGGGTATATTGGGATATGGGATACCCACACATTTTCTTAGTGGGATACAGGATATTTGAGGCAAAACTTATTGGGATATGGGATATTTTTGTCAATTTTATTTACAGGGATATTGGATACTGGAAAACATTTTTTGGGATACTGGATATTTGATGAAAAATTTATGGGGATAAGGGATATTGGTTACCCCCCCCCCCCCCCTTGCCCTAAACAAGCCCCTCTATTGGCTAATTGGTCGATTTAACTGAGTTTCATAACTCAATGAAATGCAGCTTGTGTCACATGACCGTAATTGGATCACGAGCTCACAAATACATATTAATGCGCAAATTAAAACAACCGCAAGAGTGAACAAAACAAAGTAAAAAAAAAAACAATACAAAACATAAAAATGTAATTAGAATTAAATGTTTGTATTTTTATGGGGCATTACGAAGCCAAATGTCCAAATGTAAAACCGTTGACCGGTCGCTTCATTTATAATCTGCTATCGGTAACGCCAATGAAACATAAAAATACAAACATTTATACTCTGTGTATAAGTATTTCATTTGTATTTTGAAAGATAAAATTAGCGTCAACAATAATAAAGAGGGGGGGTAGGAGGGGGTCTGATCCCGGAATCCCGAAATGTCTGTATAAAAATTTTCTTTAAAAAAACACATTGCTAAAAGTATTGTTTCTTACCTTTTGGGTGCTACTGATGAAAGGTTACTCCTTGAAATATCGATATGTAGCATATCCAAATTAACCGTTTATACCCGCGTTTTTGGTATTTGTAATTTAATTCTTAAATAAAGAGGGATGTAAAAATTGTTTATATGCACATTAATAACAATTGAAACAAAATCCTGCACCCAGGCGCCTGTGGCAAATACAAGAATGGTTGGCGAAACAAGTCAAATCCGGGGCTTACAGCATCAAAACATTCGATTTCTCCACACTTTACATTTCTATTCCACATGAACAACTGAAATCGCGATTGGCACAGCTGATTAAACGCAGCTTTTACAAAAAGAATGCAAAACGCAGGTACAAATTTCTTGTAGTCGATTATACCAAGAATTACTTTGTCATCAATGGGTCTAAGAAAAAGAACAAATTTACAGAAGACCAAATAATCGACATGCTCAACTTTCTTATTGACAACATATTTGTTCAGTTTGGTGGACGTGTCTTTCAGCAAACAATAGGGATTCCCATGGGCACTAATTGTGCACCTTAGCTTGCTGATTTGTTTCTTCATTCATATGAAGCAGACTTCTTACAATCTCTTCTAGACAAAAAAAACCCGTAGACTAGCTCTCTCTTTCAACCTCACGTTCCGTTATATTGATGATGTCCTTTCACTAAACAATTCTCGATTTGGTGACTTTCTCCATCTCATATATCACCAGGAGCTTGAGATAAAGGACACAACGGATTCTAGGAAGTCTGCTTCATATTTAGATCTACATCTAGAAATTGACTCACAAGGAAGACTTTCAACAAGGCTCTATGACAAACGTGATGACTTCAACTTTCCAATCTCTTATCGTGTAGCAACATCCCGTCCGCTCCAGCTTATGGAGTTTACGTATCTCAATTGATTCGTTACTCCAGAGTGTGCGGGACTTACATCGATTTCCTTAGCATAGCGACACGTCTGACGCCAAAATTGCTCACACAGGGTTATGTTGCTCCTCGGTTGCTGTCTTCACTCAAGAAATTTTACGGAAGACATCATGCACTTATAGACAAATATGGGATTTCATCTCTCAGATGAGTGCAGATGTTGGTTTGTCAAAGGGTGTTGTTTTTTCTTCCTTTACCGAATTTGACACGATGAATGGACTATTGGCAACGCGACAGGTGTGCTATAGCAAGCAGGAACTGCTTACTCTTCCGGAGCACCTGAGTTCACTCTTGTTTCGACTGGAGTTCGTGTTGTTGATTGATATTCAGTTATTTTGTGTTTCCATGTTTTACATGTTGTCTGTTTTTGTCCTGTTCCTGTTGGTGTTTACTGGTTTTGTCTCTGCCCTTTCGGACTTTTGATATTCGGATACCCCATTGGTACCTCTGCTTGTTATATAAAAGCTTGGGAAATGAAATTTATCTGCTTTTCCATAAGTTCTCCATTGTGATTGTTTTTTCTTTCAAAAATCTAAGAAATAATCAACATTTAAATTACAATCATGGAATTAAGACAAACCAAACTTAAAAACAGTTAAATAATAAACGAATTAAACGATTCTTTACAGTAACCACACTTGAAGTTGTTTTCCATTTCATTCTGAAAATATATGAAAGTGCATTTGCATATTGCTGCCTATCGATATTGCACACGCACACACCCTCTCTCACACACACACACACACAACCACACCTATATATACATACAGTAGCATCTATAATAATATTTTTATTTACTTTCTATGGGTTAAATCGTCATTGTACTTCTCAATGTATAGCAATTGTACCTCTCAACTACAGCAATTGTACTTCTCAACTATCGCATTTGCACATCTCAACTATCGCTTGTCATTTAAACGTGTACTATTCAACTATTGCGGATGTACTAAAAATCTATCGCATGTGTGCTTCACAACTTCACACGGCAGAACCATTACGGAGAAAAACATTGTTAACGGACGATACATGCAATTTTTTCACGGTTTATGTCAATTTTCAACTTTTAATCTCGAAAATATCAAAAATATGAATGTAATAAACTTTAAAAACATGCCCAGTATATAAACAAGAACATATTGTATAATGATTTAATTTCTTTTTGTCGAACACAATGGTATATTTTTAAATCATTCACGAACGGTGTGCTCGATTTGATAACATTGACACGGACAATTCAAACTGGTTAATATAAACAGGTCTGTATAGAGTAATAATCTGGTAAGTTATGCTTCTATATAAGTAAAAGAAGTTAATAAAGTTTTGTTTTAATGAAAATATCAATATCCAATAATAACGTTCAATAATTTTTTATATATTTCAAGCATTACAAAATGACTCTAAATACATGCAATAAAACTTGGTAACGGACCGATACATGCAAAATAATTGCGTTGCAGTCAACAGGTGTAACTGAAAAACAATTAAGAGGTACATAATTTGACAGTGTTCTGATGATACAAATACAAGACAGGTCACTCTTGTTATGTTGACTGCAAAAAGTAATACACAATGTCATCATTAATATTAAAAATTCATAGTAAACACAAAACATAAAAAATCATTGGAAAAAAACTATTTTACCTAATGCTCTATTTACCACAACATCAAAATGTCAGCATTCAGACGGGGAATAAATTCTGTAATGCATATTACAAAGTTTAAAACAACAACTTAATCCCAACCAATAATTGAAATATAATAAAAGGTAATAACAAAACGACCGAACTTGAAGAATCAATCTGAAACGTGGAACTGGAAAAACAAAACAACGCAGACACACCGGAGAAATAAGAGATCGCAATGGTCTTGATTTAGAACAGGCCTTTAAAAATATGGTTGAACTTGGTTTTAATGCACCAAAACCTCCCTCATTCATATTATTTATCGGTACAAGTTGCAAAATATATATGTTTTTTCTTTGTTTTGCGCCAACTCTTTTTGTGAAAACCTACCAGCCAGCAAGGCAGAGAAACACACAGAGAGACAAAAACACAAAGCATTTGTATATGCTTATTCAGACATATTCTTATGTTATTTAGGCACCATAGGCCTGCACAACAGGCTGATATCATTCATTCTGTAACTTGTTTATTTTCACATTGCAGAGACACTTGGGTTTTGTAAAGGAACTGACAACATGCAGTCGACAATCATTCCATAAAATTTACAAATTTTTGAAAGAAATGTAATCAAATTGTCCGATTTTTCACCAATATAAAACATATTTGTGTTTGTTTTTGTCATAATATGGACATATGATTAGCCAATTCACTTGCAGATGAAGACATTTGAACCATCTAAAAAACTTTAACTTGAGTCATTTATGTGGCAATGTATTAAGTCATGCTGACAACCATTACAGATGTACATACCCCTGACCTTTAAGATACATGTATATGGTTCTGCAGCTTTTGACATAACTAAAACCATTACGTACATGAAGCTTCATACGAACAAACACATCAATAGCCATCTTACAATTACAAGAAAGGAGAAGGTTGTTGCATCCACCTGGCGGCACCAGAACTGATATTGATACATTTTTTATAAAATATTGATAAATTTAACTCAGACTGTCGTTTGCAGTTAAGACACGACGTTCATACGACAGTCGATGACAAAGTATATACACGCACCATTTGTCTGATACATTATAAATCATGCATGTATTCGTCCGTAACGTAGATTATTTGCATGTACCCCTTTTTCTCGGACAGCGACATGCTTTGCAGTTCATGGCTTCGTGAATAAATTGATGAACAGCCTATACAATTTCAAAAATCATTAAAAGAGCACTAAACTTTTAAAAAACACAAAAAATTGGTTTTTGCTACACGTTGCTCGTATTGAAAGTGTGCAATAGTACGAGGGTAGGCTATTGGTTTGTTAATGTTCTCGAAAACTACATGGCCGATTTCAATGTTTCAAACATAAATATTTAGCTAGTTCATTTTTCTTTATACTGTACGCTTCAATTTTTCAATTATCATTTGTAAACAAATAAAATGTCTTACCTTTTCTGACTATATCCTTCCCAAATTGTGTATTTTACCTGTGTTTTAATCCGTTTCAAGGATTTTACGTCTATGTCCCGTCCGTCAACATTATTTCTCGTCTTAATGGTTCTGCCGTGTGAACTTGTGCACCGACGCTGTGTTCTACCATTAACAAACACGACATAACAAATTCTTATTATAAAATACATTGATATTTAGAAGAAATATCTTTAGGATAGAAAATTCGGTTTTGAATACTGATACTGTTCTGGAATTGTGTTTTTCGGAATAATGTGTGTATAAGTATTTCATTTGTATTTTGAGATATAAAATTAGCGTCAACAATAATAAAGATGTCTGTATAAAAATTTTCATTAAAAAACACATTGCTAAAAGTATTGTTTCTTACCTTTTGATTGTAAATTGCCTATTCCGGATATTTTTTCGTCTGATTTACCCACAAGTCATCATTAAAGCACTAATCAATTATAGCGGGTGTACTTCTCAATCGTTTTTACGCAGCGCACCTTCCATACATTGAAAAATGTGTAATTTGGATTTATATAGCTTGTAAATGGTATTAAGTTATAGTATAAGTTCAATGATTCTCTGGAGTTTCCGTTTATCTAGATAATTATTACATTTACAGTCATAAAGTAAGGAATACATTTTTTTTGTGCACCCCATATCTCAAGAACTAAAAGTCTATTGGCTATGGTAAAGTAAACTCGGTATGAGGTTCATTTTTATTCCTCATGCAATGAAGTTTTGAAGGGTAAAAAGTTTTTGACTTATTGTCAGAGAGTCTGCAAATCTGTCCATGATCAAAATTTCCTTGACAGATGTCTTGGCAATTGTTAATGTAAGGCATTTAATATTTGGTATAACAGTCTGTTAATCATCCACTTTCTGGTGGGCTATTGCCATCACTTTGTATCCCTCGGTGTCTGTCTTCTGATAACAATTTTTCTCATATCTTCTACTCTGAAACTACTCAAACAAAATTTAATGAAACTTGGTATGGTTTAGAGACTTATCATTTTTTAGGGGGGCTGGTAATTCTGAAATCAAGCGTGTCATTTTTGTCTCGCCTGCGAAGCAGAGCTGGACATAGGTGTTACTTAACTGGCGGCGGCAACGACGACAGCGGTGATAACTTTTTGTAAAAGTTTATGAGCACCTCCATATCTCAACTATAGGTCCTGGGTTGATGAAACTTGGTATGCATATGCCCCAGTAGTAGCTTAGCACAGTTGCATCCCCATCTTTTGACCTTGACCTTGCTTTTCCGGTTGAGTGACTTTGACAATTTTAAATACATATGATAGCAATGGAAAAGTTTTGTGATCACCTCCATATCTCAAGAACTATAAGTCCTAGGTTGATGAAACTTGGTATGCATATGCCCCAGTAGAAGCTGAGCACAGTTGCATCCTCATCTTTTGACCTTGACCTTGATTTTCCGGTTGAGTGACTTTGACAATTTTAAATACATATGATAGCAATGGAAAAGTTTTGTGAGCACCTCCATATCTCAAGAACTATAAGTCCTAGGTTGATGAAACTTGGTATGCATATGCCCCAGTAATAGCTTAGCACAGTTATATCCCCATCTTTTGACCTTGATCTTGATTTTCCGTTTGAGTGACTTTGACAATTTTCAATACATATACATGTAATACCAATGTTAAGGTTTTGCATACCCCTCCATATCTCAAGTATTATTGGTCCTGATTGATGAAACTTGGTATGCATATGCCCTAGTAATAGAATAGCACAGTTGCATCCCCATCTTTTGACCTTGACCTTGATTTTCTGGTTGAGTGACTTTGATTATTTTTATTGCATATATTAGCAATGTTTAAGTTCTATAAACATATTTTGATCTCAGAAACTGAAAATCCATGTAAATTCAAAATATAGTAGAAGTAAGACAGAATAATTGTTTCTGATGGTGCCGGCAGGCGAGACATACTTTAGTGTTGACTTTTGTTTCTTGATCCCCCCCAAATTATTTCATAAGAAAAATTTTGATCCCCCCTTTAGTAAATTGACAAAAAATATGAACCCTCCCCCCCCTGTTATAACCTCCTGTTGAAATATCAATCTGCAAACACTTTCCTCAAATGATAAGTCATTGTATGATGTTGCATATCAAAGATTATAGGGCATGATAGGTTTTTATGCCCCTTCTACGAAAGTAGAGGGGCATATAGTGTTCAGGTCCGTCCGTCCCAAATCCCCATATTTCCAAATTCTTACTTAAGACAAATGCCACATCAATCATATTGGTATGGTAGGTGCACCTAGTGATGCTTAGCAAAAATACATGCTTCGGATGCTGGCTGTGACCTATATTTTTCGCATGAATGACCACTTATAGAAGAATGGTTAAAGTCCATTCCTTTTTACTGACATGTGCCACATCAACTATATTGTTATGGTTGGTGCACCTAGTGATGCTAAGCACAATGCATGCTTCAGATGCTGGCTGTGACCTATATTTTCCGCAAGAATGACCACTTATAGAAAAATGGTTTAAGTCCATTCCTTCTGACTGACAAATGCCTTAGCAACCACATGACCATATTGATGCTTTAGTGATTGCCAAAAAAAATAAATGTTGCAAGATGAAGCATAATGTCTTTTTGACATATTCTTGTTTTTGTAGACTCAAAGACAGTTAATAGCTCACCTGACCCAAAGGGTCATGTGAGCTATTGTCATCACTTGGCGTCCGTCTGTCCATCCGTCGTCAGTCCGTCCGTCATCCATAAACTTTTTAAAACGTTAACTGCTCTAACACCATAAGTCCAATTGCAACCAAACTTGTATGGTTGTTCATTAGCATAAGATGCTTAGAACTGATGTAGGGATTTTTGATTGGTCGTAAAACATGGCTGCCATGGCTATAAATAGAACATAGGGGTAAAATGCATTTTTTTGCAAATAACTCAAAAACGGCTACAGATATCAAAATTCTGGCTGGGTGAAAGTAATCAGCACCTCAAGATCTACCTACCCTGAAATTTTGAAGAAAATTCAACAACTCGTGTAGGAGTTATTGCCCTTTTTGTGGATTTTTTGCAAATTTTGCACCTGTTTAGCTCCATATCTTGAAAACTACGAGATATTTGAGAAATTTATATTGCATATTGTTAAGCACATCAAGATCTAAAAAAATATGTAAAAGGGTCAACATTGTAGGACCTTTCCTTTTAGGAGTTATTGCCCTTAAAACGTCAAAATTTGCACTCCTTATTGCATTGAAAACGTTAACTCCCCTGACACTTTAAGTCTAGTTGTAACCAAACATGGTATAGTTGTTTATTAGCATTAGGTGTATAGAACCGATGTGGGGATTTGTGATTGGTCATAAAACATGGCCGCTGTGGTTAAAAATAAATCATACGGGAAAATCACAGTTTTTTGCAAATAACTCAATAACGGTGACAATTTTTTAATATTTTGATTGAGAACAAAAGTGATCAGCACCTCAAGATCTACTAGCTCTGAAATTATGAAGACGATCCAATAACCCATGTAGGAGTTATTGCACTTTTTGTGATTTTTTTTTGCTAATTTTGCACCTATTAAGCTCAATATCTTAAAAAAAATGTAAGATATTTGAGAAATTTAAATTGCATATTGATAAGCTCATCAAGATCATAAAATATGTAATAGGGTCAATGTTGTAGGACCTTTCCTTGTAGGAGTTATTGCCCTTAGAACGTCACAATTGAGCATTTTCACAACATTTCCTCATGGCATTGAAAATGTTGTCCAGTTGGAACCAAACTTGGTATAGTTGTTTATTAGCATTAGGTGTATAGAACTGATGTGGGGATTTTTGATTGGTGGTAAAACATGGCGGCCGTGGCTAAAAATAGAACATAGGGGAAATATCACAGTTTGTTTGCAAATAACTCAAAAACGGTGACAGATTTTTTTATTTCAATTGAGAACAAAAATGATTTGGAAAATCGTGAAATAAGTTGCTTCGTCTTTTGTGATTTTTCTAAGGCCTTTGACAGGGTTTGGCATAAAGGTTTAATACATAAAATGTCTTCGCTTGGAATTCAGGGAAATATTCTTAAATGGCTAAAAAACTACTTATTTATGAGACAACAGCGAGTTGTTCTAAAACAATCTTCTTCGAATCTTCTTCCAATTTCTGCCGGAGTTCCACAAGGTTCAGTCTTGGACCCATTGCTTTTTATAATTTATATAAACGATATTGCTGATAAATTGTTATCCCTTACTAGACTATTTGCCGATGACACTTCAATTGGTTTTTCGAGTTCTGATGAATATTCAATTGAAAGAACTATTAATCATGATCTTAGAGAGCTAAATGAATGGTCGAGTAAATGGCTTATGAACTTTAACCCGCAAAAGACAGAAATACTTATGATCAGTAATAGAGATTTTGAACCGGTTAGTTTTTCACTGAATGGAACTGATATTCCAATAAGCACTACTCATAAGCATCTAGGAGTAACCTTTTCTGATGATGCTAAGTGGAATAGTCACATTGACAACATGATAAAGAGTATTTCTAAACATATTAACGTTTTAAGAAAGCTTAAATTTACACTAAGTAGAAAAAAACTCGAAACTCTCTATCTAACATTTATCAGACCACTATTTGAGTACGCATCAGAAGTCTGGGATAACTGCGGTGTAGTAAATTGCCAACGATTGGAAGGTCTTCAGCTCGAAGCAGCTAGAATCGTCAGCGGACTTCCAATTTATACAAAATTGGAAACCATATATAAAGAATTACGATGGGAAAAATTACAAGATCGTCGTAAAAGAAAAAAACTTTGTCTTATGCATAATATCATGAACGATAATGCTCCAAAATATTTATTGGATGTGAAGCCTTGCACTATTCAAAGCATGAGCACCTATCCGCTTCGAAACGGGAACGACTTGATCTTACCATTCTGTAGACTACAAACTTCGTATGAATCTTTATATCCGTCTACTATTCGGCAACGGAACCATTTAGACTACTCCGTTAGAAACCTAGATTCATTATCTAAATTCAAAAATGAGTTGAAACAAACTTCATCTTTTAAGGACAAAGTTCCAAAACACTACTATTACGGTCCGCGAAAGCTAAACATAATTATGACCCAACTTAGATGTTCTGCTTCCTCTCTCAATTATGATTTATTCAAAGTAAACTTGGTCGCAAACCCTAAATGTCCGTTAGAAATATTCTCTTCGAACACTTGAATTCCTTGAACATTGACATAGATATAGAATTAATAACTTCTGGAAGTGAACTGCTTTCTGAGGATGTAAATAAAAAATCTTCAAACATGTCTTTGAATATATTAAAAAGACAGAAAGATTTCAATTAGTGTAAAAGAAAGCGAGCAGACATCGTTTGTGTGGCTCAGAACAAAACAAAACATTTTATTATTGTTGATATCCTTTCTTATCTATATACACTGATTTTCTTTATTTCGACTGTTAGCTAAAAAAAGAATTATTATGTATGTCGCATGTTTATACAATATATGTTATACTCATTAATTAGGAGAAGACCACGTAAGTTGGTATAATTTGTGTCTCATCCTTTTTGTTAATTATATGTATTCATATGTATTAGCAAATAAAATATGTTTAAACTAAAAACAAAAATGATCAGCACCTCAAGATCTAGCAGTTTTGAAATTTTGAAGAAGATCCAACAACCCATGTAGGAGTTATTGCCCTTTTATTTTATTTTTTTTTTATGAATTTTGCACTTACAAAAATGTTATAAGCTCAATATCTTCACATCTATATATGAGATATTTAAGAAATGTGAATTGCACATTGCTAAGCACACCATGATCTACAAACTATGAAATATGAAATAAGGTCAAGATTGTAATACTGTTTATTTGAGAGGTTATTCCTCTAAGAATGTTGAAGGAAAGAAAATAATTAAAAGGTTTTAAACATATTGTCAGATGACCCTTTCTTAAACTTATGACCCTTTCAATGTCAAATAGATTTTGCCTAATAACCTTTACTTCAGGCACATATGTCAGGTGAGCGATTCAGGCTCCTGGGAGCCTCTTGTATTATATAAAACATATCTTATATTCACAAAAAGTCATAAAACTGATAGTATATTAATAATAATATTTATTGGTGGATTGACAAAAATCCAAATGGCCCGAATGTCAGACAGGAACTGCTGGCCATCAAGCAACTTTCTGCATCTGTAAATGGAATGTAAACCTTTTCAGAAAAAGAGAAGCTGTTGTTTGCTCAAACTTTAAGCTTATTGAGCTCTACAAAAGTCTCCATTGGGTTGAAGTCAGATGACTTCTTACAGGGGGTATGGCCGTTTGACGTAAAAAAACAGTGTTATTGTCTTGCCTGCGACGAATAGTCGCGGAAGGCGAGACAAAGGTATTACTTTCCGGCGGCGGCGGCGTCATAAACTTTTTTGTAAGACTTTTGTCGAAAATGAATTAATTGAAAAGTATAATAGCTAGGCATCTGATATTTGGTATACAGACAGTTCAGGTTATGGTCTACGCAACTGTCACCATGCCGTGTGACACTGACCCCATTTTTCACGCTCCAGTGACTCTGTGAACTTCTGAAAGACTTTTGTGGAAAATTGATTACTTGGAAAGTATAATAGCTAGGCATCTGATATTTGGTATACAGACAGTTCAGGTTATGGTCTACGCAACTGTCACCATGCCGTGTGGCCTTGACTCCAATTTTACGTTTCAGTGACTCTGTGAACTTAGATCTTTTTCAGGTTGAAAAGTTCTATGTAAGACTATTTCTTGAAAAGTAAAATAGCTTGGCATCTGATATTTGGTAAAAAGACAGTTGAGGATATGGTCTACGTAACCATGCCATTTGACCTTGACCCCATTTTCACGCTTCAGCAACTCTGTGAACTTTTGTCTTTTTCGAGTTGCATCCTTTTTGTAAGACTTTAATTTGTGGAAAATTAGTTTTTGAAAAGAATAATAGGTAGACATCTGATATTTAGGATATTAATGAATTAAATTAGGGTTTTTGTGTCTGTCACAATGTCATCTGACCTTGAACTCATTTTTACACTAAATGACTGTTAATATTGTTGTTGTTGTTTTTTTGTGTTCAGTCTTTTATGATCTTTTATGTTAAGTCTGTTTCTCAGTGACTATGATATCTAGAATCATTGTAGTTGGCCCACAGGAAAATCTCAAGAATTAAAGAATGTATAGTTGAATAACTAGGTATTCCAATGGTGCATGCCAGCAGGCGAGACATACTTTAGTGTTAACTCTTGTTTTTTTTATAAAAACAATTGCAGATAAAGAAAAGCTTTTGCTTATTGTGTTGAAGTTGTCAGAAGAAGTCTTTCATGGTTTATGACTCTTTAAAGAGTAAAGACAATGTTTTAGGCATATAAAATGAAAACTACTGCAGATAGAGAAAAGCTTTCGCTAGAATAAAAGTAATATCTATACTACTAAAATAACGAAGCGTTTTTTGTTAGCCGGGTTGCAGCCTAAACAACAAATGCTTTGACTAAGCTTCATATATCAAAAATAGGGAATGGTTGTGCCCTTTGAAAATTTCATTAGCACATATGCAATTATGTCTGCAGTTTGCTAATTAACCTAATTAATTGATTCGGAAACGGTATAGCCGTCATCGTTCCGGAATTACACTCCAGCGGTCAAACACTGTACTAAAAAACGATAGGAAGCGTCCGAGCAGGTAATTGGCGCCCTAGATTAAAAAAAATATTCTTATTTGAAAATAAAAAAAATATGTTACATTTTCCCTACGTGTAAAATTAGTCTCAACGATGTCAATAAATTGACAAAATTGCGTAGCGATTGATTGAAACTTACCTGCTACTGGACATTTGTTTAATTTACAGGTTGGGTAACACACAATAAAAGATTATAATAAAAAATATTGAGATGTGGAATAAGTTAGACTTGCTACAAGTCCCTTTCTTTTTTTAAATTTTTTTTTTTTTTATTTCTCAATCAAAGATAATTGTTCTAATAGGTACTAATTTCTGCAGCAGTAAGAATGTGTTATCAGTAGAGGTTAATTAAGGATAGAACAAATAATACAGAGGGACTTGTAACAAGTCTGCAGCAGTAAGAATGTGTTATCAGTAGAGGTTAATTAAGGATAGAACAAATAATACAGAGGGACTTGTAACAAGTCTAGGAATAAGTGTACGCGACACAGCTCACATAACAAGCGGTAATTTAGAAAAAACACAATGAAAAACTGCCAGTAACCAAAAACTAATAAGAGTTAAATAATACCGTAGAATCTTTAATTTGCGATTAGCACAACCATGTAAGGTCACGCAAATGCAATGTTTTATTGTGTGGTCTATTTTGTAAAGCAACCAACGATTGATTTTCCCGCGAAATCGCGGGTTTTTCCTAGTATAATATAAAATAGCTAATTAAGAAATTCTGCAAAGCTCTCCATTGGGTGGAGGCTTTCGGAGGACCGCTTTTGGGAGTTATGGCACTTAATACGTAAAAAAATATTGTGTTCTAGGTTCATAACACGAAAACAAATTGCAGATGGAAAAGGCCTTTGATTGATTAAATGTTCAGCTACTGGGTGACCCGGTCAAAGTTGTTAGATTACCCCTTTCATGGGTTATGGTTCTTCAAAGGTAAAAAAATGTTTTTTTTATGCTTTTGGATTATAGATTGAAAACATTTCAGTTGGTTGCTTCAAAAAGCTCATCCAAAAAGAATTAAAAGATGTAAAAACCTTTACATCTTAGGATTATTAGTTTCATAAAAGACCCGGAAGGATTATGGGAGCCCATAGAAAAAGACAGGTATTATTTGGTTTCTCATGGATAGTGAACAGACATGGAACAGTACAGTATAAACAATCTTTCTACCTGGGATGTTATCTTATCTATGATCCCCAGTTTACAATCTAAGGTTTTTATTGTATACACAAAATATGCATCAAAATTGTCGAGTATCTAAAAAAAACATATTCCGAGAAGTCAAATGACAGGCACCAACTATCATTTTTTTTTCAGGAGAAGGTGTTGGACTTTTTCTTTGATTGGATATTAGTTAAACATCAATTCAGTATGTTAAGAAAATGTTCATCTTTTCATAAAAACTCTTACTTTGCCCTGCATAATTTTTTATGGAAAATGATAATATCATACAGAGATTTTTGTAAGGTTCGAAAATATTTCGTGCCCAGTAAATTATCTGAGGCCACAGTGTTGTTCTACAAGTATTACTATGTCAGCGTTTTTCAAAAGGTTTATATTAACCTGAGAAAATCATTTCTTCCGTAAATGACTCTTTTCAGTGTGAGATGACCAGGTTGAGATGCGAGCACGTGCAGCGATCTCACACTGGTCAATTAACCAATAAATACCGTCGGTACTGATATTGATCGATGATGTAGACCAATGAAATGCAATGTTATTTTAAATTCTCGGTTTTTAGAATGAAGTCACCTAAGGTTTTAGAATATAAGAATTTCATTTTTACGGAAGAAATAGGTACTTACACGCGTTCTTGGAAAACCGGCAATGATCTTTCACTCGTGATAGAATTTTTTGGGTCTTTTGACTCGGTCCGCTGCGCTCCACTCGCAAAAAGACTGAAAATTCTATCACTCATGAAAGATCAGCCGGTCTTTTCCAAGAACTTATGTAAGAACCTATAAATCTGTTGCCTTGCATTATGTTGTTTTGTATTTGTATTTTTCAAAACCATCATAACCTGTTGAATGTTTCGCAGTAAATTGGCGATTCATTTTTTAGCTGGATTAAATTTACCTCGAATCCATTAAATTTTCAGTTGGATATAATATTATGTTTATAAATTATAGGTCTTTCCTACACCCAGGCAACCGGGCAAGTCTTTGTTTTGCATTTATTAACACCGCTCATGATTTTATTTTAGTGTGCTCCTCATATTCTAGTTCACTCGAAACTTATGATCATTTTTGTACAGATGAAACAAGAATTCATCGTGAGCTGACAACCCTTTTCCAAACTCATCCATCATTTGATTGTTTTTATTCGAAATGAACTCACTTTTCAAACGATAACAATTTCTAAATTGATGAAAAAACTTAAGTAAACAATTCTACCCAAAGTTTCACAAGAATCTACCAAAGGGGCATTTGAATTTAGGGCGCGACCAAAAGAGCAAACCTTATGAAATTCTATTTTAGAAAACCCAACCGTGGGAGTGGGGTTTCTGTTCTCACGGACGTAATGACTTGAACCATATTCACATCCACTATGGGAGGGGGTGTTTCTCACTGTACTCACGGACGTAATGACTTGAACCATATTCACATCCACTATGGGAGGGGGTGTTTCTCACTGTACTCACGGACGTAATGACTTGAACCATTTTCACATCCACTATGGGAGGGGGTGTTTCTCACTGTACTCACGGACGTAATGTATTGAACCATTTTCACAGCCACCGTGGGAGGGGGGTGTTTCTGTACTCACGGACGTAATGTATTGAACCATATTCACAGACACGTGAGACGGGTTTGATATACTGTAGTTCACGCACGCAATCCCAGACTTTTACCGTATGACTTTTATTGTATTCATAGACAATAATGATTTATTCTTGACTTTATACATGAACGGTCAGTAATGACTTTACTGTATTCTTGGACAGTAATGTCTTATTTTTACTGTATTCATGACCAGTTACTGATGACTTTGCCGTATTCACGGAAAGTTGTGATTTTTACTGTATTCATGGACAGTGATGACTTTTACTGTATTCATGGACAATATAACGACTTTCACTGTATTCATGAACAGTAATGACTTTACTGTGTTCATGGACAGTTTAATTTATTTTACTGTATTCATCACAGTAATGACTTTTACTGTATTCATCACAGTAATGACTTTTACTGTATTCATCACAGTAATGACTTTTACTGTATTCATGGTTATGGTGATTTTTACTGTATTCATGGATAGTAATGACTTTTACCTTATTCATTTGGACAGAATAATGACTTTTACTGTATTTGTGGATTATTATGATTTTTTATTGTATTCATTGACAATATAATGACTTTTACTGTTTTTATCATATGAAGAGTAATGACTTTAACTGTATCCATGAACAGTATAATATCAACAGTATAACTGTATTCATGAACGGTACAATTTCTTTTACTGTATTAATGAACCGTGATGACTTTTACTGTATTCATGGATTATGTTGATTTTTACTGTATTAATGGACAGTGATAATTTTTACTGTATTCATGGACAGTGTTATGACTTTAATTGTGTTCATGTACAGTATAATTACCTTTTTCTGTATTCTTAGACAGTATATATAACGACTTTTACTGTATTCATGGACAGTAATTCATTCACAACTAATTCGATATGCCAGGGCTTGTACACATTTCTCAGATTTTTTTATCAGACACCGCTTTCTCCGTAATCGACTATTAGACCAAGGTTATTAGAAAATACGTCTCATACGATCTCTAAATTTTTTTCTTCTTCGTTATCAGCCACTGGTAGAAAAATTCAATATCATGTTAGACGAAATGGTTAGTTCTTGCTTTGATTAGTGTTTGGCTGGTTGGTGTACTGATATGATCACTTTAGCATCCCTAATATGTCATCACAAACCTGTTGAGTTTTGTGTAACTACCGGACCAAACGATCGCAATGGAAGAGGGAGGTTTGGTCCGCCTTAAAACCCACCATTTCTTTTGAAATGCCTATACCAAGTCAGGACCATTGCGATCTTTAATTTTTCTGGTATGTATTCCTTGTTTTATCTCGTCTTATGGACATTTGAGATTGATTCTCCAAGTTGGGTAATTTTGTTATTACCTTTATTGGACAGAATCATGAAGTAGTGACTTTTACTGTATTCGTGTATAAATGACTTTTACTGTTTTCATGGACAGTATAATGACTTTTACTGTATCATGGACAGTATAAAGTCTTTTACTGTATAAAAAGTTTATAACCTTAGTTTGTTTTGTAGTAAATTAAAAGCACGTGATTAAAAGTGAGTGAAAATATATTTATACTTATCATCAGTTCGATTACATAAAATTCTCCCGAAATATTGATAAAATAACTCAATATCACAAGTTTATTTATGCTTGGAAGACTTTTAACGGGACGTTTAAGTCGGGTATTGTTGAGGCCCGTGGACAATACAGCTGGGATATAATTCATATGAAAAATCAAAGAACTTCTTGAAACATAGATGAAAATGCAAAGTATTTTTAAATCTACAAAAGTTGGAAAGAGTGGCGAAAATTTATCCAAAACAGGATTTTTCCGAAGATTTTAAAAAACAAGAATATGTCCAAAGGACATAATGCCTCATCTCGCAACCTCTGGAAAGGACGGACGGAGGAAAGACCTCTTCTTTCGATTTCTGAACAAAGTGTTTCTGAAAAGATCATAATTCATCAAATTATCATACTAGTAATGCATTTAGCATGTTTAAATGAAGTTTCAAACTATATGTTCATGCATTTATTAAATATTTTCCATAATGCTGGAGATTTACGTTGAAAAAAAATAATATAATAATAATAATATTTTATTGGCACAAACACATCAATATTACATGGTTAAGGCCCAATATATATAATATGTAAATACAGATTACAAAGATTTAAATGGAAATACAATTGTATATTTTAAATTTATAGGAACACAGAAAGTTAACATGAAAAGTAGTAATAAAACAACATATAATTCTATCATAATAGACTTTTTCTAATGCTCATAAAGTTTGTAATAAATGTGGCAGTTAATTTAAGGATTTTGTAGGAGTTACTATTAAGTAGAAATGAAATTTTATCATTTTCATTAACTATTTTATTATCATGTAATTTCAGTATATTAGTATTAAATGTGTCTCTTTGGTTTTTAAGAGCTTAAAGAGCTTTAAGAGTTTAATAATAAACTGAAAGATGAATAATGAATATTATAGCATTTGTCAGGGGTTAATTTACAAATTTAGTTTTCTTATTTCCAGCATTTGTGACCATTTGTGGAGAAACGAAAACTGAAATTACCGGAATTTCACCCGAAACTGTACTTGTTCTAACCAATTATTATTACTTCCGGTTTTAAAAGATGTCAAATTTTCCACCACTTCCACAGGTTTTGTGCATTTAATAACTGTTTTCATTGATATCCAATCATCTAGACACATAACAAAGCTCATTAATGATCTTGTCAAACAAAGAAGTAGTTAGATTATGCGATCGCAAGCACATTAAAACACAACAAAGTATTTAAAATTGACAGTTATTATGGGCGTTGGACTTGGAGTCTCTTATTTTCGTTTTGAAATGTTGCTCCTTTAAGCATGTTAAGAGTATTTTTGTTTTCTGTTTCCTTTTTAAAAGTCTGTGGCTACCATCAATCTGTGATAGTATGAGAAAGACATTGCCTAAAACCTCGTGTAGGTACAAAAAAAATCCATTCAATTGAAAATTTTGATCATTGTGAGAAAATTTTGGGCGATGTCTTGTGTTACTATTTCCCCCCATTTTTCTGCAAGGGTAGACAATTTTGAAAACATCAGAGAATTTCAAATCTTTCCACCAATAGGAATATTCTTTCATGGTACTTTGAGTCTCGTGCAAATTGGCAGATTCTGTACATAAGTGAGCTCGCTTCGCTCGCACAATATTTTCTCTTGCAGTGTGTGGATGCATATACAAGTAAGGTAGTACACCATGCACAGTAAAAACAACAAAATTGTTCTGTAAACAGCATGATACAAAAATTATCATGATGATTCCTTCTATCAATGAGACACTGGACTATCAATATAATAAAGTTCAAGCCCTCATTCAGAGGAACAAATATGTTTGCCTTGATTAGCCTAACCAAGTAAATTACACTTAAGATTTCAAGTATTACTAAGAATTTTAGTGATTGCTACATGTACATGTCATGTATTATTATCAGTCTTTCAGTGTCATTTGGCAGACCATCGAATCCAATATGGCTCTTGAATGAAATTATTCCCTCCATTGCATGATGTTATAAATGTAAGAATGAATCTGGAAGGAATGTATTCCCATGTTATGGCTTTTTCTAGCTGGCCGCAAAGGTTTTTTCAGTGGCATTGATTTTGGTCAGACCATTTGTATATAACATTTGTGTGCGAATGTCAGTCTTGTCCTCTTATGACTCTATTACAGTATTGGTTAATTTGGATGATTTAACATAAGTTTGTGGTACATAATCTATAGTCCTAAGACCTTTCATGAAAAATCTTGTTTTTGATCTATGGCATGCAAATTTGAGAATATCAAACATGTCTAAAGGACTTAAAGAGCTACAAACCAACACCTTAATGTTTCAAAGTCCCTCTCCATTACTTCGAACACAACTTTAGCTGAAATCATGGATACATGCATTACTCACTATAACCTGTTGCATTGAAATGAGAGAATCTGAAACATTTATTAATTTGGTATTGAAAATAAAAACCACACAATCTCATGTTCTTGCTCAATTTTATCATGTCAGCAGAGCTTAGATAGCCACTTTGAATAATGGCATGCCTACCTCTTGCTTAAACGTACATGTACAAACAATGTATCTGTGTATATGTTCTTGACATTGACTGACTGATGGGTATTTATAGTTGTGACTATAGGGGAATGCCCCTCTGCATCGACTATTACCTATACAGGTATAGACTCGCTATGCGCCATGGGTCATCCAGCCCATGACACACCACCCCCAGTGTTAGCTGCTCCATAGTATCCTTTGTTCTTTGTTATCGATGGATTCAGGGCCCGTCTTCCACCACGAGGAGGTGCTCAGACAGCTGGTCGGAATTCTGGAAGACCCTTGACATTGTTTCATTGCCTTTAATTTATACAAATGAAGGTGACATTCATTTGTATAAATTAAAGGCAATGAAACAATATCAAGAACATGTACACAGATACATATATGTTTTATTTTGACTTCTCATCTGATATTTTAGACCTATTTCTTTTAATGTTAAGTGATTGCATTCAGAAAGATATTGTGGTTGATCATAATAAAAGTATGTTATTGTGATTTTTTTCCTTCAGATTGCTGGTTCTCATGGACCTGTTTATGAAGGCTACTACTATCAGGTTTGTTTTAAATAAGAAATTCAACTTTATTCTGAAATCATTTCTAAACAAAATTGATTTTGAAGGGAAATAACTCTAGTTGAAACAAATATTTAATTGCATTTTTTTATTACTTATGTATATGTTATACAGGTCAGGGTAATATAATGTTTTCAAAGCATGTTTAAAATCATCAACTTAATTGCAAACATAACATATAAATTTTCTCAAATTTACTGGTTTTAGAAACATGAGAAATAGTTGTTAAGATTGGCATTAAATTTGTTGTTTACATAAATCTGCTTAGGAAAGGCTTGAAATTTTAATTGTTCATTTTGGGACTAAGTTGTAACCATTTGCTACATAAACAAACATATTATAATCATGATAATTCTTGATTGAAACTTTTGTTTATTGATTCCTTTGCATAGGCTGATCCCAATGGCACTGGTAGTATTGGAGCATTTGATGCAGCTAATTTCCTTAAGAAATCTGGACTTTCTGAAACAATTTTATCAAAGGTAAGTTACGTGTGTTTCTTTAGAGATAAAAAATATATTGTATTTGACATTTTTCTTTTTCATTTGGACAAAATCTAACCTCAAAGTTAACCTTCAGTTATCAAGACTAATAGATAAGAAATCAAAGACACACAAAAACTGCTCTACAGAAATCAAACAAATTAATTAAATCTCACAAAGCACTGTTTGATTTGAAGTGAAAAGTTTTTTTGACAATTTTTTAAAATATTGTGGTTTCATTAAATTATTCATGGGGTATCAATTTTGTGTATTTCAAACTTTTCATGAGTGGCCTTAACCCATGAACTTTGATACTGACTCAATGAAATGGAAATTTAACATTGATCTGTATGCTGGAGCCTTCAGAATCACATATTTAAGAATCCATTAACTGATACTTTTTTTCATCAAACCATGAAAATTGGTACCCATGATGATACATGAATCCACAGTAAAAGATGTTGAATGATACTACACATGTAATCAAATACCTGCATTCTCTTCTGGAGCACCTGTGTTTACTCTCGTTACCACATTGTTGATTGCTATTCAGTGGTTTTTTAATTTCTTCGTTTTATGTTGTCTGTTTTATTGTCCTGTTGTCTTTGCTGATTACTGGTTTTGTCTCTGTCTTTATGGACTTTTGATGTTCTGATTCCCCATTAATACCACTGTTTCTTTCTCTTTTAAATCTATTTTGATTTTGTACAAACATGTTTCTTTTTTTGTTGTTGAAGATATGGGATTTGTCAGACCCAACAGGAAAAGGCTACTTAGAAAAGTCAGGATTTTATGTGGCTTTAAAACTGGTGGCATTGGCACAAAGTCAACAGGATCTAAATATACAGAACCTTACAATAGAAGCCCCTCAGCCTAATCTGGTATGTAAATAATGAGCATTTGCAAATAATAATGAGTCTTTACACATAATACATATATAGTATTAATTTTAATAATTGAGATTTTGAAATTTGTGTTTGATATTTTAGTAACTTGCTTGTCAAAGAATCAATATGTACATGTGTGTTTGAACTTCTGTTTTGTATATTTAAAAATAGTTTTCAAAAATCAAAACTCGCACGAGCGAGATGCACATTGTCCATCAAAGGAGGGCGTACGTCATTGAATTGTCATTCAAAATTCAATTTGGACTTTCAACACTTTAGATCCTAGCTTCACTGAAGATGAGATTAATTCTCGAAATGGCCATATGGAGCATCTGAATTGCCGTAGCTCCTAACTCTTACTTTGCTTTGCTTTCGCTTTCGACTTTTGACTTTTGACTTCTATATTTGATAATATATACAGTGTTCTCCCCAGGAATTTTGGATAGCATCACATTTTGCGTAAACAATATCAGGTGTCAGAAAGAAAAAAAATCATGTCGATCGACTTTTCACTATCAATTTATGATAAGTTCTTGACCACATATCATGTATTAGTGTTTTATGATACCCCCCCACCCTCTTCCCTCCCCCCACCCACCCCATTTGATGTAAGTCTACCTTCAAGCTATGGATACTATAGTTCCATATTAAGAAAGAGTTGGAGTAAAACTGATTGTAGCAATTTAACAATGGCTAAAACTTGTTATCTATGAACTCTCAGTGAACTGCATCCAGTTACCAAGGATGGAAGAGGAAAAGACAGGCCTGAAAGCCATTTGCCTGGGTTTGAAGCAATAAAAAAAATAATAAAATTAGCTTTTATTTTTGGCATGAATAAGTTCCCAAGTACAAATGTTTACATTTCATTCACACTGGTTAAGAGTCACTAAGTTGACAGAATCATATAGATGCCAATGGTTCTCCTGCCAAAAGGAGAAAATGCTAGATAAGGTAATGGGAAATTGGGAATCTATTTTTAGACTTCCTGTTTTGACCAGGCAAAGGTCAAACAATATATCTAGAAATCAATATTTTGGAATAACAAATGTAACAATGGAATTAAATCATGTTTCATGAAGGTAAAAAGCATTTTCTTTATTTTGGGTATGGGTTATAACCGTTAATTTAGAATTCAACTGCTCTTATTCTAATAAACACACCTGAATAAAAGCACGTGTGCATATGTTTGTTTTTGTTTTGGTCAAATCCCATTGGTCCTGGTTGGTTGTCCAATAGAAATAATTCACTTCGCTAAAGGTGTTCACCTGCAATCTGCATGGCTAATCATTTCAAAGATCGATATTTCCTAATTAATTGACAAGACCATGATCATTGATTTCTTTGTTAATTGGCTTGGGGTTGTAAATGTGTCAATAACTCAATGATCATCAATCAGTCAATGGCTTCATAAGGACGTCAACTCAATACCTTTGTATTTTGAACAATTTGAAATAGCGTCTCGGTAAAGACTGATAGCATCTCGGCAAATTACGATAGCGTCTCGGTCCCGAGATGCTATAAGGGCCTGGGGAGAACACTGATATATAATAAGTAAATTGAATGATTTATATAGTAAAAACCTGTATGTATTTTTTTTTTCTTCACGTCATTTCATATTCATTTTATCAGGTCCGTCGTGTTCATCTCCGGCCTTGTTTTACTTTATATATCTCAATGATGTACGCCCTCCTAAAGTGCTTGAAAATTCCTTTGTGGAAAGATTCTCCCAGTATTAACACCTTATCGCCCGACTGTTTTGTTATTCTCCGATTTTACTGTTTTTAACAACTTTGCATAGTTTTCGATCCAGTCTGCTTCTCGACGGTTTAGTAAGGGTTTTCTGGTTTTCTTTAGACCCTAGTTTATTGATTTTTATTCCAGTGGCATCTGTGGGCTTCCACACGATCACTTGAGCTATTCATGCGGAAGCCAGATTTGATGGCTGGAAAAATCAAAACTCCCATGAGCGAGATGCACATTGTCCATCAAAGGAGGGCGTACGTCATTGATTTGTCATTCAAAATTCAATTTGGACTTCCAACACTTTAGATCCTAGCTTCGCTGAAGATGAGATAAATTCTCGAAATGGCCCTATGGAGCATCTGAATTGCTGTAGCTCCTAACTCGTACTTTGCTTTGCTTTCGCTTTTGACTTTTGACTTTTGACTTCTATATTTGATAATATATAATAAGTAAATTGAATGATTTATATAGTAAAAACCTGTATGTATTTTTTTTTCTTCACGTCATTTCATATTCATTTTATCAGGCCCGTCGTGTTCATCTCCGGCCTTGTTTTACTTTATTTATTTCAATGATGTACGCCCTCCTAAAGTGCTTGAAAATTCCTTTGTTGAAAGATTCTCCCAGTATTAACACCTTATCGCCCGACTGTTTTGTTATTCTCCGATTTTACTGCACCAGTTTTTTAATAACTTTGCATCGTTTTCGATCCAGTCTGCTTCTCGACGGTTTAGTAAGAGTTTTCTGGTTTTCTTTAGACCCTAGTTTATTGATTTTTATTCCAGTCGCATCTGTGGGCTTCCACACGATCACTTGAGCTATTCATGCGGAAGCCAGATTTGGTGGCTGGAAAAATCAAAACTCGCACGAGCGAGATGCACATTGTCCATCAAAGGAGGACGTACGTCATTGATTTGTCATTCAAAATTCAATTTGAACTTCCAACACTTTAGATCCTAGCTTCACTGAAGATGAGATAAATTCTCGAAATGGCCATATGGAGCATCTGAATTGCCGTAGCTCCTAACTCTTACTTTGCTTTGCTTTCGCTTTTGACTTTTGACTTCTATATTTGATAATATATAATAAGTAAATTGAATGATTTATATAGTAAAAACCTGTATGTATTTTTTTTTCTTCACGTCATTTCATATTCATTTTATCAGGCCCGTCGTGTTCATCTCCGGCCTTGTTTTACTTTATATATTTCAATGATGTACGCCCTCCTAAAGTGCTTGAAAATTCCTTTGTGGAAAGATTCTCCCAGTATTAACACCTTATCGCCCGACTGTTTTGTTATTCTCTGATTTTACTGTACTAAAAATAGTTTTGATATATCAAATCTTTTGATATTACAATCAGTCTTCGATATTGGCCACAGGCCACAAGCCATGGCTAGTGAAAATGCTTGAGGGCCTGTAGAAATGACAACAACAAGCCAATGTTGTCTATACAAAATTTTTTAATAATAAGTTGTCGGGCCTGTGGACCAAAATTTATAGCTCGAAGACTGTACAATGTCTACAAGTCGTTAGCAAATTAGTTTTTATTTCTAAAAAATAAAGGTCTAGAAGTTGGGTCACTCCGTCCGCCGCGCTATAGGGGTGCCTGTCTTGTGTAATCTGAATCTTAAAAACCAAACACTACATCTCTCTGAGATTTTACACAGTGATTACATATATATTGAAAATGTGCACCTCCCCTTTTAGGGTCATTTTATAATTCCATTTAGAAATTAGGGGCCCTAAAGGGGCCTGAAAAGCGACTTTTTTAATTGTTTCCACAATAACTTTTGTTCTGGTTGACCAAATCCTATGAAACTTTACAGTAATGTTACTTACAATAAAAGGAAGAATGGGGATGATTTTTTTTTTTTTTTTTTTGAAATTAGGGGCCAAAAAGGGGCAAAAAAAGAAACTTTTATTAGTTTTCCACAATAACTTAAGTTCTGGTTGACTGATTGCTATGAATTTTTTCAATAATGTTCATTACCATTAAGTAATTGATTGGCATGATTTATTAGGTCTCCTCTGGTTTGTTCTGAAATTAGGGACCTAAAAGGAGCAAAAATCAAACTTTTTTATTTAAGGTCCGATTTTGAAAATTTTTTGCAAGTTAAATTTTGTCATACATGTATATTGGATACAAAATGGAGGATAAATTTCTTCTTGACCCCACCTTTTCTGTTAAAGGGAGAAATTGAAACTTAAATTTTTTGTCTGATTTTGTGTGTGTTTCTTATATTTTTGTTAGATATAAGGGTCTTAAATATTTTTATTTTTAGATATTCATTGTCAGTCCACCATAGGATGCAAGTATCAAAAACTATTTACTGTCCATATTGGGCCTAGAACCTACAGGGTTCAAAGTTTGACGTGCAACACAGGACCAGACATCAATTGGTCTTGTTTTTATGAGTTTTTGTTTGAAAAACTTTAAAGCATATTTTAAGATATACTGAAAATATTTTTAATAATTATAGGGGCCAGTTGATCTTACACCAAGACCTGAACCAGTTGAAAATCCAAATGTTCCATGGAAAGTTTCTGTAAGTTTTACTAAATAAATGGAATAAGCCATTAATGTTCAAAATGGATGGTGAACACAACGTTGTGAGGTTGTAAATATATTACAATATTTTAGTTCTGTCATTAGTAAATAAGGAAAATTAAGCTCTTACCATAACTGAAATATACAAACTTAAAGTAAATTATTAGATTCATGACATTATCATATTTTAAAGTTGAGTATTGTTGCTTTTGGAAGTGTCAGATATTGTAGAAATCTTAATTTCCAAAAGAATATCAAAAAAGAGTTATCTAACTTGCTTTAAAATTTTAAGTTATTCATTTCCTTTGCTAAAAACAACATTAAGCCATTAGATTTACTTGTCATAAAGTTCCTGAGTATTTTTGTTTTTTACATTTTTTTTTCATAAATAAGTGTGTTTTATGTAGAAAGACCAACCATGACAAGTTGTGGAATAATCATTTGCTTTGTATCTGAAGTTTGTAGAATGTGAAGAAATCAAGAATGACAAGTTGTTTCTGATTTTTTTTATATAATCAGTTACTTCATTATGACATTGTAGGCTGTAGAAAAGACCAAATATGACCAGTTATTTGAAAGTCTGGTCCCTGTTAATGGACTCCTGTCTGGTGATAAAGTTAAACCTGTAAGTTGTCAAAGATGATTACTTATATCATTCATAATTGTGGTTTTATTCTTAGTATAAAGATATACTTAAACAAACTATTGCGTGAATCTAATCATGAATTGACATATTTGATACATGCATGACATTCAAAACTTATTTCAAAATGGAATTTTTAATCATGAATGAATTAAGTATCACATTTACATGACTTATCAATTGAAGAAATATACATTCATAGAACTTCATCTATTGAAAATACATATTGTACTTTGTATTTGCAAAGGATATACACAACACAACACTTAGAATTTAGTCAATGCATTCTTTACTTACTTATAAATTAGATGCTTTTGATTTAGTCATTATAGAATATATTACAATTCAGCCACAGAATTTCAGAGAATTTAAACATTTTAGATGCTTATGAATTCCAAATTACCAGTGGATGTACTGGGTATCATATGGGAACTCAGTGATATTGATAAAGATGGATTTTTGGACAGAGATGAGTTTTGTGTGGTATGTATAAACTCAATAGTAGTTGTAGAATGTATTTCATGATATACCAATACTAAAAAAAAACAATACAAAAACAAAGGAGTATGTTTTACTTGAATAATGAGTTTAACAATTGTTGAGATTAATATACAAAAAGCGGAAATATTAATATTAATTGTGGTTTTCATTACTATTTGAAAATTTCTTTGGTCTGACTTTCCCAAAAATATATCACAGCACCTGAGTTCACTATTGTTTCGACTGGAGTTCACGTTGTTGATTGATATTTAGTTATTTTGTGTTTCCATGTTTTACATGTTGTCTGTTTTTGTCCCGTTCTTGTTGGTGTTTACTGGTTTTGTCTCTGCCCTTTCAGACTTTTGACATTCAGATACCCAATTGGTTCCTCTGCTTCTTTCACAGAAGTTCACAACTGTTCATCTAAATCTATAATACACATACTCAACTAATCTTACATGTTTGAATATTTTACACTGAATAAATCTTTTTTTAGTCAATGCACCTAATCTACAGAGCTTTGGAAAAGGAACCAGTCCCACAAACACTACCTCTGGCTCTAATACCTCCTTCAAAGAGGAAGGTTAACCCTATACCTGGAGGGGTCCCAGTCTTACCTGGGGCAGTACCTGTCCTTCCCATGTCCATTGCTGGCAGATCAACACCAACTTTACGATCTGACTCCCCAGCAGTAAGTATGAACTCTTTACCTCGAGGGTCTACCCCTGACTATTGTAGGCAGATCTACTCAAACTTAAGATCTCACTCTTCATCAGAAAGTATTAACCCTATACCAAGAGGGGTCCATGCCTTACCCATGATTTTTGCTCGCAGATCTACATTCTCCATCAATAAGTTATAACTCTAAAATTTTTGGCTTTTTTGCACTTTATTCTTAGTCTTTGAAAGTATAGGGGCAAATAGTGTTCAGGTTTGTTTGTCCTTCACTTTTTCTTTACATCTCAAATTAGGTCTACATTCAAGTTTATGAAAGAACATTATTTCATTGTGAAACTGAATACACATTTGCATCAGGATTAAAACAAACCAGCATCATTATAAAATTGCACCCCCACTATCAAATGTCATTTGGACATATGCTTTCTTTTCTTCTTTATAAAATAAAAGTCCTGTCAAATACACTTATTTGACCTGTAAAATTCATACATGTATGTGTTGGTACACATACATGTATTTACTTTTTCAATAGAATGTTAAAGATTAAGACACAGTTAAAGGTTACACAGAATATATTAAATCACACATTTCTACCATCATTACAGTTAGGAGGACAATGGGTGGTAACTCCCGCAGATAAAACTAGATATGATGCAATGTTTAAGTCTGCTGATGCTGACATGGATGGTCTGGTCACAGGAGGAGAGACCAAGGAGATATTCATGAAGAGTGGTGTACCCAACAATATCCTGGCACATATATGGTATGTGGAAAGACTAAAGTAGTAAGAAAGAGACATTAATACAAAAAAGAAAAAAAAACCACTAAGCAAACACACTGAGATATTATATTTCTGGAGAGTTTTTCTCAGAAATCTAATGTTCATATACATTTATGTTTCAACAGGCATGGGCTTTATAATAGAATATAATAAGATGTGAAATAATTGTACATGCAACACATTCTACAATATAAACTTCAATTTAAAAAAATCTGCAATGGAAAACAGCCAGCAGCATTCAATATGACCAGTGGTCACTGCTTGCTGTTTGCAATTGTCCCTAGATCAAAAATATGAATTGATAAGTTTCTATCTATAAGGAACTTATATATTTTACATAGTGAAACAAACCTTTACCCATTGAAAAAATTGGAATTAAAAGAAAAGTATTTTAAAGATTTCAACAAGATTGCATTGAATGTATAAAGTTGTAAACTTAAAAAAAAAAAATAACAAGAATATGTCCAACAGACATAATGTCCCATCTTGCAACATTTGGGACGGACAGACAATCAGACTTGAAACCTATATGCCCCCTATTTTTGTAGATAGGACATGAGAATTATACATAACTATTTAATTTCACATCTTTTTTATAGGGGTCTCTGTGACACCAAGGGACTGGGAAAGTTAAACTCGGAACAGTTTGCCCTGGCCATGTATCTGATAGAGAAGAAGATGAAGGGTATAGAACCACCTTCACAGCTTACTCCAGATATGATACCTCCTTCTGTGAGGAGTTCTACAGACACTGCTGCTTTTGGTATCACAGTACGTATGTTAAAAACTCTGAGAATCATAATTAAAGGTGCTTTTACTTTATAGTAAGTCTCCTCCAAAACACAATTAAGTTCTACCAGATATGATAATGTTGAACATGATACATTGTTTCTTCTATTTTTTCACAAAAACTCAAGTAAAAGTAGGAAATAGTCTTTTCAAAAGATTGAAAATTAATTAAGGCTCACTGCCACATACACTTAGTTCAAGTGCAATAGTAAGCATTTTGATACATAACATTGCAGCATTTCAAGTGTATGGTTTTATGAATTTTGAATTTTCAGTTAAACTTTGAAGACAGGGGAATACTGTCATACCTGTGCCTGTCCGTATTTCTGTGGTTTCATGGTTCTGTAGTTCCATGCTTTAGTATTTCCGTGGTTGCATAGTTTTTAAGCTAGAGAGTCAATCCTGGCCATTGGCTCACAGATTCTTGCTAATAAATTCACTACATTTATTTTAGGATACTACCAATGCTGGTCCATTTAGTCATGTGGCTGATTTCTCTGCTATCAAAGAATTAGATGTGATTCAGAAAGATATAGAAGATATGAAAAGGTAATGTAAGAAAAATTCAGTAGGGGCTATTCAATTTAAATTGACGTGGGACGGGGGATGCAGTTTTTATATTTTTCTGTTGTTGGGGGTTAAAATGCCTTTTTTGAGGAAGTGTATTGATTTTTTTTATATTTGGGGGGGAGGTCTTGAACAAAGTGTGTCCCCCGTCCCCCACATCAATTTAAATGGAACAGCCCTAGGGTTTAAGAAAGCCAGAAAACTTTTAATAAACTATTGAGACTGGATCCATATTAAAGGGCAAAGTTATTAAAAAAAATTCAAAAATGTCTGAAAATTACAAAATAGTTGGGCAATGAGGTACTTACACTGAGAGAGTCTTTCCATGGAGGATTTCCAGCCACCTGGGAGGAGCACATCATCAAAACACATAAACCTGTCTTAACCAAACTGAATTTATAGTCTTATCTATATTTTTGTACGTTTTAAACCTGTATTAACCAAAAAAACCATGCTTTAGTTCCAAAAGGGGTAGTTCAGTCAGGTTTTCATTTTATTTTTTAAGTATAAGCATAATTACATCTTTAATATGAAAGAAGCAATAAAGACACAAACGAAAAGATGAAAATTTAAACAACATGAAATACTGTGGTTTCATTATTATTCCTCATGGTTTTCATGGGTGGCTTTGATCCATGAAATTTAATTCCCCATAAAAAAGAAATTTTGCATTCATCTGTATGCTGTAGACTGCAGAACCATGATCTTAAAAATCCACAAACTGATCCCTTTTCATTAAACCACTAAAATTGATACCTACAAAAATAAATGAATCCACTGTAATGCAAAAACTTTCAAAAAATTATTACTCTTGATTTAAAACCAACATTTGAATTAACATTTATATTCTTTAAGGGAAAAATTGAATTTAGAGCGAGATGACTTACAAACCGAGGCAGATATTAAGATATGTAATGGTGAAGTTCAGATGTTACAGAAAGAGTTAGATAATATGACCGCTACATTACAACAGTTAGAAAGTCAGAAGAAAGAAGCTCAGAAATGTCTCGATGAACTGGATGAAAAGGTTTGTTGTTTGGTGTTAACAATTGTTTGCATTTGAAATTAATACCCAGGGTAAACCAAGTAGGAAAAAAAGTTGTTAACTAGGGGTAGAACAAGATTGGAAAGATGTTCTGAGTGAACACTTTTCTATAGTCATGTTCTGTTTCTATTTTTAAACCTGGGAATTTCTAATTCGCCCAGTATGTCACAAGTACATACAGTGAAATATGTTAAAACAAAATCTCTTTATGGTTCAGGATTTTAGGAGATGATGGTTTGTGGAACAAATGTACATCACACAAAATTCATAAATCTTCAGTGGAAAAGAGTTCAATATAGATATACATAAAGCATGTGATATATACAAAATTTTAAGTAAAAGGGTCTAAAAACCCTGCTTATTGTGGACAGGATTTCAGTTTAAGAAACCTAAAATTGTGTGATGTATTTTTTTTGTCCATCTTGTTATTGTTTGTTGAAAATTTACATGTATCTGGTTCAATGAAACAAGTTTTTAGTTTCTTATACATAATGTATGTTCCTTAATGTGCTTTGTGTTTTAAAAGTATGTAAATCTTGTTTTATTTCTAATCAAATTTTAGGTACACAAATATACGTTCTGTTTTTCAGAAATCTGACTTTACTGCAAATGTTCAAGAAATGAAAGAAAAATGTGAAAAGGAAGAAACAGAAATAGAAAAACTTAATTCTCAGATAGACAATCAAGCACAATTTATGAAGGTAAAGTAAATAAAGTACTAATAAGTTATTCGAGGTAGGAAGTAGGAAAAAAGATCAAATTTGAAAGAACATATGAGTACAAGTTATATATGAAGGAATGGATTTGAATACATCTATCTAACTCACCATCCATTTATTTATCTTTTTTATCTAACTTATGTATTGTTTATTGAGAGCTAAAGAAGTGAGCATGGGAAGCCATGTGGTCTAAGGTGATGGTTATAATACCACACTAGGCATCACTTATCCGTAACCAATGCAGGCAAAAGTTTAATTTTCACCCTGGTATTTACCTAATACTGAATTTTCAAACCTGTATGCAGTTAGGTTCATTACCTTCCTGCCCAAGGTCTGTGGTTTGCTCCAGGTTCTCCACCATTAGAACTGACCAGTGTAAATGACCCATGTGTGTTTAAAAGGGTGTTACACCCTTACATTTACTAACTCACAAGAAATAAAGTATTATTTGCTGGTTTTAATGAAAACAAATACAAACCTAATTTGTAAGTGTTGATTGAACGGTGCAAAGCTTAGCAGACATTTAATAATGCAACAAAAATAAAATTATGTCCGCAGCATTTTATAAAATAATCATTGAAGCAAATTTATGTTCCTATGTGAACATATTTTTTTTTCCAAATGTTTTATTTTTTCCATTCCCTTTTTTTTAGAACCAAGAAGAAGAATTAGATAAATTAAAAAAAGAACTGAATAGTTTACGTGATGAAGAAATAAAATTAGAACAACAAATTGACGGAGGAAAACAACAGTTAGAAATGTTTTTAAAATCAAAACAAGAAATAGAAGCTAATGTTAATCAGGTAAGAATGAGTAATAAACTAATAAAAAAAATTATATATTTCAAACTTTCTATGTTTTTATGGTGGGCTTAGTTTTATCATGTCATGTCATATTACTTTTGTTTCACAGGAGAGAGACTGTCCTTGGGGGGAAGTAGCTCACTCATCCTAAGTTATATTGAATGAACTTGAATTTTTGCTTATCAGTTATTTTATGATTATTGCAATTGCAATGTTTATAAAACTGCAATTTTTATTTTTATTTTAAAATGTTATATAGGAGAAAATAAAGTTAAAACAGTTGGAAGATAGACTACATTCATCAGGAGGTATAAATGGTGAAGTTTCTGGGATCATGTCTTCCAACGATCAATTTAGTACTACTGCAACAGTAAGTTATGTTGTATAAAACAAAAAACTTTAGAGTAAAAGTGAAGTTTTCAGCCATTGTTGATATTTGAACTTAAGATAATATTCTTACTTACAGTTTTTGTCTTGTCTGCGAAGCAGAGCAAGACATTGGTGTTACCGATGGTGGTTGCAGCGTCAACTTTCAATGTTAAAGTTTCATGAGCTTCTCATTATCTTAAGAACTATAAGTCCTAGGTTGATGAAACTTGGTATGCATATGCCCCAGTAGAAGATCCCCATCATTGACCTTGTGGTTTTTCTAGTGGAATGTTAAAGTTTTTACGCATTTCCATATCTCAAGAACTAGGTTGATGAAACTTGGTATGTATATGCCCCAATAACAGCTTAGCCTAGCTGCAACCCCATCTTTTGACCTTGACTTTGATTTCTTGGTTGGGTAACTTTGATAATTTTAATACATATAATAGCAATGTTGAGGTTTCACATGTATGAGGAACTATAAGCTGTAGGTTTATTCACTTACAATCCAGCATCTTATTCTCCTAGGTTGCTGATATTGGTAACATGCTTTATATTAAAAACGAAAGAATATGGAATATGTGCAAGAAAGACACGATCCACATATTGATATTATTTTAATGAATGTTAAAAAAAACCATTCAATGCGTGTGAATTATATTGACATGTTCTGTGGAATGTGTTTTTTTGGATCCATCAGACATCTACTTCCTGTGTACTGAAAACTTGAAAAAGTTTCCATTACACTTTCTATTCAGTCATAACTCAGCAATTATTGATCCTAGGTTGCTGATATTTTGAATAAAGCTTTATGTGGACATGATGTAGGATAAGATCTTAACTCCATTGGACATCTTCTTACTGTTTTGCCAAAAACTTTATATTTAACAGAAGACATTCATGTAGTTGCGAAAGCAGGAGTATCACTTGCGAGCATTGGCTCAAAGATTTCTTGTTTAATCCTCTCACAAATTTTTTACAATTTTAGAATTGTTGCATTTTTTCAGATTGGAAGTCCACACAGTACAGTGAGTGCATTAAGTATTGGTTCCAATTTAGATGACGATCCATTTAAAAACAAAGATCCCTTTGGTGGAGGAGGGGGGTCAGCTCAATCAGATCCATTCCAAAGTGAAGACCCATTTACTGATGGTGAGTATCAAGAGTTATTGAGACAGCCATTTAGAAATTTTAGTTAATTTCACTTCAGTCAGGACTTACCATATAGCGATGAATTAATATTTGCTTATTTTGGCTGGATGACAATAATCGCAAAAATAAAAACTGGTAAATATTTATCCAACACAAATCATATACCAACACATTCACAAATTGCGAAATAAATCCTGCAAAATATGGTACTTTGATTTGAAAGTCCTAGTGTTTAGGTTGTTTTACCTAGAAATCTCATTTGTGTTTGTTTTATTCTTTCCCTCTTTCATAAAATGTTTCAAGTTATATTGCTTTTTCAAGTTAAATTTATGTTGGTAATTATTCCTCATGACATAGAGTGTCTCTGTTCAAAATATGAAATGTTTGTCAGACATATTTTAAAATGTCATACCTAAACATTTGTCTTGGCTTTGTTCAAGCTAAAGAAAATCTTCCCCATTCAAAGTTTGATGATGCATTAGGGCCATTTTATAACAAGATCTAACAGACCTCTTCATTTTCAGGTGATCCATTTAAAGGTAGTGGGTTTTCATCAGATCCATTTGGTAGTGAGGATCCTTTTAAAAGTTCTTCGTTTGAAAATACAAGTTCTTCTTCTAGTAAAGTAGGTATTCAGTGGAATTGATGTAGTTATATTGAAGGAATTTATCAATGTGTTAATACAGTGACTCACTCACAAGCTGAACAAATTCAAATGTTAGGGTTTTTTGCAGGTTTTGATACATTGTAGTTATAAATTCCTTCAAAATGATACTGATTGTGTATTAATTTCATAAAACCTTTGATCTTCAACAATAATTTTTATGCCCCATCTATGAAAGTATGGGGCATATAGTGGTCAATCCATTTGTCTGTACGTTCGTCTGTCTGTCCTAAATGTTCTAAGATGGGGCATTATGTCTTAAGGATATATTCTTGCTTTTTCAAAATCATTGTTGATCAAAGACATTTAATGTCACAACTGCAAAGTTTGAATTATTTTAAAAGACTTTTCAATAGAAGAGGAAGATATGTTGCCATAAAACTTTGTTCAACCTACCATTCACTCCCAATTCTTTAATATCTCTGGTATGCAACTTCAAATGTACATTATTTTGTCTGCTTTTCTTGCTACCCCGTAATTTTGTTCTCACCTGTAGCAGTAAAATGCTTATTGTACCCCGCCGCAACGGCGTCGGAGGGACCTAGTATTGGTCTCCATCTGACCATCTGTCCGTCACTACTGAACAGATGTTACTGAAACTTTACACACTGATAGGGTACTATTAGTAGGTGATCATTCCATATTTGAAATTTTCAAAATGGCTGTTGTTTCCACGGGGAAGAAATGTCAAAATATAGGACATTCAATATCTCAGTTACCTAGGTGCACAGGGTTCTGAAATTTTGTAGGCTGATAGAGCAAAAAGTACTCTATAATAATATGGAAATAAAATTTGATGCGATATTTACGGTTTTTGAGTTATTTATGAATTTGTGATTTTTCAATCCGAAAAATGGGACTTTGTCAAATGTTTTTGTGGGTGCAACTCCTCAGATACTACTGAACGGATTATGCTGAAACTTTACACACTGATAAGGTACTATTAGAATGTGAGCATCCCATATTTGAAATTTTCTAAATGGCTGCGGTTTCCATGGAAACAGGGAAGAAAGGTCAAAATATAGGACATTCAAAATCTCGGTTACCTATAATAAGAATAAGAATAAGCATAAGAATGGCTTTATTTCCAATCAAGGGCCCTCAAGGCCTATATGCACAGGGTTCTGAAATTTTGTTGGCTGATAGAGCAAGAGGTACTCTATTATAATACGGGGAAAAAATTGAAGCAATATTTACAGTTTTCGAGTTATTTCGAATTTGTGATTTTCAGGCCCAAAAAATGGGACTTTGTCAAACATTTTTGTGGGTGCAACTCCTTGGATACTACTGAACAGATGTTGCCGAAATAGTTCTATATGGCTGCCATATTTTGTAATTTTTTTTACTTTCACTGGTTTCCTTCCTCATTTTAACTGAATGATTTCGTCTCCAAAACAACCTATTTCTATCGTTTTCTCAGAGAATATATCGCTCTAATTTACATACCACACAACTTTCATGCGGCGGCAGGGGACACATGGCTACGCGTAGCAATCTTGTTTTGAGTAAGATATCGACTAATTTCCAGAACATGTACTTACACGTCAATTATTACTCTACAACTGCATGACTGAAAAACCAGTGCCCTAAATTTTGTACATGAACAGAACTTGTAGAACAATCTAAGATTTTGTCATGTTAATTTTTTCATTTTATTTGTGATTTCAGAATGATGCTTTTGGCAGTATAGATCCTTTTGGTGGTAGCTCTATATCGTCTTCATCATTTAGTAGTAAAAATAATGATTCCTTTGATGCATTTGGAATCAGCAGTAATAAACCTTCAGTAAGTTTTCAGTAGGGTTTACGTACACTTTAGAAGCTCTGTCATTGTCTGTGTTACCCTACTTTGTTAGATGTATAAGATTTTAGACATTCAAGTCACAAAATAATGCAGTAGTTTATGTAAAGTAATAAAGGTCTAATAATTTTCTTAGTCATTGTTTAGAAATTACCTTTGAAAAGATATACTTCTTACTTTTTCCCTAATAAATTTCTTTCTATTTGTATGTACTATAAAAAAGCACACTGTCACATTTCTGTATAAAGCATGCTTTACGTATCTTGCAAATGAAAAAGTTTCAAGCATGGTTCAAACTCCTTTAAAATATTAAAACATATGGTTGTTTTACATTTATGAATTTCTCAAGCTATTAAATAACTTTTTCTTTCTTTTCCTAGAAACCTGGTTCTCTATTTGGAGATGATGATCCGTTTGCTCCTAAATCCTCCCCCGCTAAAAAAGGACCTCAATCTCTAGCTGTATCCTCCAAAGATAACAAGAAGAAGCCCCCTCCTCGACCTGCACCCCCTAAAGGCAGAACTCCTAGTCCTAACCCAATCAAAGCTGCATCTAAAGCATGGGATGATCCATTTGCTGGGAACGATCCATTTTCTGGATCAGGGGGTCCCAAGTCAACAGGAAATGATGCATTTGCTAATTTTGCTGATTTTAGTCCAGGAAAGGTAAGAATTTAACTAAAACTGTAACTTAATTCATATAATAAAGAGATGATAGCTTTCTTGTATAGTAAAAAGGCATTGCCATTTCACGACAAACATTACTCAGGAATATATAGATTTAGCAGAAAACAAGTTTCAAATGAGAAAAAAAATTAATATGTTATTTTCCCACCTAGGAAAGTCTAGGGGAATTATATTGCTGGGGTCTATTTGTCCATCCCAAATCAGGTTTTGTATCAGGTTGAAGTTACTTTACCATGAAACATGTCTTTTGAACTTATTCCTGTTCAATGGGTTTTTGACATTGATCATATTTTGATATCTTGGGGAAAAATATGGCAATCGTATATTTGTGGGGATAAAAAAATTTGGGTTAGAGCACAAAACTGAATTGGTGGGGACAAATTTTCCTGGATTTTTTATTGTGATCTACACTCTTCAACTAAATATTTTAAACTCATGGGGATTTAATTTCGAGGATTTTTCATACCCACCAAATAAACAAAATTTAATCCCCCACGAATATTTCTGCTTCTACAGTATTTAAACTATTTTTAAAGGTGTTACTGTGAAATTACTTTCTAATGCAATATAAATTTTATGGTCATATGTTTTCTTGCTTTTCACCATGTAATAGAAAAAAAATCTTTTATGATAATTTAATGAATAACAGTTACTGCATGACCTGTATATGTATATTTCTTCTCTTATTTTTCAGTTTGATGACAAAAATGTATGGGGGAGTTGAGAAAAGACGAACAAATTCTGACGGTTCAATCAATGCCAACCCGTGCTACACATGTGCAATATTAGTTCTATTTGTTGTGTACGAAGATTAGAATGGTCGTTGTTATTGATATACATTAAATTCTATATATAGTTTCAAAGTCTCAATAGCGTGATAGTTTAAATATGTTGCTGCAACGATTTTATTTGAAATGGCAAACAAAAAATGCAATTACATATGATATGTATATGTTGTATAAGATAAACAGTATTCATGCAATAGGAGGAACTATATAGAATTCCTTTTTTATAAAATTACTTATAAGACATTTTTAGGTTGTTGTGTATTTGTGTGAAAGGTGATTTAAAGTTGTAGAGGAGCAAATAGTATTGTAATTTTCTTATAAAGTTATTACATATGATAAGACTGCAAATATTGTCTAATGACAAAAAAAACCTGTATAATTTGAAGAATATATAATTATAGCCCTCGTCAAAGATGAGGGGCTAAATCTAGATCTTTTACCTTTATTTGTAGTTCTTGCACACATCGACTCACAGATTTACTTGTTCTATACATCTAAACATGACCTTAAATAATAGCTGAAGGGTGATGTAAAAGAGTTTTTTTATTTAAACTTGTTAAGTTGTGTTTCGTTGTGTCAAAATAGGGTGATGTTGTCAAACATTTTTGTGTTTAGAAATGTAAAGTTATGTATCGCTGTGTCAAAACCATTTTACAAGATACACTTGATATATTATAAGTCAATTGTTTATACATAGGCCTTTTCCAGGAAAAATGGACAAAGAAAACAAGCCTTTGTTCACAAATAAGTATAGGGTTTGTTCAATATCTTTCAGTTAAACTGATATCTGAGCCTCTTACTGGGTTGCTTGATTACCTGATTACTGAGATATTTTTAATGTGATTACTTGATTACAAGTCATTTTGTAGTGATTACTATATAGGGGGAAATTTTCTCGGAGGTTCTATATTTGGGACCATTACTGTATCGTGAAATTTAGAACCCGTGTTAAAAGAAAATTACCATGTTTTGTATTGAGAATATTATTAAATTCGGAAAATAAATGTTCGCTTAAATAACAACTTAGTCATTTGGTATGAAATCTGCATGCCACGAAAATTACCCGCTATAAAGTATTTGTTCCAACACCCCCTTCTTGAATACTTGATAACCACTTTTTGAGGATAATCACTGGATTGAAAAGAACATGAAATTGTATAAATTATAAAATTTTGAAGGGCAGTGACAAATTTGAGCAGTTTTTCAGTGGTTGATTTGCCTATTTTAAGGTAGGTGTTTTTCCTTCAAGGTAAAAATCTGACGATGAATAGCTCTACCTTTTTCATAGAAAAAATGACCAGAGAAATCAACTTCAATTACATTCAGTAGAAGGATTTACCTGATGTTTTCCAAAATTGTGTTTGCATTTTACTAAAGTTACAGTTTATGAGATATGGCTGTAAATTTGAAATACCAACATAAAATTAAGTTTTTTGTCTTGTGACACTAGAGTAATACTTCTTTGTATTGACATCATATATGCATTATTTCCAGCAAGACAAAAGAAAGTCTTGTTAACACATGCTTAAATGCAAAAGGTTGTTCATGAATTTGGCCATAAATATATTCAATAATCTTTAATCAATATCAAGAAGTTGATACAAAATAAATAGAATATTAAGCTATTAACATTTTTTTTTAAGTAATTTTTCTTAGAATGAATATCTAATTACATTGAACAGAATAAAATGCTAATTGTTAAATAGTAATAAGCATTATAAAATGGTCATTCATACATGTATTTGAATGCAGTAACATTCTAGTAATTGACGTAAATGAGTGTACACAATTTGTAATATTCAGATGAAAAACAAAGATACTGCCAAATTTAATCATCAATTTCATCATTATTATATCATTATATTCATTTATCATAATACACCATATTTATCATATATCTATTATGTATTCTCATTTTTCATTCACCAAGTGTTCAAGAATAGTCATTTCGTACAACGTTACACTTGAGATTTTTATTTGAGAGCTGTGCTTTCATTTGTTACTTATTTTATTGTGATATCTATGTATTCCAATTTTATCTTAGTGTTCTTATTTTTATCCATGTTTGTGGTATAAAATATGATTTCATGTGTAAATATTAGGAATAAATTATGCATAATTCAAAACCAATTTATGTGTTGTATTAATGGCCGATCTATGAAAGTAGGGTCTAGGTGGCATATAGTGTTGGCCAGTCTGTTCATTCATTTGTTCGTCTGTCTGTCCAAAATGTTGCCAGATGTGGCATTATGTCTTTTGGGCCTATTATTGTCAATTAAATTGCAAACATTCTGCCTAACTAAGACTCCACATCAAGAATGCAGAAGCAATTTAGCTTCTATTATGTCTGTCTATCCATCTAACACTTTTAAAAAATCCCAAAACTATAAAGGGCACTGATCAATTATCTGAAATTGTATAAAATGATTTAGTACTGTTAAAATTTCATGTAAATCCATCTAATATATTGGAAAAAAACGGGTGTTTCTTTTTGCACAGGCCCTTACTGACTTTGTCAGCATTCTAGTGTTGAGTTGTGAGACCAATGATTGATACTCTCATCTTGCAAGAGGCACCAAAATAACAAGACAAATGTCCAAAAAACACTCTCAGATATTAAAAAGTTGGCCTGTATTGGGAATGGAAAAAGTAAAACATTTACATAACTTTGATTAAGAAATAAAGGATTAGAACAGGCACATATAAATAATGATAGAATTGAACTATATTTTGTTGCGGTCCATACCCTATCATCTAATCATCTTTGTCTTACTTATTTAGTTACCTTGATGCTAAAAGTAGGGCAGTCATTAAACATGTGTTTCAAAATTAGAATTTTGAATAATATCCCTAAATGTAATAAGCAGGTGGAAAAAAGTAGTAGCTTCTTAACATAAATCAGAATTTATAGCTCTTCAAGTAAACAGATTTAAATGATAAACACTGCCAATTTTATTGCCTGTGTTTCAAATAAGTAAAAAGATAAACAGTTGAAAGCAAATTTAATTAACCTTTTGACAGATTACATGGATTTTATAGTATATACATTTGATAATTATTACTTTACTGAGTTATTATGTAACAATGTTTACAAATTAAGATCAAATAAATATTATGTAATTTTGAGACGGTGGTTTGGCAAGATTTAAACATTATTCTATTGCGTTTTGCTGAAAAGGCATTATTACTAATGCTCTTTTTGTACTTATTTTCGTATAGCTATTTCATGATGGTATATCCCCATTGCAGTTCAAGTGTCTTAGTTCCTCCAAATTAAGGTCTCGGTTGTATTGTTCTGGGTTTCTGTCATATTTTGATATATCCTCTCTCCTCCAATTTGACACTAAACAAACTATCAAGCATACCATAACAGATATGGCAATCGTAACACTTATTCCAAGAAAAACTGGCAATGCTGAACTTGCTTCCTCCGAAAACTGTGGTTCTGTAAAAAAAAACCAACTGTTAATTATTTCAAAGTAACTTGAAAATAAAATTATTTTCAAGGATTTCGCGGTCAGTCATTCTAAAAAAAAGAGATTTTTTCTATGAAATAAATAGAATATTAGACACGAAACGTGAAGGTAAGTACCTGTGAAGTTTATTTGTATCGTTTATATCGGGGAAAAAAAGAATCTGCAAAAATTAGTAAGTCTATAGTATTTATTTTGATGTTCTTTGATTCAATTTTAAAACGTTTTATACTTACCAAACTTTTTTTTAACTTGACCCTCTTGAGTACAATGTTCAGAGATTTTTGTCAATTGCACATTAAAGTCTGTTTTAAGATTCTAAAGCTTAGCTGTAATTATTAGCAGACATGCTCTTCAATACCTTGTGAACCTATTTGGGCTTATTTAACTTTGTTGTAATTTTGATTTCTCTCTACTTAAAAGGTGTTCCAAATTTCACATCAAAGTGACACCATTCAAAACCATTTCGGTAACTGTGTTAAGTTTTGCATGCACTTAGTTCCATTTATTCAAATGCATGCAAGCTTAATTACAAAGCCGATACCTAATTCTTAAAAAGAAACAAATAAACATCAAAGAGTTTAAAATAATCTTAACCAATTAATGTGAATAGAGACAAGCTCCTAACCCATTCCTCATTTTCCCGGTGCAATTTCAAACTCATTTACCCGTTTAGCATTGTTTTTCCATCTCACTTCTCACTTCATCCTAGTTTTATTTTATCACTTCATGGTCCCTTTTCATGATCATCTTCCTGATATACCAAACTCGCGCTGCTTTTGAATTATAGAAAAATACCTACGCTATCAAACATATTTGCCCAATATTAATGCATGTGACATCCTTAATAACAAGAGTATGCCCAAAAGACATAATGCCCCATCTTGCAACATTTGGGACGAATGGACAAACACAAGGACGGGTGGACAAACAAACGGCATCGGACCCGAATGTGCCCACTACTTTTGTAGATGGGGCAAAATATTAAAGTTCATACCTGATGAAACAATTGGTTTACAATGGCTTCCTTGATAGCCAGATTCACACCCTCCTTTACATATCCCTGTGGTGCTATTGCATGGTTTTCCAGATTTACATTTTCCACATTCTTCTGTACAGTCATTTCCATAGAAACCACCAGGACAAACTGAGAAATAAATCTATGGTAAATAACCACGATGAACCGATGAGAAATATATTTTTCTTACATTAAAATGCATTTATAAAAAAAAAAAACAAAAAACAAATTTGAATAACATATATGGTTGCATTTGTGCCTCGTGTGATTTTTAACTTCGGTTAAGGGACCGACCATTTAACTTGAAAAGGGGGGGGGGGGCTTGTTTTTTTCCTAAAAAATATTCTGAAAATAATTTTGGATGTAAAAAATAGTTTGGCAGCTGAGGGTAAGAAAAAAAATATTCTGAAGAAGGATTTCTGCCATAAAAAATAATGCTGATAATGAAAAAAATGTTCTGTCGCGACGCCTTTGAAAAATAAATTCTGATCAAAACAAAAAACCAAGCCCCCCCTTCAAGTTAAATGGTCCGTCCCTAAGAGGTCATCGCTATGAAAAACAGCATCCTAATTTTGTACATGGGACATTTTTTCTCTAAGCGATGAAGCCTTTTCTTCTGCAGAGTGCAGTGTTTATACGTATTAACTATATACTGTAGATTCCTCTCCAAAAAGACATTTCGTTTTTTTTTTTAATTTCATGGTTTGCACGTGTTACTAAATGTAATCAATGTAAAAATAACTCGTCGGTGGATTCTTAATTTCGTGACACCTTCGAAAACCACGCAAATTGATACATCACGGATAATTATGAAACCACAAAACCGATGCATAATACACACCATCAAAGCATCTATCTCCCGCCCATCCTGGCTGACACTTATCGGTACAATAACCGTTTGTAGGATTGCATCTAGAATTGTTACAGTGGCCACAATGCTCATCACATCTTAAACCCCATAGGCCTTTTGGGCAATCTGGTTAGAAAATTTAAAATGTGGAAGCCATTTTTAAATTAATAGCAAAATGATATAATCTATCGAACATATATTGCTTAAGAATTCCGTAAAGAAAGACAAAACAAGGAGACAGACACTGATGACAACGAGCAACCAGCAATGTTAACTCCCATTGTTAAAGTAAACTCAGGTGCTTCAGTAGGGTAAGCAGTTCCTGCTTGTTACAACGCACCTGTCGTGCCGTTAATGCTTAATAGCACAGGATATCAAATCCGATAAAGATAAAGGAACTCTTACAAACCAGCATATTTGCTCATCTGAGACATTAAACTTCTGAAATTGTCTACGTGCTATTCAAATAAATAAGTATTTTCAAAGTCTTTTAAATATTTATATCTGGATGAGTGTTTGAGAAATTGTCAAAAGCTTCTGGTATTCAAGCAGAATTGTGTCATGATCAAAAGGTGGTCATATTTACTAAAACTCAATTTTCTAACCTAGAGGGCTTCAAATTGGAACAGTCAAAAGGACATATAGACCAGGTCAAGAGACACAGATGTTAATCATTATCAAATATTGTTAATTAAGCGTAAAATATTAATTGAAATCAATTAATTAGGAAAATTATTATTCTGGTATACTGATATATGTCGAGATAGGGATAAAGTATTCGAGCTACTGATTTATGAATTATAATCTACTAGTATTTCATAAACTTGGATCTGATAAACAGCTGTGTACCCGGGTGTGTACCAGAATGTTATTGATACTTCGGCGAAGTTTATTAGTTAAAACTAATACCTTGCTTTGGAATAATTGACAATTAAGCAGACGCGATATGTGAAATTAAATTAGAACATGCTTATCTATATAAATAAACAGATAAATGTAGAAAATAATGGTTTTGACTTCAATCATATCGCTTCTGAGATGGTTGTTACTTCTATGATAATGCATAAGAAATGCTGAAAAAGCATTGGGTGGCTTTTGGGAATAGAATGTCTTCATCAGAATTTGATTTTACTTATAAAAACAGATAAAACAACTGAGTGTTGGAGTTAGTTCCATTTTCAACTCGCTGGGTTCGTGACACCCTATTAATACACCATTAACAATCATGAAACCACAGAACCCATGCATACTATTGCCGGCGGAGTAGTTATTCTCTACATGTTTCGATTAAAACAAAATTCAAAGTAAATAGGTACAAAAACAATGTAACCTTTCAGTTTTGTTTTACACTGATGACTCGATTCGCAAAAGCGACTTTATCAGTGGTGTTTACCCAATATCCATTTACCGATTTTTTAACACTATTCCGAAGCACCCGAGTACCCTCTCGCTGCGATTTTGGTTCACGTTGTTGATTGCTGTTCGGCTGTTGATTTTTGTGTTTTGTGTGCTGTCTGTTTCTTTGTGCTGTTTTTGTTCATGTTTGCTCGGTTAGATTTTTTGACATTCGAGTGCCCCATCGTACCTCTCGGCTTCTTTCTATTCATCTTAGACTATCAGTTCTAGCAATATATGATCACCAACAAGTAAGTACCTTGGTCACACCTATCCCCAACCAGACCAGGTTTACATCCAGATGTACACCTCCCAGTGACTCTGTCACAGATCTCACCAAAACATCCACCGCAACGACTAGAACAATTGTTTCCAAAGTAAGTGTTGTTGCAACCTGAAATTTATTATATGTTTAAGGCAAGCCGTATGCAATCAATCTACTAAATTTTAGATTACAAATAATTCAAAATAAACAGATGAGAAACATTTAAAACAAAATTGAATGAGTACTATTTTGAATTGCTGTATTGAACGCAGCTGATTTCAATGTAGCTGCTAATTCCATGTTCCCGTTTAAAAAAATTCCGATACGAGTGCACCTTTTTTTGTGTTTTCATTCAACCGCTACCATTTACCTTTTAAGAACGATTGACCCTGAAACCAACTTAAACAATTGTATTATAAATGATATCTAGTTCCAAGTATCTATTAAACCAATTACTAAAATGGTAATAAATGCCATATCTAGTTTGAGGCTCTGAAGATCTTGACAGATTCAAGACCCAACACTTTATTGTAAAAGGTTTTCCACTTTTTACATGTTTTCTGCTGACCTTCCAAACATATGGAACCAGTCCATCCAGTCTGACAACCACTAGGACAGCTTCCGTTCACATGATGGCAGATAGCGCCTCCTTTACAGTGGCCGCATCGGTTGTTACAATTGAACCCGTAAAACCCAGCTTGACATCCTGAAAATAGAAAACTTGAAATATCCTTTTAAGGCTTTTTAATTCATTGATTTTATAAAATTATATTGATCTTAGAATGAATTATATTTATAGATCAGAGTTTGTCGTGTTGTTACAGGTATTGATAACATTCAGTTGTCATTGTGTCCGCTGGTGTTGCTGAAGGAGCACACGCAGCATCAGTCACAGGAACCGAGCAAAATGTCGCTGTAATAATTTTATTTTACCGTTTATTTATGCACAGCACAAAATCAAGTTACCGTTTTCTTTTTGACCATTTAAAAAGTTTTCAGCAGCCAACACACTTACTTGTTTGACAAGTTATTCCCTGCCAACCAGCCTCACACTTCTGGGGACATATTCCAGACATAAAATCACAAGTACCATTGAAGCAATGTCCACATCTATGGGAGCAACCAGGTCCATATGAACCAATACAATCTAGAAACAAACCAAAATGTATTTGTTTAATAAATGATAGGGAAGAAATTAATAAACCATGTTTCCGACTTTGTCTGAGCATAATATTCGATGATAGTTAAACAGGTTAAAGAGAAACGACACTAGCCCTTGAAGTCTTTGGAAGGAGCAACATCATGTCCCCGTGTTTAGATATAGTGCACCACCTAAAGCAGGTAAAAAAAATGTTAATACGAATGTTTCTTTGCACATTGCAAAATGGTGAAGGATAAATGTAAGTTATTACTTGATTACCTTATCCAATATAAAATAAATAATAGATAAAAATAATAATAATAAATTAAAGAGAAGGAAAGAAAAGAGAAAACGACAGCCAAATACTAGAAATTATTTTGGGATTTTTCCATTGACTTCACTCTCAGCGTTTAAGGTGGTTCGGGAGTATAAAACTGAGCATCTTTTTCAGACATCTTGCAAATTTTTAGTCTGGATTTCAATTAAAGTGAATAAAAATAACACAAGATATACAAAATTTAATTCTTTATTTTATTTTATGAATGAAATAAATATAACAAATATGCTTAAACAGAAATTAAGCCTTTTCTAAAAAGTTCTATTTTCAGGGGAGATAATTGGCGGGAAACTGTGTGACAAATTTTTATATAGAAATGTGTAGGAAAAATTAGTTTTTCTTAAATATCTTAAAAAGAAGGTCCGTGACCCCAAGTTTTTATCATGTTTTTTAGTAGATAGTATATGCGGCTTGTCATTTGTGAAATATAATTAAAATCTGATGGGTTTCCAGCTCACAGTGATGCTAAATAACTCTTTTCCCTTTATAATCTATTGGAAAAACGATCTCTAGGCAACCAACTACACAAGGTCATAAATCTGTAAAAAGGTCCGTGACCCCCAATAATTTTTGCATTTTTTTAATGTTCTTTTATCAAAGTTTAATTCTGCAAAATTTAACAAAAATCTGATGGATTTTTCTTATACCCCCGAACCACCTTAAGTAGATGAAGTTGTTGTTTAAAAAATGATCTACAGTTTCGAAAATTGTAAAAGCATCTTTTTAAAGGTTGTTATGACTTGTTATTGTTTGTTAATATATTTGTCTCATTTTTCTTTTAGTTGTACTTATTCATCATCTTATAAATCTATGGTCTGCTTCTAGGCCTGGTCGTCTTGTGCGGTACAATTTGATAGGTGGAATATACTAATAATTATATACTTTTGATTTTAATGTTTGAATCGGATACCCCTTTTTGTATTTTTATTTTTCTATGTAACATACCAGTCTGACAATCTAAGCCTAGTCTCCCTGACCTGCAGCCAGACATGCAGGTGCCAGTTGCTACATCACACTGCTCCGTCGTGTCCTTGCAAGCGCATTCCCTTTCACATTCTGACCCAAAGGCATACTTTGTACACACTTTAAAATGAAAACGTGACAAAAACAAAACTGCAATCACTTTTTGTGCAAATTTGAGCCATGTTTATATCTGCAAAAAGCTTGTTTTTAAACATATTTGGCATTGTCATTGCTATACTTTTTGTTTTCTAAATTTTCACTGTTATTTTTTTGCTGTTTTATGTCTTGTTATCTTTATGATTAATGACTTTTTACATCTTTGAAATATTACTCTAATTATGCATATTAATATCAAAATACAACTATATTGTATTTTGTTTTCGTATTGTATTTCATAATTAGTCCTTTGTAGAAGATTCATCTTTTAACCTCAACATGGAATTGAAATATTTGAAATAACTTGAATATTGCACACTTGCATGTTTAAGGTATACAGAAATTAATATTGATAACATCGTAAATCATTTATTCATCCATACAAGACGGCGAGCAGTGACCTCTGGTCATGTTGAAGACTGCTGGCTGTTTTCCATTGTGATTTTTTAAATTGCCATTTCTTTAATGTTGGTTGTGTCGCGTACACTTATTCCACATCTCTTTATTGTCTATAAGAACAAAAACTTATTCTATCTCCTCCTTAAATTCAGGAGTATGGTAATTTCCATTCTTTTATCTCCAGCTTTTGTTTATTCTATATTTGCCTACTTAAGTTCAATATTTTTGTTCAATGATCGTTTCAGAAAGCTCAAGAGACGTTCAAATTATTTATTATTCTCTATTATGACCAATTAAAACTCTTAACCTCAAACTCTTACCATAAACAGAGAGCTCACAGACAACCACAGGACCAAGCCTGTTAAGAACGGCTATGTATTGACCCTTTATTGGTCTTTCACAAAAAACAGATGTTGCTGACTCAGGTGTATCCAGCTCAGCACACCTCTGCATGGTAAATAAGTTGCTGTCATCTCCTATCATAATCTGCCAGTCCATAAGTGGAACTGTCTTCTCTGGAAATAAATGCTATATTCTTATGTTCTGCATTACCCAATTTGGCTACGCAACTTGTGTGTTACAACAGGCAGATACTGTATACTTTCTATAGCACCAGTAATCAACTATTAAATGTGCTCAATTTCCATGATTTTGTACTTAATTACCATTCACATTGTTACACGCACATAAATCGGCGTAATGTGCATCTTCAATAGCAAATGAAATAATTGAAACACTTAGATGAATTGATAGTTCTATATCAAAATATCAACAGCTTTCTGCTTCTTATCTTATATCAATAAACTACAGACAAAAACTTAATTGAATTGTCTGTCAAACCAAGCAGCAGCTAAGTTTTAAATTTTGGGTTTTTTTTTAGAAATATTGACACACCTGCTGGTTTTTGCTTTATAATACTGACATTTATTTCGACATCGACAGCTATGCGAAGATATTCTTTTGTCTTTAACAGGTTGAGTGAAACAGCCCATTTGCACTTAATAGCTCATTTGATTGTATTAAGTATCAAATGGACTATATTTTTCATAGCAGAAATCCTTCCTCAGAATTTTTTTTTTTGCGGTACCCTCTGCTGCCTCAATATTTTTTTTTCATAAAAAAAATCATTTTAAAATATTTTTCCCATCAAAAATCATTTCAAAATATTTTTAAGGATAAAAAACAAGCCCCCCCCCTTTCAAGTTTAATGGCACAATCATGATGTATCTAGCAGTTTTTCGCTAAAATCAAGATCATCTAAACCCATGCTAATTGAAAAAATATCATAAACTAAATACCAAGTAAGAGGTCAACTTTTGAATAAGATCCAGCATGCAAGATACAAATGATATTCTTGTAGATATTTATGAAGCAAGTTTTTTTTCACGATTTTCACATCAAAACAGCAAAACTTTGTGCTTTTACAGTTAGAAATCACCTGTTTAGTATCTTTCTATTGACATTTTTGTGGTAAGATGGCAAAAGAAGCAAAATTTATTGCATACAATATATGCACTTATCAATGTTTAACATTAAAAGCACATATTTTTATTGCACATAAAACACAACGTTATGTGCATCTGAACTTGCTTTTAGCAAATAATTGAAGACATCCAAATAAAATAATTGTTCCATGTCAGCGGTAATTTGCAACTAATCTGACATTCTACAAAAAAAAAATCATTATTGCTTGTTAAACAAATAACATGTTTTGAGCAGTTGGAATGAAATATATTTAAAATATTCACCAAAACATTTTGTGATTTACTGGAATTGAACGCAGTTTTTTTTGTGCTTTGTTTAGGATTATTGACATGATTGATAGGGGGAAGACTGAGCCCAAAAAACTAGTGTAACCCCGCCACATTTTATATGTGCATGTCCTAAGCCAAGAATCTTTGACAAAGCTGTCGTTTGTACCTGTCGTTTTGATATGTTTTCTGTTCCTTGTTAAAGAAGGGGGTATCTGTGACTATTTCAGGACTGGATTTTAATTTTATGCATTTTATTTAGACCTTGGGCCGATTGCAGAACGGCACGCAGCACTTACTGGCCTCGTTGAAGACTGGTGGTCGGTTCTCTATTTTAGTTTTTTCTAAATTACTGCTTTTTATGCGAGCTATGTCGCGTACACTTATTACACATCTCATTATTTTCTAGTTGTAATTGTAACCCTAACTCTAAATCAGCTCTATCCCTTATGGCCCTGACACACACAATAACGTTTTAGCCAACGTGTGCCGAACGTTCGAATAATGTACTAAAACGTTGAAGCACGTTAGCAGCCGCTGTAAAAAGTTTCAAAAAAATATCTCTGTGAACGATCACAAAGCGTCAGACTAACTACCTGCAACGCACGACAAACTTATTCAAAACTTATCCATAGCGTTTGTCCGGCGTACTTGACGTTTGCCTAGCGCATGTGTGACGACCGCAGAACGCATTAATAGCGTTAGTCTAACTTATAATTTTTTTCTCTTGGTGGGGAGACCTAGGATTTCTGTTCTTTTCTTTAGTATTATTTCACAAAAGCCCAAATCTATTATCATTAACCAAAACCGTTAACACTAGCCCTAACTACTACCCCTAGCCCTTATCCTTACCCTAACCCACACTCGTAGTCCTTATCCTAAACTTAACCCCTATACTAACCCTAACCTAGCCCAACTTTTCTTTTTCTGACATTCTAAATATTAAAAATGAAAAAAATAAGGGACTTTTTGATATATTTTAAATAATCACACGCTAATTCTAATATCGGTTCCCCTTTTCTAACATTATAATTTCTCATACACACATTGGGACAAACTGGTAACCCTGGATTTGGTATTAATTCTGTTTGATTTGCTGTTCATGCTGTACCTGAGATAAGATACATTTTGCTGATGATACGACTCCTTTCCAGCTTTGTCATCCACCAACCGTTAACACCATTTGATGTGACAGCACATGTTGTTATATTCCCATCCACACCAAAGCTTGCCGGGGTAGAAGCGGTACCATTTTTATGGGAAGTCGATGTATTAAAAGATACGTTTTCTGAAATAAGTAATTCAATTGTCTGCACGCAGGAAAACATCTCTGGATTATGACACTTAATCTGAATTATAACTTATATTGTGATAATTTTGTTTTACTTTTTTCATTGTCTCATTCAATCAGATTAAACAAATTTGAAATTTCTTATAATTAGATTGTTAGTCAAACATTTTAAGGATTTAGCAAGCTTTTACATTTCTTTAACATAACACAAACAACAATATATATTGTGAACCACAGCATGCAAATTCTGCAAATATTCCATGGATGTTTTTTTTTTCGCAAATCCAAGTCTATGTGTTGTTTACCTCTTTTTATTTATTTTTAGGGGCTGTTATCAAACAGTTCACGATCACACCAACCTTGCTGACAGTTTCTACCCGACCAAGGACTTGAGCACCCAGAGACACATATTCCGGTTTCACCATCACAATCCAATGGCTGCTTACAATGGCACTGGAACTGACACCGTGTACCAAATGTTCCAAAGGAACATTGAGACGCTGTTTGAAATTAATTATTAGTTAGCAATATCTATAGATTCAAGAAGCTCACCAGAACTTATGTTATTTGTGCATTGCTAAGCTTATTTGATATTTGATTTGATTTGAGACTAAAGTATTTTCTAACTACACTTTGAAAGAAAAAGTACAAACGAACAAAATACTCCTGTAGTTCTATTTCATTAAACATGTAGTAGTGGAGAAATTTTAACTAAATTCTCTTAAAAGTACTTTCTCAAATGACAACCCAGATGATAGGTTTAGAAGTATAATTTTGGACCAAAACAACCTCTTTGCCTTCTTTCTCCATTCTCTCCAGTATTTGAATTATAATTGTATAAATTGCTTGTTATTTTGTGTATTTGTTATTTTTCCCTTAGTTTGTGAACTACAGTATGAATTTAGCCATTTGCAATATTACAAGTTCTGTGCATTTTTTAAAATAGCATCAATACAAAATGAAAAAAAAAGTAGTACTTATTCAGGTATTTAACAACATTTCTTATTCAAGAGCTTAAAAATGAAGTTATGATATGAATTACCTGCTAAAATGAAAACTGAGAGGACTAAAACTCCCAAATATACATATCGACATGAATGATGTTGCATGTTTACAAATATTTACGTCTTAAGTTTAATATGCATGATTTGGAATTTCGGTGATAAATCATTCAAATAATCGTATTAAAAGTAACAATATAAGTGTGAATCTTTTCCACTTTTATGGCTTTAATAGGGACAAGCCTCTTTACGAGTTTAATCGCTTGTAAGAGAAAGTATACATCTAAAAGGGATATATTTAAAGTAAATCATAGACTTGTCTGAAGTTGTGTCCTATCGTTTGAGTCATTTAGAATCTTGAATAGTGGTCATGTTGGTATTAGTTTTATTGTGTAGAGCAATATTTATATTAACGAATGACCCCGAATCCGCTTTAATCATACTTCAATTTCATAATACAAACACTCACAAAGGAAAAGTTCAACATTGAAGTCACCTATTAGTATAACTAGAGTATGGGGTTAATTATATCAAATTTAGCCAGTAAATATTTATCCAAAGCCTCAAGAAGGCTAAAGAGATGGGAAAATAAATACTGTACTATGAAGTTCTAAAGAACGTTTAGACTGTCTTTCCGACAAGACATATTTGACCTAATGAATGACCTCAATCTTTTAATAAATTTGGATAAAATAGTAAAACTTATTTCTGGAATAGCAAACTTAAAGTACATACGAGCATCTTGTGAATTTAAAAAAAAATAAAAGTGTGGAATTATTAACCATACATGCAAAAGCGATACATGTATCATATTTGTTGATCTAAAATATCAAAATACAAAGATATAGACTATTTTGGATGGCACATTCGGTTCGTTTGATTGAAACTCGCCATACATCTAAAAGGGATATATTTAAAGTATATGTCCTTATAAAATTGTCAAATAGTTCAAAGCAGCAAGATATGTCTGCTAGAAAACAATAATGAAATTCAAATTAGCTGCTAAATAAGAACACAAACTATTTTTTTATTTGAAAAAAAAAATGCATTTTGAACGGTTTGCGTCTGTAAAATAGTAACTTTGTCAATAGCCCTTTAAAACTTTAGTGTAATAGTATGATAGAGTTGATTGTTCTGCACCTAATTAATGCACTAGCCAACATAAAAGAACTTTGCACTTTAATACTGCACCTAGAATTGCATGGTCATAAATCGTAATACTATTTTATGAATGACAGTTCGGTGTTCCGAGGTCTGTTATTAAAAACAATAGTATTTCATGTTTGTAAAACTTATAATGGATTATTACCCGTCACCTAATTACAGTGCAGTAATGGTCATGTTGGTATTAGTTTTATTGTGTAGAGCAATATTTATATTAACGAATGACCCCGAATCCGCTTTAATCATACTTCAATTTCATAATACAAACACTCACAAAGGAAAAGTTCAACATTGAAGTCACCTATTAGTATAACTAGAGTATGGGGTTAATTATATCAAATTTAGCCAGTAAATATTTATCCAAAGCCTCAAGAAGGCTAAAGAGATGGGAAAATAAATACTGTACTATGAAGTTCTAAAGAACGTTTAGACTGTCTTTCCGACAAGACATATTTGACCTAATGAATGACCTCAATCTTTTAATAAATTTGGATAAAATAGTAAAACTTATTTCTGGAATAGCAAACTTAAAGTACATACGAGCATCTTGTGAATTTAAAAAAAAATAAAAGTGTGAAATTATTAACCATACATGCAAAAGCGATACATGTATCATATTTGTTGATCTAAAATATCAAAATACAAAGATATAGACTATTTTGGATGGCACATTCGGTTCGTTTGATTGAAACTCGCCATACATCTAAAAGGGATATATTTAAAGTATATGTCCTTATAAAATTGTCAAATAGTTCAAAGCAGCAAGATATGTCTGCTAGAAAACAATAATGAAATTCAAATTAGCTGCTAAATAAGAACACAAACTATTTTTTTATTTGAAAAAAAAAATGCATTTTGAACGGTTTGCGTCTGTAAAATAGTAACTTTGTCAATAGCCCTTTAAAACTTTAGTGTAATAGTATGATAGAGTTGATTGTTCTGCACCTAATTAATGCACTAGCCAACATAAAAGAACTTTGCACTTTAATACTGCACCTAGAATTGCATGGTCATAAATCGTAATACTATTTTATGAATGACAGTTCGGTGTTCCGAGGTCTGTTATTAAAAACAATAGTATTTCATGTTTGTAAAACTTATAATGGATTATTATACTGTTGTTGGTGTTGGATTTCATGTTTGACAGGCTGACAGCTCAGAGAAAAATGAGCTCTGACCAATGAAATGATGATAAAATTTGATGAGGTTACAGCCTCTTAAAAGTGTAAATCGCATACACTTTCATGAACTTTTACTTGGTCATAAATAATTTTGATGATGTAAACAAATTATTAAAACTGATGTAAAACAATGATAACATCATCCAAAACTAGGGAAGGTGGACAAATTATTCCTTTGATTACTACTAAAACATGGCATACTGTAAAACATGGTATTATATAAGTATCTACCACTGAATCATCTTCAGCACAAAACTAAACAAAAGTTTATCTAATTGAGTTGACTCTTTTATTGTTGGAATTTCGCTTGCTTGCTTATTCAGCACTACAGAATACAGGATTACTACAATTAATCTGTTAAGAAATTAATCTTGTACTAGATAGTATAAATAAAACGATGTTTGTTTTGATTAATAGTTTCAGCTGAGTAGCTACCTATGGACATGCAACACACAAAAAAAATTAAAGCAGTGATTTATAATCACATTTTACTTTATAAAGATCTAAACTAGAATTTTATAAATTTAATATAACAATGCTTAAAATTAAGGCATTCTATAGTTTAACATAATAATAATGAAAAAAATATCTATATTGTATGTATTTACTTTAGGAAAAAGAAATAACAAATCTATACCTTACCATTGACTTTATACCATGGTATGAAAATTCGTACCATACTATTTTCCTTACCATCATACAATGGCAAAATTAATACCATGTTTTACAGTATGCCCTAAAACTTGACAATTTCTGGCCTATAAAAATTCTTAAATGTCAATGGTGCAAGTTATCTTGATAACATATGGCAACAGTATAAGTTTATTATACCTCTCTCAGACAATCAAATCTTCGGGCTCCGCCCTCAGATTTGATGTCTGAGAGAGGTGTAATATACACTTACCCGTCACCTAATTACAGTGCAGTAATGGTCATGTTGGTATTAGTTTTATTGTGTAGAGCAATATTTATATTAACGAATGACCCCGAATCCGCTTTAATCATACTTCAATTTCATAATACAAACACTCACAAAGGAAAAGTTCAACATTGAAGTCACCTATTAGTATAACTAGAGTATGGGGTTAATTATATCAAATTTAGCCAGTAAATATTTATCCAAAGCCTCAAGAAGGCTAAAGAGATGGGAAAATAAATACTGTACTATGAAGTTCTAAAGAACGTTTAGACTGTCTTTCCGACAAGACATATTTGACCTAATGAATGACCTCAATCTTTTAATAAATTTGGATAAAATAGTAAAACTTATTTCTGGAATAGCAAACTTAAAGTACATACGAGCATCTTGTGAATTTAAAAACAATAGTATTTCATGTTTGTAAAACTTATAATGAATTATTACCCGTCACCTAATTACAGTGCAGTAATTAGGCTTATATTAATCGAGATAGTACTGATTTCCTAGTGCTTGGCAGAGAATGATGATTCCTGATTTTGCAGATAATTTGGCATAAAAGAAACCGGACATTAGTATCTCTATTTGAATAAAACCTCGGATTACTTATGAGCCCGAGACATATGCAAGGGTCAGCTAATGGCGTTCTTTTCACACCTGCAGAATATAAATATATGTAATGTTTTATCATAATACCTTGATCAGGGGGAGATAAAAAATCAATTAAGGACCACAATAGTTGTTTGGTGGTTTTGCATTGCACTTTAACGAGTCTGTAAAACAAATAGAAATGTTGTATTTCGTTACGATCTTTGTCTTATGCAAGAAGTACAACATATTTTGAAATGTAAGCCTACTTCAATCGCGGAATGGACAAAAGTAGAGATGTGTGTTACGACCCCTTTTGTCACGTTAAACGTGAATAGAACGATACTTTGCGCAATGATATATGTCATGGGCAACAATTGGAGACAACACATCATTAGGAAGCATTAAGACGAAAAATTAAAGAGACAGACAATCGAATAAGAAACAGAAACAAAGTAATCCGCGGCACACTTTGATCATATAGTTTTCTAAAGAAATTGATATACACTAAAAGATTACAATCAAATGCAGTATTAACTAAATGTACTGACATTGTTTTTTGCACTGCACATCAAACGCATCTGATTTTGAAAATAATTAGAGCTAAATTACCAGTTGCACAAAGTTCAAAAGATCAAAAAGGTGCATAAAGCTTATGTAGTTTTATGATAATTTCGGTATCAGTTTGTACAAGGTTTCGGCAAAAACAGTTTACAGATAACGCCAGATGAAAGACGGACATTAAGTCAGATGGAACATTTACTTGACTTTGATGGTATTGTTTCGTGAATCAACAGTTACAATATCAAACTTACTAGTTTTAAGCTAAAAAGTTTTAAATGGTTAATACTTGTGTTATAGTGCACGGACTGTAAACATCATACTAGATGTTATAGAGATTTTGTATTGAAGACTTGATCACGATGTTCTGGCTAGCCAGAATACCATCCTTTGCCCTAATACATTATGACAAAAGTGCTACATTCATTTTGAAACCCTGTGCTCCGAAAAGTGTGCGTTTTAGCTACATTAAGACTGTAGCTCGTCTTTTGTGCAATCAAGTTGAAGGGTAAAAGTGCTGTGAAATGAGAATCTTGGGTACTTTCTCATTATTCTGAAGACAAGACAAGGACAGCGGTCTTTTTCGTAATATGTTGGCAGACTATTTTATACTAATGTAACTTTATTTAAAATTCGAATGGTTGTCTACCATTTTTAAACTGATATTTCTGGGATTAAATGTCATGTTATGTCTTGGCTTTTCTCTCTGTAAAATGCTTTACATACTAGTATCAATATTAGTTTAGTTTCCTCTCTTTGTTCGGATATAGTCCAGTCGATTTGTGCAGGTTTTTGGCGAAATTGCTCAAAGTATGGTTAAAGCATGAAATTTGTCATGGTGGTAGAAAATTGCATACTAATCAATATTAGCTATGGACCCAACTCGAAAATTAAAAATGGCGGCCATTTTCAAGATGGCCGCCTAATGGAATATAAAATTAAGAAATAAATCAAATAAAAATTCATTAAAATTTGTACTTTGAAGATAAACCCACCAAATTGTGTAGGACAGCAGTGCAAAATATTCTAAAGAATATAGTAGAAAACGGTTTGCCTTATATTGAAAATGGCTGTCATTTTAAAGATGACCGCCTCAGAAATAGCATATATATCTACATTATGAAATCATGTTTTATTCAAAGTTATTTATGCCCCCAAATATGAATGAATGCAATTGATAAGTGCTTAAACAAATTTAAAAGAAGAGTAAAAGGAATCTCTATTCTGTTTGAAGATATCAGACGGAGAGTGTACAGAAATATTTACATATCTAGCTAGTCGGAGTAAAATTGTGTTTAGATGTGAATATTGTCATATAAGCACCTGAAACAATGGCATGTATTCAGCCTGCTGCAGACCACTTCATTGTCATCTTAAAATGAAAATATCAAAGCCATAAAGACCATGAAAACTGACCGACGCCAGACTCAGATTTTACAAATGCATGTCATTATTTAAATTGAATCCAAAAAAAAACCAGCTTAAATACTCAAACCCATGACACAGTGGAACTCCCACAAGATTGGAAAAAGAATACATAATTTAAATTGTTAAAATGGAGGCTAAATCAATTGTAAAAACTAAATAGAGCATTATTGTTACTAAATCCTTAACAGAATAATTCTATGTCGTATTAAAGCAACTTCAGACAAAAAACTGCGAGACCATAATTGATTGAAAAAAAAGGAAAATCCTTGCATTGAACAGATAGTTTAACCCGCACATCAAGCAGCAAATTCAATGAAACAGTTTCCTTTATATCTATTACATAGACTTCGAGGAAGCTTTCGATATCCTTGATCGAGAAATTCTGTGGAGACTTCTTGCGATCAATGGAATTCCAAACAGAATTGTTCCACCAATAACGAATATGTACAAATGTCTGGTATTGCACCCGCGAGATATAAGTAAAGAGTTTGAAATACGTCCAGGTTTTAGACATGGCTGTTTACTTTTCTTTTCTTTGTTTCTTTTGGTCATGAATTGATTGGATGATTAGAAAATCACACCAGGGAAGAGGAAATGGAATCCTTCACCATTTGTAAGAAAATATCTTCTAAATGGTTGAAAATGCTTCAAAACAGTAGTACGTATAAAAAGAGGAGTCCATAATGAGAATTAACAAAAACAACATCAATATCAGCGAAATAGATGCACTCACCAAAAAAAAAAAGAACAAAACTCACGTTGAGCGAATAACATTTTAATTTTTATAGAAATTGTGATTAACAACTTTGGTGCAACAAATGATGAAACGGCCCTCGGAACGCCTGGAAAGTATGGGAATCAAAGCAAGTATTTGCAAAGACCAAGCTAAGTAAATTCTAAGCAGTAACTATAAATCATAGATCTGTATTTAGCAAACAGGGCTAAGGTTAGATCACTCTTGCTGTACGGGTCAGAAACATGGAGCCTAACAATGGCCGTCATACAGAAACTTCTGGTATTCAGATACAAATGTCTCTGATCCATCCAAAAGATCGCCTAACAAAATTACCAACGAAAACAGGCAAAAAAAACCACCTTTTGTTCTCGAAATATAGAAGGGTAAGCGGAAGTGGCTAGGGAGCAACCATTTGATTTTTATGGGGATGGGGGCTATGGAGATACTTTGCCTGGATTTTTTTTGCGTGCACTATTAAATATTTAAAGGAAAAATAATGTTTCAGCACAAAACGCAGTCCTGCCTTACTTTTAATTCAAAGTACTGTCATGCCTTTTTATTTCTGGATTTTTGCCATCCTGCCTTTTTTATTTAAAATTTCACCCCGTATGGTCGCTCCCTTTGGTAGCACATTACGCATAGGAAAAAGCCGGCCCTACAACGGATATTACAAGGAAAAAGAAAAAAAATAAGGGTGACCTAGACTGACATGGAAGAGATACAAGTAAAAATGATTGAGAATGGTTACATGTGGAGCAGCATCAACTTTCAAAGGACAGAGGAAGATTGAGAAGCATTGCCAGAAGCCTATACTCCATTGTGGGTAAAATGTCTCAAGTCGAGTCATAACTAATAGGGTCCATAAATGTAGTACCTCCTTTGCAGGCTAGACAAATTGATACACATATGGATAGACAGATTGACACCGGAAAAATGTTTATATAATTCTTCAAAAGGTAGGCTTATAAAACACCATTTCGAGTTGATAGTTCAAATGCTAATATATAAATACTTCTGCCATACTAGATTAAACAACGATTACATCAAATCACAATTTTACCACATTCAGATTGATATGATTAGATCTGCAGTATATTCCTGTACACTCCCCGCCTGATACCTTCAAACGGAATCAAGATTATATTCATACATCTTATTTAATTTGATTTAGCACATATACATTGTTGTTTGGACCTATTTGGGTCATAATTTACCTTAATTAAAAGATGATATGTTTTCGTCGGTATATATGCTATTTTGAGGCGGCTATCTTTAAAATGGCAGCCATTTTGAATTTAAGGCAAACCATCTTCTAATATATTGTTCAACATAGTTTGCACTGCTATTATACATGATTTGATGCTTTTATCTTCAAAGCAGAATTTTAATTAATTTTTATTTGATTTATTTCCTAATTCTATATTCCATCTGGTGGCCATCTTAAAAATGGCCGCCATTTTGACTTTTTGAATTGGGTCCATAGCTAATAATGTTTAGTATGCTTTGTTCTACCACTATGCTAAATTTCATGCTTTTACCATCTTTTGAGCATTTTTTCACAAATCGACTGGACTAATATCTTTTTGCAAACTTAACTTACAAACTAGTGCTATTAATAGGGTACTTCCGTATATCTGTATGTTTACCACATTTTCGGCATTTGTTACATTTATTTTATAACTAAGTGAGTTTACGTGTTTTTATTTTAAATCTGGTATGTACGAAGAAACCCGTGACAAAACGAAAAAGTTAATAGATGATACCCTAGTTGAAAATATATGGCCTATTTTTACAAAGCCGTCTTTTGACATCAGTTGTTTCTTATACTTTTTTGTGCTTCATTCAAATAATCGCTACTTATCAGATGATGCTCCTCGAAATGCACATTTCGAGCATATTTATTATCATCAAATGTATTTTAAAACACTTTGATATTTTTTATGACCCACATATAAATCCTTGATGTATAAAAGAATAAAAAAAGCTTGATAACTCTTTCATTTCACTTTAATCTCAGTTAATTATGTCGCCATGCATAAAGACTTTTTTCATAGCACAAGGACCAATGTTTCCATATATGAAATAATGTAAAAGCGGTTAATTATCACAAAGTTTCGAAGCATGTCTTTAATGTGGGTAAACGGCTTAATCTTGTAATACCAGTAAATGCACCATGCAAAGTAAAAGTAGTGAAATCAAAGATAAAATAGAATTAAATCAAAGGTATATAGTTTTTACTCATTAGATTTCCTCTTAAACATTTACTCATTTCATTTTCGAAAAAAGGTTCTCAACAACAACATAAAGGGAACCGTTTTAAAAATTTACCACAACATTGCAATTGTTAAATATGAAACTAAACGGAAAACACTTTGATCAAAAGAACACTTCAGATGCTAAATACAGAAAACTGTTACGTTACAAATAGCTTCTATGGCTTTTACTCTTACGAGTTCATTAACGAATTACATAACTATTCAGATAAAAATCATGCAATAAAAGTTTGATGGTTGTCTGTCTGATTTGTATATATTTGTTATGTCTTAATTGCTACTCAATGTTTGAAGCCTTGTGCTTAGGAAAGTCATAGATAACTCAGTCAAGGACGGGTTATTATCTTTCAAATAGATGAGTGAATCTCTCTGTCATTTAGAATGGACACAGAGCAATTTCAGAATGATAGAACATACTTTCGTATACTAGTACCTATATTTCAAAAATAATTGCATTATGCAGGTGTGCAGCTAAAGATATTTTAAAGTGAGTATACTGTTAAATTTTGAATGGTGGTGATACTCAAAGGACACAAACAGTCGGAGTTTATAAACTGAACTTCATTCAAAAATGACATTTGTTTTCATACGTTGAGCATCATCAATTAAACGCTAAACTGCATGTCATTTGACTGAAAGTCTTTGATTATGTCTTATAAGAAAGGAAGACTCAAGTTTAGGGCTGGTTTCAAGGATACACAATCCGTATACAAACAGTATATTTTATTCAATATTTACATTAAATAGTTATCTTGGTTCTTTTAAATACGACATTTGACTTTAGTTGCTTTTATTCATAGTTGAATGGGATGCCACCGAATGTGTTGACCCATAATTGGAATAGCCACCCATATTGAAATAGTCGTTGTAGGATTCGTCGTCCTCGTTTTCACAAAATGCTTCCTGGAGCATCATTACAGAAACAATAACGCCACCTACAGCAACTAGTCCCATACCAAATGTTATACAAACATCTAAATTAAAACCCAATCGAAGGTAAAAGTTCTCTATCTCTTCCATTTTCCGTGCGGGCATGGAGGGGTCAAATACATAGTCACGTGGTACGGCAAATCCAACTACCATGAAAATGAGGCCAACTATCATGAATGCCATTGGCACGAGCGTGCATCGTTCGTCACGTGCCGGGCAACAGGAAACTGAAGTGTCGTCTGTTTCCTCATTGGTCGTCTGTTGTAATAACATAGACATAACACATTATACCTGCAAAATAGTATGTTACATAATCTAAGCCTTCTATTATATAATCAAGATTCAAAATCAGCATGATGAATTAAAACAAGTTAACTCGCGTGTACTCATTTTAATGTAATATGATTTTAACATGTAATAATATTGTAAATCATTACGACTGATTAATGACTGAAATAAACGCCTGTGAATTGAACTGAAGCACAAATTTTTGCAGACATATTATATTGAGACAAATGATCTTCTCAAATATGCACATGCCAAACGCACATTTTGTTTTTCAGCTTGGGTGCATCGATGCAACAAAATACTTAACAATAATTCATTTCTTTACATTGAAAACACTTTGAAATATCATTTTTGTTATATATCCTTCAAAACTATTTATCTGTAATCATATATTTTAGAAAATGTTACATAATTTTGATCTTGACATAGAATTGCTGATTCTTATTCTTGATATTCTAAAAATATATAAATTTTATACATGTATCCATTATTTCAGTTTTAATCGGTTTGTATCAGGAAACATGTCTAGCAAGCAAAAATATTAATATGGTACAAAGTTTATATAAGTTCAAACTTTTGAAAGTACATTAAAGGGATCAGTTATAGATAATTTTATTCGAAATACCACCTTTTAAAGCTTATATTGAGTCCATATTTTAAAAAGAAAATAAAGACGAATCTATAGAGATCCGTTAATGCTGGCGTCACACTATCCCGATTTTGACCCCGATGGAAACACGATTATGGATATTTTCAAAATCGGGAGTGATCGTATTCAAATCGCGCTATTCGTGTTGCCATCTTTTACCATCGTAGCACCATCGGCTGAAATATTCCAACTTCGGGAGCAACTTCGTAATGCCTTCCTAATTTTTTAACATGTTAAAAAAAACTCCCGAAGGTTCGTGCGAAGGTCCTTGTTCGTGTTGTGTTCGTTAATCCATCCTCTCTATCGTAATGCCTTCGTGAAAGCATCTTCTGATTTCGTGTTGCCTTCTTGGTATCGTCGGCTTAATTTATCTTACGATGTCGGCACGAATAAAAACAAGAAGCTCTCCGAAGGTGACCGCGAAAGAAACACGGCGTCGCAAAGACCTCGCTTTGTATTCGTATATCCGTCGTAACTAATTGCATGGATATGGAAACACGGCACTGGTCAAAGCAGTACGATTTCTGAAGTAAAAAAAATATTAAACGTGTCAAAAGTGCCTTATAGGGACATTTAATAATCCATTTCAGTTAGGGGCGTGTTACAATAAAACGTTTAGAAAAAGAAAAGTTAGTACATGTATATAGCTCTGTTTCCCCCCCTCATAATTAAAATGCAGCAGGAGGAAGACTTACAAGACAGCAGTTATGATACAAGTATCCTCATTAATTCTTTATTCATAACTTTTTTAGTTTCGAAAAATTGATAAAGGAAATAAAAAAAAAGTGAAACTAGAATGATCAGTCTCAATAGTACAAGAAGAAAAGACAAAACAAAGCGGAGACAGTCTGGATCTAGAATCTTCTGACGCTTTTCTTTTCGTCCTGTTCTTTCCAGCCAGGCGCTTCCCTCTTTCGCGTCCGCGTCCAGGCTTTTGTGGCACCTTTTAATACTTAAATTTCAATATAAGAAATAAAGGTTTAAACATTTTAAACTTACTTTAGTTTTTATCAGTCCCCTACCGACAAATGCCGAAGGGGACTTTAGGTTTGCACTCCGTCTGCCCGTTTGTGTGTCTGTCCGGTCCGGCCGTCTCGCTGTCACAATAACTTTTTTGCACTTTTTTTTAAACCTCATATATAGATATTAAACTTTAAACTGATTTTTGGTATGTTAGTCTTACCATGATGAGTTAAAGATCAAGTTAACGCGTTGTTCCGGTCCGCAATTATTTACAGAGTTAGGACCCTTTGAACTTTGGAATTTCACTGAAATATCAGTTTCCTACACTTTTTTCTTAACCCTTAATTATAGTTATTAAACTGCTTTTTGGTATGTACTGTATGCCAGTCCACCATTACGGGTTACTGAGATCAAGTTTACTTTCCGTTTCGGTCCGCAAATATTTACGGGACCTTTGGACTTAGATACCGGTATAGGACCGGTAACGAAGATATGTATTAAAAGGTGGACACGCTTTGTTCAAGAATCGTTCGCAACAGCTAAAATTGTTGAACTTTCTACATAGTTACAACATATTCTTCTTGTTTTCAGATTATGTGTGCTTCGGTCAACTCACACGAACAATACAAGATAAAGTAGCGTCATCTTTTTTGTTCTACATATTAGCTTTAGATCAAATGTCTTATCTACTCTTACTGATCGACATCAGGGACAGCAGGGATTGCTTGGAGAGCCATCGTTTTAACTTGTTATCCATAAATACTAATTAGAGGCTGCAAAGGACAATTTATATAGACTAAATTATATAATCTTATTGCAAATCGCGTTATTATATTTCATACTTCTTATACCCATCGTGATGCTTCGTAGACCCATCGTATAAATTCGTGTCTCCTTCGGATCTAATTCTCGACTAATCTTGATAACATCGTAGCAACATCGTAATCGGTTCGCAGCTATTCGTATGTGCTACTTTTGCGATCGCTTAGCCATCGGTTCTAATCGTATACCCTTCGGTTTTGATTTTGATTTTTAGCAAGTTCGGGATTAACTTCGCACAAAGTTGAAATTTTCACATTCGTGTGTCCATCGTATGTCAAAATCGGGACAGTGTGACGCCAGCATTACGAAAAGACAAGAAATTATTCAAAATCTTGATCTTTTTTCTTTTGTTTCTAAACTTAAAGCGTATTGATGAAATCGTATTGTAATTGCATAAAACAGAATAATGCTTCCTGAATTCTGTTTTATCTAAGTTACTTTCACTTTCATAACTTTAACTTAATATATAGTATAATTTTATCCAAAATTATTCTATGCATTGGTTGTGTTTTATTTTTTGCATATTAATACTGCAGGAAAATATACATATCATTGTCTCTTTCATATTTTAGAACCCGAACAGTACATTCACAAATGTTGTGGGTTGCTCTCCTGTATAATTTGCTACTTAGTTTATATTCACTCGGAATTTGGGCGGATTTCAAATGGAACAAAACCGTTTTAAGAATGACGATCAAAAACTATCCAGACGTTTAAAAAATTTGGACAATACACAGAAATTGAATAGAAAAGTAAACAAGTCCTTGTATTAACAACTATTGACATTGGTTTAGGTCAGACTACACCTTTTTAGACGGGGCACCCTGGCCGTTCCTCCTTTGTTGTATGCCATTCAATATCAAAAATTAAATAAATCAATTATTTCAAAACTTTCGTTATTTATGAAATCTTGTTTGATCATTGAGAAGGGGGCATTTTTGCTTTGAATGTTTTTAAATTTGGATTCCTACTCAGAAAGTCACTGAACTTACCTCTTAAAAAGAACTTATTACCAAAGAACTATAGGATACTTTTATGAATGTTATGAAAAATAATACACTTACAATCGCCTAATACATTGCTTGTTAAAATGATGTATAATTGATATTTAATTTTTCGTAACACACAATTGCAACATCTGGACGAAAAAAATCAATCTAAATTTTCAATATGTACACAGCAAATCGAACAAAATCTTAACGTTTTAGCGCTTGAACATTGAATGTAAACGTGATAGAATTAGAGTACCTGAGTAAAGACATATTTGAGATGTACTTCGCACCCCCCTCCCCCCCAAAAAAAGAATATGAAAGGGATTACGAAGATCATAGCAAAAGGCTGGATAGGATAAATCGTGTTTTTATACAATGGAATCCGTAAACTGTTTTCTATATATTTTATAAAGTTGAAATAATTACCAACAAGTCAAGGGAATTACCATTTTAATTCAGAGACTAATTGTTCTTGACATTCCCATTTTGTGATTTTTTTATTTTGTCAGTTGAACAATTTTGTGTTCAGCTGTTTACCGTGAACGTAATAAAAAACTAGATTCCCAACGTGAATTTGTATGTGTGTTGGCGTTTAACGCTCTTTATCGACAGGCCTGGGCCATGTAGGGCGGTCAGTTTTAATGGTTGAGGAAACCGGAGTACCCGGAGGAAACCACCGACCTTTGGGTGGTAACGGACAAATCTAATCACATACAGTTGGACCGAGAGTCCCTTTTTTGTTAAATACAAACGGGACCCGAACATGAACTAAGAGGTGATCAGCTAGTGATCAATAGTATGGTATTTAAACCAGCGCCTTAGACCACTGGGCCACTCAGACCCCAACGCATAAAATTTTTTACTTAACTCAAGTTTTATTTAATTTTGATTTTACTCAGTTAGGAATTTGTTAAAACAACGAAAATGCATTTCAATTACAATTCACGAGAGGTGATGCTCACGAGTTAAAGTATTTACAGTTCTCACGTCGGATGTTCTATATAAAATTGTCGAATATACACTAAACCACCACCACTTATACTGATCGATATGAACGACAAGGACTTACAAGCCTCTCACCTTACAAAACAAAACCCACAATTTTTTTTTCAGATTCTTGACCACAAATACTTATATCAGACAAATGTACTTTAAAATTAACCAACTAATATCATGCATAGTTTTAAGCCTAGGTAGCAGTCTTTTTATATAATTGGTAGATAATTTACGTTCGACCTTTCACCGCCAGATAAGATTTTTAACGCCTTATTCCAATGGTAGACTTTTTAGACCATTAATTCTACAGTAAAGTTCAATCAGATAATTTGTATGGACATCCTTTATTTCTTAAAATATCAATCGTATCGGCTTCTTAAAGTTCAAAGATGAAATAATGATTCAAAGGAAATAGCTTACATTTATACTTTAGTATCTGTTTTAAAAATATGTAACAAATTTGTTACTATTGCAAAGTTGACGGACAATATATCGTACCACAAAGGATACTGTTTTTCAAATGACTGGTTAAGATTAAAATGTGAGTATTTAATTAATTCTTTTGATTGCTAAATTGTGAAGGATATTGGCTCATGATATCTCAAGACCTAGATCATTTAACCCAATCTTTTTTTAAAGTAAAGAATAAAATTTCGATTTGAATGTTGTCAGAATTCGTATTCAAAAGTTTGTTGTTGTTGTTGTTGAAAACTAAATCAAAAATCTAGATTCAAAGTCTTTTCTAGACAAGCTGTCGTCTTTGCCTTTGCTTCACTCTACCCGCAAGAAACCTATTTTGTCCTAATTACGAATGTGAACATCTAAAAATTAACACAATTACACCATACAAACTGTGACAACTTTAAGAAACCCATGAAATAGACAACCAGATTTTGTCCTAATATTACGTTTCATTTTAATGTCCTCAATGGTTCCAAAATAAAAGTGTCTTGTAACAAAATACCTCTGTATTTTGAAGACAAAAATAAACCAGTTAAACAAACTACAATGATGAATAAAACCTCGTTCTTCCATTTATGTTTGATAATGTTTTCACTGGTCTTAATTTCTGGAGCGTGGTGCAGTCTTGTTAATCTGCATTATTACCAGAAGCATTTCAACACTTGCATTTAGTCTGAAATTATAAACCTCTAACAAAAACAAAACAAACATGCAAACAAAAAGCTCAACAAACGACAAATTCTGCTACAGACAGCTGACGATAAGAAGATTGAATAACTGTCTAAAACATCGAACAGTTTGCTTTCGAAGTCACAAAGCTCAAACAGAATCATTTGGTTGTCTATGTCTTGCATGGCGTAGCGATGAAACTACGATGGTAAGACGTTTAATACCCGAATTGTACATTTAAAAATATACTCGGTGCCAATTCCTTTGACTCGAGCTTCTTTCTCAATTAAATCTTGTGTTTGATTTTGTTATATTAAGTGATAAATCGAGCCAAATTCTTGAAAATATTTTTAATAAGTCATACTATCTGTAATACAGTACACCAAGAGACATACCGTGACTGAACAATGTGATAGTCGTACACCACTCTAACTTTTTTATCGATAGGATTGTCTTAAAATTATTTTTTGAAATTTATTTGTATAACCATTCCATTTAAATGTAAAATGAATTTTTCGAAATCTTCAACCAGAAAAAAAAACCAGAAGAAAGATATTTGTTATGTCTGTAATAGTGGTGTGCCACTATCACGGTGTTCAGTCACAGTATGTCTGGTGTACTGTAATCGGTGACACGTTTGCAGCAAAAGTTTAACGTAATCAAGTTGGAAAGCAGAGATTGGTTAACTCATGGTTAGGTTTTTCGAGAAAATAAATCAGTAATGGTCTTATTGAGACTTCTTTCTTTGTTATTTGGGTAAACATTATTTATTGCATCAGATTTTCGTATTGGTGATAAAAGAATTGGATAAATACAATTTTTGAAAGAAGCAGAGGTACCAATGAGGCATCCGAATGTCAAAAGTCGGAAAGAGCAGAGACAAAACCAGCAAACACCACTAAGAATGGGACTGTAAAACACGGAAACACAAAAACTACTGATTATCAATTAACAACGCAAACTCTAGTCACAACAAGCATGAACGGAGGCGAACAAATCAAATAATATTCTTAGATTTGCAAAAAAAAATACGTTAGAAGTAAACTTTCCATAAAGGTATGCATTATCTAGGAGTTTAGTTGTAAAAGGAAATGGATGGAAGTAGTGCGTAGTTGTTCCTGGGTTGGAAAAAACTATTGACCTGTAGTCTAGTTTGAATAGGTCAAAACTCACCCAGGTCCCCCGGTAATGAGAAATCATTTCAGTTGTTCATTTAGATGGTAGGGTCTTTTCTGTATATTTTCATCTGAATTTTAAAAGCAAATGTAAATAATATAGCAACATGTTTGTTTAACTATAGGACTAGAAAATTCAAAGGAAAATGTACAATAAGGGCCATTTTTGGCACCCTATATTAAGAAAAAAAATCAAAAGTAAATGATAAAAAATTCATCTAAGTTTCAAGTTAGATGGTTGACCTTTGTGGCTATAGTTAGTTTTTTTCATAATATACTGTTTTTTTTATCTAATAGAGGCATTTAAAGGTGTAAAAATAACAGAATCAGAGAAAACGTCACTTTTCATGCTTATTTTGTTATTTTTAAAGGTCAGCGACAACGGAGACCATTCAAAATGAAATTTGAAAATACATAAACACTAACTTTGGTCTAAGGAGTCGCTTGCATCCAATTAATTAAAATAATTACTCAGTAATTGGCCAATTTAAGCCATTTTGACGGAAATCATACATATTCACCATGTTTTGATAAAGCATTTCAAATAAATAACATTTAAGATAATTAAATTTAGTTGCACAAGCTTCCTCATTAATTTGACACACTAAATAGACACATAAAATATCATTACACATTACACTAACTACACATTATAAAAATGAATACTACCAAATGTTGTTTCCTTTAAATTGTGATACTTTTGGACCGATGTGTGTCCTCAAATGCAAGATTTAATATGGTAGCTTTAAATAAAGATATGGAAAATCTGTATGAAAGCATATCCGAATATCAATTTATGTTAGCCCACCCCATGAACGGATCAAAGAAGTTGAGTAATTCAAAATGGCATTTAGAAATATTTAACCAAATGTGAACAAGTTTTTAATTATCAATTTACAACTCATAAGTGCACCATCGATAACATGTAATTGAAAGTTTGCTATACAATTGGTAAATACAATTTAGCAACAATATACAAAGTTGAGTAAAAAAATCAAAGTAATATAAAAAGAGCTTGAATACTTGGTACTTCATACTTATGTTTTGAAATCTATATAAATGATAAAAAGGGCATTATATAACACATAACAATGATTTGAATTATGATAAAAATGTGAACAAGTTAGATAATAAACTAATGCATTTAGCCAATTTGAATACCAGATAATGAAACCCATATTATTTGGTAAATGAATATCATTTGCATCAACGTTTGACGTTGAGTAAAAACGTCAGCAAAGAAGAGGTGAAAAGTTGAAAGACGCCATTAAACGAGTGTTTTGAAGTGGTATTCTTCGTGCAAATAATGACAATCAAAATATAACTTCATCAAGGGATTATTTATTCTACACCATTGTTACGTAATTTTCAATTATACGATTTTTAAGCTTTCAATTTGTGAGTGTAGACATATAATTTGTTAAATGTTACATAATAATAGCATAAATTCATAAATTGTAACACTTTAATGACAATTTCTATTACTCAAATGCATTACAAAGAAAAACGCAAGAAAGACATTTTTGAACGTTGTACATTTCTTGTTATTATAATTTATAATTAAGTAGTCATAGTACTTGCAACACAAATTATTGAAATGTACTAGTGTCACTAGACTTTTAATCATTCAGGATGTAGCTGCTTTGTTGGACATTTTGATATTAATTACCTCTGGTCAGTTATTCAATTGTAAAATGAGTTAACTAGTAAATTGTATAAATCTCGAAGCGGTTAAGTATTGACAAAATATCACATAATATTTGTCTGGTGCTTTGTGATATTCATTTTATCTCAATTCAAATCAATTCGCCTAACTAACCCTAATTCTAGTTATAAACCGAGCCTTAGCCCTTAACACAACCTTAACCCTGTCCCTTACTCTACCATTTACATTATTTTCTTCCATAAACCTTTACTCAAACTTTTAAACTAATGCTAGTCCTAACCCTAACCCCTTAACCAACCCAAACTTTAACCATATCCCTAGCGCTAACCCTAGCACTAACCCTTACCCCTTACTCCAACCCTAGTCCTAGTCTTAACGCTAAATTTCATACTAACCCCTAGCCCAACCTTAACCTTAACCCTAACCGTTCCTCTATCTTAGCCCCAAATCTAACCCTAACCTCAAACCTAACCCTAACCTTAACCCTAATCCTAGCCACAACCCTAACCGTAACCCTAACCCTCACCCTAACCCTAACCCTAACCCTTACCCTAACCCTAACCCTATTCCTAACCCTAACCCTAGCCCTAGCCCTTACCCTAACCCTAACCCTAGCCCTAAGCCTTACCCTAACCCTAACCCTAACCCTTACCCTAACCCTAACCCTAACCCTAACCCTAACCCTTACCCTAACCCTAGCCCTTACCCTAACCCTAACCCTTACCCTAACCCTAGCCCTAGCCCTAACCCTAATCCTAGCCCTAGCCCTAACTCTAAACCTAACCCTAATCCTAGTCCTAGCCTTAACCCTTACCGTAAAACTAATCTGTGCAATGCGATAATGTAGCTTCTACAGAATAGTACCTGCTTATAATGACTGTCAGTATTATCAACGTTATTAAGGTTCGCAGGATGATTGTAACAATAAAATTAAAGATAGTGTGTTACGAAGACCGAATACAAATTTATATGGTCTTGCTGAAGAACTTACTATATACGATGGGTCTACGTCTCTCAATTGATTCGTTACTCCACTGACGCAAAAATTGCTCACACAGGGTTATGTTGCTCCTCGGTTGCTGTCTTTACTCAAGAAATTTTACGGAAGACATCATGCACTTGCAGACAAATATGGGATTTCGATCTCTCAGATGAGTGCAGATGTTTGTTTGTCATAGGGTTTTGTTTTGTCTTCCTTTACCGGATTTGACACGCTGAATGGACTATTGGCAACGTGACGGGTGTGCTATAGCAAGCAGGAACTGCTTACTCTTCCGGAGTACATGAGTTCACTCTTGTTTCGACTGGAGTTCTCGTTGTTGATTGATATTCAGTATTTTGTGTTTCCATGTTTTACATGTTGTCTGCTTTTGTCCCGTTCTTGTTGGTGTTTACTGGTTTTGTCTCTGCCCTTTCGGACTTTTGACATTCGGATACCCCATTGGTACCTCTGCTTCTCCCAACTAAGTTACAATTCTATCTACTGCTAGTATGATGCTGATGATGCTTTCCTTTTCAAGCTTTGCCATTAGAGTAGAAAACATAAAACAACCCAATATATTCCTCCCTATTTGTCACATTAGTTCATGTTAACACAAGATTGTCAAAATATTCGAATAAGATGATAACTTGAGAAGTTGTGACAAAAGGTTTTAAATCGGTACGGGATAACAATAGAAATCATGGTGTTAACACTATATTGGCTGGTCGTGTTGCACCAAACAGGAACTGCTTACCCCTTCGGACCACACGAGTCCATTTTTGATGTGGTTTTTATATGCTGAGTTTAGTTAAGTTTGGATATGTGTTGCTGTCTTCAGTGCCTAATATTTTTCTTTGTTTTTATTTCCATAACCCAGTTTTCTCGATCTCTGCTACTTTTTTGTCTCTTTCATACACATAGACGTCTGAGTTTGCTCTCATCTACCTACAAGAAAAGAGAAGAAAACTAAATCAAATTTTCGTCATCTCTGAAATATGCGCTGTTTAATTTGTATTTATGTTGATTTTGAATTGTCATGCTATCGGGTCACAGGGAGAGTATTGTTTTATTGTAAAGAAGGTATCTTCAAAATACGAAACAAATGTCTGGGCGGGAAAAGCCACATCTCACTGTCGCGGCTTAAAACTTTATCTTGCATATTACTCAAGTGGGTCAATTCCAATCTGTAAATCGCATTTCAACAATATTACTTATGAATGGATTTCGACGGCCAAATGGGTAACATGATACAAAAATTTGAAAACCATAGTCTATGCATGGTTATCATAATTTTGATATTTAGATGTAATTTTGAAATTTAATGACTTCAAATTGTATTACACGAACAATACATTATATTTGTCATTTTTACAAAGAATTTTTTGTCGAGTAGTTAACTGTGAAAACATTTATACAATTAGGTCTATTATTGGTGGGAAATTTTGTACCTTACCCTTTATAATCTCGACATTTGTCACATTCGGTCATAAATATTGATGAAATCTTTAAACCAATGAAGGAAGAATTTGTAACGTGTCCATACGTTCGGGCAGGCGTGAAATAAGATTAAAACCAGCACTAATTGCTAAATGTTAATGTGTTCTAATAACCTCTCATAAACAATCGTATCAAGACTATATGATATTATTTGCTTTAGATCGATGGACATTAGATAACCTTGATGTGACCAAAAACCTCAGCCATTACGACAAATCAAACATTCAAAAATCAGACATGACTCGAGACTTTTTTGTCTAAGCAAGCATGGCTCATTCAGCTTCTTCGTTATCTCTCTTCTAGTTACTGGTATCTTCAAAATCTACAAGCCTCTAGCAACCAGACTTCAAAGCTAAGACGATAATTCTTGCTTGTATTAAACAGGACCACCGTATTGCTTAACGGGTAGTGCAACGCACAAGGCAATCATCTGCCTCATTAAACAAACAATGATATACATATGTCAGAGCAACCGAGGACCATTGTAACGTTCTGATTTATTGTTGATCAAAGTAAATAAATTAGGCTTAATTTCTTTTTTTACAATTCAATACCTTTTTAATCGTGCATGTATCATTTGAGAGGATATGTAATACATTTAAAAAGCCTTATAGAGCGACGGTCCATAAATAGGTACATTAGACCCTTTCACGGTTAACTGTGCCATATTGGATAGACAGAAAACTTTTTTATGGAGGATAAAATATTATACAAAATTGGTTAAATATATGTGTGTTGCTTAGCAATAGAGCTGTTTTTCGTGACATTTTCCCTTATTTTTGCCCCCTTATACCATATGGTTGTAATAATTGTGAAAAGGTTGCAAACATTGAAGCTCAAAGCACATTCTTGCTTTCAAACTTTTTGTGGGGAAATTACTTTAAGGTGGAGAAGGACAGTGGTCATGTGACTTGCCCAAAATAAAATGAAATTTGAAAAATATTTTGAGATTTTTGTGTTTTTAGGATCTTTACATCTATTTTAGGTACATTTAATCAATATGATTAAAATTTGTATTCTAAAAGTAGTATTAATCTTTAGCTAAAGTATGGTCAAGGGAGATAATTTGGCAAAAATCATGAAAAATCATCGTTTTTGGCTCATATTTTTGCTTGTACGTAAAAATCAAGGGAAGAAACCCCTCTTTAAATTGATTTAAGAAGATGAATTGTTGCAAGATCTATAAAATGTCAAAAAATTAGGGAAATTTATTGACAGGAAAAAAAGTAATGGAACATTTTTGTGTGTTTTTATGGGTTTTCCTATATAATTCATATTAAAATATTGATACTTTAACTTGATATAACTCGAAAAGTAGGGAAGAAACCCATAAATTTTGAATGAAATTATGAAAGAGTACATCATCTTGGACATTTATGCCAATTTTGAAGAAAATCTATTGACAAATTAATTTTGGACTCAAGTGCCACGCTCTACCTTAATAGCATTTATTAATCTCAATATTTCAAAACATATTAAATATTCTGACAATAAAGATTTTGTTATATATTTGAATACTAAGTAGCTGTGTAGTATTGGATTTTGTTAAATGCACTTTATGCATAAGCATGATAAGATTTGAATTTTTTTAAAATAAAATGATTAGTATAATAATATGAAATTATATTGAAAATTTACACCTTCCCGACTAATTTTTCCCCATACTATTTCCATTTGTTGTTTAATTTGACTGACTGACCAATAAATGCACCAAATATTGTTGTGTATGACAATACACGGACAGTGATTGAAACATATTATGTCATCAGACAACCAACTTTGTCAATTTATCCACATCATAACCAGAGTTAGAATATAATGACTTAAATACTTCTAAGTTAACAAAAAAAGACAAAGAAAAGAAAAGCAAAAAAACAAATTTAAGAAAAAAATATGATGCATGTCACATAAAAGTATATTAATCGGTTTCAGACCAGAGATTCTTCCAAGTAAGTGCTATTATAATCTTCAATGTCTTGACATTTGAGATTACTCAAGTTCGGTTGTTTTGTTATTTCTTGTACAGAAAAAGTTTAAACCTTGGGTCAAATGTGTAATAGAATTAGTCAAAATCAAAGGAAGCAGCATTCCTATTTTGGGATAAATAACAATTAAGTACCATGCAGGCAAACAATTTTTGCATACAACTAATTAATTATGTCCATAAAAATACATGTGTGTACGCTTAATTAAAATCAATTATACAGGAAAACAATCAAAAGATACAAACAACTAATTGACCGTACAGGGTTAGTCTGCTAGCTTGTAATTTAGCCTTACTTGATATCTTTGACAAAAAGTCTACCCAAAGAAACCTTAAGTTTCATATGAAAGATCGTCTTGGATTTTGTTTCTATCTCGTACTTGGGAATTCATGGACTTTCATAAGATAAGTCAGAAGATCAATGAATTCAATGTTAACAAAATATCTTTTTTAATGTTTAACCCTTATACAAACTGACAGGGCGTGAACGGAATCGAAGTTTAAATCTTAACACAGATGTATACAACCTTAAAGGAACTATGCATACCCTTTTGTACCTTCTAGTCTTAAAAATCAACGGTCAACAATTTATTAACATATTTTGTAACATTGTAGACATATGCGATCACCAGGCTATACAAAATCATAACCCTAAGCAATTCAAAATCATTCGCAATGCACACATTGTGTTGCAATAAATGCAAACCATTCACAATTGCTGTGAAACACAGGGCAATTTGCACATATGATATTTCCTGCAATTTCTATTCGATACATTTTTAAAAAATTGTCTGGAATTTGAATCGCGTGAGAAGAAAAAATAAATTATGATATATACTACGAAGATTATCGTAAAACATAATATTCAGACAGAAATGTATCCAATCTTTGATATTATATGATATTATTCTAGGGAGAAGAATACAGCAGTCCAGATATACCAACAATTTAGAACAAAAACTTATTGTCCAATCAGCTTGATAAAATCAGTATACGTATATAATACGAACATGGAAAATGCACGAAAAGATTATTTTTACAAATCATTCATATTTTGAAAGATTTGGTGAAAACGGACACTTAGTTTGGAAAAAAACCCAACTTTTTTTTATCAATGAATTCAGTTTTAAAGCATGTTATAAGCATTGGCTAGACTAGCTTGATAATAATCATATTTTATGTTAAATATAAGATAACAAAAACTAATGTAATTGTTCAACACCAAATATGCATGAATTTTATAGTATATGCTCTTGCGATATGCCTTTTTGATTTCAGTTTACGAGACGTTGTCACGAGTTTTCAATAAAAAATATTGAATTTAATGATGATTAAGCGTAAAATTTACTATAGAACGGAATTAATTGGACGAAAGGAAGTGTCCAGATTAACGCATTTTCGGAAAGGTTCATTTTCTATCGTGAAAATAAATCATCACAATAGAAAGCAATAACGTAATATGAATATACACGCAGATCCACTGTACTTACATTTTTACGTACTAAGTGTTTTCTTCCTCCAGACATAAAGGGGGGGGGGGCTATGTTAAATTAAGCCCTTATCTTTGACGTTTTTGCTTATTAATATGTGCATTGTAGGCTTTTACCATCTTCTTGGTCACTTATTCCTCTCTTTCAAACTTCTGGCTAGGTGTTTCGGAAGTCATCAAAGGGCAATAATACTTCTAAAACCTCAAAATCTGAAATATAATTTCAATATTTATTTTTTTTTTCGATAGAAAGGTTAAAGATATACCCAAAGAAAACAGGAATTTATCTATTTATGTAGAAAACGATGGATAATGCAAGTTTTGTAGTTAATTGTACAAACGACAGTTGAAGAGAAATCGTACCAATAATGATTTCAAATAAAACGAATAAAACCAAAATGCAATTTTTGTAGCTTTTTTTCAATAAACTTCTTGTTAAACAGATAACAAACAAATAATAACAAAAAAAAAACAGAGGGAAAATATTTTGATATTTCATTTGCTTGTGTAAATAATAATCACAATAAACGGACATTCTAGTCAAAAGAAAAAAGGCAAGGCAATGATTGCCTAACAATAAAACAAATGTATCGAATATCATAATCCAACTTACACCATGGGAACAAAAACCAGTTTTTATAATTTTCATTACCAAAAATGAATCAACCCTTTAGATCTGTATTAAAATGAATATTCCTTACTGAAAGGTACTATTTCTTTTATTACCTTTATGAGCCATAGTCACGGGCAGGATAAGAAAAATATTGAATTTAATGATGATTAGGCGTGAAGTTTACATAGAATATTTTAATAAAAAAATCTAATAAATTGAAATGTATATGACAAACCACTGAATCTGAGTTACCATCAACCCTTATAATTTATATTTGCTGAAAAATTGTAGACTTTGAAATTTATAAGGCATTCGTTTTTCTATGCATAATACTAAATCTTTTAAGACATAAGAAACTACAATTTGCTAGAAAGTTTGTTAACTATAAGATTTTTATATGTGTTATTGGCGCAGTTGAAGTGTTGATATGACATTCCTTAACCCTAGTTTATAAGCAAATAAATAAAGATAATAACAAAATTATCGAACTTGAAAGATCAATCCAAAATGTCGAAGAGTAAAAACAAAACAAGGAACACATACTGGGGAGCATATAAACCGACAACCAACAATGTTGGAAAGCAAGCAAGAATTGTATGTCGAATTAAAATTATATTTAGTGACGTTGCAATGTTGTGAAATTGTTGTGTAGATTTTTAGATTGACTACTGAAATACCTCTTATATGTTGGTATTTTTCTCATCATTACACAAATTATGTTATTAAAATAACATAACAACAAATTAGTGCGTCTGACCAGTTTTTGCCAATTGTGAAATATTATAATAGGTTGATAATACATTATGACATTGTAATAAATTGTACTGGTACAAATGGAAATGTTATTTAATTTTCAGATAATTTTGAGGTATCAAATAATGTGCATCTGTAATTTACAAACTGCAATTTTTTCATAATTTTAAGATGGAATTTCAAACAAGTTTCTTTGCTTCTTTAACAAATTAAACAAGAGGTTAATGTCAAAATTCGATTAAGTCAACAAAATTAAAACTACTAAGCTAAAACTGCTCTTGAACTCCTATTAAAGCATGATCTCTCTTTTGAAATCATATAAGGACCATTTATCAAACTTCTTTTACTAAAGTGTTTGTGACGAGAACCAAGCAATAAATCAAAAGCATCAATCCGTCATTGGAATAAAACGATTTTGACAATTTTTATCACTGAAATTAAAATGATAACAAAGTTCCAGACAATAAAAAATATTGCTACGCCTGATGCGCATTTCGTCTATTCAAGACTCATCAGAGGCGCTCGACCAAAAATATTAGAAAGCCAAAAACTACTAGTGTATAATTATGAAGAGCATAGAACAATGAAACCAACAATACCGAAATAGGGAACCAAATTATAACTGAGATGATCAACCTATGTCTGGGAAAGAAAGAACCTTAGGGTTTAAACAATTTTGAAATTTAAACGAATTATTTAAAGCTTTGATGTGTTCTCCAATACAAAAGTGTTGAGCAACCTCTTATAACTGTAATAAGTTGTCCTTACTGAAAGGCCATGAGGCATGTTTAACGAATGCGTCTTAGGGGCATGTTTAACGAATGCGTCTTAGAATTAAGACATGTCACTATATGTAGCATCGTCCTAATTTAGGAAAAAATTTAATGACATTGGCCATGGTTGTGCTTCATATTTAGATCTACATCTTGAAATTTACTCTCAAGGAAAACTTTCAACAAAACTCTATGACAAACGTGATGACTTCAACTTTCCAATCGTCAACTTTCCCTTCTTGTGTAGCAACACCCCGACCGCTCCAGCTTATGGAGTTTACATTCCTCAATTGGTTCGTTACTCCACAGCGTGCGGGACTTACATCGATTTCCTTAGCAGAACGTCACGTCTGACGCAAAAATTGCTCACATAGGGTTTTGTTGCTTCTCGGTTGCTGTCTTCACTCAAGAATTTTTACCGAAGTCAAGACATCATGCACCTATAGACAAATATGGGATTTCGATCTCTCAGGTGAGTGCAGATGTTGGTTTGTCATAGGGTTTTGTTTTGTCTTCTTTTACCGGATTTGACACACTGAATTCACTGTTGGCAACGCAACGCGACGGGTGTGCTATAGCAGACAGGAACTGCTTACTCTTCTGGAGCACCTGCATTTACTCTCGTTTCGACCGGAGTTCGAGCTGTTGATTGATATTCAGTTATTTTGTGTTTCCATGTTTTACATGTTGTCTGTTTTTGTCCCGTTCTTGTTGGTGTTTACTGCTTTCGGACTTTTGACATTCGGATACCCCATTGGTACCTTTGCTTCTTTGCGTCTTTTTATGAGATATAGTCACGAGCAGGATAAGGAAAATATTGAATTTAATGATTATTAAGCGTAAAGTTTATATAAAATACTTTAATCGAAAAGGAAAAAAATCTTATAAATTGAAATGTATACATCAAAGTGCTGAAACTGCGTTTTCAAAAACATGAAATATTGTCGCATTTTAAATTTATAAGGCGATAGCTTTGTCAATTACTATTATTTTTATCAATTATAATGTTAGGTTTCTTATCATCTTGTAATAAAAATATAATTCCTAAAAAAGATAACGAGATTTGAAATAAATGTATGCAAAACTACCTTAAACTGACGACAGGCAGGTTGAAAAATGCTGGAACAGCTTTTTGAGTACCTGAGTTCACTCTCTTTATGACTTGCGTTCTTTTTTTCTGATTTTGCTGTTCAATTCTTTTTGTGTGTTTCATGTTGTCTGTTAATTTGTGCTGCTCTCGTTCATGTTTATTATCGTCTTAGCCCTTCCAAAAAATTGACATTCGAATGCCCCATTGGTACCTTAGTACTTCCTTCAATTTTGTAACATTATTTTGTATTTTGTCTTATGTATTTCTTTGTTAATATGTTCAGATATTAAGGTTGAATATCTAAATACCTCTTACAGTGGTATTTCTTCTCAACATAACAGAAATTATGTTATTAAGTAGTAGTCCACCTAAGAATCATGCAAAATTGAAGAAAAGTTATTCATCGATAAAAAGGCTACAGTGGTTTATTTATAACGAAAGATAGCTAAAAGTATATAAAATAAGAAATCAATAACAATTTGTTCATAACTGCCTGGTCCTGGGAGAAATCTTGCCATTTTGTTACAATGGCTCCATTGAAATTATTGACAATTTTAAGAGTTATCTCCCTTTCTTACATTTTCCAATGCATTCTATTTATTTTTTTCTCTCAGGACCAGGGCTAGTTTGGAAAAAGAGCACTTAAGATCAAAGCAGGGTGCTAGTAGGAGTTACCCTTCAAAAATAAATTGGTGTAGGCTTTCCACCCATGAATCGCTCTTTGCATGCCACCCATGAATCGCTCTTTGCATGATTCTTATAAAAAGTGGTACTTAAAACTATATCACAAATAACTGCGTCCGAACAGCTTATGACAATTGTAAAATATTATCATTCTTTATAGGGCTAATAATGCATCATGACAAAATAATACATTGTACTGGTACAAGTGAAAATGGGATTTGATATCTAGATAAGTATGAGGTATCAAATATGCATTTGTATTTTTACAACACAACAAATATTTCTTAATTTTAAGATAGGATTTCAAACAAATTTCTTTAACAAATTAGATAAGAGGTTAATGTCAAAATGGGGATTAAGTCAATAAAAGTAAAACTACCTTTGAACTCTTTTTAAAGCATTATCTCTCTTTTGAAATCATATAATGAACTATTCATCAAGCTTCTTTTACTAAAGTGTTTGAGATGAGAGCCTAGCAATAAAACAAAAGTATCAAATACTAATCCACCATTGGAATAAAACTATTTTGACAATTTTTATCCCTGAAAAATGAGCAAACTCTTTAATCTGTGATAAGAAAGTCCTTACTGAAAGGTCAGGGGGCTGTTAAACCAATGTGTCTTAGGATTAAGACATGTTATTATATGTAGCATCGTCCTATTTTAGGACAAATTATAATGACATTGGCCATGGTTGCGTCGATTTCTTTTTATGAGCTATAGTCACGAGCAGGATAAGGGGAAATATTGAATTTAATGATGATTAAGCGTAAAGTTTATATAAAATGCTTTTATCGAAAAGGGAAAAAATCTTATAAAATGAAATGTATACATCAAACTGCCGAAACTGAGTTTCCATAAACTATTTTAATTAATATTAGTTGAATGACTCGTTGCATTTGAAATTTATAAGGCGATAACTTTGTCAAGTTGCTTCCTATTAAATATCTGTTGATAAATGAAACACTTGACCCCTAAAAATTTAAGAAGGTTTCTGATTCTCTTGTAATAAAAATGTAATGCCTAAAATATAAGATAATGAGATTTGGAATAAATGTATGCAAAACAACCTTCATAAAATCAGCAGAAATCATAATCTTGAGAAATTTAAAAAATGAATGAATGAATATGTAAACTGACGACAAGCAAGATGAAAATAAATGCTGGAACAGCTTTTTGAGTACCTGAGTTCACCCTCCTTATGACTTAATTGCGTTCTTGTTGTTGATTTTGCTGTTCAATTCTTTTTGTGTGTTTCATGTTGTCTGTTAATTTGTGCTGCTCTCGTTCATGTTTATTATCGTCTTGGCCCTTCAAAAACATTGACATTTGAATGCCCCATTGGTACCTTAGTACTTCCTTCAATTTTGTAACATTATTTTGTATTTTGTCTTATGTATTTCTTTGTTAATATGTTAAGATTTAATGGTTGAATATCCAAATACCTCTTACAGTGGTATTTCTTCTCAACATAACAGAAATTATGTTATTAAAACTATATAACAAATTACTGCGTCTGAACAGTTTATGTCAATTGTGAAATATTATAATTCTTTATAGGGCTAATAATGCATCGTGACAAAATGATAGATTGAACTGGTGCAAGTGAAAATGGGATTTGATATCTAGATATGTATGAGGTATCAAATATGCATTTGTATTTTTACAAAACTGCAAATATTTCTTAATTTTAAGATAGGATTTCAAACAAGTAGTTCTTTTAACAAAATCAAATAAGGTGTTTATGTCAAAATGGGGATAAATTCAATAAAATTAAATCTACTAAGCTAAAACTGTTCTTGAACTCCTTTTAAAGCCTGATCTATCCTTTTTGAAATCATGTAAGGAGCCATTTATCAAACTTCTTTTGCCTTCTTTGATTTCACTGAAATGTTTTGTCAAAATGAAAATATTTTGTTTTATTTCGTACAAACAGTTTGTCAAACAAGAGTACATTTGACTTTTGTTAGTAATTTTGACTGATTGAGATACGATGGCGATAAATTGGGCATAATTTGAGGGTTTCTAATATCAAGAGGATGTATTTAATAATTGTGGGATATATTTGATGGTATCTCAGTATAATTATGAAAACACGATACACCGTTAACAACATTGTCATGGCTCTCGTAGAGTTATCGTTTGTTCGAGAACGCAATATACAAATTAATTTTAACAAAAGGTGACGATATTTCAAATTGATTTTAACAAATGGCGTGAAATATAAGATATTGCTCTTCAAAGGATTATAATTTGACAAGAGATATGAACTATGACATAAACGACCTAAAACTACCATTCTGTCCCGTCCGTTATTATTGTCTCCTGTTACCACAAGACGAGAGAAGATATCTTTGATATGACCAAAGACAATTGAAAAACAATATATTATGGGGGATTAATTTACTAGTATCCAGTCAAAACTATGTTTCTCCGCCCTTAAAGACGGCAATATGACAGAACTAAGGACCAGACGTTTTCATACAAGAACCCTCTCTATGAAGTCCTATAGAATGAACATCGTCCTTGTTTATACACGTAATAATAACGCCCTTTAATTCATTTGCTCTATTACACAATTCACTATCGTGGAAACTATCTTCTATCAAATGTAGAAACAATACTAATTTGGTATGAAAGTCCACGAAATATAATCCTTTTAGTTGTTCTCTCGTTCGTTTCATGTTCAACATCTAAAATTGTAAGTTTTTCAACATTTCCATTCATCTAGAAGTAATCAGTGTATGATATAAATAAATTAGTCTTTTCGATAATTTTACCATGAAAGAAAATTACACATTTACACGCAATTCGGTTTATTTCAAATGTAATATATGTCACTTGTATCGAATAAATAGTACCAAATGTCAGTCAGTCTTTTATTTAGAAGCGTATTATAGCACAAAGATGAGTTACGAGGCTAATATATTTATATAGATCAGAAACTCTACATCTCGTAGCTTGTATAGCGCTCTAGAATAGGCAACAGTCCAAGAGTTGTCATTTTGGTGATGGTTCTCAATAGATAAAAAGCACACCAGGTGCATTAATAGTTCTAATATGATTTGTTTGTTGTGCCTTTGCATAATTTGACATATTTGTTAAATACACACTATTTTTGCGTTTGGTCTATGTTTTCTGGAGGACTAAAAAAATTACAATAGAAAATAATGAGATGTGGAATAAGTGTACGTAACACGGAAATTAGAGCAACCACAATGAAATTAATGTGAAACTCAAATTTCATTGGTTGAAACTTAGGGGTCCGTTCGTAAATTATGATTTGGTATTAAAATGGTTTTCAGGCCTGACAACATGGGTTTCAGTTGAAAACTAGTTTCTCATGGGCTGAAACCAGGATTTTACTACTGAAACTACGGTTTCAGTATGTTTTTGTGATTGCACTAATTTTCAAGAAAGTTAAAATGATACTTTTCTCTTTTCTTTACCGGTAACATTATAACTTATAATAGTGCATTTGCCAATTGTTGTTCACTTTGATTATTTTGGGTACTTTGTCATATTTTACCGGATATTACTGCTACCATCGGTAACCAGCCACCGGACAAGGAATAGAACATCGCTTGCTCTCAATGCAATTCCGATATTTTGAATACACTAATCAAAACATATTTGAATGATTTTGATATCATAGTATGAAATGATGTGGTAGATATTATTAGAATATGGTGTCAAAAACATTTAAATCTCTACAAGTTGTTTAAATTTTTCACGTGAATTATCCAAGACGTACACGATAAAATCCGAGGCTTGTCCTACTTCTATCCATTTGGAAACCAACGGGATTTTTCATAACAGTATTGTAAACAGTAAAGTTAAATCGATTACGGAATAAAAATCCGATATTAATTGGCAAATGGTCTATTTAATGAAAAAGATGTTAAGAAAATCTTTAGGTGTATATAACTATACTTAAAGCTAGAACAAATCTTTAATTTAATTTGCCTTCAAGATTGAAACATGTTTTGACTTTAATGTCTTACTCAAGGTAACAAGGCAGACACAACAGTGCGTGTTTGAGATATTTTATCGCTGCTGCTATTCGTAGTAACACGAAATTGACAGCATAATAATCAGCATCTGTAGAGATTCCAACCAATTAGTTGCAGTCAAGTTTTTTGCATGTCAATATGCATATTTTTGACTTACGGAAGTGAAGACAATTGTAGCTTATCTGGGAATCAAATGGAGTACTTAAAATGATCCTTCATATTCAATTAATAGATAGACAAAATCAAGAGAAGTTTCAGACAAGTTGAACACAATAAAAGTACACACAGCTTAATACAAACAGCAAGGCATTTTATGTCGAACAAACATTGACGTTGAGTTAAACCTTCATTGTACAAGAGTAAAGCAAATGCATGATGTCCAAAAAGTGATTAGCACAGCACACAACCCATGAAGGGGATAAATGTGTGTGTTTCTTGTTTCCCTATGCCGACCATAGACTTTTCATTGCCATTTTGGTTTAAGCACCAATTGTATTTGAAATTTACGCTCCATTAACTCAAGGTAAAAAAAAAATAAAAAAGAAAAATGCCTACCTACAGACCCTATTTTTTCAGGCATTAAACCAGACACACATTTTTTGGCCTTAGGTAATTAAATTCTGATAAAAGCTTTTTGGAGCATTGATACTGCTCATTTTCGATAGAAGCAAAGGTGTACCAAAGGGGTAATCAGTATCATAAAACCGTAGAGACAAAGACGAAACCGGCAGACAAAAAATCATCACAACAAAACAAACCACATAACAACATAAATCACACACATACATAACAACAAAACCGCATTCAGCAACGCGAACTCAAGTCGAAACGAGAGTGAACTCAGGTCCTCCGGAAGAGTAAGCAGCTCCTGCTTGCTATAGCACATCGATGATTAATAATTAGACGTGATTTTTTTTTCAACAACAATACCATCATCCTAACGTCAGTAAGGACCATTATTGGTATTATTATCAGCGTCCTCGAGTTCTAAGAACATCTGCACTAATGTACAAAAAGCTATTTTTGTCAGTTTTAACCTTTCGAATGATGATAATATTAGACGTGCAGCTTTCTTAAGAAGAACTTCACGAGTCGATTAGATTATAATAGGATATGGAATACGTTTTAGAAAAAAACACGATTAAATGAACATTTACACTAAGTCTTATAATTACTTATGTTGAAAAATTATTTTTTAAATGCTTAAATGTGACGAAAGTAAAGATGTTCAAGTGTACTCTGAACATGGTAAGCATTGACCAAAGCGTGTCATATAAACATGTAATTTTGATTAAAGGCAAAAACCATACGGTACCTAATGCTAAGAAATGATACACTTTAGTTTCAATGACATAAAAACAAAGCGGGATGAAAGTAACAAAGATCGAGGACTGATTGTGACGGCAGCCGTCACAGATGTTCCCCAAACGAACAACATGTACCTTAAAGGAGCAAAAATACTGCCTTTTTCAGTTTTATAGAATGTGATAAATTTTGGCAGCCATCTTGGATTTATAAAATTCATGTTTTTGTATTTTACGGAAAAAACTGTAAATATCTTTTTAGAACTTTTTTAATATTTGTGTAGTACTTATCAAGCTCTATAATACCACAAAGTTTCAAGGTGCTAATAATGAACTTTTGTTATTTACTCAAAAAAAGCAGAAATTTTAAAATTTCCGAAGTCCTTATGGACACCTCTAATGTGGAGTTTTACTTGCAACATCAAAATCTACCAGAGTATTAATTTGTATCGAAATCCATGCACGTTTAACTTTGGCAGCCATCTTTGATTTTGAAATTTCACATTTTCGCAATTAGCGAAAAAACTGTAAATATCGCGTCAATTTTTTGTGGTTATTTTTGTAGAACTCATCAAGCTCTATAATCCTACCAAGTTTCAAGGTCCTCACCACCTAGGTTACCGAGATATAGCAATGTCCTATATAATGACTTTTTGCTGTTTACTCAGAAACGGCAGCCATTTTGAAAATTTCGAATACGTTGTGTTCACCTCTGATATGTGCCCTATCACTGTGGAAAATTTCATAAAGCTCAGTCTTAACATCTCTTTTGGACATAACCGGACAAGCATTTGGCAGAGTGCAAAAGAAGGAGAAGAAGAAACGGAGTAAAAACAATATGTTCCCGAACTTCGTTTGGGGAACATACATATCAGAAAGCCATTATAGTCTCAAAACAAAAGACAACGACATTTCCAGGATACACCAAAGACACATAACACAGATAAGTACAACACAACAAAACACAGACAAGTACAACACAACAAAACACAGACAAGTACAACACAACAAAACACAGATACAACACAACAAAACACAGACAAGTACAACACAACAAAACACAGACAAGTACAACAAGACAAGTACAACACATTTAAACACAGACAAGTACAACACAATAACACACAGACAAGTACAACACAACAAAACACAGACAAGTACAACACAACAAAACACAGACAAGTACAACACAACAAAACACAGACAAGTACAACAAGACAAGTACAACACATTTAAACACAGACAAGTACAACACAACAAAACACAGACAAGTACAATACAACAAAACACAGACAAGTACAACACAACAAAACACAGACAAGTACAACACAACAAAACACAGACAAGTACAACAAAACAAAACACAGACAAGTACAACAAGACAAGTACAACACATTTAAACACAGACAAGTACAACACAACAAAACACAGACAAGTACAACAAGACAAAACACAGACAAGTACAACACAACAAAACACAGACAAGTACAACACATTTAAACACAGACAAGTACAACAAAACAAAACACAGACAAGTACAACACATTTAAACACAGACAAGTACAACAAAACAAAACACAGACAAGTACAACACAACAAAACACAGACAAGTACAACAAGACAAGTACAACACATTTAAACACAGACAAGTACAACAAAACAAAGCACAGACAAGTACAACAAAACAAAACACAGACAAGTACAACAAAACAAAACACAGACAAGTACAACAAAACAAAACACAGACAAGTACAACAAGACAAGTACAACACATTTAAACACAGACAAGTACAACACATTTAAACACAGACAAGTACAACACATTTAAACACAGACAAGTACAACACAACAAAACAACCACCAGTAACACGAACTCGCATCAAACGAAGGTGCTTTGTCATGAAAAAAAAACCTGCTTGTTGCAACACATCCGTAGGTTTGGCAACGACTCAGCCAGGATATTTCAATTTCATTAAAGACAGACAATACAAAAACTACTAAAAACATTTTCTGTTGAGACAAAAAGCCATATAATTGCACAAACCAGTCAATTAAGTTATACGTTTACAATAAGCTCGATAGACACAGATCGAAATCATTTGCCTTGGCTGTTTATTGTTTTGAATGCACAAAATAGAATGATGCTTCACGGTGATAAAGCACTTGTTTCGGTGGAAGTGCACCAAAAACCTGTGCACAAACCACAAATCTAATCCGTATTACTGGTGGAAAATATACCAATATCTATAATAACTAAGACAATTTCTGCTTTTGTTCACGACCGTAATAATTGCAGAACATGTGTCAGGACTCGATACAATCTTTACTATTACGGGAGGCAATATCCCTTTGACAGATTTTAAACGAGTATAAATGTTAACCCTAACTTTATTTTCAAACCTGCTTGACCTATGTTATCTTTTAACCGTAAAAATTGACATACCTTTTCTTAATCTTACCCTCCATCAAATCCCCTTTTCTCAAAATTTACACTTTGTTAATTTTTTGACAATATCTGTCATAACGATACAAATGGAAATATGTCATAATCAAGATATGTAGCTTAAACTGTCATTGACTAGATTCTAGTCTTGTTCGTTGAATGAGAATCGCCCATGTTGAAGCTATCGAGTTCAAAAGAGCAATAAACTGAATAATTCACAATTAATTGTATTTGTTAATTCAATTATAATATGTGGGAAAAAAATGTATTGTGTGGTTAATTTGAAAAGCACTGCATAATTTACAGATATGGAAACGTCTAGAAAAAAATGCAAGATTGTGAAAGAGGGCAGACACCAAGAAATCATATATAAGGGTTTTGATATATAAACGTAATTAAAAAAAAGGTATTTGCAAAGCGACAAAAAAAAACAAAACAAAAACACAAAGTAGTTAGAGGACTTCTAAGTTGTGCAATGACGTGCTAGCAATTGCTTCGAATGACAGGTCTCACTGTCTAACGTAACGGTTTTCCAAATTGCAACAAATTTGACGATTTCTTTTGGTCTCTTATCTAGACACATTATTTAAAACTTTGATCTGATGGGGGTTTAAGAGTGAGGTCCATGTAAAAAAGATTTTCAATATTGTTACAGAAACGTCAATCAAGACACCTTAAAATGACCATATTTTTTCACGCCAACGGTGCCAATGGTGGTAAAAAATTTCTCTGAAGGTTTGCTCTGAAAGCATGCTTCATCATTTAAAGTAATAGATTTATATTATTTTTATATATATAAAAAATAAATTCAAGAAAGGCCACATGCCGTTATTACCTTTATCGGTTTTGGAATGAAGAAAAAAAAAACATGGCTTTTATCCACTTTCTATTGTATTCGTTTTTTTTCTAAATACATAGCGTCTGTCTACTATTTTCTCCTTTTGTCATCTTCTTTGTTTAAAATCATACATCTTTTTTTTCATTTTTTTTTTTGGACTAGCGATCAGATAGTTGATGTTCTATTGTATTTCATTGCAAAAAGAAAGGACGAATATGGACCGTCAGTCGAAAGAATCCAATCGATTTTTACTTAGAAAACAATTTCGCGTGCATGCATTTGGTTTGAAAGTCCCTTTAAATTTTACAGTCAAAACACAAGCTTGCTTTTTTTTTAAAGTCAAAGCAGTATCTTGACTTTTTGTTTTCCGATATAGACATCCTGCCTTTTTAGTTCAAACTTCATCATCCCCACCCCCAAAAAATTAAATGGTTGCTCCCTAATAGGACAAATGTCAAACGAATGTCGAATAAGTAACCAACTTTACATTCCTCACAACAATTTGAGATAGTAAGTGCACTAATATATCGCATAAAACATGTAAAAGCGATTATATAGAGATTAGTATATGTTGCTGAATGATAATGAAAGAAACTACATCATTCGATCTTGAATTAATAAATCAACGTTCAACTTTATTATTTGAATTTGAATATTTAAAAAAATGAAACTCGGTGAATTTTTCCAAATTTGAAGAGTTGAAGATCCAGTTTTAGCAATTTTCGCGTCGATTCAAAGAAAAGTGAAATGTAACATCTTAAAAAAACATAATCATCTGCAAAATAAATCCAAATTGTTACCGTCGTTCAGTTTAACGTAATTTTTGACGTCATATTACTTTGTTTATAAATAAAACACAACTATGTCTATAATTATGTTTAACTAAAGTATAAATACACCAAAGGAAGAAAACTAAGTGGTAGTAGATTATCATATGTTAAAATCACTTCGAAACATAAGTATTTACTTCTGAAAATGTGTTTTCCATCTTTATGTGAAGAGTTTTACATTCATTCTGCAAAAACAATAAAAAAAATATACATGATACATATTCTGACAGACATAATTTCTTGTATAAACTTTTAATAAAAATGATGGTAAAGGCAGATAAGAGAAATATCTATCGTAAGCAAATCTTAATTGAAAAACGGAACAAATTACAACGAAAAATGGACAGAGGCGTATTTGTTTATACTAAATTCAGAGACGTTTGTTTTTTCATTGACAATTTTGTAGACAACGTGTATATTGAATAACTTTTCTTCATGTATAAACATTCACTTACAACGAAAATTACCGGTTATGTTGCACAGAACATTTTCTTTTGTGGTGACCTAGGCAAAGAGTGTTTAGGTAATATTGTCGTTTCCACGTACCATTACGTAGAAACTATCTTTTGAAGCTGGAGTAAACTGTCTGAAACTTCAAAAGATGCCATCAAGGTTCTGTGTAAACTTCTGAGATTAATGGGGTTTTTCACACATATGTAAAGCAACATTGTCAGACTACGAATGTTTATTTTTAGTTTAAAATCATTGGATTATAATTTAATTGTTTTATTATTGGGACACTAAAATAGCTTAAATTTCATAATTCGTCTGTGTCATCCAAATTATCTATGTATTTGATCTCAGTAGGCCAAAGCTGACTTGTCTACTTTTTAAGCTTGACGATTTCGGCTTATAGTACGGTATTTTTTTCCTAATGATTGAAGTCTGATTTTTTAACTTTGATTGTCATTATCCAATCAGAGGCCGTCATAATGTTACCAATAGTTATAAATAGAACAATTAGAATTAAATGTTACCTCTTTTTCAGAGTGGGTGACAATCAATTTGGAATGGAGTAAGAAACCGGGTGGTTCAGCTAAGAAACGGAGCTCGATTCTGTGTTGGTGTTACAAAATCCTGATTGTGTGTTACTTTTTGGATAAGAAAGTGTTCTCATTTAAAATAATTTGGATGCAAATATTATAGATCTGTAGATTGCTTTAAAACAAGGTAAGCAGAGTTATACTTTTGCATATTTTCATTTTCAAAATTAGGTTTCGTTTTAAAAAATGTTAAACTTTGCTTAATTCGTTTTACGTAAAAAAAAACATTAAAATTTTAATATCTTACTTTAATTGGATTTAATTTTATCAAAAACCAAACTATTTTACTATTCATAATTTAACATTTTACCCTTTTGTAACCAAAAACTCCTTTACTCATAGTTTTTTTCCTTTTAAAATTAACTGTTTATAATTTAAAACCGTATTAGCAAACCACTTCATAATAATATATTTGTTCACTTTAATAAATTTATCTTTTAAACTAATTTACCACAACGTGTTAATTGTGGGTTTCTAAATTGTAACTTTTTGTTCGAAGTTTGTTTGCGTGAGATCAAGTGGAATTAAATTTTGGTTTTTATTTCACTTTACAGACCAAATGGGTATCCAAACGTACAGGGCTGAAATCCTTGTCCTTATATTCACAACTTGTAAGTAGCTTTTACGTGTTTGTTTCAATTAACACTAAAAAAATTCAATGGAGCAAATACTTTTAATGAAAGAACATTATTAAACATGAAGGGTATCTGTTCTCTAGCCATAATTTCTGTCACAATGATTTTACGCTTTTTAAAGTGTTGGTTTTAATCATAATTCATTTAGTAACAATTCAATAATGATCACATACTAGCACTACATTTTTGCACCATAAAACAAAATCTGAATGAACTTTCAACTACCTATGTCCTGTAGCGTTCATTAACAAAATTAATTTTCCTCCCTGCATGACTCTCACCCATTTCTGTCCTAAACTGAACCCTCGAGCGGCATTAAATAGATAGATCTATAAGAAATTCTTATATATACAAGAAATCATTCCTACGGAAGTTAAGAGCAGACATGATTGAAATCTTTAAGATTTTGCTGAGGTAGTTGATTAGATTCGCTGTCAAATCTGATCGCTGCAAGGTTATGTTTTGCAGCGGTTGAGATGATCCGAAAGGTACAAGATAACAAAAAAGATAATTTCACTGATGCAACCAGAGGGTTGTCCGAACGCAAATATAATGATGCGACAAGATAGTGCTGAAAAAAATACGTGATGCGCCATAGAATCAATCAAGCAATGTATACTATTATCATCTGTAGGAAATTGATGCATTTTGTGCAATTCTTTTAGGTGCATCGTCGAAATTCTTTTTCTTATTTATTGACATCTTTATTCTTGAAGCATTTGTTACTCGCGGTTGGTAACTTTTCTCAGACTTGTCAAGTCTAACGCGTCAATTAAATCGTCACGGCGTTCTGCGAAACTATGTAAATATTATTACAAAATTAGAAAAAGGTGATGACGCTATGACCGTGTCAGATTAATTTTTCTAAGTCAGGACTTAACCGATTTTTTAGATAAAAAATTATGTCCATCTCTAGATTATTACAATACCTTCTTGCTAGGGAGGTTATCTATTGTAAATGCAACATAAAATGCGATGCAAACGATTTTAATCTCAGATCCAAAGAATAAAACTAACAAGCCCATATAATAATGTAAAAGAATATCTTATTTAGAGTTTCGTTTTCGACTTGGTACACTTGTATGATCGAAAACCATATATCAAAGAATTTTTGATTTGTTTAAAATCACATTCATAGGATTGACACAGTTTTGGCACTTTCATTGAAGAAAATGGCCTAAATGTCTATAGAATTAATATATTTGTTCCATTTGACTCACTTTTAAATAACTGTTTAGAAAACAATTGAAATGTGAAAATTTATTACTTTTATCTGAATATTGATTTCAAAAACCACTGCCCCTTAAAGTATTGCATTCAAAAGCTTTGTCCTTACCCGACACGTTTTTACAGGTTTCGAAAGCTTTCATACCAGACTTTATTTATATATTTTATTGAACTAAAGAAAAGATATGCATCAATATATTGAATTTCATAAATATGAAAATTTATTTTTTAATTGCAGTATATCTGAAAATTTTATTTTCAAAAATCGAGTTTTTGTCACAACCCAAAGTTTTCAATTTTGATGGCACCGCACACAAAATCGAACTTATTTATCTGTATTATGTTAATTTTAAAATTCATAAAAGTTTAAGTGTTAAACTCTCCTGTTAGTATAAAATGAAGTATATAAGATAGTTTAGAGACCCACAAAATCAAAAATATCATTGGTCGGGCGACACAGGACTTGACAAGAAACCAACCAATAGTAAAGCGTTTTCACTATGACGTAGATGAAAGATTTAAGATGACATTTAAAGTATATACAGAAATCTTTTAATTCATTGAATTGCACAGTTCACTATCGTTTATATAAATAATTATTCAATGTTACAAGAAGTGCAGCTTTTTGTTTAACAGGTGATCATCTGAAATATGCTGAATAAACAATTTACAATAACATTCACAAATTAATCTGAAGCATTTGAGTGCTGTAATATTATTTCTTTGAAATCTTTCCAGAATAGAACAGATACCCTTTTAATATACCTCTAGCGGTTAAGTGGTTTTTTTGCATTTATCACGTAATAAGTGAGACGTTTACTCGAAGAAAAGAAATTTCAACACTTTGATTTGTATGAGGCATTAAAAGCTCAATTTTTTTTTTTTTTACTTTGAAACCTTTCGATCTTCTCAAACTCATGTTTAATAAAAAGGGATTGAATGGGGAGTCCTCTGCCTCTCATCCACTCCCTCCGGTGTATAATCCTGGCTATAGCCACGGTTCCCATGGCCCCTACTCCTGGCTCCAAATGCCTTAACCTTATCTCCCGTCATAATATGTATTATGAAAAATTACAGCAACTGACAACACGGTGGAACTCACAAAGTTGAAAAGCAAGCTCTTCAGTAATATCTTAAGCTTTTGTATGCATTAGGAGAACTTTATTTATACTGTTTTCGTTCTGGTAATTCAGATATCTCAGGGAAAATGCAGTCGAGAGTGCTTTTATTTTTCTTCTGGTATAGTCGTTTGCAAATTTAACCTTGATTTTCGAACTTGTTTTGATTTTCAAATTTGTTTTGATTGTGATATTGTTGCATTTTCAGGATTCACATTATAACATAATAAACATTTGACGATAAGTACAACTTTATTACACCCATGAGAAAAGAAAATGCATGGTTATTTTTTATGCAAATGTTAGATAACACTGACATGGTGTAGTTTTGATTAATTTTTCGCTTTTATTGTTTTGGTCATTTTATAAAATTTCATTCTTCCCTATAAGTCTAGATTTGAAATCGAACTTAAAGACACGAAAGAAATCAATTTAACAAAATTAGCCTTAACCTATGTTTTATGTTTTCCTTTTCCTCAATGTTTTCTTCTCATCTTCCTCCTCTTGCTTAGAAAAAAAGCCCAAAGAGCAAAACCTTCAAGCAAGTCATTATGTTGATAAACTGAGATAAATAGTTAAGTCGGCTATCTGTTTGTCTAATGTGAAATATATAATGCTCAACTAAAATATTGTTTGAAACATATTTTGATACTTCAGATTTACATTATATAATTGATTCATATTTTTAGGCTTAGTATTAATCAATGCAGGAACCTGTGATTTAGACTTAGTAGATGGCAATGCACCAGGTAAGTCTATATAGGTTTACATGAATTTTTACCTGCCTTTTCTTAAGCCTTTCGAAAGGAACACATGCCAGCTTTCTGGAAATGAAGCTTGTACACGGAAGGTAACTAAGCTGTTTTTTATCTGGAATGAAAAAAATCAATTTGCCATTTTTTTTCTCATAAAAATATCATGTAATCATGGTTCCAAAATTAACAATTCATTAGTTAGACTTTGTCACAATATGCTGCATTATATGCAGACATTTTTGTTTTGGAAAATTCTGCTTGATAGGTTATCGATAAACATTATACCGAAATTACCGAACGGGGATGATACGTCTAGAAATATCCAAGACAACTTAATAGAACTCCACAGGCTGTATTTTGCTGAGCTGTTTTTTTCAAATTTTACAGATGTGCACTTTTGAATGCTATAATTACTTTAACAACAAGTCAAAGCAAAGTCTTAGCGTGAGATATGTCTTATTAAACACATTTCGTGTAAACAATTACATTATATTCTTTTAATGTTATTATCAAAAGAATTTATGTCACGCAATATTGCTGTGCTCGAGTAAGATTATTTAACCATACGGAAGTACTATGATTTTATTATCAAATTGGTAGTGTTCTTACTTAAACACTTGGGTACAAAACATGCCAGAAAGTCCTATTTAAAAAAAAAAAAAATAAATAAATAAGCAAATAATCAATAATTAACTTTTGTCGTAAAAAATATGCTTTAACGACAATTACAACATTTTTCAATTAGTGAGGAATACAATGGAAAAAAGGAGATGATTAGCAAAAAATATATGGTAGCCTCTATTACTACAGAAGCAAATATATACATGGATATATATTTCAGTGTTGATCTAACAAAACAATTCCCTTTCATTTCAGCTTTTGACCTTCTATCACCCTCAGCTTTTAATCTAGAAAATTATAGACGCATTCCAGGAGTACGACAGGTAGACGGATCCATTCCTACACAGAAAGCCTACCGTATATCACGTCGTACTAGTGTCCAAATTCTGACTGTTCCCACTAGGTATGCTTCAAATAAATAATTGACAGTGGTATTATAACGTGTCAGACAAGCCCAAAACGTACGGCATTTTATATTTTGTGGTTTAAATACCTTTTTTAGAATAAAGATTTTCTTACTTTTCCACAAGTCTAAAAACTTTTGGGGGGATAACTTTGCAACATGTAAACTACCTTCAAGATAATACATAGATACAGTATCATCCCTTCATAAGTAGATACATGGACTTAAAGCATTATTTTAGAATGTGAAATATAGTTAAGTGCCACATATATTTATAAGTCTTTATAAGACCCCAAATGGTCAAATGGGTCTTATTCCCAATGTTTTATTTCATTCCAGGCAAGTTTTTCCTGAAGGATTCCCAGAACAATTTTCATTTATAGCAACGTATCAAATTACAAGTAAAAAAGCAAGAAATCAAAATTGGTATTTATTTGACGTACAAGATGGTCGGGATAAAACAGTCTTCTCCGTTCGGTTTGATGGAAAACAAAAAGAGATCCATGTGGTGTATTCGAATTCTTATGGAGAAACTAAAGTGGTTAAATTCAGTGAGGAAGGGGTCATTAATGTAAGTTTGTCAAACCCATAGGTCCTTTTGCAAGTATGGTTTGGATGATTATCTGTTTGTTGAAAAAATCTATTGGCATATTTGTTAGAATGGCCGAGGTGACCATTCCTATTGAATATTATTCAGCAAATTTGAACCAATGTCATTGATTACCTATTTTCATTAAGTTTAAAGATTTTATACTTTATTTTGACCACATTATTCCAAGTCTGTCTAATACATGTTTTCCTTTTCTTAAATTGATTATTATTCCCATAAGATGTTCAAACAATCTGTAGATTTATTGCCTTTATTATTGAAATAACACAAGTTTAATAGCTAGAATCTGAAATTTCCAATTATATTTCAAATGGTCTTGCAGGCTTTCACAGATAAGTGGAATAAAATATTTGTTGGCATTTCTGACGATGAAATTACCTTGGTTATCAACTGTGAATACACCCTCAAGAAAGCACTCGATAACATGGCCACTATAACATCATCAGGGAACATGGTTATCGGCCAATCACTTAAAGATAAAACAGTTATGGTAGGTATGAAAGGCAATTACAAGTATGTTTTAAATTAGTCAAATATGTTTTCTCAACATAAACTTTTGCTATCTGAAAATGATATAGAAGATGAACACACTTATACAAGGGTGTCTAGCATGATCTGTTGTAGAATGTTGTCTCTTTAAGACAAACGACCATTTTAGTCTATCTGGACTTAAAGCAAATTCTTTGAATGAGTGATTGGAAAATAGAGAAAGATTTTAATTAATTCTGGACAAAATAACTTTTTTTTTCCTTTTTTAATTTCAACACCCTTTATTATCTTTGGGAGTCTAAAATTCTTCAAATATAAACGTGCACCGTTGTTATTGCTTTTCGTTTTATCTAATTATATAAGTTTGCTTCATTTTAAGATATATTTTTGTGTTTGCTGTTTTTCAGTTCGACCTACAATGGATGATAATTCACTGCGATCCAACAGTTCCTTCCAAACCTAACTGTGACGAGTTAAAAGCACCAGTACAAATTGTAAGAATACAAAATTAGATGGAAACAACCGTCTCCAAAGTTTGAAAATGATCTCAAATGATTAAAATTTTCTTTAGATAAAGAACCACAATTTAAGCTTTTCTATTAATATACTTCTTTAAAATATCAAAGAAAGGAAAAACTTTTAAAAACTCATATTAATTATTTTACTCACTGATGATTAAAAAGACAGTACAAGATATAAGTTTATATTAAACGTAGATTTTTTGATTGGTGGAAATTGCTTAGTAAAGCAGTATTTTATGAATTCCAAGACAACAATTTATAATAGCTACTTGTCTCAAATCCTTGTTGACTTTATTCATACAGACCTATTGGGAAGGCTTACAGAGTGATAAGGTAACGTAGTCATACACATGGTACATATGCACTAATATTTCATTTTATTTTGTATAATGCACTGGAAACCTCTACCTTTACTACTACCACCTCCAAGCCAAGCTACACGCAGGTATCTTATGGCTTTCTTCTCTTGCTTTCTAATCGCTTTCACCGAAACAGACATTTTGATTTTTTTTTGCAATTGTCCTGTCTTAAAGACAGTTAAGTTCTAAGAAATAAATCATGCTACATGGTGTTTGCTAATGGTTTTGTTTTAATTAAAAGCAATGGTGGTTACTATTATACCTTAATTAAAAGATTCTGTTACTTAATATGTACTTACATGCTTTTTATAACGAAAAATAACTATAACATAATAACTATAAACAAAAGAGGGGAATGCACATTTTAACTTCAAGATAATGCAAATCAGCACATTTAATGACTAAAAATGAAAAGTAATATTTCTATTTCATCAGAATGTTTAACTTAAAAAATATACCATCAACGCACAGCAATTATAAAATTATACTTACTGTACACGTTTTAACCACATTAAAGGCTTTAGCCTCAAAGGCAACCTCATTTTATTAAGATTTCAAGCTACATACACGAGCAACTCACTATACAATTGATAAAAATACTTACTCTCTTTTCACTATACTAACGACATGCTTTTGCTGAGCTCACTATGGTATTGGTACTAACACACGTAACACTCTGGTGTATTTCTTTTTAACATCTAGTTCCTTTTATCCAGAGAGGGGACACGGATCCAGGGTGTGCAGTTACTTGTCCAGCGGGACCACCTGGTAAAAACGGATTAAATGTAAGTACAAGTAATTAAAATGAGGAAAACATTTCAATTGTTAAAAACGTTTCAGATTAATACACAAGAAAATTAGTTTAAAGAAACGTTTTTTTTCAGAGATTTTTTTTAAAACTCTTACTTTCCATATACATGTAGTATTAAATCAACAAATAATCAAAATGTAACAGCGTGTTACTTGTTTCTATAGTTAATGATGATTAATTTTATTTTTAAATTCAAATTGTGTTCCAAGTACCTCCTACTGATTTTCACATTTTTTACTTGTCTCCTTTTAAAAATTGCATTATATAGTATATATGACCATTTGTAAAAAGATATAACAGTTATAATAGTGAGAATCCTTTTAAAAATGAACATATTTTTCAGGGATTTGAAGGACCTCGAGGTCCACCAGGAATACAAGGATTGCCCGGAGATGCCGGACTCGACGGACAAAGAGGGCCACGAGGACAAGATGGTTCTGATGTAAGTTAAATAAACAGTTATCATGTGTATATTGTTTAATCTAAGTTTTGTGATTAAACTAGAACTTATTCCAAAAAAAAATCGTGAGTTTTTTAAACCACTTCAATACCTTGTTTTGTATTACTTCGAAAAAGAAATTATTTAGTCTACAACTACTTACCATTTTTGCTTCTAGGGGAAACCAGGAGCGCAAGGAATACCCGGCAGAGACGGTATAAATGGAGCAGCAGGTGAAAACGGCAAGGATGGGATCCCTGGAATGGATGGACTACCTGGTCGAGATGTATGTATAACAAAACTCAAACAAAGAGATTTCTCATTGTGAGGGGTTTTTTTTGTTAAGATGCATTTAGTTTTATAGTATTGAAAAAGGTTGAACAAAATGTCTTTAAAACTTCTTTAAAAGGAACACATTAAAACAAATGATAATAGGGTGTGAATAAATTTTGTCTAAATAAAATTTGGTAAAATTTATCAACATTGTATCTTGTTTTTTTTATTCATTAACAGCATAATTAACAAGATTTTAATCGGATAATGGTGCACTCATATTTTTTTTTCATACAGGGGCAAGATGGTGAACGAGGACCAGCTGGACCCAAAGGAAATACTGGTCCAATGGTAAGACACCGGGTTGTGCCACAAATTTAAGAGTAATAAATTTTGCCATATGTTTAAGAGTATTCTTTTTCAAACCTGTAATTTACCTAAGTGTTTCAAAACTTAAAAAAGAAAATTAATATAAACTTAACCATTAAAAAGGAAAGCATAACATTTTAGTTGATATCTTGTTATTCAAAATTACAAATACCAAAACGCGGGTATGAACGGTTAATTTGGATATGCTATATATCGATATTTCAAGGAGTAACCTCTCATCAGTAGCATTAAATCAAAACATTGGAAGGTCAAATTCCAAAAATGTTGAAAACAAAAAGTACTCAAAACCAAAACGGTCGAACAAGGAAGCCAAATCCAGCACCGAGGATATCGACCATGTGCATTACAAATGTGGTTATGAAACTATAAATCTGATGAACTATAAATATATAAATCATGCTTAATCCATGATTTTGTAATATTTTAGGGACCTTCTGGTCCAAGTGGGGCAAACGGAATTCCAGGAAAAACAGGAAAACAGGGACCACCAGGACAGAGTGTAAGTCATATGGCTCAAAATTGCTCAATGAGTATATACTGAGATTAATTTTCCTTTTAAGCACCTGTACCTAACCTAAGTCACCCTTAAGTTGAATAATTCTTTTAAAGTATGGCATTTAGATTCGTTTGAAATAAAGTACCGACTACAAGAGACAATACAGCTGAGATTTCTGTTTCCTCATTTCAGATTGTTGGACAACCAGGCCCTCCAGGACCTGATGGATTGGATGGAATAAATGGTGAAGATGTAAGTTGTACAAACGTGGATTCTCTTAAATTAAGCTGTTTGTTTTTCCAATTATTTCAATATCCCAATTAGATAGAATATTTTACATTTCATGCTCTATTAGAACTTCTAAGAATGAACGTGAATATAGAAAAGATGAAAGCTGCAGTATTGAGCATTCGTTTTCAGCTTAGTTGAACTCAAAGGTTTTTTAACTTCAGCTTTTATATTTTTTCATTTTCATATGATAATAATTAGTGTCTTTGAACCACTCCTATGAAAAATTTATGCATACCACAGCAAAGTGGCAATTCGTGCTGTGCTGATTGGGAAGGAAGCAGATGCACCATACGAATGACAAAAGTCCAAAAGGGCAGAGACAAAAGCTGATGAGGAATATACTCGTTTTGACATTTACGAAAATCTTACATGAATAGGCCATACTAAATCTCTTGGAGCCTATCTATGGCACGCCGTAACCTTTTTAATGAGAAAATCTTAGTTTAAGTTACTTAATCCTAGTTTAACTGAGCTTAATCCAGGATTAAGTAGCATAAACAAAGATTAACCCAGCTAAATGTTAGTTACAGAGAAACCTTGATTTTCTTATCTTAAACTAAGATTATCTCGTAACGATCATTAAGTTTATTAAATCTTGGTTTAACTGCGTTTTAATAGAAAAAATTAGTTTTTCTGGAAAACTTTTAGAAAATCCTAGTTTTTCTCAACTCATTGATAGATACTTCAGTTAATCCTAAAATTAAGGTTAAGTAGTGCTTTCAAAGGTGTGTTACTGATAAACACAGTTCAGTCGTATGTATTGAGCGTTTTGATTGGCCAAAAGATAACCCATCTTTTCTGGGAGGAATTTTGATTGGCCAGAACATAACCCACCTTTTCTGTGAACTTAATCTTAGATTAAGCTAGCTAAATGTGAATTACAGAAAAACCTAGATTTTCTTAACTAAAACTTCAATTTTCTCATAACTCACATTAAGCTGAGAAAAACTTAGATTAACTGAAAAATACGAGAAAATCTTAGTTTCCGTAGTATATTTTTAGAAAAACTCGGTTTTTCTCAGCTTAATGATAGTTAGGTAAGTTAATCCTAGATTAAGCTCAGTTAATCTAGAATTAAGTAACTTAATCTAGGGTTTTCTCGTAATTGTGGTTGTTGCGTACCACACTTATCCTTTTAGCAAATCTTTTTTTGTATGAAAATGGGTATTTTTGCTCATTGAGTTTCCTTCCTTTGAAAGAATTATTTTCGAATATGTTCTCCCTTGTTTTGTCTTTTCTCTTGGACATTGAGATTGATCTTCCAAGTTCAGTAATTTTGTTATTACCTTTATTATAAAGTTATGTATTCAACTTTTATAAACGTATCCATTCATACCATTTATTAGGTATTTTGCCCTTCTGCCTTATAAAATACTGTTTAACAAAAGAAAATGTTATTGGTTCTACATTCTTCTTACACAGAGACTAAGAACTGTGAAAATGCCTGTTTTTGGTATAACTTATTCATTCATACCATTTCTTTCTTTTCAGGGCCTTCCAGGGATCCCGGGCATGAAAGGAGACCGAGGAGAAAAGGTACGAATTCTATCTTTACAAAGATCAAGATTATAAACTTTATAACAAACCACAACAAAAGCATAGTGGGAGGTACAATACTAAATATTCTATCCTATCAGATCAATCACTTAACTTGATTTGACCCTTTTCAAACAAATTTCAAAAATCTACTGTGACTGTATAATGTAGTTGACACTTGCAAAAAACTATAGAGATTATTAAACAAAACTTTTGTAAATGTCAGAATTTTTTTCCAAAAATATCTAGTTAGCATTGCAAGATTTAAAAATGATAATAAGGCATAATATCGTATGGAAAAAATAAACAAAAATGTATAGTTTTAGGGGTGTTTTAAATGATCGATCAAATAGATCAAAATATGCGATGTCTTGGGTATATGATAAAAATCTAGGGTTACCGTTTGTTTTTCGATGACAAGGTAACTGACTGCCTTTAATTCGAACCCAGTTTTTGATATCCTAACCCTATCATCTTAATATCGTGTTCATCACACCTGTGTTTCAATGTTTACAGAAACTGAACTTTTCAGATCATAAACTGTGACTTGATAAGAATTGTTGTTAACACCTTAGATATCAATGTACTTTTGATTGTGCAGCTTGCAAAAGAAACTGTATTAACATATGCTGGTGATATGATTTCTTGTAAAATGCTTAAAATGTTCTTATCAGAATTTCTGGTACAAGACTTGTTTAAGATATAAAATGGAGTAGGCATTGCCTAAATGCGAGCATAGCTAAAAGGGACTACGTTTTTTGTTCTAAATGTCGACATTCAGGGCTATCACTATCATTTAATTTCCAATATTTCCATTTGCTTATTTTGGGGCGAGATGGTATGGGGCGATTAAGCTTCGAGACACGTTAGTTTCGTACGTGCATATAACCAAGACGAAACGAGCAGCTTATGTGTATTTGTTATTTTAAGAATATTATTTTCTTGTAAAAAGCGCAATTTATTATTTTTTTTAAGCATTATTTCTTTTCTTATAAATTATTTTAACATTCACTCCGGCCCTGTAAAAATAATAACCCTTTCCGGACCATAAAAAATCTAAATCAGCATTAGCAAATTTCTCGCGGAAACAAATACCGTAGAGCTCTCCGCTCGAGCGGGCACTTCGTGCCCGCTTGCGAGCTATGCTCGCTATTATTATATTTTGTCAAAATGAATTGTTCACAAGGACTTTTACTAGTCTTGTAAAATTGTACCTTATCTTGTAGTGTTATATTGGTATAAGTTGATCCATATATGTGCACTAATATAGTCTAATTTTGAACAAGCGAATTATGTCACAGCTTGAAAATGTATTTTTTTCTATCTCTGATACCAAATTCTGCATTAAGATCTATAGAGTCGTATTGCTTTGACGGAATTGCACCATGTTGCAATTTTATCAATTATTCACGACTTTCTGTAAAAATAATTGGTATCCACCTGTGGAGTGCGTGACTTGTTTGATACAACATAAACATTCCTTGTAATCAGATTGTCTTAGGTCGTGCTAATTACTTACCTACCAATTAATTTTAGAATTAACAACTCTTTGATGTCTTTCTGAAATTTTGACACAGCATTGCCAATTATGTATATAGATAAAATATTTTGGATTGTGGCAACAATCATTTATCAAGTCTTTTCTAGCCGATTTATTTTGCATTAACCTGTATTATTAAGGCTATCACGCACTATCTTTACCATTTCTGCTTTGGGTGAGGTGAGATGAATCCTATGATAATTGTGACCTGTCAAGACTTTGTCCAAAGACTACATGCTTGGTTAAGTGATTTTCAAAACCATACCAGACATTTTAATCGAACACAATTATTGTTGATCAGTTCTGTCAGCACATTTATTTTTTGATCTGGACTGAATGATTGCATACAAAATATATTAACTGCAACACGCAACTGTAAATGACATTCGATACCATTTTTACATGGCACGACCGAACGCACTAGGTTTTGAATATCCATAAAAGACATTACAATTTAACGAACCTAATTTCAGTGATAAAGATATTCAATGTAGGCACTAGAAAACAATAATTCACACTGTATTTGAATGACTAACACTCAATCATACCTATTTAGGTACGTAACTGTGGGTAATGGATATTACGCAAGATAATATCGAAATTGAAAATTAAATGATTAATTGTTTTAAGACGTGCTAACTTTCCATTGAGCCAACGAAAGTCCGTTTAACCGAAGTTTTAAAAAGTCACAGATGATTTTATCGACTTGGCTTTTCAAAGTTGAATAGATAGGGTTTTAGAATTTTTTGCATTGTTGAAAAAAAAAGATCGAAAAAAAACTTTCACTTATCATCTTAGATTGATGTGATTTTATGTTTGATTTTGTTCAAATTTTCAAGGTTTGAACTTGACATGATAAGGATTTAAAAGTATGTTGCAGTAATGATAAAAGTGATGAATTAGCTTCAAGAACTCACATCATGAAACAAGACATTTTAGTTTAATGACGCAATCTAAATGACACAAGAATGCAAAATGTTTCATGGTTAATACTTTTATAGAATTCAAAGGGCAATTCTAAAATGTTATGCTTGATTTGGAAAGGATAAAATCACCACTATTTCTTTTTAATAATATAATGTAAGATCTTCATATTCAATAAAAATGAAAACTTAATTTTTTTCAAACCCTAAAGTGAAATAATTAGCATGCTTATTATAAAATGGTTAGAAAACATTGGTTAAGAATTAATCCTAATAGACTCAAGAGCTGAAACAAACAACAAAAGTAAATTTGTTAAAATTGTAAATATAGGAGTTATTATTACATAAATTCGACAACTAATCCTATTTAACTGTTACATGCACTTTTTGCAAATGAAAGGGTAAAATAAAAAGGCTCCTTTTAGGTTCACTTGCAAGGTGTGATGAAAAGACTTTAAAAAAAGATGTGCACAAGTTATAATAGCGAAATATATAAGTCATGACTTCCCTGAGTCTTTCTTGAAATGATGTCATTTATTTTATTTCAGGGTGATGCTGGTGAAAGAGGAGAAATGGGTTATCCAGGGTTGAGAGGAATCGAGGTATGCTTCAAACAAAGTATTAAACAATTAACGATCTTACAATAAGAAGCAACGGGACAGACGAGGAATGAAAGCAGATGGCACAATATAAATAATAGAAAACTAGGTGCTTTAAACTTCATATTGATGGGAGTAAAAAAGCATTTTAGGGTTATATAAATGTACGTTAGATGTCAAGATTTATTAAAAATGTAAACATTGTTTTGTAAACGAAATCATACAACTCTGTTTAAAAGCAGTAGCTAAAACAACAAGTGTGGCCACTAAAAGTATGTCTCGCCTGCCGGCACCATCGCTAAAATCAACTACCTAAGCTTTCATTTCTTGATATAAACACAAAAAGTGTCAGTATACCTAATAACAGATGCCTAGTTACTATACTATTCAAGCAATCCATTGTCCACACAAGTATTACAAAAAGTTTTCTGTCTGAAAAAAAGACCTAAGTTCACAGAGTCACTGGAGCGTAAAAATTGGGTCATGGTCAAATGGCATGGTGACAGTTGCGTTGTCCATAACCGCAACTGTCTGTTTACCCAATATCAGATGCCTAGCTATTATAACTTTCCAGCAATTCATCATCCATAAAAGTCTTACAAAAAAGTTTTTCGGCCTGAAAAAGACCTAAGTTCACAGATTCACTGGAGCGTGAAAATGAGGTCAGGGTCACACGGCATGGTGACAGTTGCATAGACCATAACCTGAACTGTCTGTATACTAAATATCAGATGCCTAGCTATTATACTTTTCCAGCAATTCATCGTCCACAAAAGTCTTACAAAAAAGTTTACAGCCTGAAAAAAGACCTTAGTTCACAGAGTCACTGGAGCGTGAAAATGAGGTCAGGGTCAAACGGCATGGTGACAGTTGCGTAGATCATAACCTGAACTATCTGTATACCAAATATCAGATGCCTAGCTATTATACTTTTCAAGCAATTCATCGTCCACAAAAGTCTTACAAAAAAGTTTACGGCCTGAAAAAAGAACTAAGTTCACAGATTCACTGGAGCGTGAAAATGGGGTCAGGGTCAAACAGAATGGTGACAGCTGCGTAGACCATAACCTGAACTATCTGTATACCAAATATCAGATGCCTAGCTATTATACTTTTCAAGCAATTCATCGTCCACAAAAGTCTTACAAAAAAGTTTACGGCCTGAAAAAAGACCTAAGTTCACAGAGTCACTGGAGCGTGAAAATGGGGTCAGGGTCAAACGGCATGGTGACAGTTGCGTAGACCATAACCTGAACTATCTGTATACCAAATATCAGATGCCTAGCTATTATACTTTTCAAGCAATTCATTGTCCACAAAAGTCTTACAAAAAAGTTTACGACGCCGCCGCCGTCGCCGCCGCCGCCGCCGTCGCCGCCGCCGCCGCCGGAAAGTAATACCTATGTCTCGCCTTCCGCGACTATTCGTCGCAGGCGAGACAAACACTTCATCTTATTTTATTAGAAAGAAATTTTAAAAATATTTTTTGCCAACTATTCGTTTGGTAATACAACCATATTGTTTTACATGTAACAATACACCAGACACTGATCAAAATAAAATATATATGCTTATTGTTTTTATTTTATTTTCAGGGACCTATGGGACCACAGGGTTTACAGGGCCCTCCCGGTCCTCCTGGACCAGCTGTAAGTTTAAAACACTGAGTACAAATATAAAAAGTCTGACCTAGTTATGATGCTTAGTTTTACTTTATAATGTTATAATTTTAATTTTAAGTCTTTGGACCCAGTGGAGAAGTGAAGTTATAAAGTTCTTCATAAGCTTAACAAAAGGTTAATTTATTTTTAATTTTATCATCTTTTATAACGTTGTTCCTAATGAAAGGGGCTTTACACACTTAAAAATAACACAATATATTTATATCTTACATTTATATATATATATTGTTTTTGTATTTGTGACCAAGCTTTATAGTTATTTATTTCTCCTACTCATTTGGACTTAGAGAGTACAAACAAACTTAGTCTTAAAAAAGACAGGGAATATAAATATAATCAGTTTGTAAAGTGAATTAATGAAAAGTATATAATGAAAGATGTATAATAAAATCGGAGAATAACAAAACAGTCGGGCGATAAGGTGTTAATACTGGGAGAATCTTTCCATAAAGGAATTTTCAAGCACTTTAGGAGGGCGTACATCATTGAAATATATAAAGTTAAACAAGGTCGCAGATGAACACGACGGGCCTGATAAAATGAACATGAAATGATGTGAAAAAAAAAATTTACATACAGGTTTTTACTATATAAATCATTCAATTTACTTATTATATATTATCAAATATAGAAGTCAAAAGTCAAAAGTCGAAAGCGAAAGCAAAGCAAAGTAAAAGTGAGGAGCTACGGCAATTCAGATGCTCCATATGGCCATTTCGAGAATTTATCTCATCTTCAGTGAAGCTAGGATGTAAAGTGTTGGAAGTCCAAATTGAATTTTGAATAACAAATCAATGACGTACGCCCTCCTTTGATGGACAATGTGCATCTCGCCCGTGCGAGTTTTGATTTTTGATGAAAGATGTATAGATATATTTTGCTTGTCTGTCTTTTATATTTTCCTTTTTTGGTGAAATTTATTCAATTTCTATAAAAAGAAGATTATAGATAGATCGTTGGGTTAATCGTCCAAAAATAATATTATTGCAATTAGAATGCACCTTCATTAATTGTATATCAAGCAGCATGTCCTTATAATATGAAATAGGATATGTAAGACTGTCTAAGTGAGATAACCCATTTTCATATTTGTAAATTCATTGTTTGTCAATCATTGTTATCGAAACGTAGACCACCAAGAATATTAATCTTTGAGAGAGGATTGCCCATTTTGCAACCTCAAACGATTAAGATAAGATAATACGACTTCAAATATTACCTTATGACATAAATTACCTATGCACCAAGTTGCAATTTAATGACACCAATTAAAATAAGCTAAAGATCTCCAATATGCAGATTGTATTGATAGTGACACTAAAGTTATTATTAATATGCTCAGAGGACCTTTTGACAATATTATAAAAACTTTGTACAAAACGATTGTGTTGTTAATCAGGAGGTATGAAAAATGAAGCGACAGATCTATTCACCTTGAAGACCTTTTATTATTTTTTGACAGATATTTGATTTTTTAGATTAATGGTTTGATCTCGTGTGCTATACAAACAGGTGCATGTTCATAGCAAAATGCATGACACCAATAAAAAATAGACCACATATTGAATTATTTCAAGTTTGATATTTCTGTACTTGGGATTGATATCTGCTCTGTTTTAGACCATTGTAAAACAGATGTCTGATAACTGATTACAGCTTTTAAAAATATTTTGCTACAAGCATATCTAAAAACTATTTCAACTTAAAAGGTTATATTTGATTAAATTTTAGCTGATTTTTAAAAATATATTTGAACTTTGTTAAAAACTATGATGTTTAAAAGCAAACGAATCTGAAAACTTAATGTCCTTTAAAAAAGTTCTCACCCAGGCGCCACTGTATAAAAATAGTCTTTAGTCTGAGATTATTCTCAACTCCCATAGTAAGCACGATGAGTTGAGAATATCATCTTAGACTTAGTTTTTTTTCAAGTTTTGTGGCGCCGTTGTGCCTGATAATTTTGAACGTGTAAATAGTATTGCGATTAAAAAAAAATATCCTACTTTTCTTTGTTATGGCAAATGGTGTTTACATAACTCTTTAATTTGGTCGGATTTATCGGAATGAAAAATCATCTGTTTTAAACTTATGAATATCGAGCGGGCGGGCGGGGATAACATTGTCGTAACAGTTTTTTTCTGAAACTATCGGTACCTATCACCTTGATATTAGATACATATAACAGCATCATGGGGTCCCATAACGTTGGACTCGATTTCAGGTCTGGCACTCATCTACTTCCTGATTAACGAAATCCGGCCATTTTTTTACTGACAGAATTTTAACGATTTCCTCGGTGTACACTTGACAAAACATATTATTTATTTTTTTTTTTGGCTATGTTTTCAAAGATTGATAGTTTCATGTTTGCTTTCTAAATATAGGCTGTCATCAGTGCTGATGGTTCGAATAACGCTGAGCAAGTTCAGGTAAATTTGGTATTGACGACACAATTAAGATCTATTATTGTGAGGAAAACCAAACCAATTGAAAAATGAATAGTTGAAAATTAGATAATCTTGAATCATAAAATGGTCTGAATATTTGCTTAAACTGAAGTTTTTGTTTTTTTTTATTGAACACTTACATAACAAAGATAAATCATAGATTAATTTTATAATTTCATAATTGTTTGCTTTAATGCTATGACTTCATAGAGAAGTTGTTTTTGATTTAACAAATAAAAAAACACAGAAACATTTAAATTAAAATGGTTTTTCTAGGGACCCATTGGACCACCAGGAATAGCTGGACCTCAAGGACCACAAGGAAGTGAGGTAAGACTAACGATTTGTCTTCTTGATGTGTCACAACTGAATGTAATAACTTTTTTTTCAAACATTGATAGTTTGAAATGTAAAAAAAAAATACATGTGCACCTTGATTGAAGGTCAGCATTACCAATGCAGATTTTCAATGACAAAATAATCTTACTATGTTTAGGAGTATGCTTATCATATATTTCATTTAAAAATATTAAACTTTATTTTCAACGTTGTGTCAGTTTTGTTTACCCATCGTTAGAAAATTGTATTCTTTCTTTAATTTTAGGGACCACAGGGACCCAGAGGACAATCCGGAGAACGGGGCGAAAAGGTATTTTTTATGCTTTTTTAAGCATTTAAAAATAAGTTTCCACTGATACTGTAACTTGAAATATTGAACTTTGCATAGTTTTATGGTCCAAAGTTTATAAGAAGCTTTCGATTAAGAACATAATTTCATATATAATAACAAATCAAATCTGAATTTATTTCTGTCATCTGCTATTATTTCAACTTTAAATAAAAAATATTGTATGACTCATCAAAAATTCTACAGAATACTGATGTACTTGCTTGCTATTTCAAAAATAATTGTAATATTTTACCTAATTTATTTAGGGAGACAGAGGAGAACAAGGATTAGTGGGTATGCCAGGAGAATACGGACCAAGAGTAAGTAATAAAAACAGGTTATTATTTGTTTCAGGAATTATTTAATATAATTAATTTATAAGATTGACTTACATTTACCAAGGGTTAAGTCATGCTGGCATGGCTAATGGTTTGGGATAGTATTATAGCAATACACATGTAAACTTCACTTACCCCCTTAGCCATGACAGCATGACTAATCCCATAATACAGGTAAGTCAGCTCATAAGTCTAGAATTTAGTTTCCAAATCCAAATAATTTCAGATTCATATAATAGCTTTTCTATAGCATTAAAGGTAACAGAGAAACAGATTGTTGTAAAGCCTATTCTTAATTTAATGATGTCAATTAAACTCAGCTTATTTAAAAACTTATGTTACAAAATTGTGTCAAAAATGAATACTGATTTGATTGAAACTGTTAAAAATTAAAGATTTGTTTAATTGCGTCTATAAATCATATTATTTTTGACAACCTTTGCACTTAATCTTTTAAATGTCTATCAATATTCTAGGGTGAACCCGGAGTAGCAGGATTAACAGGACCTAAAGGTGATCCTGTAAGTTTTTTTAATTAATCAATTGTTCTATGAAAAAAACTCAAAATAGTTCACATATGTTAAACCATATCAAAACCATTTCTTGTGACTAAAACTGAATTTCAATAAACTCTAAAATAATCTGAATTTCTGCACGAACTATTGATAGTTATGTTCAAAACTCCATGAAATCCACAAATAAGGTGATAATAGGACATTTATTTTTTGAAAAAAAAACATTGAACAAAGAAATGGTAACTTTGATATCTGGAAAGGTAACAAGTCAACTCTCTTCAATGGAAACGCACATTTGCTGCTAATCATTTTACTGCTGCCAAACTAAAAACAAATCAATATTTCTTTTAGTATACTGATGAAATAAAGTTATTAAGAATTGCAAAATTGTAATTTCTAAATGGAATGTGGCTTTGTGTATTTTAGGGTCAACAAGGAATGCCTGGACTAGATGGAGAACCTGGTGAACCTGGACAGCCGGTAAATTATACATGTTAAATTACAACCTTATGGGTCAAAAGGATATAAAAGAGCACATAAATAAGAAACCTCGAATGTAAGACCAAAATATTCAAAAAGATAATGTTTTATTAAACCTTAGAAAAAGTTTTGGTTTACTTGTCGAAGTAAGTAATGACGAATTTACCATTGTATAATAAAGGTAACAGCAAAACTACAGAACTTGCAGGATTAGTTTCGAATGTCCAAGAGAAAAGACAAACAGAGAATACAAACACTATGATAGAGAGAAAATAGCATTTAACAACCAATATTTTATTTGAAACTGTAAAAATCAGTTTGTCACAGCTTTAAAGAAAATGTTTAAAGAATGATTTTTTTTTTAAAAAATCTGTTTACTACAGAACTAAACTAATTGTTTTCTTTTATTAAAGGGTGTAAACGGAAGAGATGGTGTACCAGGGCATAAGGGCGAAGCAGGAGTTGCAGTAAGTAACGATAAAGTGCATCATGGCTAAAATAGATTTATTTTAATTTCTGAAAAAAAAATACATATTGAGAAGATGAAAATCGATAGCTAATGCCTAAACGTTTTGATTAAATTGATTTTTAGAGACTGAAATATATTCATATTTACAAGGCATAGCTATATATTTTTTCTATATATTTCTTTCAACACTGTAGGAGGTGCTTAGTTTTCATATGTCCACATCTTAACGTCGATTTGCATGAAAATTTAACTTTAACTTAACACTGCTTCTTGCATTGACAATTAGACATTATAACATTTTAAATAATATCACTCTAATGACACTAGAACTGATACAACAACTTTTGCTTTAATTAGTTATATGATAATATAAAAAAAATGTTATTTGGTGTAAAAAATCGTTGGGTTCTCGTGTATTCTAGGTAATACGCATTTGGTATTTTCTACATTCATGTAAAAGAAATCAAAATTACGTTCTCGGGATGGAAAAAAAAATACTTGATAGTAGACTAAAATGACTTTTTCTCATTCGGTGTGTTTTGGAAGGACGTAAATGCACAAACCTAATTGGTTGACGAAAAACTGTATTTACATATATTTTTTGTTATTTCAGGGCCCTCCCGGACCACCTGGTCCTGCATTGTCATTTTACAGAGCACAAAGAGATTCTGCTGTAAGTTTTCATGGTTTTATTAATTAAAACACTTGTTTGATTCTCAACGTTATTTTTCATAACTTATAGTAATGTTTTACAAAACAACCCATTATTAATGGTGTGTATTATTTTTTTTTATTCATTCATACTCGTATATCTTATGCTAATATGTAGTTGAGTTAATTTCAAAGTAATGATGTCTCACCTCTTATATCTGTATTATACATTTACCTAATTTGTTCTTAAATGCACTTTTTAAATACTCAGAGACATGATGCCGAATATATTCATTTATGAACTTTGTTATAGCATTATAATACAACTCTGGTGGGGAAAAAAATCGACATTTCCCTGTCAAAATTCGATTCGATAGTAAAGTTTAAAATACTAGGGGAACATGACAAGATAAAGAATACATGTAATGGCAAAGTAAAACCCTTTTTGGACTTACCAAAAAGACCAAAATTGTCCGTTTAAACCGTCAATTCGAAGAACTTTCGAGTATTCAACAATTATTTATTTACTGATTTTATATTTTTAGGGAGCACCAGGACCACAGGGACCGATTGGGCCGACTGGATCAAAGGGAGAACCTGTAAGTAACCTATGTAAATGAATGTGTTGAACACATTCATTTACATAGGTTACAGTGTTGTTAATGAAGACTATGTTTTAAGTAAAACCCATTATAAGTAACATTTTTGAACACCAAAAATACTCAGATTTTAAGCAATAAGAACTTCTGGATCTATAAGTTTACTTTTGCAGAAATATCAAAATATAATCTGTAGATAAATTTGTTTCAAACATTAAGTACTCTTTAATTTCACAGTTTACTCATCGTGCATTAAGCATGGGCTCCGTCGTCCACCAATTCCAACTGTTCAATTTTTAGCCATTTGGTTGAACAGATGTTACAAGCAGACAAAGTAGCAGCATTGCAGTGAAAAGAAATAAAAAATCTTACCAACTGCTCTGTTCCGAGGAAATAAATATTGTATGCAATGTTACTCTGTCTCATTTCTTAACAAATAGCCAATAACAAAATATAAAAGAATGCTAAAATGTGCAAAATATATATTTGCATAGTCTAAATACCAAAGGCATTATTAATTTATTAAGATATATATAAATCATATTTTGTGCATGAAAATGATTCAATGTATCTTATTCTTTAATGTTTTTAAGATACTTTAATAAGTTAAAGGGAGACGATAATTGTTAACTCAATAAATGTGATTACCAATAAATAAAACACGAATAATTGTCACCCCTTAAAATATTCTAATTATATCAAAAATTTTCTTTAAAATATAAATACTTTGAACAAACTTTATGCACTTACATTTATATAAATTGACAATGTGCCTTTCGCTATTTAGACTTTAAAACGGTATTTTGCACATTTTGGCATTCTAGTACATTTTGACAGTCACATTGCAAGATTATAAATATGTCTCTGATACAGAACAGTTGGTAAGATATCTAATTTAAATGCACTGTACTGCTTCTATCTAACTGCTAGCATCATCTGTCCAATTAACTGGCTAAACAAATATAAAATTTGCTAAGCCAATTACTTTTAAAAAAGTCAACAGTTGGAATTAGTTGACGACCAAACCCATGATCAATGCACGATAAGAAAACAAATAAAACAAATAAAAGTCTTAAAAGCAAGCCATTTATAGTCTAAATTTGCCATCATATCTTTAAATAAACTTACCTTCTTTAAAAATTAAGGGTATGCCAGGACAGTCTGGACCAGCAGGCAGTGATGGCAGACCAGGCGAACCAGGCAGACCAGGAGCTAATGGCGAGGCAGGCAGAGAAGGTGCTCCTGTAAGTTTATTTAAATGTATACTTGACTTCTATTTTAATGAAGTAATAAAGGCAATAACTTGACCATGAATTGACCAAGAAGAAATAGACATACAATTATGTAAACTGATAAAACATGCGAGGGTGGATGTCACAACATCAAATGATATTTTTTCAATAATAATGGAAAATTAAGTACTTTGATTTTAAACATTAATGTGAAGAGTTGCACTTTTCAAGTGTTTTGTCAGCCAATTAAATTCCTTGCCTTGCTTAAACTAGGTTTTAATATTTTAGGGCATTGAAGGAGAAAGAGGACCAATTGGGGATCCAGGGGAACGTGGATTACCTGTAAGTATATAATTTACTCCTGCTTAGTAAACCCTGGAACAGAAATGAGGGATATACTTGTTTGCCTATGTCTCTAGTTCCGTATTTCATATTTCCGTTAAACTTATTTGTAATTTACCTGTAACTAGTTGGCATTGGCTTACAGATTTACAGGTTAATCAGAATTGATATACTTGGTTACTTATATTTTCACCATTGCTGTAATTTACGTTTTGCTGTGTTAAATTAAAATTGTTCTTGATTTAAACGTTTGTCTGTGTTAAATTAATGAAATTGCCGAAAGATTATCTCTAAAAGCAAAGTTTTCAATGATTTTATACTATTAACCAGAATTTTTTATATAAGGATTTTAAAGAATAATTAAAATGTTCATGTTCTGAAAATGAAATGAAATGAAGAGAATTGACTGAGAATCGTCATCACATTGGCATAGGTTTAATTCTTTTTTATATATAATTGAGGATTACATCTACTGAACCAGATGTTGAAAAATGCACCATTTATTCTTAAAATAGATGATGAAATGCAATTGAGTACCTGCAACTTTCAAAACTTATCTCTTTCAATAAGGTAGGGTGAGAAAATTCTAAGAAGATAAGATAAAGACTTCACACTGCAATTGGGGGTCTTTGATGTGGTTGTATCGATAACCTGTGTTGTGAATGGTTGTATTTTTTAAGTATTGCATGGCCTGGATATTTCTTTAAAAAATCTTACCTACAGCAAAATCTAGCATCTGAGTGTACACATGAATATATGTTACACTAAAAAAATGGTTGATATATTTGCCTTGTTTACCTACTCTGTGTACAGCTTAACTTACAAATGAATATGAAAAAAGTTAAGCATAGTCTAGATGGAGAATTGTTTTTTGCCCGTTTCATTTTTTTATACCCCGCTTCGAAGAAGAAGGGGGTATACTATTTTCCCTGTGTCCGTCCGAGGTTCTGTAGTTCCGATGTTCCGTCCCACTTTCCGTCCCACATTTTGTAATTTTGTAGTATATGCATGTTGATATACTTGACGGATTTTGTTCAAATTTTGCACAATGATAGAACCCTATGAGATGTGGGTCATAACCATTTTTTGGTGTAAGGTCCCCAGGGACCGTGCCACGCCCCTCCAAAGATCTCAAAAGTTGATATTTCTATCTCAAAAACCATTGAGATATTGATCCCCATCCTATAACCATATATATTGTTAGTCCTTATGGCATGACAGATCATTTGGTACCATAGAGGAGTTTAAGAGGGTCATGCCCCATCCCCTCAAATGACAAAATACTTAACATCATGAAAACCATTTAGATCCCCACCCAGTAACCATATATATTGTTAGTCCTTATGGCGTGACAGATCATTTGACACCACAGAGGGGTATGTGGGGTCACGCCCCACCCCCTCAAATGACAACATACTTAATAAATTGAAAACCATTGAGATCGCTACCCTATAACCATATATATTCTTGGTTTGTATGGCAAATCATTTATTACCAGAGAGTGGTCTGAGGGATCCTGCCCCACTCCCTTCGAAAGCACAAAATACCTAAAATCATGAAAACCATTGAGACTCTATCCCTATAACCCTATATTGTTATTTCTTATGGTAAGACAGATCATTTGGTACCATAGAGAGGTCTGCAGGGTCATGCCTTACTCCCATTCAAATGACAAAATACTTTTATATCATGAAAACCATTGAGATCCCCACCATATAACCATATTTAGTTTGTATGGTACCACAGATCATTTTGTATCATAGAGGGGTCAGAGGGGGTCATGCCCATCCCCTTTAAATGACTAAATACTTAATATCTTGAAAACCATTCAGATCTGCATCATCATTTGGTACCATAGAGGGTCTGAGGGGGTCATGCCCCACCCCACCCCATCATATGGTATTAGTATCATAGGGGGTCTCATAGGATTCCATGGGGGTCATGATTGGCAGAATTTCGATTGGAAGACTAAGTTACAGTACAATAAGTACTTGTTGGTAACAACTAGATGTGGACATGATGTATTGTTGGATACATTTTTTAGCCCATCAAACATTTACATCCTGTTTGCTGTAAACTTAATATTTAACACATGACATAGTTGTCACTAGTCAGCATTGGCTCACAGATTTCTTTTTATTTATTTTTTTATTCATTTTCTTTCCGTTCGTTTAGTTTGTACCTTTTATAAACTATGGATTACCCTTTAATAATTTTCCATATAGACACACGCAAGTAAATTTAATAACAATAATAAAAAATTGCATTGCACGTGAAGGCCGGAGGTAAATGGTAAAATATAACTTTTTTCGTACTTGAGATTAAGTCTTGAGAAACCTAGTATAACTGACTGAAATTCTGAAAACACGAAGAGTGAGAGCCTTGAACTTGCAAGAAAAAAGATCCGCTCTCATTAACTAAAGGTTGGGTGTACATTCCACATGTTTTTCAATGTGCCAATGTCATTGAAATTGTTTTGGTGTGTCAAAACTTTTGTATAGAATGATTTGAAAGAAAATACTGATATTAAGAGATACAAATGAATGTAAAAAGTCCGAAAGAGCAATGACGAAACTAGTAAACACGAACGTGTACAGTACGAAGAAACAGACAACATATAGAACACGAAAACAACTGAATAGCAATCAACAGCACAATTGTATTTTTTTTGTCTACAAAACTCTTTAATAGACTATTAAATAATAGTCAACTTTCCTAAATTTAGCTATGATGGAATATGCGGTGATTTTTCTTTTCTTCTTTAGGGCGTCAACTTTTAAATCAAAAAGAAAATCAGTTATCTTTTATTATTTAGATATTGTCTCTATTTGAATAGGTTTTGATAATTTCGAGAATAAACCTTATGTGCTTTTCACATTTTCGTTGTTTAACAGATTTTAAAACTCCATATGTGTGTTTTGTATGGTGTACATACTCATGCACTCGCAAAATTCCATTCCATTTAACTCATTAGATCTCTAATCAACAAGTGCATGTCATCTGATAAACCTCCCTTTTCTGTTTCAAGATAACATGCTCATTTACACGCCTGATTTCAAATAAAAGAAAACATCAAAAGTTAAATACCAAAAAATCCGATGATCACAATGATGCACTGATAGATTTTTCGATATAAATTAGGCATGCAATCAAACACCATTGATAAGCAGATAAGACATACAATACAAGAAAAATCGAGCTTTGCTTGTTCTTGTCTTCTATTTGAAGCATGTTGGTCAAAAATGTTTTACTAGCTAATAAAATTAACTTGAACAGTTACATTAATTTATCAAAGTTACATGAACATGTTGGACAAAAATTAAACTATGCAATGCAAAGAAAAAAACGATGCTTAGATAAAACAAATCTTTATTTTGCAACGATTGTAGAATTTAACATTTTCATATAATTTGAAATGTTTTAGTGATACCCTTGTAGTTCTTCTGAGTAAGACACCAAATTCTTACATCTCCAGTTTTCTATTTTATTGTTCGTTAATAAATTGTAGGTACAATTAAAAGACTGGCCTGAGTACAACCCATTTAAATCTTAGCTCAATCCTTTTAAAATTAACTTCAATTTATGGGTCCAAATAGTGTCAAATCAGCGCTTATCATTAAACCGCTTATTTTTTTATTTTTTTTTTTATTTGGAAACCTTTGGCATGTTTTATTTGAAACGCCAAGAATACTTTAGGTTTTAGAATATTGTAACTTTATTATAAACATGGTTTGTTTTTGTACTAATGTTATCATAATTTTTGTAAATCTGTTAAAAACCAATATTACTTTTCAAGACAAATTTTGTTTGTATTTTGTAGGGTGTGCCAGGTGATGTTGGCATACCGGGTGCACCTGGAATGGAAGGTCCAAAGGTAAGAAAAAATCCCTATATATTACATTTTTGATTGTCTGAAACAGCCATTTCAGACAAACCAACAAAAACTACATGCATGAGAAAAAAGATACGGATTCAGATCTGTCGAAACTTTTTTAAGACTAAACGTTTGTCCAACAGCCAATCAAGAATTGTAAAGATATCATAATATTAACAATTATGAATTGCCGTAATTACTACACTTTATCTTAACACTAACTGAAAGTCTTACATGTCTGACCATTTTTTCTTTGAGATATATTCAGTAGAAGTCTTTAAATCTCGTTTCAGATAATTGTAAGGCTGATCGCGAATTCCTCCAAAATAAATTGTAATCAAAATGATGATACCTCATCTCAGAAAGTAAAATACAGTTGCACAGTTGTATCCAGATGTCATTATAATATACCTTTATAACTAAAACATATTGCTATTTTATTTAAAGAGGTTACATCTCGTAAAGCTGTTAATTTGACCCCTGCAGGAAGTTTAAAAAACAGAATCCTCGATCACTGGATATTTCTATCCATTGCAACTGTAAAGCGTGAAAACAAGTTTCTTGCAAATGTATCTGTAGAAATAAAAAGATTTGTAGTTTTTTCATCTTTTTTGGACGGAAGGGTGGTTAATAATTGAGTGTTCGTTACGCCTAGTAAGAATTAGAGATTCTATTATATAATTTAATTAAGATTTAGGTTAATAAATTAAAGTTTAGATAAGCCAATGATGATGTTACAAGGTGGATCATAATAAGGACAAACAACATGTAAAACAATATGAAGTAAAGACTTGACAAATCATTTTTTAATATTAATACAACTGTATTTACAAGTGTACAAAAATAATGATAACCATAGGCTGTAACAACTCAATTATATATACAACACTTTGGGAAGGTGTCTAAAATGAAGCAGAACACTCAGAACTAAAGGAAGATTATCTTGGTTCATTTGTACATCAATTATTGTACGAAGAATTAACTTTATGGAAAATTAATAATAAAATGCTGTGTATCCCTTAGATGCGTCATTTGTCTTATTTCACAACAAAAGGATTAAATAATTGCCTATGGAGCTCAAAAGTGTATGTACCTTATAGCTACAAGAACACTTGTCTTTTCGTTAGCCATGTTAAATCAAACAAATCCTAGCAATGCCATTGTATCACAATCATAATCACAAGCAGATCAAAAGTTCATTGACCAAGCACTTTTGAAATGTTACATGATAAATTAACAGACAAATTATGGAGCAAATTCTTTGAATTCTTTGCAACTAAATAAAAGAATATATCTAAAGTGTATATGTTGTAACAGTAACATAAAGAGAAAATCTGGTCAGACATAACAATTAGATTAGTAAAAAAACTGTGATATCTGTTTCAAATCTTAAATTTCTCACGAAAAAAATGAGGTTAGATTTTATGGTTGATATATAACACTGTAAAAGAAAAGGCTAATTAAAACGATTTGTCTTTCTGGGTCTGGGTGTTGCTTTTGTAGTTCTACTGATTGAGGAAATTGTTGCTTAATTTGCGATATCATATTGGTGCTTCCCCCCTGAAAATGCACATGCGTCGTAACAGTTAAGCTTAGACCTTAAAACTGGTGTCCCGAAGTTACACAATGCTACTCTTTACGTAATCCTAAGAGGACTTAGATCTCAATGTGCTTCTTTATTTAATATAAGTTTGTTTGATATTTACTTGACTCTCAAGTCATCAGGATGAATTTCAGTATAAGAGAACTGTATTTAGTGATAGTAATTATATTAATCATAAATATTGGAGACTGTTTTCATAGAAAAAAAGAACGTTTAGCAGAAAAGCAAAAGAAACGCGCAGAACGATTAGCCCGTAAGGCTAAAAAAGAATTAGAACTTTTAAAACAATTTAATATTACACAAACTGACAGTGAATTTAAAGATAAAATATTACAAGAAGAAAAGGCTTTGAATAAGGCACTGGAGGAATCGGAACTTTTATCTTTTTCAATGCAGGGAGACCAAGGAGTGCCTGGAGTTCCAGGAATCAGAGGACCAACAGGACCAGAAGGAAGGCCCGTAAGTATCCGAAATAAAATAACACTGCTAATGTGAAATCATTTTGATAATTCTGATAGAAAAAAATCATATTTTAACAATTGAAAGTAATTCTTTACTTTCCTGCTAGTATTTATTATAATATTGAAAATTTTAACACCAGCATGATGTCTACCATATACATCAATTGAGCATGAACTGAATCATATTTGAATATAACATATACCATCTTCACTTTCGAACTAAATGGTATGTAATAATCATCAAATGTTTGATGGATTTAGTATTTTAACGACCACATAATTTATGATCACATGCATTGTAATGGCGATGTCGTTGTTGTCGTCTGTGTCGTCCTCTGGTAATTGCGTAGATTTACTTAAGATGTTATGACCACGTGGTTATTACAATGCATAATGGTGTTTGGTTTGTTTTTTTCATTCGATTTGAATGCTTCTTTTTTCCTTGCATTTCGCGATAATTTTGTTACCAATTTAATATGTTTGACATTTTTTTCTACATCACAATGCTTATGGGGTATATTGTTAAACCAAGTCCATTTTTTTTCCTATAATTTAACTGTCGTATGAAATTCATTCTTATCATTTGTTCCCATTTGATGTTGCAATGCAGATTTGAAGATTTCTTATTTTTTTTCTGTTCTTATGACCTTCTGTGATATGTGAACATTTATCATACGAAATTTTGGAAGACTGCAATGTGATTGGTCAGTCGTTTATGATAATAAACAAAAAGGAGAATTGAATGTCTTCGGGACTTCTATGTAGTGACAGTAGGCAACAAACGACTGACTTGATTTTAATAGATTTTGGGGGTATTTTATTTTTTTTCTCTCTTTGGAATCCTTGTGAAAATCTCTGCCTGTATCAGATTTTAAAACTTTTTGAAATGGGGACCAAAACTGTAATTTAAGGCTTTGTTTGGATAATTGATTTCTTTACAAAATAAGTGTTGTGTTGTTGTGAGATATGCGTTGATAATCCATAACAGCATGCATCAGTCAAAAAGTTATGTGGTTCACATTAGAATGTGTGTATTAAACGAAATTGAACAACCATATGGAGCCTTAAATGGTTAAGCATCTGGTGGTCGTAATCGGTATGTCATTTTGAAAAACTGACAAACCACTGTCGCCAATTAAGGAAAATTAAAAAAAAAGGTGTAAAATCGCCTAATCTAACAGTAGAGATTATTTGATTTTATATGTTTTTAACCCGTGACACCAAAGGAAGAACTTGTCTGTAAGATGTCTACTAACTTTCTGATTAAAACAAAAAGTAAAATTGTGAATGGCTTGAAATTTTCAGCTGACCTTTTTTAGGAAGACCCTAATGATTTAAGGACCAGGAGTGTATTTTAGATTCTTGGAGCCTCTTGTCGGTCGTTCACCAGTCCACGGGTCAAGTCTTCAAATTATCCTAACTTTTACAGTTTTTATATTATATTGTTTTAATAATCATTTACTTACTACTACATCGCAATATGCGGCAATGGTTCACTGCGGGTCAATACATTATTTCGCTTACTTTTACAGGGCAGTATGGGACCAATGGGACCTAGTGGACCGATGGGCCCACCAGGACAGCCAGGACAACTTGGACCCCCGGTAAGTTTATTATGAGCAATGTGTTATTCATTAAATATATCCCCTATCTATATGAGTAAACTTGGGCAGACAGGACAATTGGACCTACGATAATATAATTTTTGGAGTTCTTTACTTAGAAATTGCGTAACTTCCATGGTTTTTTTCTTTGTTATTTGAAAATCAGTCTCAACCCAGGACGCACTACCATATCCGGTAGATAAATGTATTCGCTTTCCGGTAAAAGGGTATTTTGTTTAATACAAGCGAGCATTCTTAACATATCCATTAGAATGATAAAAATACTTATGATATAATGGTTATCATTGATATTGGTCGATGTGTGGAAATGTTTTCGGTCATTTTACCGGGGATATATTAAGAGTAGCAAAATCGATTTCCGGATTCACCAATCGGCGGGAAAATTTGAAAACTTAATTTTTACAAGGATGTTATCTATTTTTTCTGAAACATTTTGTGGACCTTTTTTGTTTAGCATTTATATACATTAAATCACCATTATATTCACTTGAATCAGAATTGTTTGGTTATTATGTAACTTCCAAATTGTTAATATCATTTATGATGTTCTTTCAATTATAATTATGTAATGCGAGTACCAATTGAATATTGCGTACATAATTATGCAAAAAACCATTTTGTGTTGTTAGTGTTTTGTATTGCCTGTAATCTTTTTTTAAAGTAAATAATACTTATACTTTTTTATTAAAGGGACCACCCGGACCACCTGGAGAAAAGATTGACTGGGTAATCTTAGGTTTTTTTCCTAAATATTCAGCCAATGAATACAAAAACAAGTCACTGTCTGTAAAGGGTAGTCTGGAGAATGAAAAAATCAAAACTTATTTTTCTGAAAAATGTAAGCCTTTATTTATTTACATAATCTTATGAGTATCATAAAGACCTAACTAAAAATATAACAACTTTTAAAAATGCTTAAATACATTTTCTAAAAATCTAGCTATTTACATTTTAATGGGAAATTCCCACAGTTAAAAAAAAGTACGGGAAAAAACGTCAAATTTCTATTGTGACGTCATATGACGTCAAAATGCACTCCCTGATGTCAACAAAAACAACTTGATGACAAAATAACTATTTGGTCAAAGTGGTATTGTAAACTTCTTTGATATAGTGATTTTTGAAAATTTGGCATTTCCAAAAATGGCTGCTATTTACAATGGAAAAACAAGGGGGCAAAGTGATTTTGCTTCATTTATCTTAGAGGTAAGCTTATCTTTCACTCTTTTTTGTTAATTTAGTTACGTTTTTGTGCAACAATAAAAATAGCAAACCTTTCCAATGTGCTAGTTATGACATAAAGAAAAATTCTAAGAATTTCTGTTCTCCAGAGTATCCTTTACAGACAGTAGAGATTCATGGATATATACATGTAATAACAAAACACAAGAAAAACGATGATATAAGTTTGATATGAGTTGTACTATAGTTAAAGTGAAAGAGTTCGATACAATGTTGAAAACAGCTGCCTTTCTTTAAAAGTTGCAAACCTTTCGTTTCTTACTTAATTATTAATTAATAATATGCATGATGTTACAAGTTAAATATGAAATATTTTTAAATAAATTAAGTCTTAAAGCAACCAATGCCTTATTGGTACATATTTTTTTTTCATTTTCACAGACTGCTTTCCTTAGTCATGCCGACAAGGATATGGGTGTTCGAGGACCACTTGGCCCACCGGTATGTACTATTTTACATAATGTTTAAGGAATTGTTTTCTTTTTACAACAAATAAAGTATAATAATACTATTGCGATCAAATTTATGAACCCCTCTATTATATTTGTCACAATGGAAGAAAAACCTTTATGGTCATATGAAATAAGAAGCAGTGAATATTTTTGCTTGGACATTTTACTATTATCGAAAGATCAAACTTCTTAACGTCAAAGATTTTTTATTCAACATCTATTAAGGTATGTTTTCTTCTTTGATAATGAATAATTTTTAGTTGCATGTTTCATAAATCCTAAGCTTGTTTATTTCATCAATACATTATAAAATACCATGCACAAACTGTTTTCTATTTTTACCTTATAGGGCCCTTCAGGACAACCTGGTCCAGCTGGCGTGGTAAGTTGATATAATGATATCTGATTAATCAATCTTGCAAACTTTTATATCGTCATCAAAGTGTGTAGCTGAAATATTATTTTCGTATTGTTAATACAAACAATTCATTTTATTTGTCAATATGAAATACAAATGACAACAAAGAATTTTTCTATCTAGGTATGTTTTAAAAACAGTTTTTGATTGATACAGAAAGTACAATCATATAATGAAAATGTTCATTTGACAATTCCAACTTACTAGTATTTAAGTTGTATAAATGTTATGTTTTAGCCTGGTGTAAGAGGACCAGCAGGAGACAGGGGACCAGAGGGTGGACAAGGGGCACCAGGAATTCCAGGAATGCCAGGACCACTAGGACAAACTGGACCACGTGGTTTGAGAGGACAGAGTGGAGCCCCTGGTATGCCAGGACTTCCGGTAAGTAGCAACTTTATTTGTTTCCATTTATTGGTTTACTGTGATCAAAAATATATCAAACAAAAAATAGGTATTTATAAAACCATTATTATTTAATAGCTTTGAATTGATATTATTTTTAATTTTTATACAAATTATAAATATCTGTCTTTGAAGTATCATGCGTGTATTGTATATTTGTTTTGCTTTAACAGTGAGTTGTTACGAGGTGTTATATTTGTTTAATTCTTTTCTATTTTTTAATTTGCAGGGTAAAAGTGTATCGGAGGGTGAAGTAAAAGAAATCTGTTTCCAAGTTCTCAGAGGTACTACTTTTGTTTATTAACAAAATCCATAACGGTGTTCCTTAAACAATATCATAATTTCCACGAAACTAGCCATACATTAAGCATTTGTGTCAGCAAAAAATACTTAGTAATGTTTATAACAGTTTTCAGACATGATCCAAGTATTTCCTTTTGAAAATCTTTGGGTTGAAGCAGGACTACAAGCACCGCTGGCTATCTTTTAAAACATGTTTACAATTTGTAGTCTATAGAAAATTATGATTGGTAGCAGGACTACAAGCACCATTTTCCATTTTTATACATATATCACTGGTTTTCTACAGAAAGTTATGAAGAGTTGGTAGCTGGATTACGTGGACCACCCGGAGAACCTGGAGTGGGTCTCCCTGGTAAACAAGGACCAGCAGGAAGAGTGGGAGAACCAGGTATAAACCAGGAAATTTTTGTTTTATCTCCTTATTTAGGAAAGTGTTTTTTTAAGAAATTGTATTTCAATAGAGTTTTTGATGTTAAAATTAGTAAATCTTTAATACTGAGTAACAGTATTGGAGGTGTGTAAATATGCATTATGTTTTCAAAACTCTTGATAATTATCTTTTGATATATATTTTTATAAATATATCAATATTAGATACAAAAATCTATATCCATCTAGATTTATTTAATAGCACTCTCACTTTTTTCAAATGACAAATACGAATATAATATGCTACATATCTGGAAGTTTTTATAGGCGATCATTTTCAGCAACAAACTCCATTTTTATAAGGAGATCTTAACTAAAGATCCGATGATTTCTATCAATTCAGGTCAGAAAGGACCACCAGGTATGCCCGGTGAACGTGGACCAGTTGGTTTGCCCGGAACACCAGGACCTCAGGGCCCAACAGGAGCACCAGGACAACAAGGACCACAAGGAGACAGAGGTGAAGTTGGCGTCGGTACTGATGGAAGAACTGGCGACCCTGGACCTCCAGGTATGTTTGAATGAATTTTGTGCACTATTTTTTTTCATATATTTACTTACCTTTTCTCTCTGTTTTACTACTTTAACCTTTGTATCACCTAGCAAGCTAGAAACTTAACTTATTTATGTGTGATACCAGAGCTTTATTTGATCATATTCTACATCAGGGAACGTTTGTAACATTTTAAGTTGGAGTAAAGATGAATATTTTCAAAAATTATACAGATTACAAAACAAAACAAAATTCGGAATTTGCCCTTTCAATATCCATTTTTTTTGGTCAGTCGCTAATTTTTCTTGTCGTAATTTTGGTGTAACAATGCAATTAAGTGTCATAATGTACGTCTACAAATTTTATAATGGCTAAATGTTTTATCAGGTCCTGCCGGTCCACCAGGAGAAGGAGTTATGGGGAGACCAGGAGAAAGAGGATCGCCAGGAGTACACGGTATCCCAGGCCGAAGGGGACCCATTGGTCCATCTGGACCACCAGGATATTGTGAATTCTGTAACTTTGCCCCAGGACATACGGGCGGTCCAGCACCAGAGTACATTCAACTTGGGCGAAATGATATCAAGAAGCCTTAAAAACAATAGAAACCTTTTTATTCCAATTGTGATATCGCCTGTAGCAGTGTCCATCAGCCATCTTCCTTTTCTGCTTTTATTGGCAAGCATGTAATTTATTTTATGCTTATGCATGACATCATTGTCTTACATGAACTGTTTCGTGAATGAATTTCTTGTTTGTTAAATGCAATTGCTTATGAGTTTTATTTCATTTGCATGTTGTGTATGATGTATTAAACTGTTTATTTATAAAATGTGTAGGGCGAAACTTTTTAAGTTCTATACATTTTTCGTTTAACCCTATCTTGTGTTATTTCTAGTTGCATTATTTCTAGCTTATAGTACTTTATTACTTTTATGAATATGTAAATGTATTATTTAACGTTCGTATACTATGTGCTTGTATGCTTTTCAATTAGCTGTATATTGCTATACTAAAAAAAGGCCAGTATTTAAGTAGATTCAGCAAGCATGGATATCAAAAGTATAAATCTCAGGGATGCTTATGATATTAGTAAAAGTGCTTGATGAGAAATTTCGATAAATCAAAGCTATTAATCAACTATTAATCAAAGATTGTTAAATAATTTAACCACCATAACAAAGTGATATGATGTAGAAATATGTTCCTTTGTTTTAAAATATTAACTCAAGAGCATGCCTTATTTAGCCATGTCTATTTAAGGGAGTTTCAGAAGATTTTCAAAATCCTCTGCTTTGAAACACTTTCAAAGTCTACCATTTTAAGCTCTTTTTTCTATAAACCTCTAAGAATTTTAGATTTTACATGTCTGACATGTCTGAAACTCATACTTAACTTCTTTGTCATCAGTTTTTTTATTTGATTGGCTTGCTACAGGAATTTTGGTTTCATTGTTATTAAGGTCCCTGTGGGTATCACTAGCTCATGTCATAACATTATTAACAACCCACAAAAACTCACAAAGTCATTACATAATCCAGAAAAACAACATCTTTCTGTAAGCACTAAGAAATTATTAAACTATATAATTTTAATAAAGTGCTGAATAAAAACTATTTTGATGTTCTGAAGATTTTTCTTTTGTGATCTGAAAGTGTTATTTTCAATGTTTACATTTTAGACGTCCAATGGGAGGGTTGATTTTTGTCATAAAATTCATTTTGATTTTATTCATTTGTTATGCATTGTTAATTGTACATATGGATAAAAATATTGCTTTTTTACGTATTTTCTAATATATTTTGTTAGATGTTTTGTAAGTATTTATTTGTACTAATATCTTAAAAGTTTGTTTTATAAATATATAATATTTATGAAATGTAGAATGAGCTCTCTTAAAAAAGAGGTTTGTATTAGACTTTCAAATATATAACATTTAATTCATTCAGAACATTTTAGTGTAATTAATATAGTTTAGCAAATGCAAATAGCAAATAGCAAAAATTCACGTTTGAATTAATTAGTAAAATAATGGTACATTTTGTGACGTTTTAACACTATTATTTTTAAGCTGTGTACAATTTATATACATTAACTAAAAAGAATGAACTATGACTGTTTATTTTACACTTTTATATGTAGAACTTTATGTGCAGAAAATATTTTATCAATAAAATGCTTACCGGATAAACTGCTGCATCAAAAATATTTGAAATTCTTGCCAAGTATATTTTTGCAAAAAAAAAAAAAACCTTTCCACAATTCCAATATGGTTACATAAGATGCAGGTAAACAAAATAAGCAAAAGAGAGAAATCAATTGCCAATGTCAAAGAAGCATTTTCAAAAGAAAAATACTACAGCAGAAAAATCAAAATCATTGTAACACTGACTTGTTACAATGTTTTGAAAGAAATGATTGAGTGAACAAAGTGCAATGTTTTTCTTCCATTCCGATCTTAGAAACATAAACCACAACCTTTTATTTTGTATGGCATCAACTGTGAAAAAGCACTAACTATAATCTCTGATGAAGCAAAGGTGCACCAAAGGGGCAAATCAAATATCGTTAATCCGAAAAGACAAAGACATAATCAATAGACAAAACAAACCACAAACCAAACAAAAAATACTCATAACAATTCAACCGCAACCAGCTGCCTGAACAAAATGCACTGAAAGGGTAAGCAGTTCTCTAACAATTCTCTATAATTTATATTTTATAAAATGCCTGAAACCAAAAGAATTTATTTATGGATCTGTCCTAAATGTTGAAGGTTTAAATCAAAAATATTTTATCAATAGCCAATCTGCCTAAAAACCGCAAAATCCTAAAAAATACTCCATGAATGACAGACTAATTTTGGTAAAAAATTCCATGAATTCGAGATGGCCTATCTACATAAACACAAAACTTAAGGTATAACACGTTTTTTTGTCCCATTTAGTTTCCAATTACTAAATTTGAAGAAGAAATCTTTAAAGGGCAATACCTTTGGGTTCAAAATTAGCAATAACCATAACACAGCATCCATAGCGGAGACTTTTGCAATTTCAGAATTGTAAAAAAAAACTTTGTTTTATGTCTTTTGCACTAGGGTCTTTAAATCAAGTTCTCTTCTGTACAAAAACGAAAGGCTTTAAAGGAAAACGTATAACAAGTACACTAAAAAGAGCTAATCGATGCATAAAAATATGCATTTTTCAAATATGCAAAATTATTAAATGCAATTGCATGTACAAACTAGAGATTTATAGAATAAATGTGTCTGATATAACTGCTTATAATGTCTATAAAGGGGGTACGTGTATGTTAAATAAAATATGGTGTGTAAACAGAGGGCGAAAATAAAATAATAACAGGAGTTTACTTAAAAGTTATGTTATTTTAAAATGAAAAAAAACCTTTACAGGAAGACAAAAACATTTAAATTTTATCAAATTGAGGAAAAATCAACAAGTCCTGCTAACAAATGATCAAAAATGCAATTTTTTTGTTAGAAATTCAAATGACAACAAAGTTCCAGACATCAAATTTTGCTACGCCTGACGCGCGTTTCGTCTATTCAAGACTCATCAGAGTCGCTCTACCAAATATATTTAAAAAGCCAAAAACATATGATTATGAAGAGCATAGAACCATGAAACCAAAAATACAGAAATGGGGAACCAAATTGAAACTAAGATGGTCAACCTATGTCTGGGGTAGGAAGAACCTTAGGTTTAGACAATTTTGAAATTTAATTAGTGTTTTTTTTTTTCGTATTGAACAGTTCCCCTTCGAGTAAACTTTGAATTTGATCCATGGTGTTATTCCTAATAAAATTAATGGTTCAAGTTACAGGTGGTCTGTTGCTATGAATAAGCGTTCATAGCGATAAAATCGCTCCCATATCGGCTGCACCGAAAAAAATATGACCTATACTATACGAAAATGCCCTAAATTTATAATGCTGTGTTTCATAAAAATGTTGAAATTGATGTTCCACTATATATTTCTACTTCAATAGCGTGTAATTCAAAATAACTTGTATGTCATCATCAACCCCCCCCCCTTCTGTTGTGTCATATAATAGTATACAAGAAAAACTTTATGCAAAATGATCACGCCTTAAACAAATCATGCAACATAATAAGAGTACACTCAATAATAATGTACTTGCTCTGTCATTTAATCGCTGATGATGCCTTTTTACACAATCCTTGATTTGATGATTTTATTATGTCCATTTGAAATTCATTAAGAATTCAACAGATTTTTTAAACTCCGGTTCATAATAGGATTGAATCTTGAAATTGACACACAGGAAGACTGTACGAATCTCTACAACTGCCGTAATTACACAAATTTCCCGATCATCAACTTCCCAATTTTTGTGCAGCAACATTCCGTTCGCTACAACTTATGGAGTTCATGTATCGAAAATGATTTAATATTAGAGAATTTGCGAGGTATATCATGATAAACGTGTCTGATACCAATATTATTAAAACACGGGGTTATGTTGCTCTCGTTGTTGTCGTCGTTAAAAGAAATTTTACAAACAGAAATTTTCTTCCAGATGAGCATATACAATGGTCAGTGGCATAAGTTGTAAGGTACCCAATAGGTTTTTTTTAAATGATGAAAACTTTAGAAATTTACTCCTTGTTTAAGAAGGGGTCTATCTTTGACTATTTCAGGACTGGATTTGAATTATATGCATTTGATTAAGACCTTCGGCAATCAGAGCCTATACTGGCCTCATTGAGGGCTGGTGGCAATTTTCCAGCGTGATTTATTTAAATCACCGCTTGTTATGTGAGCAGTGTCGCGTACACAGTGCCCACGTTCATTATTTTCAATAAAAAAGGAACATCTTGCAAAGAAAACGTGCAATGCAATAAGCAAACTGATTTTAGAAAAATACAAAAAGTAGGTCAATTATTTTATTGGAATTAAAGCTATATACATCAAACTAATTATGTCTTTATTAATATGGTAACATCTAAAATAAAAAATCTGACATTTTAATATCTAAAGCTATATATTGTTTTAATAAGTAGAAAAACAAAATTTTATAAATAAAATTATGAAAACAACAGTTTGACAACAACAATGCCCTATAAGATAAATGAAGTGCTTCAAATTATCATTGAAAAGAATAAAGCATACACGATGGATTTCTACTTCAATAGCATTACAATAGATACATGAATTTCAAAATAACTTGCAGGTCATAATGTAACTGAAGCGATGCATTCTTATGTAACGCCGGAACTGTCTTATTACCTGAATTTGTAACATGTTGCGTTATTTAGTCATTTCCTTCTGTTAAATCAATATGGCGTTATGGCAATTCTTTGTTCTCATAATGTAGAGATGGTATACCAAAATATTAAGATGTTTTTACATAATATAAAGAGGTATTGACAAATATAAAGAGGTTTTGACATGATATAAAGATGTTTTGACATGATATAAAGATGTTTTGACATAATATTAAGATGTTTTGACAGAATATAAAGAGGTATTGACATAATATAAAGAGGTATTGACATAATATAAAGATTTATTGACATAATATAAAGAGGTATTGACATAATATAAAGAGGTTTTGACATAATATTAAAAGGTATTGACATAATATAAAGAGGTATTGACATAACATAAAGAAATATTGACATAATATAAAGACGTTTGGTCAAAACATAAAGGACTTTTCACATCATGTAACAAAGTTTTGACATATGGGTATAAAGCTACTTTATTACAGAAGGTAATGACTGAAGGACATAACATATTACAAATGCAGGTATTAAGACAGTTCCGGCGTTCCATACATTCTATTAAAGCATACATGCCAATCTATATGCAAAACGGATAATGCATCGAAATTCATTAAACAAGAGTGGACACATCTTTACAACAATCTTATGTTTTTGTCAAAGGTCTCAAATATCATTAAATATATATTTATCTAAACATGAAAGTACCAAATTCGCAAGTTTTTGCCTCCACAAATCAGCTATGTGGCATTATTAATACATAATTCTACCTTTACCAGATAGAACGGCTGGTCGAAACACCATGATTAGAATTCAGATAAATATTTCGGTTTCTGATATGATGATTGGAGTCACGTGCCAGAACTCCCGGATGAATCCATATCCCCTGGCTTTGACAGCTGAACCAAGGCCTCCTGTGCTCCTTTTAAAGCTAGCACTATGCCATATGCGGTGTCATAACGACTCGCTTTCACATACCTTTTGACTGTGCTCTATAATTAGATAAAAGGCATATTTTCGAAAGGGTATAAAATGACCCAAAATATTTAAATTGAGACAGCTACAAAACAATGATATGACTCTGCATGTATATATGATACACGGTACATAACTGTCTCTTTATTTAAGCAATTTTTTTTAGAAAACTTTAGTTTATAAAACACGTTGTATTTCTCTTTTTCAGCTATACACTTTCAAAAATTTTAGAAAAAAAGTCGCTTAATGAAATGGTCCGATAAAATTTTATCTCCTATAATTAAAAGTATTACATGTAAATGTACTACGATTCCTCTGACATGATTATCCTTATAATACCTCAATTTTTTCATAGTCTGCTTGGTGTTTTCTCAATACTTTCATAATCTTTGATACTTTAGAGCTGGCTTCATTGTCTCCAATTAAACGAACAAGTTGCCTAGATACAAAAGAGAATCTAAATATTTCTAGCGAACTCAAGGAATTAGATCAAATTAAGTTCGATTTTATCCTGGGATTCTATATAGCTCCTTAGCTAACAATAGTAGAAATTTAAAAAAAAAAGTATTGATCTTGTATTTTTTTCATTGATAAAATTAAATATGGAATTAAATTTCTTGCCATTTATGCTCCTTTTAAGAACCCCAGATACCTTAAAATGTGTAAATAAACATAGGAATCCAGAATGGCTCTAATACTATTTTTGTATATTATGTGACGATAGTCTTTTTTATTGACTGGGTATGAGGGAAACAGATCTACGGTGGCAAAATGGGGCCATGAGAAAAAAAAAATAAAATTACGTTCCCTCGTGATACCATCACGTTCCCTCGTAATACCATCACGTTCCCTCAAGATATCTTGAGGGAACGAGATAATTATCATGAGGGAACGCAATAATTATCATGAGGGAACGCAATACTTATTTTAAGGGAACGCGATGTTATCTTGAGCAGTGCCTGAAATAGACACTCGCCCACTGGCCAATGGCGAGTAGATTTTGAACTGGGCGAGTGATATCTTAAAAAAAATTATGTTGAACATATAAGAAAACCTTGCATAAAATATGGTTTGGGCCAGTACATTGGTTTATCCCAATTCAGGCACTGTTGAGGGAACGTGATGTTATCTTGAGGGAACGAGATAATTATCTTGAGGGAACGCAATGACTTTCTTGAGGGAACGTGATGTTATCTTGAGGGAACGTGATGGTATCACGAGGGAACGTGATGGTATCACGAGGGAACGTGATATTTTTTTTTCTTATGGCCGCATTCTGCCACCGTACAGATCGATTACTTTCCCCGATATGCAACTACATGTATTGCCTGAAGCGTAGCTGAAGGCAATAGTTTTGTACATGAGAAAAAGATTTTTCTGTTTCCCGAATACAAAGTAAATATACGTTTTAAAATACCTAAAGAAACAGCAGACAAAACATTTAGAATTTAAGATTTATAAACAAAAAGGCCACAATCCACAAAATATAGAACTACCATATTTAAAATGCCATTAATTTCAAGCGCACTAAGAGGTGCACGGAAAAGTATACACTTTGTAAGTTGCTTGATTTAAAGCATGACTTAAATATATCAATCAAATTGACAAAAAAGTTTTTTTTTCATCTGTTCAACAAGAACATGCATCTCATGATCGAAATAATTTTTTTTTATAATAAGTCAATAGGTCATGGAATACAAACAAGTTTCATGAGCATTTTCTAGTGGGTCAATCTTTAATGACCATATAGGACATTCCACAGCGAGACAAATCTCTATGTCAACGGTCTAATATGTATTTGTACGATAATTTTGTTCTTCGAAAACTCATTTTTCATCATTTTTCCTACGGCTCAGTACTTACGCCTGATATTTGCAGGACAGGTTCTGAAAGTAGTTGACTTGTTTGGATTTATCCACAGTTGTAGTTGATGCAGAACTGAAGTCACTGTTCCCTGTCAATATTATCTCAAATATAAATCAAGTAGTTAAAAAAAATAGATAAAAATAATACGAAGCTCCTTATATGTAAATTTGAAAATTGACACACAACTTGCCAAATAGCAACTAAAACCCTCGTAAATTGTTAGCTTATTGTAGAAAGTGATAATGAAAAAAGTTTAAAGCTAAAACGTATATATATAGTTTGGAAGATTTGGTGAATAGAAAATTTGATTTTTAAGGATTTTTTTCTTGAATAACTGATACAACATTAAATTGATTTGTTTGATACAAGATTAAGAAATGTGGAACAAGTGTATGCGACACAACCAACACAAAGAAAAGGTAAATTCACAATAAAAAAAACAGGAAGAAGTCTTCAACATGACCAGAGGTTGCAGCTCACCGTCTTGTATTGGTCCAAGACTAAAAGTACAATACATTAAATTCAAAACCAATCCCCAAATTATCAACGAAAGACCCATTTCTGGACATAGAACAAAAATATCTCTTGAGAAAACTCACAGTTACTAACAGCTAACTAAGACGCATTTATCGACTGAATTTAAAAAAATCAAATATATCGATTCTAATTTTGGCACAACACTTCAAACAACTAATGATTTAGTGTTTAATCATCACACAAAACCGACATATTTGATAGCTGTTATGCTTTAAAATAATACACTAGTCAAAAGGTAATACATTAACGTGTTAAAGTTAAGTCTTGGGATATAGAAGAGATACTTACAAGTGCTGAGTAACGTTGTATCTGTCGATCTGTTAGAAATTAAACTTCTATCTATTTTTTCTTCAAAATGAAACAAACATAAAAAGCACTTTACAATATATAATGTGTAGTTATGCCCAAAAAGCAAAGTTTTATCAATTAAGTAATCAAAAAGGCTCATTGTTTGTCTGAAACCTAGCATTAATAACCCCTTTCTAATGTGACGTTGTTCATGCTCATAGTATTCAAAAGACGCAAACATGGATTGAATATCATAAGTTTAAAATTCCAAATTATAACAATCGACTGGGCGTTATTGCAGACTTTGAAAGTTCAATATAATACTTTCTTGGCTGCATACAGCTTATATATAATTCCTGTTGTAGATATTAAGAAAACGCTTAACGAAATGAAACATTTTTTTTTCAAAAGAAAGTTTGGGTTTCAGTTAATTAGTAATATTTTTTTATTCTTATTTACCTTCAGGAATATGGATCCTTTGTACAGGTTTCATTCGTGGGGATACTAAAAATAAATGAAACAGTCATTTTTGGGTCCAGAATGTAATATTTATTAATGTTAAAGATATACCGGTTGCAATTTGATAAGGTCTTTTCATTAGCTATTTTTTTGCAGTTTTACTTCAAAAATACCTTTAATGGTCTTCCCGTTCAACAAACAACAGAAAACAACATGAAGTTCTACAAAAATAACTGAACTTAGCATCATCTTCCATGATAGAACAAGTGCTCTAAAGACTCAAGCAGTACACTTCGTCTTGAAACGGCTATGTCCCATTGAAAATATTTTGATTTTGAAGCAATTGGATAAAATAACGAAAGACAGAATAAAAAATGATAAAAAATCAGTCTCACGATATATCTAGATTTGTTTCAAGTTCTGCTTACTCTTCTGGAGCACACGAGTTCACTGTTATTACGACTTAGTTCGCGTTAATGATTTCTGTTCGGTTTATCTTGTGTTGTTTGTTTCTTCGTGCTGTTCGTGACTAGTTTTATCTTTGCCCATTCGGATTTTTGACACTCGAACGCACATTGGTGCCTCTTTGCTTCTCTCTGGAAGGTTACCACTGAACAGTACATGATTTTTGTAACAAAGCAATTACATTTAAAGAAAAGTTCAATAAAAGTAAGTTGTAAGGCTTTATATGCTTGGCAATCAAATTTTGCTTTCCTAAAAAGTTCAGCATAATAATGCTTCGTTTAATGGAATTTCATAGTTATTACTAGTTATATGTTACAAAGTAAGCAACAACTTAATGACATATTTACATAATTCTTAATACACACCTGCGGCAACAGATTTCAAAGATCCAGTAAGAGTATTGTCTTTATATGTTGGACATCTGTGGGTTTTAATTTCTTCTAATATTTGTCTGGTAGTAGGTCTGTGTGATGGCTCGTTCTGAAGCATTCTCATTATCAGTGTTTTAGTGTCGTGGCAATAGTCAGTACCATCCATTGCAGGAAGCTAAGAATAATAGTAATTAACTTTACATTTTTTGTATCGTTTTATATGACATGTAGTCGATGTGTTTGATATACATTACATCAAAATTCTCTGCAACAGTCATTTAGGTTCATTAAAAACTAGATACATCTGAACACATTTACAACAGTTAGCTCTTATTCCAGGTTGAGGACTGGCACATATAAAATGTGGTGGGGTTAAACTAGATTTTACCTTTCCCCTATTGATAATCGAAAACAAAGCGCAAAAATATCATCGGGTAAAAACTTCATTATAAGAAGAACCTGAGACCTATCGACTACAAGAAAAACGAGACGTAAAAGAACTCTCTTAAGAACACTCGTTGTTATGAGTAGCTTTAGATAAAAGATTCAATTAATATATAATACAAGATTTCCTACCATTTTTTCTTCCACAAGCTGTCTGATTTTTTGCATGTTTTCTCCTTTAAATGCGTAGTCTCCTATCCCCATTTCATAACAGGTACAACCAAGACTCCATATGTCCGTCTATAACAGTTAAAACAATGGTTATAAACCGTGTTAATAAATAAATGCAAGATTTAAAAAAAAAACAATACCAAAACGGGTGTAAAAACGGCTATACATATGGTTACGCTGTATATCAATATTTCAAGGAGTAACCTCTCATCAGCAGCATTTGAATCAAAACATTGGAAGGTCAAAAACTAAAAGCATTGAACGAAAAGTACTCAAAGCCAAAAGGTTCGAACAGGAAGCCAAATCCAGCACCGAGGATATCGACCATGGGCAGTACATCAAATCTAACATCAAATTATTTAATGACAACGAAATAGTTTTGTTAGAAGTAATTAGATGTGGAATAAGTGAACTCACCACTACCTACAATAAAAACTAAAATTAAAAAAATCGCAATGGAAAAAACTATAAGCCTTCAATGAGACCAGTGATCACTGCTAGCCGTTTTGCAATTAGTCTTAGAGCATAATTATAATGCTAATGATTTAAACCCAATCCTCAAAAGTAGAATAAAGACCCAACGGGTACAAACATCAACTTTGAATAAAGGAACCTGGCTTAGGATAGGCACAGTTCTGTTTTTTTTACTTAACATTCCCTCTTTTGATAATCAATAACAAAGCACAAAAATAAACCTGGTTTTACGTATACCCACCCATTTGTATGTACCGAGTAGAACCATTGCTGTCTTCAATAACTTCTAAAGGTAATTTTGCATTTTTGGGGTCGGCTTTTTTGTACATTTGAAAATAATCGCCCCCATTGGTAATTTCGTTTTTTACTTTTATTTGCTTCTTGCTACTTGTTTGTTTGCAATTGTTTTCCATTCCTTTACAAAAATTGGGTACAAAAGAGGATAATGAAATGTCAGATTTTAATCGTGATGAAACAACTGAGAGAACAGCTAAGATTGATTTTCTAAAGAAACAAAATGTTTCACTTGTTCCCGGTTTCATTAAGGACTGTTGGTTAAATGTTTTCGTCATCTTCAAATGGCTTAAGGAATTTTCTGCTGAGAAAGTCACTAATTTGAGGATATACTCTATATGAGATGATTTATGAGACCAGGAAAAGTACAATCCTTATTACGTTTGTAATTTTTTACCTTTTTGTCATATTGAGGAGCCTTTGATAGCATTTCTGGACTCATATATTGTGGGCTACCAACACAAACAGTCAGTTTGTCTGCTCCAGTTTCAGCTAGTTCTCTGACAAAAAAAGTCTTGTATTATGCAAATCGAAACAAAGAAAAAATTCGTTTAAAAAACTCAAACTTATATAGTTATTACGTAGAAAACAAACTCATGATTCGAATACTGTAAAATTAAACATATAAATGCAGCATATATATAATTTTTTATCATTTTTTTTTAATATATTTTTTTTAAATGTTTGTTTTTAAAGTTAACTTGTTCTATTCTAAGAAATCGAGTAAAGCAACAAGAACAACAAACCACGACAAGAACGACAACAACTAGTATACTTCAACAGTTTTAGTTAAAGAAGCAGATGTACCAATGGGGCATCCAAATGTCAAGAGTCCGAAAGGACAGACACAAAACCGGTTCAAACGATGAAAAGGTTAGTAATATCCTAATGTTTTACCTTGCCACACCGAAGTCTCCAATTTTAACATTTCTTCCATTAATCAGAATGTTCTTGCTTTTTACGTCTCTGTGTAGAACATTATTGTTATGTAAATACTGAAATAAAAAAATAAAAATAAAATAAAAAAGTACTCTCTATAATGGCTCGGAACTTCAATTAGATCAACATATAAACACCAGTCTAATGCATAATGCAATCTTTTATTTCTTATACGTTGTCAAAGACATTTTAATGCTTTCATTCATTTTTTGAGAAAAAAAAATCTTACATAGAGCAAATGATCAAACATACGAACAAAGAATAGTATTTTTTTTTGTGGCCGTCTTAAATTATCGAATATAAAAAGCTCAAAATGAAACTTACTTCTAACCCGGATGTAATTTGTTGTAGAACGTCCATGAACTTAGTTTCTTGTTTGACTCCATGATGGTCTCTAATGTACTGATACAATGTCCCTTGCTCACAGTACTCCATTACTATACAAGTGTAATTGCCATTGAGGAAGAAATGCACATATTTAACAATGTTCTTGTGATCGAGTTTTTGCATCAACTCAACTTCTCTGTGAAGCATTTCTTTCTCCTTCCTGTTGGATTTTTTAGTGTCTACTATTTTGATTGCATATTGACATATGGAAGGCTAAAATATATGTATATCAAATAAGATATTAGAAGATTACATATACAAAGAACAATCTATATTATTAAATTAATAGACTTTTTTCTATGTTCGGAATTTATTCCTTTCACAATCTACTACATGATAAGTTTTTGATATAAACATAAACAATAAACAGTGTACTTTATCACTATTGAATATTTCATTTTTCTGAGATGCTATGGGGGAATGGGGGGACAAAACGTAAAAAAAAATTACGGAATATTGCCGAGTTTGATTTTAAAATTACAAATTAACAATACTTTCGTTTCTATCCCCAATATTTAATCACCCTTCAGGTAGAAAAGAGCGAAGCAAAATAATAATAAAATAAAATAAAATAAAAATGAGTTAGTAAAATGTTTAACTGCAGTCCAAGAAATAGCGTTTGGGATTTGAATAAAAATCAGGTCCTATCTATCCCAATATTTTTAAAACCGTCCCTATCTGATGATCACTAAAAGTAAACTGAACTGATCTTCGATACAGGTATTGGTATGTGTTATATTGTACATATTTTAAGCAGCTGCACCCTTCAGGTAGATAGATAAAAATAATAAAAAAAATGAAAAGAAGTTAGCAAAATGTAACTGCAGTAAAAGAAATAGCGTTTTGGGAATTTAAAGATTACAGGTCCGAATCCATTATTTTGTTACAAAACTTGCCAAAATTCACAGGACCGAAACGATTTTAACAGGCCAAAACCTGTCGGACTGGTGCTAATTTGTACATTGCAACTGACAACCAGTTCACCTAAAACTACACTAAAAAACTTTGGTAAAGATACAGGCTCTAAATACAACAAGAATGCTACACGTAGCCAAGTTGAAGGGGTTACATAGGATCGGAGATGATAAAATGAACATGACTTGAATTGAAATGATAATGAGAATATATTTGGGGTAGGGGGTAGGGTATTTTAATTCACTTTTTATGGTTTATTTTTATGTTAGGCAAAATGACAATAAAAAATAAAAAACAGTACCAGTACGGGTAAATGAGCAAAACAGTGGTTTAATAGTGTTTTAGTGAATGACTGAGTTAGTTGGTGTTTACCTCCTCCTCTTTTTATATGTTTAATGAGAGTGACAAAGGGGACCCTAGAAATATGTTTCCCAACACGAAACACGGGGCAAAATACAGACAAAACAGAACACGTACATCTATGTCTATAACGAAAACATGAGAAATCAAAATCACGAAAGCATCCAAAAATAGACCGTCGGAAACGTTGCACGAAAATAAACATAAATTTATCACCCTTTCATTTTTGATAGGCAAAATAAAAAAAAACAGTACGGGTACGGGTAAATGAGCAAACAGTGAGTACAATATGATGTTTTAGTGAGTCATTTAGTTGCACAATATGGTTTATATAGGGGCGATAGACATTAAGGAGATATTGTAAGAACATAAATTGATAAGAAATATATCAGGTTGTGGTAAACAAAGGAACAATGAATGTTGAAGACCACTTGAAATATGGAAATGGACGGAAACACTACTTGGTGACCAACAAAAAGAAAAATAATTTATGTGCATCTGCATTTATGTTAGCCCATTATTGTCAGCATTCAGGTTTTCAGTTATAGACTTTGATTTCCCGGGTCCTATATCGATGGAAATGTTTAGGCAACTTTCCCCGCGAATTCGCGGGTGCCTTCTAGTTATTTTTATATTTTCAAATTCCATTCACCTCATGCGGGTTCAGGGTGGTAAATAATCCAGTGTTGAGCAGCAGCTTAGATTTGGCCTTGAATAACCATGCATCTTAACTGCTTCATCGTCATTTCATGTTCATCTTATCACCCCTTTCGAACTCATCGATCCGATATTCCGGATTTGGACAACGTTGCAACCTGTGGGTTTTTGTCAAGTGTCTTTTTTGATACATAAATACTTTTGCTATGACCAAGCTAATTAATGTTTCGATCTATCTTTGCGTTTGAAATATGCATTTGTTTAGCATTTAAACTTTTAAAAATATTTAAAACATCATTAGATTTAACAAGATCGTCAACTTCCATACAAGTATCTACAAATATAACTTTTAAGAAGTTAGTATAATAAATCTTTTTATATTTCAAACTTTCAGAAAATTTCGATCTATCTTTTGAGTTTGAAATATGCATTTGTTTTGCATTTAAACTATTTAAAATATTTAAAAGACCAATAAAACTGTACAAGTAGGTCAAATTCCGAAGAACTAATCACATATAACTTTAAGAAGTTAGTATTATGTTTTTTTTTCTTTCAAAATGAAATAAAGCCCTTTCATCAATGTTAAATACAAAAAAAAAATGATTCATAGACCTTTCAGATAGAGAATAATAGAAGTACATAAAACGCTAATGTGCAGTTTTCAAAGACAGACAAGAACATACTTGACGCCTGTAAAGACTTGAGGATCCCTGTGATGTTTCTGTTGCAAGATACACTTTTCCAAAAGTTCCTTCTCCAATCTTTTCGTGTAAGGTATAGTCTCCGAGAATTTTTCCCGTGAAAGATCTGCAAGCCATGTTTACGAATTATGTTGCTTTGACCTTCGACGCTTTGATTTAATATTGAAATAGGTTATACCTATGATTTTTTGGAGCCTTTCCAGTATTTCAAATAGTAGAATACAAAGGCTTTTGATTGTTATAAATAGGAGCTGGAAAATCTTTAAACTATAAATAAATGAATGGATCTTTTAGTGTTGGCAAATATTTCAAAACTATTTATATGGCACAAGGTTTTCCAATACGTCTAAGTCGTAAATCTAGAGCGGATCTAAAGTACAAGATGGTTGCAATATATTCTAACCAAAGCGCCTTGTTCTTATTAATATAGGCAGAACATTTACTCTTTTACTTTCATGGATTTTTTTTCTAAACCGTTACCCGTGCCAAGTCCACCTTAAACAGTTGTCATTATACCAAGTTGGGTCCAGACCATAGTTACAGATTCAGACAGTTTAATTTCCATTAAAATTACATACCTTGTTATACCGGTATCAATGTAGAAAAGAAAATGATATAATTTACAAGTTTTGGCGACATGTGCGATTCTCGTATTCATGTTATTTTATAGGGTACATGGTCTATACCGTTTTTTCCGTTTTTGCGTTTGGGGTGTTTTGATCCTGATTTTAGTATATTCAAAATATACATCAATAGATTGTTTAATACAATTTGATTTCTAACATCCGTGATGGTTAGCGCTGCTGGTGGAGTTTTAATTCTCCGAGGTTAACCCGCTTCATGTAGTATGTCTTTGCCTTGTTTTGTCTTTTTCGGACTCAACACTTTCATTATCGAAGAACACATAAAAGCCATTGTCCCTTCCTTTGTTACAATCATGCGCGGACTATCTTTGGATTTCCTGAGTAAACGATAGCAGGTAATACCCCATGACTGAATGGGTAGCATTTTTTTTAATCTATAGAGGAAATTATTTCTTTCACACTGCTATAGTACATTTCCAAAAAGACTATACATACTGCACTAAAAGCACAATTTTCTAACACGAAGCCAATTATCGATTATTTTTACATAAGACTTATTACATAGACTAAAAATTTATTGTCTTTGAAATCTTAAATCTAAACTCCATCGTACTTGACAAATTACTTGTCCCCCCACCGCCACTTACTCCTATGCAATAGGCTAATCCTTTCCGATGAAAGTTAGCCAGGCTTGTACCGTATAGCGGACGGTGACGGAAACAGGGGGGAGTTAGCTCTTCCATCGAGTACTTTTCTTCGGTGGATATGACATTGGTTTGAAACATTTTACTTGCATTATAACGCTTTTCAAGCCGGAAAACTGTTAAATGCGGTTGTTTTTCATTTTAGATCAATCGATGATGTCCTTGGTGAAATTCAACTTGTTATAAGGTTCATTTGCAAGAAAGGTCAGTGCACAATTTGCATTGGGTTAACCATAAATTTTAGACAAGCAATTAAAATTAATGTTGCAAAATAATTTATTGTGTAACTTGTCTGGGTTGACATTGTAAGATTATACAAATCCTTGAAAAAAAAACTCATATAATTATACTAGTAGTAGCAAACAGAAATGTTACTAATGGGCCATCAAAGCTCTTGATTGTCACTTCTTCCTCAGCAATCTATATAATATGTAGCATAAATTTAAAACTATGTAGTATAAATCTAAAGCTATGGTAAAATTTTGAAATATGGTTAAGTTTTTAAAAAATCCTTTATGTTTATAACAACTTTTTATTTTTCACTATAAATCACTCGCCTTTTACTGCACATTAATCCTACAGGATTGCATTTTGCAAAGTGCATATAATCACATGATTTTCCTAGAGGTGCCTAATCAGTCAGGCAATTAGCTGTCACCCTAGGTCATCTACGATGAACAGTTGACAACACAACAGTTTATTCATGTCACTATCTTAGTTTTTTATGAAGACGTGTGGAAAATTGTACATTATTCTCAACCTATTCCATGTAGTGAGGGACAAGTAGATATATATGTAAACTTGGACTATTTGTTGATCTTTTACGATAGGTAAGAGGTTTTAGCATGGATAAATAACTTTTTTTAAGACTCCATGGGCAAAATTGAAATATTTCATTAGCTCTGACGTAATTAGATGAATGTTAAACAATTATGTCAAAAATAAAATGGTAGATGACAACGAATGACTTTATCTACTTTTTTACATGTTAATTTTCATACACTTATAACTTTTCTCGGAAATTCGATCAATTTTGGAAATATTGCATATGATTATGCAAATTTTACTTTATTTTGACTTTGTTTTAACTGTCTTCGAGGGCATTAAAACAGTACCGTTGCGCGTTGAATGGTATAATCAGAACCGTTTTTATCCCCCCCCCCCCCACTTTCAATGAAGTTAAAACCCATCGACGAGAGATTTACAGTTCCCTTCCCAATGGCAAACAATATCTTTGTAGCTAAATTTGCGACACATGATGCAACATGAACAGGACAAAAGCATAACCTTCATACTTGCATATATCCATATTAAAAAAAAACCCATAATTTATCTAGATCTAAAGAAATATGATTTCGTATACAAAGCGTACAACTCATACTCGTCTTTTACTCTTTATAGTTTACAAATTTGAGTGATAATAGTGTAATAATAACATTTTGTCGAGGGAGACTCACAAAACTAACAATATTAACACACAAAATGATATGGATTTTTTTAAATGTAGTTGAATGTATAGGAAAGCATTACCAAAGTGTCCCCTAGCCATTCAGCGGGCCCCCTTTTCGAAATTCCTTTATCCGCCGCTGTTGTATATTTCCTGTAAAACAATATTTTCAAATAGGATCTTATATGGTTATTGAATATGCTAGGTAAAAAGCAAAAGGAATTTGTAAGTGACTAAAATCCGGAACTTTGTGGTTACACTACACGTGACGGATTTATCCGAAAAACAATAATATGATTTTGTCTTTTGTTTAATGTAGAACAATATGTTAATATATAGAACCTTCGAAAAATATGTCCGAAAGTCGTTAATTGTTCATGTTCGGAACATAATAAAGTAGTCTAAATGTCAATTTTATCGACAATATAGGTAAAACATCGAGCCTAAGTTAAGAAAACACCAATTTTATGTAGTAATGATTACAATTCAAAGAGGCTCTTAGGGTAAGCAATCCATTTTTTTACTAAATATATCAAATTCATTTCATAAAATATAAAACAACGTATTTTATTTCAATCTCATTAAAATCTTTAAATTTGAATGCTTTCTTAACTATATCTTGTATTCTCTGGAATGTTTATGCGTTAAATGATTTATAATCAATAATATTTATAGGTGACTTTAATGATGACATCTTCCAAAGTTCAGGTCCATAAAATTATGAGGAATTTACTGTAAAAAAGTGACAAACTACTTTAATATTGAAATCATTAGTCATGTGAGTAATTTTGTGCAGAGAACCTTTTAAAGCAAGTAAGCTTCTTCTATCATTCTGCTAGGGTGAAAAAGGGCAAAATTGACCACCATCAAACCAATAGTAAGACGCTTCAGCTGAAGTATTACTAAAATGGAAAAGTACTTCATAAAAAATAGCATAATATAATCAATTATTTCCTCTCCCAGTTGAAATTGTTCTTTTAAACTTAAAAACATGAGAGTATTTTGATTTTGAAAAAAAAAAAAATATATGTAAATACGAGAAGCAATTATAGAACGATAATTGATGTAAAAAAAAAACACACAAAAATGAAAACTGTAAGATGAAGTGTAAATATTGTTTTTTTTTTTAATTTTTTTTTACTTATTTTTATTTTTTATTTACTCGTGCATTTATTTGTTGATTCACTTATTTTTGTATCTTCACGATGCTGATAAAAAAACATTTAATGGTACAACTTTAATATATATAAACTAAAGTATCATTGTTTTGGGCTGACCACGATATGTTAATGCACATTCTTCAGCAAACCGTTCCAACTATTCACCGAAAAACCATGTACATTATTCTAACAAGTTGTTTTCAACACAATACACATTTTTACAGTGTTTCTTGTACAACACAGTGTTGTCATAAATATCTGACCGACAAATTTATCTGAATGTCTAAAAATCGGCTGACAAGTTGACAGGCCGATGTTCGACGTCACTTTTGGTGCAGTTATCCAACCCTAATGGCCATTTGTGTACATGCACTTATGCACGTTGGTACATCAAAGTAAACATGGACGCGTCCATTTATCACACCCAAAGACCCGTATGTCACACCCTATGAACATAAGATATATCACAGTGACATTGTTTGCGTTGCGTCAGTTGCAAAATAATTTAGGTCCGTGCAAAACCAAAATTCATTTTTATTAATTATCATTTTAAGTGGAATAGGCTTTTTTTATCAGAAATATGCTTTCGTGATTTAAAAAAAAAATATAAATCAAATTAACTATAATAGGTACTTACATCCGAATCATGCCCCAACTTTTTATGGCAAGCATTGCATTGTTGTGGAGTCAATTAATTTATTTTGTCTTATTTATAAAAGTCAGAACTAAAGGTACCGTTTTGTTGTAGTTTTACGTTGATGCTGTATTAGTTTCACAGATTTGATCGACCTTTTGCAAGCACTTATCCAAATTCTATATTGTCTCACATAAGTTTCATATAAACAACCACCATTTAAAGCTTTCATAAATAAAATGTACTACAATTTTTAACAACCTCTTAGGTTAATTAATTTTCTTGCTTTTAAGACGCTATTTTTACCACCTTTATTATATACGAGCACTTACCATTACTTAATTTATAATATATATTTTTTTCACTGTCAGCAATGTCCTTCGATGTCTCACCTATTTTGTTAAATTGTAATTAAATAAATAACACTTTTAAACGAATAAAGATGGGTACACTTTTAACATAGGATATAATCTTATATTTTCAGTAACTAGTTTTAAAAAGTATACCCGCCGAGAAAGCAGGCCCCGGTGGCACAACACATCTCAAATTGAGTATTACCTCGAATCTTTCCTCAATCTAACCAAAACTGTTGAATTTTAGTTGAGGAAAGATTTGAGGAAATACCCAATTTGAGATGTTTTATGAACCCGGGAGCTGCAGATCCTTAAGCTATTCAGTCATTTCAATAACCAAACTAATCAGTTTTACTTTGTCTACTTAATCGGGAAATTTTCTTTTTAAATTTTTTTATACTATTTATTTAGACTTTGAGCTTAATGCTATTGTTCTACATTTGAATGCCTTATTGGTACTTCTTATTTTCTTCGCTACAGCAGACCGTAATAAGCTTAACCACTGTAACATCGTTCACCTTCACCTTCTTTGAAAAAATATACTTTGATCCCACTCACAGTATCCAAATTGTGTCTAGTAACCACGTTGTGTGTTGTGTTACTACCTGACCCTAAGATCTTCAATTCCTCTGGTATGGCTTTGCATTCTCGTGTCATTTTTCTTTGATCACATCAGTTTGGTAATTTTACTAATACCTTTATTAAACCTTTTTGTAGATCCATGGACGACCATGGACATCTCATCAACCATGCTACACACATCCGGTTCAGCTGTTACCGATGGTTCTGTAAACAGCTTTGGCCTACCATTAGAACCAACAGTTACAGGAATGAACCTTAGACAAAGCTTACTGCCAACAAGTGTTAACATGCTTGCATCAAGTTTTGGACATTGGAATGATTCAGTTTCTACGGCTGTAAACTCCCTCAGTTTGCAATCGACTCCACTGATTAATTCATTCAGAATGGTGGAGTCACCTTTTGAGTCGGGTGATTTTAGTTCATTTATGCCACCTGTTGGCAGTATAAAAATTATTTCAACGCCTTCGGAAACGTATAAAGGTTCAAGTATTACATCTACTATCAGTGAAAGCTTTTTAGATTCAATAAAAAATGATACACTTGGATTAGGAATACAAAGTACCTCTGATGGCGGTTTTCACAGCAGTGCGGGGTCTACGCCATTCATGGACAATAACAGTCTCAGTTCAAAAATATTTCCCAGTGAAAGTTATAGTTCCTTTATCAACTATACATCGGAGACGTATAATGACTTTGAAGGTCTGAATTCGACTCTATCATCCAATGAATTTTTTAACATTTTGAGCTCTACCGTGGAAAGGGGAGCTAAAGACATTACTACTGTAATGAATCCAAGTGAAAGTTTAAGATACTTGATGGACCCTTTGCCTTCAATTTATAACTCTGTGCAAAATTCAACATTTGAATATTTTTCAAATGCTTTCACGGCTTCTTTCGCAGATTCTTATAACATGCTTTCATCCAGTTATACTACTGCTTTTAACTTATTTGGAACGAGAAGTCTTAATGTTAAAAGCATAATTTCAAGTGAAAACACCATTAATAGTGCTACGTCTTTTGTGACTTCTTCATCAAAGAACTTTATTGAACAAGTCGGCTACTCACTTTATACCGAAAATATGTCGCCTTCGAAATCATTCGCTTCAACATCGTTTGCTCAGCTTAGTGAATCCATAGCAGATGGAATAGACACTTATTCTAGTAGCGCAACGGCTTCCAATTTGTTCAATTCTACCATCACGTTGGCAAACGAAACGCTGGCTTCCGCAGTAACGTCTGCTTCCGAAACAATTGCCAGCTCTATCCATCAAGAACAACTAATAACAAACCACAATGATACGGCGTTAGATTTCATCAAAAATCATACACCATTGTTCACCACTTATGAGGAAGTGTCTGATGATATTACCATAGTTATTGGTATCATCGTCCCCTTGGTAGTTGTTTCATTGCTAGTTGCTGCTTTTGTATGCTATGCCAAATATTGGAAAAAGTAAGTACATAGGTATAATGAAAAAATAATTGTTTTGTTCCTTATTTTTTTTTGGGGGGAGGGGGGGGGGTACGTCAAGTATATCAACAGCATCCCCTTATCTGGCAAAATCATATATACAAGGCAAATAATATCTGGTATAATGTTTTTGACACACACTTTGCCAATAACATACATCTTTATAAGCAAAAACGTTTAAAGCAAAAGTCCATTTCATAATAAAGATCATCAAGATAGCTCAAAAAGTTCAACAGCATGCCCAGATGTCACAGACCTACCTTTTCTGAAACGAGAAAAGGTTTAATTAGACACGTGAATTCCATATGAAAGGTGGGAAGAAACGACCCTTTCTGACCTAAATGAACCCAAATAAAGTGCTAGTTTGCATAAAAATTCATATCATTATTTGGTTTAGTTATTCAGCCCCCTGACCTAGTTTAATTAGTCACTCTGTTTCGCCTCAGTGTTTTGTTTTAATTAAAACATTTCAAAAGTAATAAATCTTTTTTCTATCAGTTATTTTTTATATTTAGAACCAAGAAACATAATTTATTTCTTAACTTTTAAACATACTAAAATAAAATGACAAAAATGCATACGTTAATAGTTTATGTTTGTGTTGGAGTCCTAAATTATTACATTGTGTATGTAAACCAGAAGTTAAGTTATGCAAACCAACAATTCAGTAGCCATTAAATTGTAATGTTGTTATACATGTATAATGACATAGTTAGTTGTATGTCTGACACTTTTAGTATTGGCCTGAGGACATATACCACCACCTTCTTACATGCATCAACTTGAATACACATTTTCAAAGGTAGATGGGGTGTCTAAAAAGTTATCCATAGAATTTTCTTAAATTTTGACCACAGTTAGCCCTAGACTGGTACTTTAAATCTCCATAATAAAATTAAAAGTTCACCACGAGAATTTTTGTAGAAACGACTTTGAAAATAGGATCAATAGAGAAAATTCAAATTTCTTTTTCCTAAAAAATTTCACTCCATAGATTTTTCTTAAAATTTGTGAAAATCTTTGTTTTCGAATGGTTTTTAAATATACTAAATAAAAAATAAAGTTCACCATCAAAATTTTTGACAAAAGTGAAAAATGTGTTTTTTCCCTATAATTTCTATACAAATTATTTCCCCTTCAAAAGTACGGGAAAATATTGAAATTCGCAAAAAAGGTGCATTTAATCCAAATTTTTGTTGTTATTATTATTTTTTATCTTTACCTAGCCCAATAGAAATCAATTAGAGTAACAAGCATTATAAATTCTAAAATCATGATAGATATGCAAAAAAGATGCTCAGTGATAGACACCCCATCTGCCTTAATAACAACTCAGTCCAACAATTTGAAAAGACGAAAAAAAGAATAAAATTGTATCAGGTGAATCAGGTACAAATTAAGAAATTGATTCCGGTGCAGATATCATTATATACCAAATATTTTCTGCTAGAGGTTGTTGGTCGTTTTCTTGTCAAAACTACGAAAACCAACAAGTTAATGTTCTTAGAAAAAAAAACAATCCTTTTCAGTCAGAATTAACGAGGTGTCTTACACAAAAATGGATAGTTTCAGTGTTCATTAATATATCTTGTCGTTACATACTTACAAACATGTTTCTGGCAGCATATTACGGTAACAACAGTCCTAATACCAATGAGTCAATCTAACGAACAAATGTTTCTTGTAGACTTAGAATTGCTTTTAACACTTGATTTTTTTTCTTTTTAGAAGAGATATCAAGAAAAAGAGAAAGGAAAGAGCTAAAGTCAGTTTTAACGACAACCCAGTAAGTAAATAAGATTATATTGAAGTACTAACAAATGGAAAGATATGCGAAAAATGATATTCTACTCAAATAGTCCAGTTTCAAAGAGAGCATAAGGATCTACTCATGATAACAATAAAACAAGCAACGACAAGTGTAACCAAATAACTAAGCAAAAGAATGACGCATGACTTGTACAAATATCACTTAAGTATTATATAAATAACATATAGCTGAAAGGGTGATATCAAATCAATTGTTTAATATAAACTGAATTTCGCTTGGATTTTTTTTTACCTTGGTGGTCAAGAAATTGGTTTAAGCTTATGCTTCACAAACAAGGTACACATCTGGGTGAGAGTCAGCTTATTTAATACCAGTCGACAGATTCAAATGACTAAGTTGTATTGTCATATTGAAAAATAAATCAGCTGTTGCTTTAGTCAAATGACCAATGTTATAATACTGTCAAATTTCAGTTTTACCTAATACATGTAATACATGACTGTTTTTTCATTATTATCAAAACTGACATATCCGTTCACGAGAAAAAAAGCCATGTTTTGAATTTGACATATGTAGGAACTCTAGGAGTTCCTGATTGTTCGGCTATTAAATCTCTATACAGTACTTAACTTTGCCATGAATTTCACCTCCAACCTCTGTTTTAGGTTGTGACTGGAGGTGTGTTAGCTCCTCGTTATTCGGATGCAGTAGAATGTAATACCAATGTCTTCGCCCAGCTGCCTGACAAGGAAGAACATGGAGCCCAGTTAAATGGAGATATACAGATAATAATTACTGATACAGATGCAGTCAAGGAAAGAGGCAGTCAAAACAATCTTGAAAGCATTTGTGAAAAGGACGAACTTTGTATGAGTGACGATGAAACTCACGAAAACAAAGCAGAGGGGTCGAAAAACAACGATTCGCTCAACAAACATTTTGTACCTGATGACGAAATGGCTATAAATGCTGACAGTAACATTGCTGATAAGGATGGTGAAGATTCTGGCAATGTTCAGGAAGAGCGAGGTGATATCACAATCGCAGATTATGATAATGCCCCTGCAATTATACATGATAAAGAGATGATTGACGAAGTCCAAAATGATCACCGGAAAATGAATGAGTATTATGAAAATAGTGATACATTAGAAATCAGAAGAAGTCCTGCCAAACCTAACAGTATTACTGAAGATAACCCGTTGCATTCAATGGACAATAATGGAATCGAAATTTCTGAAAATATGTGTAATGGAAATTCATTATTGTGTGAGGAAGAAGAAACAACAAAACTATAGAAGTGATCAGACAATATTTAACATAATCACTTTTTAAAAATCAACGGTGATGGACCTTGTCTTATTTATTATAGTACCATATGAAACAATTTACTGCAATAAAAGTTTATAGTTGTTTTTATTTCATTTCATAACAACATTTTAACAAAGGTTTAAAGCGAAGATTTCGTCTAATACATGTATTAAAGACTCATTAGACATGTAAAGACAAAAGTTGAAATTTCAACTAGATGCATGATGAAACTTACATAAGCAAACGGCAATTTTAAAATATCCACAACGGATGACGACCAAGAGCCTACAATGTGACAAGTGGTCGCTGCTCGCTAACTTGCATTGGCATAAATTAAAAACATAATACAAAATATTCCATATATATAATATTATAAGTGAAAACCCCATTACTGAACATAAATCAATTAACATCAAGAGGAGAAAAACAACAAAAAGCTTTGACAAAGATTTCTCGCTTAAGACACACAGAGCGACATACACATATACTAGGCAAAAAAAAAGAAACGTTACATTGGTTTTCTTTTAAGATTTTTTCAAAACATTTTTGGTTTTAATTTTTAATGTAAATATTATGCAATTAAACGGGTTTTTCGGTCGCGTATCTGTATTGGAGGCGGACTTGAAAATGACGTTACGTCATTTTTCACTTTTGACAAAAATTGGAACTTTTAAAATTTTACGTGTCAAAAGTTCAATTAAGATAGTGATTTTGGTGGTTTAATGTTACAAATATCACAGTTAACAAAAGCAGAAAGTTTGAGAAATTGAAGGTCGGGCACTTTACTTTAACGTAAAAATTTGAAGAAAATCTCTACTTTCGTGTTGGTTTCAGGAATGACCGAAATACGGGTTACAAATCATTTAAAAGTCTTTAGAACAACTATCCATAGACCAGAGACTCGTGTCAGATGTAGCAGTACAACAATCGGTAAGACCGGAAGTAGCAGAATACCATAACTAACGCGAGTTTAGATCAGAAGTTGCCGCTTTATTTTTCTTCGTAATCACTTCGTTAACACTGCAAAATGTTAACTCGTGTAAATGGATCAAATTTCAATCGAATATTCATAAAAACTATACGTACGCAGTCACGCAAAGCTGACGTCAATGTTTAAAATTGACGTCCTCTGAATTACGTTACTTTCGCGTTATGGCGTGAACGATTTGTATCATGCATAAAATTGACAAAGATAAGTAAGAAACGCCTTTATTTAACCAAAGAATCCAATTTAAACAGAAATTTTGTAATTATCAACATTTTATCATTTTTAATTTTACTGAACAACGTTTAGAAATAATCAAAACGCACCGGAAACCGTTGCAAATATCCCATCCCTGTAGTTTTACAGGTGGTTAAATATCCCTCAATACTGAATTCAACTTTATATTCATCGAAATGCTGTCAGATATTCACAATGAATGGTTAGTCCGGAACAAATATCTGGGTAAAACCTTAAAGAGATGTTAAATTTGATTTAAAATTAAGTATACTGGATTTTTATCTCTTCAGTATGACCAAACTTACGTTTATTCAATGGAAATTTCAACTTTTCGTTTGTTATATAAATTTTATCAAATGAAATATAAGTGTAACGTTTCTTTTTTTTTTTTTTGCCTAGTATATAAAATGTTGCGGGATTAATCTACTTGGTTTTTTTGCCTCGACTAAATTAAATGAGGAGCACACTCATTATAAAGCCAAAAAATATCGAACAAAATCTTCAACTACTTAATATGTCTGACGAGAAGAGCAATTCAAAATCAAAAATATTGAACAAGGTTTCAAATACAAAACTAGAACTGTTCTATGTCTGGGAGTGAACACGTCGACAACTTATATAACATCACAGCTCAATCCAAAACCAGCAAATGGAAGACATTTGCTAAAATGTGTTATACACAAATGGTTTAGAGTTTAGCGTCAACAACGTTGCAAAAACTCTTGGCAATAATTTGAAAATTGACTCGTGTACATACTGTGAGGCCTAGAAAGGGGATGCCTTAGAGAAAACTTGGAAAATCGTGTAAGAAAAGATGTCTTGACCGAATTTAAATCTGATGTGTAGTTAGTTATGTTATGTTTTACATAAATTATTCAAACATGTGAGAGAAACGTCACAATAAGGTATTACAACATTCACTACTTATAGAAATTTTCGCTATAATATACATTTGATTTTTTTTCAATTCTATACCGGGAATAAAACTATGAAACTATGTATATGTAAAATTGTCGCTTAATATGTAAAACCTAAGAGGGGCACCCGAATAAAACAAAACAAAACCGCTAAAAGACACAGAAGAAAACAACACTACGAAATCAGCAATGTCAAGTGTCCTGTGGCAGATCCAGATCTCAAGCTTTCGAAAAGGGGAGGGACAGACTGACTGGCAAACAGGGGCCCACTCTGGCCATGCTTCAATGATTACCGGTAAATCCAATCCATTTTTTCGACAAAAGAGCCCCCCCCCACCTAAATATTCTCTTGCTGCCATTAAGACAAACATAAATACGGGTGCTTAAAGCAGTCCCTTTATTGCACAGCGTCATGGTTTGATGTGGAATAAATGAATTTGATAAAGCTCCTTGGATTTTCCCCACCCCCTTTTTATATGATTCAACGGTTACACTTTTTTCTTATTTTTTTATATGTGTATGTACAAAGTAAAAATACATAGGTAATAGTATACAAAAGAGTATAAACACATAACATTTATGTTATTATTTTCCGAAATCATTATAAACGGTCAAAAGAACAAGGTCCATATTTGGCCCCCTCTTTGATAAAAAATTACAAAATTGATATGGAGAAGATTTCTTATGCTATTGAGAAGTTCAAGTGAATGAACAAACTTGTTCCAATACTTTTTCAAGCATATCATCTGACATTTCATTGATAAGTTGATGTTTGATTACCGTTACAATGGCTGAAATTGGACAAATTTTGGGTTAATTTTTCCATTTTTAGATGCCCCCGCCTTCTTGACCCCAGTAAGTTTAGTTATTAACTCTAAAATTCACTCCAATTTAAGTCTAAATCAGTTAAGAAATCCCTGGGTCACGTAGGCGTAGGCCTTTAAAAATCTTTTCTCGATTTTTGAAAACTGAAAGTATACTCATGAATTTGAACCATATAAAGTGCATTTGCTTTAGATTTATTTATTCATAAAATAGGGGGCCAAATGTGGCCCATACCGATGGCTTATCAATGCTATTTCAAAATCTGACATGGTATGGAACGTCATCATGTGTTACATCGAAAAGACACTTACAATATTTATTACTCATCATAAAGAAAATGACAGGTATTCATTTTAAGCAAGTATATATGCATATATTTGTTAACCAATGTAAATAAATACGCATTCTTTAAATGTGTGCCTGTACAAAATATCAAAGTGATCATCAATAAAAACTCGCTGGCTGGATATGCATTTTTCTTAAAGGACACAAAAAATACTCATATTACCATCCTAGCATATCAAGCATAATACAAAGACAATTCCAACATTGAGCATAGTAATTATCAGCCAAGTACAATAAAATTAAAGAAATCATGTAGTGAGACAATTTTTAAGTAAGACTAGTGCCAGAGAAGTGTGATAACTGGGCTTGTGGTTACTTATATAAGTGGATCAGCAGCCATTAATTGACACAGTGGTTTCAAAATAAGATGGAAAATGGAAACAAAATTAACAATATTTACTTGAAAAGGACAGCTAAAAACACATTATCTCCTTTGATTCCATTGGTGAAAGAGACAACCTATCCACTGTGAACCTATCCTAAGTGAGAAATGGTGTCACAGTGTCACAACTATATCGCCTCTACCATTTGTACTGATTATCTTCCATCAAATGCTTACATTTTAGAAGCTTGGGGTACATAAGGGCAGAAATATTCACCCATGCAGGGTTTTAGTCAGGGGTTAGAAAAAATATCAAAAACCTTTCTAGCTCACCTGGCCAAAGGACATGTGAGCTTATGCCATCACTATGCGTCCGTCGTCTGTAAACGATTTCAAAAACCTTCTTGTCTGAAACAACTGAACCAACTTGACTGAAACTTGATAGGAATGATATATGACACGTTGTCTACAAACGATCCTCATTTTAATTTGATCCGATAAAAAACATGGCCACCGTTAAAAATAGAACAGGGGCGTAAAGCAGCAGTTTTTTTTTGTTAATATCTCAAAAACGGTGACAGATTTCAAAATTCTCGCATAAGGTAAAAGTGATTTGCACGTCAAGATCTATCTACCCTATAATTTGGAAGAAATTCAAACAAATCATGTTGGAATTATTGTCCCTTTTCTTGATTTTTTTCTGCATTTTGCACTTATTTCGTCTTATATCTCAAGAACTAAATAAGATATTGAAGTTATTTCAATTGCATATTGTTCAGCTAAGTAAGCTCTTCAAAATTGTCCATTGGGTTGAAATTGCCTATAAATGCAACAGGAAATCGATATTCCTACTTCGACTATATAGTTCTGTATAAAATAATCGAAAATATCGATCATTTCAATGCATCGTTTTATATAATTGACTTGCATTCCATGTAGTCCGAATGATCAAATACTTTTGAACCGGATGAGGTTATGCGGCCTGGGTTTCACTGAATACTATACTTGAAAGTTATGAACTTTCAAGCCTGTCATCTTTATACCCCCGCTTGAAAAGTAGTGAAATGAGTATCCGTCCGTCCGTCCTTCAATTACTCCTCCTACATCCTTTGGTGGATTTTCATGAAACTTTCACACAATCTTTTTGACATAATGTAGATGTGCACCTTCTATTTTAGAATTTGATCTGATTGATTTGGGGGTTTCCAAAGGAAAACATGGACTTAGCCATTACACAACGAGAGGTACCCATATCTTATCCGCAACTCTTCCTACACCCCTTGGTGGATTTTCATGAAACTTTCACACAATCTTTGTGACATAATGTAGATGTGCACCTTTTATCTTAAATTTGGTGTGATTGATTTTTTGGTTCTCCAAATGAAAACATATACTTAGCCGTTACACATCAATGAGGTACGGTTACCAAATGAAAACATGGACTTAGCCGATACACACCAATGAGGTACGGTTACCAAATGAAAACATGGACTTAGCCGTTACACACCAATGAGGTACGGTTACCAAATGAAAACATGGACTTAGCCGTTACACATCAATGAGGTACGGTTACCAAATGAAAACATGGACTTAGCCGTTAAACACCAATGAGGTACGGTTACCAAATGAAAACATGGACTTAGCTGTTACACACCAATGAGGTACGGTTTCCAAATGAAAACATGGACTTAGCCGTTACACATCAATTGGGTACCATCTTTTATCCGCAACTCCTAAGCCTCCTAAACCCCTCAAGGGATTTTCATAAACTTTCACACAATCTTTGTGACGTTATGTGGATAAACACCTCCTATTTGAAAAAAATGATCTGATTGATTTTTGGAGTTTCCAAAGGAAACATGGACTTAGCCATTACACAACAAGGGGGTACCATCTCTTATCCGCTATTCCTCCTAAACCCCTCAATGGATTTTCATGAAACTTTCACACAATATTTGTGAAATAATGTAGATATAAGCCTTCTATTTTAAAATTTGATCTGATGGGTGTTTGGGGGCGGGAGTATTTTTTGTTAGCAGCTGCTCACATTTTTCTAGTTTTGTTTATTGATTTATGTACAGAAATAAGTCTTTCGTTGATAATTTTGGGATTGGTTATGATTGAAGCAAAGAAGCACAAAGGCACTAATGAAGCAGTCGAGTGTCAAAAGTCCGAAAAGGCATCGACAAAACCGGTAAACACGAAAAAGAACATCACGAAGAAACATAAAACACAAAATCAACCGAAAAAAATTCAACAACGCGAACTCAAGTCGTAGCAAGAGTGAACTCAGGTGCTCCTTCCTGCCTGCTATAGCACACCCGTCGCGCTGCTAATTTCCAATTCAGTAAGGGAAGACAAAACAAAACTCTATGAATTTTATGGATTGTATTTTTAGTTTTGGGCCAATGCGAGATGTCTATTATGACAAAACGTCTTAATAATAATAGAAAGCAGCAGAATAAATTTGCCTGAAAGAGTTTAAAATTTTTCTTAAAGTTGGAAAGGATATCATCACATAAAAAGTATTTTAAACCTAGTATAAGTCACCAAAGTTTCACTCTTTGTACTGCTGTTTGATATCATCGGTGTGGGTTTTTATTGCTTCGGGTCATTAAAGTACTAGTACAAAATCTATATGTGCATATCCTACAAATCAGCATTTTATATACAAACTCCTCGCATTTCAAAATTCCATCTGCAAGGTCTATGATCATGTATATCCGGGACCTTGACTATTTATTTCTAATGGGAATATGATGTACTGCAAATGAGATTGTTTTCAATTTGCGGTATCTCAGAATGGAAAATAACGAGATGTGGACACAGCTCACATAGCAAGCGGCAATTGAGAAAAAACACAATGGACAACGGCCAGTAGCCTTCTACGAGGCAAGTAGGCGCTGCTCGCGGTTCTGCAATTGGCCCATGGCCATGGTCTAAATAAAATGCACACAGTTCAAATCCAGTCCTGATATAGTCACAGTTAGACCCCCTCCTAAACAAGGAACAGAAAACATAAAAAAACAAGTACAAACAAAAGGTTTGTCAAGGTTTTCTACCTTAGGATATGCACATATAAAATGTGGCGGGGTTAAACTAGGGCTTCTTCCTATCAATATTCCTGGACAAAGCACAAAAACTCAAAATACAATAAAAATCAAATAGATCAAAGTTCAATTACACTAGAGAGAACCTCAGACAAAAGACCACAAGAACAATCGAAAGGACGGTAAAGGAACTCTCTATAGAACACTCGCTGTTACTGATATAGCTAGCTGAGAATCATCAATCGACTGATGTGAAAAAATCAAACATATCGATTTTAAGTCATTTTGACTATGGTATCAAACCTCGTATAAAAAATAATAATAAGAAAATTAACTTGTCCCGATCTTTTTGTCGGTTATAATTGACAAATGCGATTAAAGTATTATGATTCACAATATGTACAGCTTTAACATATTCTTATCCTAAAGCCGTAGGTTATTTTTGTACTTACTGAAGCATTTAAGATGAAGAGAAATATTTGATGTAAAAATGTATCACGTTTTACACACCTTTTCGTGAACAATACATTAATAAACAACATGTAAAAGAAAACAATAGATACCACAGGAACAAATATGGCTACATATTGCCACGCCAGTCCTTGTTGTAGTGGTAAGTTAGCCTTTTTTCTCAAAATAATATTAAATTTTCAATACGTACAATTTAAAAAAATATATATATATCATTTCTATTACATGAAGTACATATAGGGGTAAATCTTAATGTAATGTGAAATATAATATTTGTTCGATGCTACAATTGATGAAAACTGGCGTTTTTTCCTTCTTTTAAAAATATAAGCAGATTAAGGAATTAAAAGTGATTAGTCATTTGTCCTCTTAAGAGGTCAAGTCGTATTAGTCACAGTAAATTAAACAATAAAGGATGTATACAAATATTGCCCACATCATTGAAGATGCGGATCACTTTCTTTTCAATTGTAAAATCAACGAAAATTGCAGAAAAAAATATATATATTTGGATAAAATCGACATTGGTTCATCCTTACAAAACGAAATTAAGCTAAATTTTATATTTAATCCAAAAAATAACCAATAAGTGAAATTTCTTGGATCTTTTTTAAACAGTCAATGGCACTGAGGACAGGACTGAGGAGACACTTAAGTTTCATTTTGTTGATATCATTGTAATTTGCATTTTTCCCACTTTTTGTTTCTAGCCCTGAGACAGTAATAATTTTCTCAGTTCTAACCATTGACCCTTCACTGGGCATAATATGTGCTTTATGAATTTGATTGTTTTTATCTAGCCACCAGCTACAAGAAATGTACCAATTTACTTTGTATCAGTGATGAAGAAAGAGTCCGTTGCCCACTACCCAATTATATTAAAGACCCAGAATGCGTTTGTGTTTTACAACAAGCAAACTGTCGAAATGACGGTGAAACTTTTGGCTTTGATGATGATGACGGACAATTCTATTTATGGGTGGACAATGGATGTCAAGGAAATTTTAAATTTTGTGCAAATCCAGGTATGTAAAGTATTACTGAATATAATGGCTCTTCATAAACTTACCAGTTTCCAGTATTGTAAAGAACATACGTGTACATGAACTTATACAATATGACAAACTACGATTTGGATTTTAGCATGCATGGTTTTCTTAGTTAAATCAATAGTTTCTACATTTTTGTGGTAATTTTGACATATGATTCAAACAATTTTTGCTTTTAGGAAAAAGATAGACTGAGGCAATGTTCCATACATGTATTTAGAGAGGATAATAGAGGCTTCAGTCCATCTTTTTTTATCTCATATAGAGCTCAAATAGTGACCAAATATACATTTGCCATTCAAGCTATAATTAAAAATTGTCCCTCGAATTCATTATCAGTTAAATGTAATTTTTCAGTAGCGCTCAAGCCATGCTGAAATATCCAAAGCAAAATAAATATGTATATGCATTGTAATGGTAAAATATACATTCAATGTTGTTTGTGTGATTTTTCTTTTTCTTTTTTTAAGATAAGAAATCAAGTTGCCATAAATCGACAAACATTACCACGACAACGATTAAGTCTAAAATACCAAGCAAGACAACTTCAACATACAACAACATGAAGCGAAAGCCAACAACTACAACACAGATACCAAAAACCAAGGACATGTCGGTGGATGGTTTGAGACGAATTGAAGGATCAGAGTGGAAAAGTGCTTTGGCAATTATACCAGTTCTGGCTTTGATAATTGCTGTCTTAGCTTGTATTTTCTATAGAGAAAGGTTTGTGAAAGAACATTTTTGTAAAACTTTTTTTTCTCAAATATTTGAAAATAATAATTTTTATCTGCAATCTAAAATCTTGATTGGTTACCAAAAAAAATCGGTGAAATCACAAAATATGAAAGATCATTAACATGATTAATAGTACAATTTCCAATCTGCAGCAATGAATGAACAGTTCACCATGCTCACATTGAAGACTGCTGTTACTTGTTATCAATTGTGGATTTTTTGTTTTTGTAGGTTGTGTCGCGTAAACTTATTCCTCACTTCATTGTCGTCTATAGAAAGATAAAACGCACTACGTAGACATGTTGAGTAAAACGCAAAATATTAAAATATTATTTGAACTTCAAAGCTTTAATTGTAGTTTTTTTTTATGAAAAATATTAAAAGCATAGAAAATAATTAATGTACAACCCAAAAAAGATGCAATATGCATTGACAGATTTCATTGCATAACTGATACTTACTTGACGTATTCAATTAAGAATAATTTACTTAAAAACGTAACATAGTACTAACACTTTAAAGTATTTCATATGGCTTTTTTTTTCAGAACAAAACAGACAAATAAATCAAAGAAAAAACCAAGAAAGGTATACTAGTATTTGAAAAAAAGAAAAAAAATGCAGTTGGTAAATAAAAAGATTTACTAATGGCCCTGTCACACTATTACGTTTTAGCCAACGTGTGCCGAACGTTCGAATAATTTTCTAAAACGTTGGAACACGTTGGCAGTCGCTATAAAAAGTTTCAAAAAATATCGCGGTGAACGACCACAAAGCGTCAGACTAACTACCTGCAACGCACGACAAACTTATTCAAAACTTATCTATAGCGTTCGTCCGGCGTACTTGACGTTTGCCTATCGCATGTGTGACGACTGCAGAACGCATTCATAGCGTTAGTCTAACTTATATTTTTTTTCTCGGTGGGGAGACCTAGGATTTCTGTTAATTTCTTAAAGCTCAAATAGATCTATTATCTGGCTTAAATGTATTGCTGGATTAATTAATAATTATAGAAATTTAGTTTCGTTATGAAAATATTGGTTTTCAGCGTTCTGGTAATATGAATGTATAATTATTCTAAAGCCATTTTTAACCAAAAGTTATGATTTTTGCACTCAGTCTAAAAGAATAAAATATAGTGTAGATTTTATATTTTGATATGTCAAAAATATACAGAGAGGAATGCATGCGCTTTTTAACAAACTCTCAAAATCTCAAATGAGTATAGACATGTAAGAAATACCGGTCTGTAGATGACTAATCCTAAATGATCGCAGACAGCATGACGGATGTCCTTAATAGAGAAAAACGCGTGTGCTTATTGAATATTTAAAATACACATTATTTCAAATGAGTATTAAAGTTAGACTATTGGTACTCGTTGTATTTGAGTATTTTTCTACAAAAAAAAATCATCGAAAACCGACAGGTGTATTAAAATTGCAAGAACTACTTTCAATTCCAGACCATCTAAGTTATCTTTGTTATATTCAAGATTTTCTTGGCTTTGTTCATTGTTTTTTTTAAAGATTTTTTTTTCAGGTTTGAATAAGTATTTGAAGCTTTTGAAATTGACTTTCCTCCTTGTAATTCAATCTAACTTATAAAATTCTGGGGTTGATACGCTACTCGTTCGTAACAATGACGCTCTGTGCGCTCTGTACACGTTTGAAACACGTTGAATAGGTTTCTTCGTCGTTAGACTGACACTAGACGTGCGCTGCATTATCGCTAGACACGTAAGTTTCAATTCAGATTAGCGTTCGTCAAACGCATTTCAACGTGCGCACAACGACCACATAGCGTACATCAGCGTGTGTATAACGTCCTTCTAACTTATGCCTAGCGTTCGAATAATTTATTTCTAACACGTTGGCGAACGTCGGAAATTTTAAGCATGTTGAAAAATTGCGACGCACTCGGCGATCACCAACGCATGCACGCTGACGTTCGATAACGTGTTTGTAGCGTGTTCATAACGTGTACAAAACTTACGCAACGCACACCAGCGTGTTGAAAATATATTCTAAAACTTCGGCACACGTTGGCTAAAACGTTATAGTGTGACAGGGCCATTAGACGGTTAGAACAATAAAGTAAAATATTCTGGGTACCTGCCAATAGGGTAACAATCAAACTGCTATTAAACTACACTACAAAGTAACTGATTTATCATTTGCTTTGTCTTTGATTTGTTTAAAATTTAATGAATATTTAAGATTAAATTATATAGATTGAAGAAAAAAAAAACCTTTTGCTGTTCAGCTATAACGTTGCAACCAATTACGAAAAACAATATTTAATGAAATGACGAGCGTTCAGTTTCAACCAATCCAATACATTTCATTGATTTTAACTCATTATTGTTTGCTTTATGTTCATTTTACAAAATTTTGGTCATAAATATGACAAGAACAAGACAGAACAGTAAAACATCTAGCAAAAGACATGAAAGAGATGGGTTGATAATACGAAAATGAGTATAGAAAACCGTAACTGGAAAATCAAGATGGGTTGTAATTATTGAAAAATCTAGCCACTGACACAATGAAGATGCAACTGGAATATGAGACAATGCTTATAACATTTTATCTACTTTTTACAGCCTGAAAGAACTTATACGCAAACAACTTCTCCCAATTATGATAACGTGTACACAGAAATTGATGACGATGCGGCAAATATGTCATCAAGCAAAAGATTAAGCAATATTCCGATCTACAACATTTGTAAAGAGCACAACAATGATCAGACAGATTTAGATAAAGTTGCAAATGGTCACTATTACGTCTTAGATAAGAACGGATCAAGTGTGAAAATTGAAAGAGATGACAATTCAACAGACGAAGACAAAATCAAACACAAATCTAGATGGTCAACGAAAACATATCCGGAATATTTTATTCCAATTGACGAAGTAGAATATAGTAGAAAAAAGGAAACCCTTGAAAAGGACAAATATGCCACACCCTATGACTCCACTGGGTCTTATTTTATTCTTGACAGAGAAGCTGTTGAAAAGGAAAATGTCAAACAACCGGAAAAGATAAACAATAAAATCTCGGATGATTATTTTGTACTTGAGAAAGTAACATAAAAGTTCTGTTTTAAGAACAATCTTTTGCCCTTGATAATGATTGTTTTTATGTTTATTTTAAATAAAGTATCACTATATTTCAAAATACTTTCAAAAGAATGAAAAAAAAAAGATATGTGTATGTCATGTATGTCTGAACGACACAATTACATTAACTGCAAGTAACTGAAATAGATTGACATAGCCGTGAATTAAGGAGGTGGCAAATCAGTCTGTTGGCTTATAGCTCAAAAAGTATAGAGATAGAGAAATCCGAAGCAAACTCCCTTCTTCTGCATCAAACTCTAAACAAATTTTTATTTTGAGACGATTTTTTCATATTATACTTTTTCCCCTTATTTCTGAAAATTGACAACTCTTTTGCAGTTTTCACTCTTTTTCTCGAAACCCGTACATGCCATAAGACCTAGAGAAAATGTTAGCATTGCTAAATCGTTCAGCTCAAATGCTCTTCTGTTGAACCTTATGCCCTTTTTAATTGTTATTCTGTCGATTTCATAATTTTTTTAAAAAGTCTTTTTTCTCTGAAAGCTTTGTAACTGTGTATACTGTATTTTAAGCAGTTAAGGGTGCTTTCTACCCTAACTTGAGTTGATTAATGTTTAATGAGACACAGCATCCTATGGTAAGAAGGTGAGCGGTTCATGTTTATGGGATCTTCTTGTCTAAAAATGAAGGCTTTTTTTCAAATTATAGATAAATTGTTCTTACTTTTATCCAGGTATGCATGAAAAAATGACACATTTTTTTTAATAAAAAATGACTATTTTATATGAAATGATAAGATGTCAGCAAGTCGTTTTACCCACACAATACTTCCATTTCAAAGGGAACTGCTTTATCTTTATTAGCTTAATGTCTGAATAAATTGAAGATCTATAATTTCAAAATAACTTTACTGGTGGTATACTCGTATGTCAAGTAATTGTTTCATAGAAAAGATGCTATTCTTTAAATTAAAAACCTTGAAAGACAAAAGTAGTGGCATCAGAATTGAGATAGCAGCTTTCTTCATAGTGACGTTTGTAAACATCTATTGATATTTGACATAGAAAAGCTATTTTTGAGATTTCCTTCCGAATTGGCAATATGAGGTTGTACAAAAGATATGATTTGCGTCTCCAAAACGATCGTTTTACCGGAAAACAAATTTGTCCATATATGGATGCTAGCATAATGACAAAATCCCTTAATTGTGGCTTATTTTCCCTTTTAATGTATCATGTTCTTGTCTGTGGTCAACTAAAATTATACCTTCGGGTATTTCATATGTAATGGTATTTTTGCTTTTTTTAAGATATTTTTGTTGAACCTTACAAGTCATTATTTTGTTTTAATTGCACTTAAGAACCTGTCAATTGCATCATCCTATCACAATATCTATTACATAAAAAAATCCTTTGGGAGTCCTAAACAATGATTGGCTAATCAAATGGTAAAATTCGGTATTTTTGTAAAAACGTTGTTTCTGTAGCCTGTGGCTATATAAACATGTAAATGAATCATATTTGGACCAAGGAAGATCATTATATCTACGTCAGTATATGCTTGATTTCACATTTTATATCAAAATTAGAAATTTTGGGAAAACAATGTCATGATATTTTGTTCGATTTTCTTTTGTGTTGTTTGTGTTAAGCATGTGGGATACAAGTGGAATGAATATAAGTGTTTGATATACATGTAGCGCAAATGTTAATGTAAGTAATTGCTGTTTCTGAAAAAGAGACGACATCACGTGGCAACGTTTATACCCAGTGCTGTAAAAACTAAGCAGAAACCAGCGAAAACAAAATACCCAGCCATCATCTGTAGAATGCCTTGTCCTGATCACCACTGCTGTAAAGGTTTGTACAAAAATATCTTTCACTTTTTTCTATTTATCTCTCTCTCTTTTTTTGTGTGTATATCTATGTAAAATGAAGAAAGATCCTTGTGTAATTCCATCTCATTTGAAAGTACATATCAAAGATACTTGTAAACCGATTTGAATTGCATATACCTGTATATTCTATTTTTTCTTGTATCTTTAAGACAAGGAAAGACCCCCTATGAATTTCTTTAAGAATTGTGAAAGATCCTGGAAAGGCTTGGTACATGGTAATAAATTTATATGCATTGCTGCATCTCAAAGTAAAACATTAGAATTCAAATAATATGTACATTTTGACAGGTACAATTTTTTTAAAATGAAGAAATTGTGCAGAATATTGCAAAGCTAGCTTCCTTGAATCTTTTTAAAAAATGTACGTTTTGGAACTTCTAGACATTCGCCTCACAAGTAATTCAAAAATAATATTCAGATTTTAGAATCCGTATACACATCAAGAAATCATTTCAAAATTTCAAATTTTGATGTATTTTATGTTTTTGTTTTAAATCGTGATATTCCGTACAGTCTTTGCAATACACAACAGCATCTGTCCAAAAGAAAGGTTTTTTAATAAGTGAACCATAAAAAGTAGGCAAAAAGGAGATCGCGAGCCTTGATCAATTATGTTACTATTGCAGGAGGCTGTTACCATTACTGTAGTGCTGTCGTCTGTAACGGTAACCATGGTTACAATGCAGACTGCAGGATTCCGGTTGGACAGGTGGACTGTCTGGACGTAGTGGAGTATAGTGTTGATTCCTGTAACCATGACAACACGATACAAGTCGATGAGGGTGTTCTGCATGTCAGAAACAGATGCCGAGCGACATTCAAAATTTGCACTGGACCAGGTAATTAGTCACTCAAGAAGCGCAAATGGCAAGCTTTTTTCGAATTCCGAGCCTTTGCATTTTTTGCTATTTGCGTATTATGATTTTTCAAAGTAATCTTCCTTGAAGACCCACAAATACAACTATACAGTCAAATCTCATTGTTCTTAAGTAAAACAACTTGAAATTATAAGTGACGTTGTAATTTAAACAGGTTCAATACAAAATTATTTTGTGACCCCAAATATTGGCATGAATACTCAATCTTGACGGTTTCTATTAAAACCCCAACACCGAACTTGTCTGTCATATTGGAGTCTTTATTAAACAGTGAGTCTTTATAACTCAGGGCTTCAGATCCTTGTCAGACATGCGTGTGTGTGTGTGTGTTTGCTTTTGTTTTTTTTTAATTTGCTGTCTAGTTATGTTTATGTCACGCTATTGTATGATATGTTGTATTGTTTTGTATTCTATATATTGTTCTAAATATCTATGTTGATTTGACCCTTACGGGTGTAGTTTCATCAATAAAGAAAAACATTAATGCTTAGCAGAAATAATTTTTTTTTAAATATTTTCAGGTTACAAAGAAGAATTTTTCCCAGAGCTGCCAAACAATGGTCAACCGACGACAAAAATGACAAGTTCATTGAATACGACGACATTAACAATTTTGCCTTCGACAATCACAGAACAACTGACAACGGAAAAGCCACAGACTCTGGAAAGGCATAACATTGATAACCATAATATCTATGTAAGGACGGACAATGCTGCTAGCGCTGTAATGGAGGCAGAACTGGCTATTGGTATTGGGATTGGTGTTGGTCTCTCTGTACTAGCAGTAATTGCACTTGTTCTCTGCAGGTGTTTTTATCAAAAACGGTAAATATAACTTTTCACGAATTTGTTAAATAAACCAGGAAAATTTCCAGAAAACTATTTCCTTCATCATATTGCGTTGTTGATTTCTGTTCGTTTTACCGGTATTTTGTAGGTTTTTTATGTTTTGTTCGTGTTAAACGGATTTGTCGTTGCTCTTTTGGACTTTTGACACTAGAATGCCCCATTGGTGCCTCTTTACTTTTTTTCTATAAATTAAAAAGACTTATAGAAAAGCTCCAAAATTTGAAAAAAAACCTAGATGAATACAACTTATGCAGCGTTATTAGCTATAGAGCAAAGTTTAAAAAATAGAACCAAAATTAATTTTACATTTGACAAACATAAAGCCATATAGAACCAACCTGTCTCTCAACGAAACTTTAATCATACTTATTTTGTTTCAAATTGCTGTTATATAAAACCTCGACAGCTGGGGGTTTGACATTTGTGACATATCATCTACTTAGATGAACCTTCAAGGCTTCACATCAAACAATAATTAATCTGAAAAATTAAATGTTTACTAGTCAGTGAAAGCAAGCTCTAAATGTTCAAATTAATTCAATAATGATGTAATTACGCATCAGAAAAAGTCGAGAGATTGGAGGTAGAAACACAGTTTAATCACTGCTTGAAGTCCTATTATATTTGAAATTTTAAGAGCAATTAGACATGACAAACATTTCTTACATCACATTGAAGTTCCATGTAGTTTTTGTTATAATCAAATTAAAATTTCGAATGTCGGAAGCCCAAAAGGACAAAACCAGTAAACACAAAGAATAACAGCACGAGAAAACCAAGCACAAAACCACATACAAACTGAAAAAAATCAACATCCCGAATTTATACCAAAATGAGAGTAAACTCAGGTGCTCCGGAAGGGTACATAAGTTAAAACTCAACTTGTCGTAAAATCGAACTTTGCTGCTTTTTGTGAGTTATCTCTTGTAAGTGTAATTGTCTTATTATTCGCCTTATGGCCCTATCACACTATAACGTTTTAGCCAACGTGTGCCGAACGTTCGAATAATGTTCTAAAACGTTGGAAAACGTTGGCAGTCGCTGTAAAAAGTTTCAAAAAAATATCTCGGTGAACGACCACAAAGCGTCAGACTAACTACCTGCAACGCACGACAAACTTATTCAAAACTTATCTATAGCGTTTGTCCGGCGTACTCGACGTTTGCCCAGCGCATGCGTGACGACTGCAGAACGCGTTCGTAGCGTTAGTCTAACTTATTTTTTCTCTTGGTGGGGAGATATGATATTTCTGTTCTTTTCTTTAGTATTATTTCACAATAGCCCAAATAGATCTGGCTTAAATGTATTGCTGGATTAATTAATAATTATAGATACATCATGTAAATTTAGTTTCGTTATAAAAATATTGGTTTTCAGCGTTCTGGTAATATGAATGTATAATTGTTCTAAAGCCGTTTTAACCAAAAGTGATGATTTTTGCACTCAGTCTAGAACAATGAAATATATTGTAGATTTTATATTTTGATATGTCGAAAATATACAGAGAAGAATACATGCGCTTGTTGACAAACTCTCAAAATATCAAATGAGTATATACATGTAAGAATTATCGGTCTGTAGAGTTTGCCTAGCATCCTTTTTATAACACTTGACTAATACTAAATGATCGCATACAGCATGACGGAAGTCCTTAACAGAGAAAAACGCGTGTGCTTATTGAATATTAAAAATACACATTATTTCAAATGAGTATTGAAGTTAGACTGTCGTTACTCGTTGTATTTGAGTATTTTTCTACCAAAAATTGTCCACCGAAAACACGACAGGTGTATTACAATTTGCAAGAATTACTTTCAATGCCAGACCATCTAAGTTATCCTTGTTATATTCAAGATTTGTTTGGCTTTTATCATTGTTTTTTGTAAAAAGATTTTTTTTTCAGGTTTGAATTAGTATTTGAAGCTTTTGAAATTGACTTCCCCCCTTGTAATTCAATCTAACTTATAAAATTCTTGGGTTGATACGCTACTCGTTCGTTACAAAGACGCCCTGAGCGCTCTGTACACGTTATAAACACGTTGAATAGGTTTTCTTGGTCGTTACACTGACGCTAGACGTGCGCTGCATTATCTCTAGACATGTTCGTTTCCATTTAGCTCAGCGTTCGTCAAACGCATTTCAACGTGCGCACAACGACCACATAGCGTCCATCAGCGTGTGTATAACGTCCTTCTAACTTATGCCTAGCGTTCGAATAATTTATTTCTAACACGTTGGCGAACGTCGGAAATTTTAAGCATGTTGAAAAATTTGCGACGCACTCGACGTTCACCAACGCACGCTGACGTTCGCTAACGTGTTTGTAGCGTGTTCATAACGACTACAAAACTTACGCAACGCACACCAGCGTGTTAAAAATAAATTCTTAAACGTCGGCAAACGTTGGCTAAAACGTTATAGTGTGACAGGGTCATTACCGAAAGAAAATTTACTTGTATGCTAAATTGATGCTTATTTCTGCTGACTTTTTATAGTTAATTTATCAATTTTCAGGACAAAAATGAAAAGACCACCTCCAGGAAACGAAAACGCTCCTTCAGCTAACCAGGTACTGTATCATTTTCTGTAAAATTTAACATAGTTGTAAAAAATCTAACAATATTTAAGAGTAAAACTATTTTGTAAAAAGAATCACGTTTTTCAAGATTGAACAAGGGCCTTGTCGGCAAAATAAGTTAGTAAGCTCTTGCTTCATTCCTAAGTAACGTGTACTCGGTTAAATCAGGGATATGGACATGAAAGGGGCAAACTAGTGGACGGATCGACTGACGGACAAAGTGGAAATTATAAGACTTCCGCATCCTAATCAAGTGGCAATAAATGCTACAGAATTTTTCAGCAATTGAACAAATGAACGTGTTTGCAATCGTTTAACAAAACAGATATCTAACATCTATATCTAGAGCTATTCTAACACATACTACAATTGTATTTACAATGTATGTTTTTTGCAGACTGGTAACCCCATGTATGCAGTCGATTCTTCGGTTGAAAATAACAGAATCAGTTCAGTAAGTCATCGATATGAAGAAGTTGACAATCCTAGTGCAACAAACCCTGTCTCAAAAACGTTTAGTGAACCAAAATATGAAAGCATAAAATCTAATCCTGTCATTCTGAGACAAGGGGGAAATCAAACAGATTCTAGGATAACGTCTGATAATAGTAGTATTATATATCAAACAGTTGCAGATGACATTTCAAATCAGCCATTACAGCATCCAGGAAGTGACGTAGTATATAGTTCATACTTCCGGGAGCCACTTGGTAGCAATAGTACGTCTTCGACGCATTATTTCATTCTCGATCCCGATGAATGTTCAAACACTACCGAAGTTCGCCCGGCTCAGTCAGAGGAGACAGATACAACAAATACCGGGGTTGATATAAATGCATACTTTGTTTTAGAAAGAAACAATGATGAAGGTAAAAGTACAAATGATGTACCATGTACAAAGTCTGCTAAAGAAGAACAATAACTCTTATAAGAAGCATATTGTGATATTTTGAATAAAAAGTTTCAATCAACCAAGGTTTTTTTTAGTCGTGACTATAGGCTAAAGAGCCTCTACAGCGACTTTTTTAAAAACTCGTTATGTGCCATATGTTGTTCAGCCCATGACACACCACCTCTAGTGTTACCTGCTCCAGAGTAGCCTTTGTTGTCCGTCTTGCACCACGGGGGACTGGTCGGAATTCGCACAACTTAGTTGCGATAAACGATTTGCAATTATATACAGGGTGCTGCCATTTTAACTCCTAATATTAGTTCATGGTCTGCAAATGAAATATCCTAATATAAAACCACTTAGTCTTACAATAGTGCCCCGAAGCGACAATATCTCATCTTTCTCCCTAAGGAGTTGAATGATGCAATTTGGAATCACGTATCAGTAAGTTTATTCCATATGTCGACCACTCGTTCGTTAAATAAGTACTTAATTTAACCAATGTCTGTACGAATGGCATCTTATGCATATATTACAAATGGAGGTGAAGAGCATCTGCGGATGAGTTAAAACAATGCTCTAAGGATATTTCAATTTTGCGACTTCTTTCCTGTAAAGATTATTATATTATCGTTATAAGGACAATCCATGGACTTTTTCTGGACACTTCAAAGTTAAGTAATCATGGCTAATATCAGCCGTGGAGCCACGAGGAATCCATATCCAAGTTTGGGCCCTGGCGCCACAAAACAAAAAATATTCTCAAGTCTAAGAATATTCTAAACTCCCATAGTAAATATACTAGTACTTTAGGATATTCTCAAACTAAGTATATTTTAAAGTTTTGTAGCGTCAGGGTCGGGTCATATATAATGGAAGAATGTTATTTTCTTTTTCGACAATTCAATTTTGAAACAGCATTTAAGGAGTTTAATCTTCTGATGGACTTTTTGAGTTATAATACATATCTGTTGTGAAGGTTTTGGTTTTCAGCTAAATTTTACTTCAGTTTCAAATCTGCTTTAGTTATATATTATTTTATATTCGGATCAAAGAAAAGACCTATAAAAATCTTATTTTTCATAAGCGATTCGCTGAAACATTTGATTAAACAGGTATATATAAAGTCAAGTCTTCCGACCACTTTTATACGACAATTCTTAGTCAATTCTTAGTTCAAAGAAATTCTATCAGAAATAACCGTAAAAGATTGCTGAACTTAGATAAAATTGGAGATAAAACACTACTTAGATCAATGATGACGCATAATAAATTCATAAATAAATCAGATATTATGCTTTCATTAGATAACTGATGTGACATATTAACAGGACGACATATTTTCTTTGAGAAATGAGGTTTGTACCGGACAAACAAGTACAAAAAGGGGAGCTTTGTCTGAGAGTTCTTGATATATCTACCAATTATGGAAGTTTTAGAGACAAAAGTTCCAAAATATCTCTCCAGCAATGTCTTAAAAGTTCCTGCAAGAAATCCATTACACATTTTTATTTTTGTCTTCTATGGGCTTCAAAGATTACGCTTGCAACAGAAAATATAAAGATTGATATATCAGAGACCAACTAGATATTCCTATAATATATTCAATTAAGAAATAGTTGTTTAACAAAAATCTGATAAAGATATACGCATTTCTTATGGGACTTTTTCACCTATTAATTAAAGCTAACGAGAGAAATTTGATCAATGATTTTTATATCTGTTGTTCCATCCTTGTTTCCCTCCTAATAACCATGGATCGTAAGAAAATAAATTATGTTTTCCAAGAACGGATAGAGAGTTAAGGACACTTTTTTCTATAAGTGGAAAGTACTTTCTGGGAGTGTAACCATCCCTAACCGACCTACACACAGTCGTTATCTGAACACGTTCTGGGTTTAAAGTTTTCAAAATGTTTTGAAGTAATCCAGTCCTATATACCACTTCAGAAGCATTAGTGGCGTGATTGAAAACTGCTGTATTTCCGGGAACATTGTTGCCATGACAAATGCCAAATGAAGACTCCCACATGGAAGAATCAGGCATCATTGTTGACAAACAAAATCCAACACTTTGAAGTACTGTCAGTTGTGTAATAGTCAATACTGATAATCTGCTAATAAGTTTACGTAAAAGTAACAAAAATTTGTTCCCATTTCGAGGGCAACCTAATCTAAACTCAACAATTTTGTGTTTTAAGTAATCCAAAGCAATTTTTCGTCTACTAACGCCTGTACAAGAAGAAAAAGAGGCTACGTTTCTACATGCTTGCTCGGATTTGAGAATTTCTAGAATGTCATATAGAACCTTATCTGATTTCAATTCTTTATCAGTTGTTCTTGGACAAATTAGTCCTTCTAATATTTCGTTCAGATTTTCTATGTCCGTCATCTTCATTCCAACATCTACCAAATCTTGAGCGGGCAAAGTGCAGCCGTAATAATCCTCGTCGATATCAAGTAAAACCATTTCATTGCCTACAGTTTCTTTTAAAGTTTCAACTGCCGTCAGCTCATTTAGAGACAATACGTTCAGCTCTGTGTGAATGTCGCAAAATGCTGGTGGAATCTGAACTAAATCGTCCCTTTCTGCCTTAACCGGTGTGTAAACGCAGGTTTCTCTTGAAAGCGTTGAGTTCCTAAAACACATACAAAACGTATGACCAAATTCTTCAGGATCATCAATTGCCAGTGTTGTGACACCCAATTTGAACACTTCAATATCCTCGATCTGCTCGTGTTCAGATTTGTCCCACGATGGCCAAATCCAAATCACCTTTTTGAATAATCCGGACAAAGTTGCTCCCTGAAACAATCAAAATAATAATACATTGAAGGGTGTGCTATAGCAGGCAGGAACCGCTTACTCTTCCATAGCACTTGAGTTCACTCTTGTTACGACATGAGTTCGTGTTGTTGATTTCTGTTTGATTGATTTTGTGTTTTGTGCTCGTTTACCGGTTTAATCGTTGCCCTTTCGGACTTTAAATGACACTAGAATGCCCCATTAGTGCCTCTTTGCTTCTTTGTAAAAACAGATCGCATGCTTCAGCTGTTTAAGAGGTATGTTTGAATATGAAACAGAAAAGTTCCAGACAATAAATTTTGCCACACCCGAAGCGCGCCTCGTCCATCTTTTAAATTGACTATAAACTCGTACCATAAGCAGTGGTTTTTAATTTTTCGAATTTTTACAAGGTCTCCCTGTGATTTGCGGTACTGACGTATTGATCTTTTTTACAATATCGAATTTACTTTAAACCCTTCCTTATTTTCTGACTCTCATAACTGTGGGTCCGTTTTAATTACAGTTTGTTTTGAAAATTTCTTTCAGACAATATTTTGTTTATACCATTATGAAAACATCGTTGCTCTGCATCATTGCTTCAAGGTCATATATAGTCTGTGGTATTCTAAAAGCTGGGAAAAATGCTGTATTAAATGGCATGGCGAGATCCGAGTGTCCATCAATGTGCACCTAGGGAGGAGGAAAATTTCAGGAAATTAGAAAATCGTTACTTTAATAAGATCCCAATAGACCTATTGAAAAGTTCTGTGACATTATGATAAAGAAATGTTTACATTGGTCTCAAGACGATAATATTACCATCGAACAGGAGTAATCTGGAATTTACAAAAGAAAATGTGTACTTTAAAGGTCGTACAAGGCTCAACAGCTGTTAAAACAAGATTATATTGATATAAAAAAAACTTTGCTGTTTCTTTCATTCAAGAACTCCCACTTTCTTGTTAGAACTAGACTTAGGATTAAAAATGCTACCTACCAAAGTATTATCTTTCGGTGATAATAAGCCTTGTTTTACGGCGTCAAACCAATATTTTAAAACTGAAATGGAAAAGGAATTAAAGTAAAAAGATTAGAAAAAAGGGAAATATAAACATAAAAAACAGTTCATTTATATCTCTTTAACGTTGTTAACTGTATAAGGACAAAATATCGTACTTCTTGTTCTTGAATAGTACATTTTTTTTCATAATCAAGAAGTCGTCGTCATTCCAGTGACAAAAGCATAATTTATGCAACAACTAGCAAAAAGTTGTTGATAAGATTAAAAACAAAAACTTGGAATAGATTCATATGTTAAGAAATGTGTTTTGTACTGCAACAAGCACAAGTATCGGCTCGGTATAGCCTCGATTGTTTCTATTTTACTTTTATCAGCAAGTTTTATTTTACTTTTATCAACAAGTTTTATCTATACATGTAGAGTTTATTTCTGTGGTCAGGATAAACAGTACATTTCATATATCCTGTTTTCAGGATACGGACATCGAAACTAATAAAACAAGGAAAGAATACATGTTTAATATTTCCATGTTCAATAATGTATGTTGGCAGTCACACAAAACTTGGGGTTAAACTGTTAAGTACAGCGATAAATGGTGAATATTGTAGCATAAAATAGGTTTAAAACATTAAGACACACAACTTTGATGTGAACCCTATGAACCAAAGTGCAAACGAAGTAAAAATGTAAATAAGGCGACATTTAACCGTTAATCTAAAAGTACTATTGTTAAGAACATCTTAAGCTACATCAGATATTTTGGTTTAATTTTTTGATTTGAAACTCTGATTTTCGAGTTGAGGTTAAAAGTGATATAAAAGTTTAATTATCACTTCATATTTTAAATTTATATATTTCTTTGGAACATTTCCTCCAAAATCCCAATTCGCCATCAGTCTTAAAAGTTGCCGATGGCGACTCTTCAAGAACAAAGCGGGTTTGGTGTTAATAAATCTTTTTAAAACTTCAAGTTCCGGCTATTTCAAAATCTGTAAAAACGCAGTGAGTTTGGTGTACAATAATGATCTAGTTAAACATCATCTTAAATAAAACTGACCACAAATCTTATCATTATGCTAAAAGCCCCAAAATACCCGGTAGCTTATTTGATGACATACCTCAATTTTATGTGAACAGGCCTGGGTTACATAAAACACCTCAACGTTGAGTTTTCCTCAAATTTGAGAATTTCTTCAAATTAATATAGTATTTTTATGAGAAATTTTTAAAATCCTCAAATTTGAGATGTTTTATAAAACCGAGCCCAGTAGACTGACCTGCATGATGTTCCTCAACGATGTACACATGGTGGTCAGAAGTGGCTGGTCTCTCCTTCATGTGTTTGCCCTCCATCAACATCCCTATGTTGAACCGTTTCGATATTCCAGCATTGCTTCCCAAGCTTCTGTTTTCTCTCTCCGTCAAAGAAATTGATTGATAATTTAAAATCACAAGAAAAGAAAATAAACATATTGTGATTAGTAAAATGAACAGCTTTTTCCACATCCTTTTCATTTTTGTTTATAACTTCCGTGGGAACTTCACGATTGATTTTGATTTTCAAATGACATGTGATCTCTAGATGATCTAGTATTCTCGGAATAAAGTAGTCGGATTTTCAAAGCACGTGTTGCAGTTTTGTCCTAGTAATGATCCATTGTTTCAATTACCGCTTTTCAGCTAGATTACCGCGGATAGTCAAAGACCAGATTTGTACAAATATATAACATTACTTTTTGAAATATTGTATGACAAAGCCTAATTCCTTGTGAAAGCCAATTGTCTTTTAATGGTCTTTAAAAAGTTCAACATTATTCAAAAACCTATGTTTAAGTGACTATGTTTTTGCATCAATAGATTAAGCTCCTTATGAAGAATTTTCTTATTGAAAACTTGTATTAAAATTACACGCTGAAATCGTTTTTATGATGACAACGTCCACTTGGGAGCGCTATAAAACTAAGATATCATGTTGTTAACTTCATCCTTATAAGGCTCGTCCTTCATTAATCGCGTGGCTGTTGAATATTTCTGAGATGCTAATAGTTTACTATATCTTTTGTCATTAATGATTATCAGCCGCATAATTTAAAGTTTCTAAAAGTATATATACTAGAGATGCAACTTCCAGTGTATAAATCAAATCGTTATCTATTTAATAAAAAATATAGAAAGGATAAAAAAAGTACAGAAAAATCGGAGGTGACAGAAAAAGCGATTTGTGATCAAATTTGAATATTTTAGTATTCAGGGGGTCCAATGTAATTGGTAAGTGCGCAGCATAATTTGGTAAGTGACTATAAAGATGGCGGAAAAACCTCGCTTCGTTCGACAACAGTCTGTTTTCTCTTCTTGTTTACAAAAGTTATATACATCTAATGAATAAAATCATGTTACCTTTCGGCAATTATGAGTTATGAGAAATGGTCCATAACAAAAATGTGATGCTTGATTTGCTTTTTAAGAAGCTATTGAAGAAAAACCGGCCACTTGACAGCAATTTGTTGTCATGCCGAAATACACAGGACTCTGATCAAAAATATTAGGTTTTATGGTGTTTTGTGGTTCGTCAACAAGCATGGATATTCCCAAATATTTGTTTCTGTAAAAGAAACATGTATTTGTTGACATATTTACAATTATTTGATTTTTTGGTAAGTGCAAGTCAGTGTAATAAACAAAACTGGTAATGAATATTATCACAGTGTAAACATTTTGAGAGAGTGTCTTTATTCATGTATATTGCGTTTACGTCTTAAAGACCTTAGATTTTTTTTAAATCCGATACATGTCTATTCTACTACATGTATCTGTTAATCAGACTGATTCAAATCACTTTGATATTTTTCGACAAAGGATGTCCCATATGTTTTAGTTCGATCCTCACTGAGGGCACTCATAAATTATCAAAATCTGTTTGTCAGATGATTTTCAGGGTTGTAATTACAGTAACAATGTTTGATTATATACTAAACATTCAAACATGTATTGTAAAGATGTACATATTTTCCAGTCAGTAATGTTAATTTCACATTGCCAATTCGGTTACTTTGCTATGATGAGTATGGTCATGCGTTAACACTAAGTTTTATTTTAAAAGGCATACTACAAATAAATTTATGATCAATTTTAAAACCTATACGAATTAAATGTGACTAATGCTTCGAGCTTTTTGTATTTAAAAAGAGTTTGAAAGTATCGCTTACAGAAATATGTTTGAAGCCAAGAAGGTTAACAATATCGTTCAGCTTTGACCACCGAAAAAAACAACAACAAAAACTGATACTGAATTGAGATAGCACATGCCAATTCACCGGGCACCCAATTTCATATGCAAGCTTTGCATGCATTGTGGTGGGCACATTCAAGTGTCGTGGAGTGTTAAAAAATACAACAAAAAGGGAAAAATAATGTAATAAAAGACTCAGACGTTACGCACAATATTGGTGTTATGTTATTGCCACGGGATCTTAACGCTATTGTTAACGCTGGAAAGCTGGTGGCAATGAAAAAAGAACGCCGATGTTTTGCAATTGTTACTAGATTATTGCATTCATGGTGTCATGTATATAAAGTTGCTCAAAACAAAATACCAGTCTGCATAAAATATCCAAACAAAATGACAAAAAAGTCTAATATAAACTGTTATACTAATCAAACCACTGGATCATTGGTAAATATCAAAGGACTTGGCTATTCAATGAAATTGTAGGGGACCAAACCTCGCACCTTTCTAAGTTACCGTTGTGTATATTAAAATTCATTTGATGTTTGTTTAGGATATCATTATTTATTTGTACATTGCTAGACACTGTTTAAGATTTCATTTTGATAATCAGTTTCGGAATACGATAGTATATCGTTTTGTCTGTAGAATATGAAATGAGAGGAGAAACTGTATTGTTGTTTATTCAGTTGTGCTTTATTTCTGCTCATATCGTGTTACGCCTGGGATTTTACAAAATATAAAAAGCTTAATATTTATTCTTAAAAAAAAGCAATCGTACACATCAAGATTAAAATAACCCCCCAAAAGGGGTCAAAGATAGAAATGGCCGGATTTCGTTAAACAGGAAGTATATGTGCCACAGACCTGAATTCAAATCCCACGTTATGGGTGCCCATGCTTATGCTGGATACCAAATATCAAGGAGCTGTGATTAGTAGTTGCTGAGAAAACTGAAAGTATTTTTCCCGCCCGCACGCCTGACATTCACCATTTTATAACCCGGATTTTCACTAATGAAATCCGGCAAAAAATCGATTACTGCAAGGAATATAAAAGACGTGCTTTCACAAATTTTTGCACTGTAATAATATACATTACCATTTTTTTAATACACTGACTTGCACTTACCAAAAAATCAAATAATTATAAATATGTCAACAAATACATGTTTCTTTTACAGAAACAAAATTAAGGAATATCCATGCTTGTTGACGAACCACAAAACACCATAATTAGGTACGAGACCACAATTATCGCCCCTTATTTTTCGTTGTTGTTTTTAATATAGTCCCTTTAAAAACACCATATATCTTCCAGAGGTATTTCTAGAGTCATTTTTGGTGCTGTTTTTAGTTGTTTGGCTTAATTGGAAGTTCTTAGGCCAAAGTTTGGTATATACAAAGACCAACACTTAAATCACTATAAAAGGGGTGATTTGCTAGGCATACGCGGGGTCAAAATTTAGATCTTAATTTTTGTTGACATTAAAATTTTTGGTCTCTTGACCATAAAATGCATCAAAAGTTTTAAAATCGGTAAAATCTTCTTAAACGTACATATTACTTATGTCTGGTGTTGTTATGCAGCTGTGAGAAATTTTAGGAAAATCAAATGGTTAATTTTTTTTCTTCATCAAAACGCTATATCGAAAATGCATTAAAAAGGGGGGCTAAAATAATACTAGTCTCGGGCCATAAAACTTAACGTTTGTGGTCAGAGTACCTGAAACAAAGCCTGTGTATTTCGGCATGACAAAAAAATTGCTGTCAAGTGGCCGGTTTTTCTTCAATAGCTTTTTAAAAAGCAAATCAAGCATCACATTTTTGTTATGGACCATTTCTCATAATTGCCGAAAGGTAACATGATTTTATTCATTAGATGTAAATAACTTTTGTAAACAAGAAGAGAAAACAGACTGTTGTCGAACGAAGCGAGGTTTTTCCGCCATCTTTATAGTCACTTACCAAATTATGCTGCGCACTTACCAATTACATTGGACCCCCTGGTATTTAGAATTTCTAAAATATTACATTAAAGCTTCTGTTCTTCATTTAAAATTGTAAGATTTATTTTTAAAAGATATATTTTACTTAAAAAATGTACTTTTCATTACACGGAATGAAGATAACTAAGTTCAAAATTTGCGAGACATTAACTATAAATACGGGAAACCTTATGTGTACACGATGTACGGGTGTTTAATTTCCGGCGGTTTTGTAAATGTTTTTTCCGTTTTAATCATTCATTTTTTCTTCATTGGAGATTTGAAATTTCTATTGTTATATGAATTTTGTGTCATGCTCATTCAAAACGACCAAAAATTAAAACACTAAATGGCACTAACGAGCTACCGTACATCCACACCTTGTTATTACCTTGTTAAATTGACTTGGTGCGCAAAATAAAGGACGATTTTTTTAAATAACTGGATGCTATGCTGAGAACTTTTTGATACCTTTTTTACATCCCAGCAACCAATAAAAACAAGAGGCTCACAGGAGCCTGAATCGCTCACCTGGTCTTAATGTAAACCCTTTGAAGACTTTTGTATAGCTAAATGAGCTGAATGTTTAAGCAATAAAAAGCTTTTCTCTATCTGCAATAGTTTTCATTCCAAAGCAAAAAAACACTATTTTTCACCTTTAAAGGGCCATAACCCCTTAAAGTGGTCATCTGACAACTTCGACCCTAAAAAGACTTTTGTAGAGCTAATTTAGCTGAACATTTAAGGGCTGTATCCTGATTCTCCCCCGTACGGGGAAGAATCTCAGGATACATTTTTTTACTAAATTTTTATGATATTTTTTCTAATTGAATAAAAGAAAGATTTCAAGATGCATTTTATTAGTAAACAGTGTTTTTTAAAGAAACACGGGGTAGAATCAGGAACAGTATATAAGACAGTGTTTTAAAGAAACACGGGGTAGAATCAGGAACAGTATATAAGACAGTGTTTTTAAAGAAACACGGGGTAGAATCAGGAACAGTATATATAAGACGGGGTAGAATCAGGAACAGTATATATAAGACCGTGTTTTATAGAAACACGGGGTAGAATAAGGAACAGTATATATAAGACAGTGTTTTAAAGAATCACGGGGTAGAATCAGGAACAGTATATATAAGACAGTGTTTTAAAGAAACACGGGGTAGAATCAGGAACAGTATATATAAGACAGTGTTTTAAAGAAACACGGGGTAGAATCAGGAACAGTATATATAAGACAGTGTTTTAAAGAAACACGGGGTAGAATCAGGAACAGTATATATAAGACAGTGTTTTAAAGAAACACGGGGTAGAATCAGGAACAGTATATAAGACAGTGTTTTAAGAAATGTAGGTTAGTGTATTTGCAGACGTTTCTATCCAACTTTCTGAAAGGGTTTTTCTTTTGGGGATATTATTCAGGAAAAAAGGGGCATGGAATTTTTTTGGGGGGTATACGCAAAGACATACTAATACAAATAAATACGGGGTAGAATCAGGACCAGTGTACGGGGTAGAATCAGGACCAGTGAACGGGGTAGAATCAGGAACAGTATATAAGACAGACTGAGTGTTAAAAAGAAACACGGGGTAGAATCAGGAACAGTATATAAGACAGTGTTTTAAAGAAACACGGGGTAGAATCAGGAACAGTATATAAGACAGTATTTTAAAGAAACACGGGGTAGAATCAGGAACAGTATATAAGACAGTGTTTTAAAGAAACACGGGGTAGAATCAGGAACAGTATATAAGACAGTGTTTTAAAGAAACACGGGGTAAAATCAGGAACAGTATATAAGACAGTGTTTTAAAGAAACACGGGGTAGAATCAGGAACAGTATATATAAGACAGTGTTTTAAAGAAACACGGGGTAGAATCAGGAACAGTATATATAAGACGGGGTAGAATCAGGAACAGTATATATAAGACCGTGTTTTATAGAAACACGGGGTAGAATAAGGAACAGTATATATAAGACAGTGTTTTAAAGAATCACGGGGTAGAATCAGGAACAGTATATATAAGACAGTGTTTTAAAGAAACACGGGGTAGAATCAGGAACAGTATATATAAGACAGTGTTTTAAAGAAACACGGGGTAGAATCAGGAACAGTATATATAAGACAGTGTTTTAAAGAAACACGGGGTAGAATCAGGAACAGTATATATAAGACAGTGTTTTAAAGAAACACGGGGTAGAATCAGGAACAGTATATAAGACAGTGTTTTAAGAAATGTAGGTTAGTGTATTTGCAGACGTTTCTATCCAACTTTCTGAAAGGGTTTTTCTTTGGGGATATTATTCAGGAAAAAAGGGGCATGGAATTTTTTTGGGGGGTATACGCAAAGACATACTAATACAAATAAATACGGGGTAGAATCAGGACCAGTGTACGGGGTAGAATCAGGACCAGTGAACGGGGTAGAATCAGGAACAGTATATAAGACAGACTGAGTGTTAAAAAGAAACACGGGGTAGAATCAGGAACAGTATATAAGACAGTGTTTTAAAGAAACACGGGGTAGAATCAGGAACAGTATATAAGACAGTATTTTAAAGAAACACGGGGTAGAATCAGGAACAGTATATAAGACAGTGTTTTAAAGAAACACGGGGTAGAATCAGGAACAGTATATAAGACAGTGTTTTAAAGAAACACGGGGTAGAATCAGGAACAGTATATAAGACAGTGTTTTAAAGAAACACGGGGTAGAATCAGGAACAGTATATAAGACAGTGTTTTGAAGAAACACGGGGTAGAATCAGGAACAGTATATAAGACAGTGTTTTAAAGAAACACGGGGTAGAATCAGGAACAGTATATATAAGACAGTGTTTTAAGGAAACACGGGGTAGAACCAGGAACAGTATATAAGACAGTGTTTTAAAGAAACACGGGGTAGAATCAGGAACAGTATATAAGACAGTGTTTTAAAGAAACACGGGGTAGAATCAGGAACAGTATATATAAGACAGTGTTTTAAAGAAACACGGGGTAGAATCAGGAACAGTATATATAAGACAGTGTTTTAAAGAAACACGGGGTAGAATCAGGAACAGTATATATAAGACAGTGTTTTAAAGAAACACGGGGTAGAATCAGGAACAGTATATAAGACAGTGTTTTGAGAAATGTAGGTTAGTGTATTTGCAGACGTTTCTATCCAACTTTCTGAAAGGGTTTTCTTTGGGGAAATTATTCAGGAAAAAAGGGGCATGGACTTTTTTTGGGGGGTATACGCAAAGAAATACTAGTACAAATAAATACGGGGTAGAATCAGGACCAGTGTACGGGGTAGAATCAGGACCAGTGTACGGGGTAGAATCAGGACCACAACACGGGGTAGAATCAGGAACAGTATATAAGACAGTTTTTAAAGCAACACGGGGTAGAATCAGGAACAGTATATAAGACAGACTGAGTGTTTAAAAGAAACACGGGGTAGAATCAGGAACAGTATATAAGACAGTGTTTTAAAGAAACACGGAGACAGTGTTTTAAGGAAACACGGGGTAGAACCAGGAACAGTATATAAGACAGTGTTTTAAAGAAACACGGGGTAGAATCAGGAACAGTATATAAGACAGTGTTTTAAAGAAACACGGGGTGGAATCAGGAACAGTATTTAAGACACTGTTTTATATATATTCTCCTTTTTCCGTCGTATATTGATATAAAATTTGACACAGTAATACATTTGGTCATTCATTTTTATCTCTATACGAATTATATACGACGGAAAAGGGGAATTTATGATTCATTAAGCAAAGTAATACACATTGTATTTTAATGGAAATATTGTTTTTTAAAATCTTACTTTTATTCATTTGTCAAAAAACAAGTAATCTATGGGTTTGGTGACATTCTTCCCCTTTTATCTAGAATACGGGGAAGAATCATGAACAGTATATATAAGACAGAGTTTTAAAGAAACACGGGGTAGAATCAGAAACAGTATATAAGACAGTGTTTTAAAGAAACATAGAATCAGGAACAGTATTTATATAAGACAGTGTTTTAAAGAAACACGGGGTAGAATCAGGAACAGTATGTAAGACAGTGTTTTAAAGAAACACGGGGTAAAATCAGGAACAGTATATAAGACAGTGTTTTAAAGAAACACGGGGTAGAATCAGGAACAGTTTATAAGACAGTGTTTTAAAGAAACACGGGGTAGAATCAGGAACAGTATACAAGACAGTGTTTTAAAGAAACACGGGGTAGAATCAGGAACAGTATATATAAGACAGTGTTTTAAGGAAACACGGGGTAGAATCAGGAACAGTATATCAGACAGCTTTTTAAAGAAACACGGGGTAGAATCAGGAACATTATATAAGACAGAGTTTTAAAGAAACACAGGGTAGAATCAGGAACAGTATATAAGACAGTGTTTTAAAGAAACATAGAATCAGGAACAGTATTTATATAAGACAGTGTTTTAAAGAAACACGGGGTAGAATCAGGAACAGTATATAAGACAGTGTTTTAAAGAAACACGGGGTAGAATCAGGAACAGTTTATAAGACAGTGTTTTAAAGAAACACGGGGTAGAATCAGGAACAGTATACAAGACAGTGTTTTAAAGAAACACGGGGTAGAATCAGGAACAGTATATATAAGACAGTGTTTTAAGGAAACACGGGGTAGAATCAGGAACAGTATATAAGACAGTGTTTTTAAAGAAACACGGGGTAGAATCAGGAACAGTATATATTAGACGGGGTAGAATCAGGAACAGTATATATAAGACCGTGTTTTATAGAAACACGGGGTAGAATAAGGAACAGTATATATAAGACAGTGTTTTAAAGAATCACGGGGTAGAATCAGGAACAGTATATAAGACAGTGTTTTAAAGAAACACGGGGTAGAATCAGGAACAGTTTATAAGACAGTGTTTTAAAGAAACACGGGGTAGAATCAGGAACAGTATACAAGACAGTGTTTTAAAGAAACACGGGGTAGAATCAGGAACAGTATATATAAGACAGTGTTTTAAGGAAACACGGGGTAGAATCAGGAACAGTATATAAGACAGTGTTTTTAAAGAAACACGGGGTAGAATCAGGAACAGTATATATTAGACGGGGTAGAATCAGGAACAGTATATATAAGACCGTGTTTTATAGAAACACGGGGTAGAATAAGGAACAGTATATATAAGACAGTGTTTTAAAGAATCACGGGGTAGAATCAGGAACAGTATATATAAGACAGTGTTTTAAAGAAACACGGGGTAGAATCAGGAACAGTATATATAAGACAGTGTTTTAAAGAAACACGGGGTAGAATCAGGAACAGTATATATAAGACAGTGTTTTAAAGAAACACGGGGTAGAATCAGGAACAGTATATATAAGACAGTGTTTTAAAGAAACACGGGGTAGAATCAGGAACAGTATATAAGACAGTGTTTTAAGAAATGTAGGTTAGTGTATTTGCAGACGTTTCTATCCAACTTTCTGAAAGGGTTTTTCTTTGGGGATATTATTCAGGAAAAAAGGGGCATGGAATTTTTTTGGGGGGTATACGCAAAGACATACTAATACAAATAAATACGGGGTAGAATCAGGACCAGTGTACGGGGTAGAATCAGGACCAGTGAACGGGGTAGAATCAGGAACAGTATATAAGACAGACTGAGTGTTAAAAAGAAACACGGGGTAGAATCAGGAACAGTATATAAGACAGTGTTTTAAAGAAACACGGGGTAGAATCAGGAACAGTATATAAGACAGTATTTTAAAGAAACACGGGGTAGAATCAGGAACAGTATATAAGACAGTGTTTTAAAGAAACACGGGGTAGAATCAGGAACAGTATATAAGACAGTGTTTTAAAGAAACACGGGGTAGAATCAGGAACAGTATATAAGACAGTGTTTTAAAGAAACACGGGGTAGAATCAGGAACAGTATATAAGACAGTGTTTTGAAGAAACACGGGGTAGAATCAGGAACAGTATATAAGACAGTGTTTTAAAGAAACACGGGGTAGAATCAGGAACAGTATATATAAGACAGTGTTTTAAGGAAACACGGGGTAGAACCAGGAACAGTATATAAGACAGTGTTTTAAAGAAACACGGGGTAGAATCAGGAACAGTATATAAGACAGTGTTTTAAAGAAACACGGGGTAGAATCAGGAACAGTATATATAAGACAGTGTTTTAAAGAAACACGGGGTAGAATCAGGAACAGTATATATAAGACAGTGTTTTAAAGAAACACGGGGTAGAATCAGGAACAGTATATATAAGACAGTGTTTTAAAGAAACACGGGGTAGAATCAGGAACAGTATATAAGACAGTGTTTTGAGAAATGTAGGTTAGTGTATTTGCAGACGTTTCTATCCAACTTTCTGAAAGGGTTTTCTTTGGGGAAATTATTCAGGAAAAAAGGGGCATGGACTTTTTTTGGGGGGTATACGCAAAGAAATACTAGTACAAATAAATACGGGGTAGAATCAGGACCAGTGTACGGGGTAGAATCAGGACCAGTGTACGGGGTAGAATCAGGACCACAACACGGGGTAGAATCAGGAACAGTATATAAGACAGTTTTTAAAGCAACACGGGGTAGAATCAGGAACAGTATATAAGACAGACTGAGTGTTTAAAAGAAACACGGGGTAGAATCAGGAACAGTATATAAGACAGTGTTTTAAAGAAACACGGAGACAGTGTTTTAAGGAAACACGGGGTAGAACCAGGAACAGTATATAAGACAGTGTTTTAAAGAAACACGGGGTAGAATCAGGAACAGTATATAAGACAGTGTTTTAAAGAAACACGGGGTGGAATCAGGAACAGTATTTAAGACACTGTTTTATATATATTCTCCTTTTTCCGTCGTATATTGATATAAGATTTGACACAGTAATACATTTGGTCATTCATTTTTATCTCTATACGAATTATATACGACGGAAAAGGGGAATTTATGATTCATTAAGCAAAGTAATACACATTGTATTTTAATGGAAATATTGTTTTTTAAAATCTTACTTTTATTCATTTGTCAAAAAACAAGTAATCTATGGGTTTGGTGACATTCTTCCCCTTTTATCTAGAATACGGGGAAGAATCATGAACAGTATATATAAGACAGAGTTTTAAAGAAACACGGGGTAGAATCAGAAACAGTATATAAGACAGTGTTTTAAAGAAACATAGAATCAGGAACAGTATTTATATAAGACAGTGTTTTAAAGAAACACGGGGTAGAATCAGGAACAGTATGTAAGACAGTGTTTTAAAGAAACACGGGGTAAAATCAGGAACAGTATATAAGACAGTGTTTTAAAGAAACACGGGGTAGAATCAGGAACAGTTTATAAGACAGTGTTTTAAAGAAACACGGGGTAGAATCAGGAACAGTATACAAGACAGTGTTTTAAAGAAACACGGGGTAGAATCAGGAACAGTATATATAAGACAGTGTTTTAAGGAAACACGGGGTAGAATCAGGAACAGTATATCAGACAGCTTTTTAAAGAAACACGGGGTAGAATCAGGAACAGTATATAAGACAGAGTTTTAAAGAAACACAGGGTAGAATCAGGAACAGTATATAAGACAGTGTTTTAAAGAAACATAGAATCAGGAACAGTATTTATATAAGACAGTGTTTTAAAGAAACACGGGGTAGAATCAGGAACAGTATATAAGACAGTGTTTTAAAGAAACACGGGGTAGAATCAGGAACAGTTTATAAGACAGTGTTTTAAAGAAACACGGGGTAGAATCAGGAACAGTATACAAGACAGTGTTTTAAAGAAACACGGGGTAGAATCAGGAACAGTATATATAAGACAGTGTTTTAAGGAAACACGGGGTAGAATCAGGAACAGTATATCAGACAGCTTTTTAAAGAAACACGGGGTAGAATCAGGAACAGTATATAAGACAGAGTTTTAAAGAAACACAGGGTAGAATCAGGAACAGTATATAAGACACTGTTTTATATATATTCTCCTTTTTCCGTCGTATATCTATATAAAATTTGAAACAGTAATACATTTGGTCATTCATTTTTATCTCTATACGAATTATATACGACGGAAAAGGGGAATTTATGATTCATTAAGCAAAGTAATACACATTGTATTTTAATGGAAATATTGTTGATTAAAATCTTTCTTTTATTCATTTGTCAAAAAACAAGTAATCTATGGGTTTGGTGACATTCTTCCCCTTTTATCTAGAATACGGGGAAAAAATCAGGATATAGCCTATTTAAGCAAGCAACAGCTTTTCTCTATCTGCAATAGTTTTTATTCTATAGGCCAAAAACACTATTTTTTAGCCTTTAAGGGGCCGTAACCCCTATAAGGGGTCATCTGACAACTTCGACCCTATGAAGGCTTGTGTAGAGCTAAACGAGCTGAACATTTAAGCAAGCAACAGCTTTTCTCTATCTGCAATAGTTATCATTCTATAGGCCAAAAACACTATTTTTTGCCTTTAAGAGGCCGTAACCCCTATAAGGGGTCATCTGACAACTTTGACCTTATGGAGACTTTTGTAGAGCTAAATGAGCTGAACATTTAAGCAAGCAACAGCTTCTCTCTATCTGCAATAGTTTTCATTCCATAGGCCAAAAATAGGGCATGTAATGGGACATTAAATGATACCCCGCCACGTTATAATATCAAAAGTTCATAAAATTTGATTTCCAAGTGGCCTTTCTCGAAAACTGTTTTTCGGATCAAACTGGAAATTGAACTTGACCTGTATTTTATTGTACTCAATAGCTGTACAAAATATCATTTGAATCCCATGAAGCGTTTTCAAGTTATTGGTCGGAAACTCAAAATTTCATGAAATTTGATTTTTCAAAGTGGCCTATCTCGAAAACTATTTTTTGGATCATGCTGGAAATCGAACTTGACCTGTATTTTATTGTACTAAACAGCTGTGCAAAATATCATTCAAATCCTTTGACGCGTTTTCAAGTTATTGGTCGGAAACTCAAAATTTCATGAAATTTGATTTTTCAAAGTGGCCTATCTCAATAACTATTTTTTGGATCATGCTGGAAATCGAACTTGACCTGTATTTTATTGTACTAAAGAGCTGTGCAAAATATCATTCAAATCAATTGACGCGTTTTCAAGCTATTGATCGGAAACCTTCAGGGGACGGACAGACGGACAGACGGACAGACGGACGGACGGACGGACAGACGGACGGACGGACAGACACCGAAAAAAACTGAGGGTATAACATAATACCCTGCCACTTCGTGTGGCGGGGTATAAAAACATGAAAAAATGCTATTTTTCACCTTTAAGGGGCCGTAACTCCCATAAGGGGTCATCTGACAACTTCAACTCAATGGAGACTTTTGTAGAACTTTTGATGCTAAAGCAGCAGCGTGGCATCAGATTTCATCTACCTCTTATACTTTTTGATTTACAAGCCAAAAACAGTAGTCTGACCCCCCCCCCCCCCCCCCTGGTCTATTTTTAGCAACGGCGGCCATGTTTTTCGACGAATCAAAAATCCCCACATCTGTTCTGTGGGGGATACCCTAAAGTACCACCAGACCAAATTTGGTTTGAATCTGTGCAGCCGTTTCAAAGGAGAAGAAGTTTGAAGAAAAGTTAACGACGACGACGGACGACGACGACGATGGACGACGACGACGACGACGGACGACGACGACGGACGCCAAGTGATGGCAATAGCTCACATGGCCTTTGGCCAGGTGAGCTAAAAAAGGGTCAATGCGATTAAGAACAAAAGTGTGGTTTTGAAACTGGCTCTAAAGAAAGCAAAAATAGCCAATGAGTATTTGAGTGTTGCAAAATCGAAAGCTACAAGGCAAAAGGACAACCCGGAAACACAAACAAAATATACTGCCATCTGCACAAGAATCGCACGACAAAACGAGAGCGAAAGTACGTTGCTGCTACGTAATGTATTACGTGAACAATATAATGCTAAATCTACGGAATCTAAGAGAACAATCATTTGAGCTTGGAGTGGGGGGGTGTTGGGAATATGAATATTTTTTCATTTTATAATTTTCAATTTAAAATTTAAAAGATGGCCTTGGATAAGGACATGTCTATGGGTGGTCTTTGGACATGTCCTTATCCTAAGTGGTGTTATTGAAGACATTCGAGGAAAAAACATGTTCCAAGGCATCTTTATCCTAGAATGACTTCATTATATTCCTAGGACATTTCCAACATGATTCTTTTGGGCATCTTTGGTTCAATAAAACACTTTAGGGTGGTACGTGTACGTTATTTAGAGCTTAATTATCTTGATATGTATTTTTTTCAGCAATGCATTTTAGGTTATTTACATTTTGTAAAAAATAATGATTAAGATGCAAAAACACAGGTGTTGCGTTATCATGATTCAGCAAAACATCCCACATAACCGGTACTAGGGCCGTGCTTATTTTGCATTGGGGTGCGCGGGTCGCTTATGGTCAGTGGCGAATCGGTCGGTCCTCCACCCGACCCGTCTTGAAACGCGGCCCACGTTGAAGGCTTTACTGTGACTTAAGGATGAACTACAGCGATAAAAGCGCTGTTCCTTTGCTGTGTTTTTCTTCAATGTTTATAATGTGATTTTGATGTCATGTATGCATACTCCGTATCCCTTCATTTTGAGAAAAAAAGAGTTTAATTAAACAAAGCCAAGGTTTCTGTCATTTTGACTTTATTTATTGTTTATCTCGAATGTCGTAAAGTCAATAATCATAAATATAAAAAAAATGGCTTCTAAGATGGCATTTCTATTTGCACTGATTCCGGGCCAGCTTTGTTGACTCATGATTTATACAACTTGTTTTGTACAAAAAATATGAATCGCTTGAATATTTTTGAATAAACCAATTTAATATTTATACATTCAAGCCTTTTTCTTAATATATAGATACGTGAAGACAACATGTGCATATGCTTGTTACAAAGCTACTGAAATGAGATCTTTAAAAATCTCAGTAGCAGCTTCCCTCCAATTTACTAGTAAAATTGCATTTGAATTCTTTTTGTTTCAAAACCAAAAATGAAATGTGTTATACTGTACCACTTTTTTGATACATCATCTACCAAATTCCGTTCAAATTCAACAACAATGTAATTATGCAATCTCAAGAAAATAAATTATATTTTTGTTTATATTTGGCAGCATCATGTTCTGTCCTTTTAGTTGTATTTCATCAGTAAGTTATATCTAAAACGTCACCGTAGTAACGCTTCCTCATTCGATTCTATATGGAGCTTTCCAACTGCAAGACAGCGACTCGGCAGCGACCGCTGGTCACATTGAAGGCGAGCACACGACATAATTCATGTAAGTCGAGCGCTCGTGATAAATATTAAAAAAAAACTTTTAAAAATGAGTGGGTGTCCTTTATGTACCACCCAAAAGGCTATATTTTCTGTTCTACATTATGAGGTTTTGTTTACCAATTCTTGTAGGTTGTGTCACCAACACCGAACCTCATTATCTTACTATACTTTAAACAAAATAAGTCTATAATTAGAACCCCATAATCTTATATCATATTTTCTTGTATAATTCTATGGATATCATCAATTTAGAAATAATCAAATTAATGGCAAATTTTATGAAATATAAGAGAAGATTCATATCAAAAGATCCTGGAATAACATTTTATCATATATTTACTAAATAATACAGCCTTTATAGATATTATATACCAAACAGATGATTCTAGCCATATCACTGTCTTTTCATATCATACCCATTGGAAATCCATAACACACCCTAGAAATCAATAACACACCCCTAAAATCCATATCACACCCCAAAAATCAATAAAATACCCTAGAAAATTAAAATGCCCAATTTTAAAGAAAAATCTAAATTTGCCCTAAAAAAAGATTTTTCGAGTTGCATATGCATATGACACGAGCATTGGCGAGGCATTTAAAAATTTTTAAATTTTGGTTATTTTATGGAAACGTCACAAAAACACTGTATGCATCAGTGGAAGTTAATAAAAAAAAACAACTCTATCGCCTCAATGCAAAGATATATACTAAAATAAATACATATAACTAAATATATCCAACTTTATTTTGTAAACTTGTCATCAGAAGGAAAAGAGGAGACATTTTCAAACTTAATTTTATGAACTTTTGTGTGCATTAATAGAAGAAACAACATAAATAACTCCATTATTTAGTCAAATTAGAATATTGAATATGTAAATTCTTTATATTCTTAAAATATATGATAAACAAAATATAATATGGCTATTTTCATATCATACCCCAGATCTCCCTCGACCAATATCATACCCTCGAGCTTAAGCTCTCGGGATGATATTGGCGTCTCGGGAAGATATGAGATATGATATAAAAACAGCCATATGATATTTTATATTTAACTGCATCAAACTAATACAATTATCTCTGATATCGATATGCTGACTGACTGGTTTATGTGGTTGCCTAAAGCCGGTTTTAATTTCTTTGGATTTCATCATATTAAAGACAAATTTAGAAAAATGGTTAAGCCATGTGTCGTTGTTCATAGGTACAAAGTCAAAAGAAAATATTAGATTACTAGCTATATATGCATTCCTTAGTCAAAATGACCTGAAATATTACTCATTTGATAAATTTAATAATTGTTATTTCTTTTGGATCATTGATACTTATTAAAAAAGATATGTTTAATATAAGTTGCATTGAAAAGAATCAATTTTGACCCCATAAAAATGCGATTGACAGAAGTTTGGAGTTACAAAAGCGGATAATTACCCGAGAAAAACTAAATCTTAATTTAATTTTAAGCAACAATAAATACCAAGAGATTTATGAGGAAAAATCCATCAAATATATAACATCTATAGCCCAAGAATTACGAGGTTATCTGTATACTTTGCTTCATTTAAGAGGTTAAGAATTGGTGCAAAGCAGAGGAATAACAATAAAACAAATCAGATCTTTGGTTGGTAGAAGTAAAGAGGCACCAAAGGAACATTCGAATGTCAAAAATACGAAAGGGCAACCACAAAGCCAGTTAAAAGGAACGAGAACAGCACGAAGAAACATAAAAAAAACACATCGTTGGTTTGTATTTTGGGCAAATAGTGTTTCATAATCCTACATGAATATGAATAGAACAATAAAATAGTAGAGTTTAATTCTGAATGCAGTTTTACTGTTGCACTAAGTTGACATTTAGAACAGCTACAGTTGAAAACGATAATTGTTTTAACTATAAGCACAAAATTAAAAAAAAACAAACAATATATTAATTCCTTTTTTAGAAAGCAAAAACTCTTGAACGCATATTCCATATTTTGATAGAGCAAGTCTTGCAATTAAAACGACGAATAAACCTTTATATATCAATAGTTTTTGAATGAAATAAAATAACTTAATGTTTTTTCTTCATTTTTAATATATGGGTAAATTCAGTTTCTGCGTTTGTTTTTTTTTTAGATCATAAATTGTACTTCAACTGGATAATGGTCGCTAACGTCACGCATCTGGAAAAATAAATATATACTATATACATATCAGTTAGAAAGCGCATCTTAGATCTTTTCCTTTAAAAAAAATCTAAATGATGTCACTTCTTTTCCTACACCAAGGTCTGAGAATAACTTATCCACGGCTATTTCCGGCTATCGCTTACACTGGAAATCTGATGACAGTCAAAAAAATAATAAATGTGTGTACTACGTTTTTGAACAAAGAAGGCGACAATCGGAGATGACAATTTTCTGTTTACAAAGTGAAACTTTTGTGTTTTATCCCAAAATATTTATGTCACACTTTTAAAACCATCTTTCTGGACTATAGATTTTACACAGCAAAAGTTTTCAAGTCAAATAAAAATCTCACCACTCTCGGTGCTTCTGTGTTGTTAGCGTGTGTGCGTTTGAAGTTAAATATTCACTTATTGAATAAGAACACAAGAAATAGGTGCTGTTCCCAACTATTAATAACGCATTCTACTTTTGAGTTTAATTATCGAAGTGGTACAAAATTTTTCGTATTTGCCCCGAATGCCAGAGGGCAAAATGAGCTTTTATTGTAACAAAACTACCAAACGGGGATGATCAATCTCAATACCGAAGAATAAAAGACAAAACATAACAAAGACAGATCGGAGAAATTGGAAATCGCAATGCATGAATGGTCCGGCATAGGTACAGGCAATGAAAAGAAATGTTGGTTCAAATTGTTTTTTTTTTTTTCAACCAATTCTCTCTAAACTGTGAAATTACAGCTTTATCATTACATACCCTCTCATATGATAGCCCAAAAGTTTTCTCAAACAGATAAACCTGAGCCGATCCAGGGACTATTTTCTGTTTTAAACTGCTACCAGAAACAACAATCCTGGAATTATTTAAAATGAAGATTCGTTTGTTTTCATTGCTCTTCTCACTAGCAACGCAAATTCAACACACTGTTACCGTCAATCTTATCGCTGCTGAGGGCCTATACGCCACCATGAACCCGTACGATCTAAGTGAGATGTGCAATGAATGTATGATACAATAGAATGCCAATTCAAAAATATGCCATGAAAATAGCTTGCTGTGTTCAACGTATACCAAGAATCGCTGCTAGTCCTATTGGTGTAAAAAATGGGAGTTTTTTTTGTTATTCTCTATCACTTTGTTAATGCCATCTAATTTCATGTTATGTTTTAATATAAAGAAAATCGACAATGTTAGAATCATTGTCATGAGATTTCAGTGCAATTATCTTAATATTTGATAATCACGATTTTCAGCATCAAGGGAAACAAATGTGTCTTTGCTGAAAAGTTTAATGGGTCCATGAAGTATATGATTTTCGTGTCAGTCGTGAAAATATATTAAATGCTCCTGCTTGAAACAAAATGGGGAAATTCTTACGAAATACTCCAGTTTATTAGGTAGAGTGTCTTGTACTTTAATGAATACCGAAAACTATTGAAAGTGGTGCTATCGTTTTATTAAAGGTCTAAGTTTTCAAAATTTTTATTCAGCTTTGGTTTACAACCTTGACTTTGTCTAGAACCTACACAGGCAAATTAGGCTCATATGAGTTTCACGTGAATTGAGCTTCACATGAAATTCATGTGAATCTCATGCGAATTTCAAGAGAAAATCACGTTATTTTCACATGAAACTGACTCACATGAAATTGATGTAAACTTTTCACGTTAAATTGATGGGTAGTGTTTTCATGTGATATTCACGTGAACTTCATGTGAAACTCAAATGAGGTTCACGTGAATTTCAGGTGAGAGCTCATTTCACGTGAAACTCACGTGAACTTTTCCATGTGAGGTTTCACGTATAAGCTCGATTCGGGTGAATTTCATGTGAAACTTTTCACGTGAAACTCATGTGAGCCAAATTTGCCTGTGTATTTGGTGAGTCTCAATATTGAGAGCACACGAGTATCAGACTCATTTTGAAATTAACTCACGTAGCTAAAAGCTTGTTGTGCTGAATTTTGCTTAAAGCCCAGTCCATTTGCACTGTTTAGATCGAAACTCGGTATACATGTACGTATTTAATGGTTTATTACTGAAAGTAATTGTGGATGAAAATCGAAAACAAAACATGAAATACTTCAAAAAAAGCATATTACGTAGTAAGACTATAGTAGATGATCAAATGAAAGGGAAATAAAGGAACACTTTTGAAAAGTAAGAACTCAAAGTCAGTAAAATAATGAGAAAAGTGTAGTAAAATCATCACTCTAACGAACCACATACAAAAACCCATAATGCAACTCCGCAACTAGCAACGTGAACTCGGTCAAAACTAGAGTGTGCTTGGTGCTCCTAGTGAGTATGAAGTGCAAAATTAGGAGATGTTGAAGAAAATAGAAAAAAGATAACACATGAAATGCACCTAAATTGCCATTAATCAGAAAACAAACTGTCGTATAAAACGAAATTAAACTCAATTATTCCGGGTGGGAAAGTAGTTTAAAAAAATACCTGTCGTATGCACAGTCTGTATTTATAGATGTCGTTGTGTCAGCGTCCATTCCAATCACCCAGTTAAAATCATTTTGGTCATAGTAGAAGGCGTGGCTTGAAAGCTGAGCTTCCGTGGCGTAGGAACAGTCAGCATTAAAATCCCCGAACGTAATAATACTCTTGGATAGAAAATAGAGAAGCTCCTTTGTAAAGTTACCAACTAGTAACAAATATAATTACAACAAAGTTCCAGACAATGATTTTTTTTCCGCCTGTTGCGCGTTTTGTCTAATCGAAACTCATCAGAGGTGTTCTACCAAAAGTTGAAAATGCCAAACACTATATGACTTTGAAGAGCATAGAACAATAATACAAAAAAATAAACTAGAAACCGAATTATGACTAAGACCAACCTATGTCTGGGATAGGAAGAACCTTAGGGTTTTGATAATTTTGAAATCTAAACGGATTATTTATAGCTTTGACGTGTTCTTCAACACAAAAGTGTTGACGAGTAAATCAAAGTTTTGGGTTCTCCTATATTTTTGTATACAAGTACCTGTTAGTTTTGTTGTTGTTGTTGTAAGTTTTAAAGGCATGTCAATACTCAACCTTTACAACCTAGTTTTGAAGAGGGGATATTTCATATATCTGGCCATTATAAACACGTTTTTGAATGCTAACATGCAAGTGGATCGAATATTATGAAACACCACTAAAAATCCGAAATTCAAACGACACAATGACGACAAACTAGTGCAAATATTAAAAAAAAGATTTTTTAAATAAATTCTTAATAGGGACCAAAGCAAACATACAAGACCGATGTGAAAATAATGCGCTACTAACTCAGTGGCGTAATGGTGTATTCGGGGTTGGGGTATACCTCGGGTTGGTACATCGCTTCCCTTTCTGTTATTTTGTTCTTTTCGAATAAATTTTCGGGAAAATTGGTCAGGAAACCCTATATTTTACACTTTATAGTGGGCTGTATGTTGAGTCCCACTCGAAAATCTCTGTATATCCCCATGTAACTATAAAAAAAAGCTATTTTTACCGTAACTCCCCACTTGTTAAGCGTGTTAAAGTATACATCACGAAGGTGTCCAATTTCTTTTACAGCATCAGATGGTTTGGCGTGAATACCAGTTACTACAAATCTGGAGTCTGTCGATTTAAAGAATATTTAAAACATCTGTGACCAAAAACAATCAATCCTGTATCATTTTCTACACTAAGGTAAAGTAAAGTAAAAAAAAGACTTGTATGGAGGTCAATTTCCAGGCAAATATTATTGATCCAGACTGCATTGGTTTATACGTGAATACAATGGGAGAAAACTGTTTCCATTGTGTTTCAATTGTCTCAGCTAGATTTAACTAACTGATGAAAAATAGTTATAAATGTCGAAAAAAAAACTTCTAGACTGTGGCTGAACTTTGGGTTTATTCCAACAGCAGTTGATTTCGTCCTATAGTTTCCAGAAAATTTCATACGAAAAGTCTTCAATTAAACATTCATCAACTAGAAACAGGTTGGAGTTTCTTATTCCGTGCAACTTGTAAACAAAAGAACCCCAATATGTACGTTTTTTCTTTCTACTTCTTCTAAAGCGGATACTGAAGTTGAAATAAGAGGACCTCACCCGTTCCTCCATGAGCAAGTTGGAACAGCACACTGTATGGTTCCCGCTCAAACCAGTCTGATCCATCATCAGGGCCATCGTCATATTGGTGAGTATCAACCACGCTCAAAACACGGGATCTGAAATTCACACAGAAAAAAAAGCTTAACCTGAATACTTAAAGTGTTCGTTATCCATCGCACTGGACTTGATAATACCCGCGGTGTTTGACTTTTCTTCCTTTTTGTACTATGCATCGGCTTTCAAAATGGGAAAATTGAACGTACACGAATGCTTAACTAAAATCTTTTTATGGTAGCATTTACATTTCTGTGCGTTTAGGTTTCAATTTGTTCATTTTTGAAACAAAGCACTTGACGACGTGAACGTGAATACGTGAACAGTAAACAGTAGACTTTCCTACTACATTTAAAACAGTTGTATACATTTATGCATTTGTGAGGTGTAGTTCCCATAGACAAGAATCAAATAATTATAAATAAAAGCATAAAAAGAAAATCTAAAAAGATTAACTAAAAATACAAAAACAGAATCAGATGAGCAACAAACAATGAACAGCGCAAACCCCTTTCCCCTTTTTTGTGTCATAAGGTAGCAACCATTTGATTTTTAAATTGGCCATGGTAAAATTGAAATACCGGTATAAAGACAGGACAGTGCTTATACTTAAGAAAAACTTGATGGTGTTGTTCGCTGTGGTGTTATCTAAAAAAAAAAAGAAAGAAAAACAATGCACATATTAGCCCGCTAATTAAAAACCTTCCAGGTTCCGATTTTCTAACAAGTAAAACAAAAATAAGATAAAAGGTAGGGTGAAATAAATCTCCCCCCACACACACACACAGATCAAAGGTTTATCCTAAAGCTTATCAATTTTCTACCTGTAAAGGATTGCATATTGTTCTTTATATGAAGTTCTTCCAAGACGTTCACTGATCACCATTTGATAACTGTCAACCCTGAAATATAAACACGAAGTGATATTTGTCAGTCTTTTTTTTATTAGAGATGACAACCGTTCAGAGTATACTTTACTTACAGTTTTCCAAAGTTCTTTGCGGAGTATGAGTGGCGAAAAGACCCAAATCAGAGCCTATGCGACTAAGGGTCATGGAATTCTGACTGTTAGTGCTCATGCAATGTACAAAGAGCGACCAAGAGAAGTACTCTAGGCGGCTGAATCGGGTAGCCCTTTTTTGCGAGGCTTGTCAGAGCTATAATTCCTATAATGCGGAAAGTTTGACAGCTGACCATAGCAAGCAAACGTGCGTTGAGAATGTCATGCAGCATGAACCTAAAATATCCCTTTTGGGACCACCAAGTAGTCACTGCATCGTATAGGCTAAATTTATCACCCCTGTGCAATTCTCTTTTTCAGTAGTCTTTAGAATTATTTGCTTTTCTTTTGTTCCCAACTCAACCCCCATATTTCCCATCATCATTTCGTGTTAATTTAATTATCCTCGTCACGCTCATTTCCGAGACAGATTTCACTTGTCGGTGAGTGAGTGAGTGAATTAGTTGGAGTTTAAAGTCTTTGCAACGCTATATAGGTTAAGGCGATGAAAAGGATGATAAAATGTCAATCAACATACAGTTATGATAAATGCTATAGACCAAATATTATTTTACGATAATTCAGAATAATTTACATGTAATGGTCAACTATTTTTTCTTAAAAAAAATAAAGTATGTTGCACTGTGGCGTGTGTATAAATAAAATAGATAAATAAATGGATGGTGAAGCCACATTTAAAAGGTAAAAACTAAATAAGAAATATAAAGAAATAAAACCTTTAAAACAAATAAAACTAATTCTTTTATCTATTTTTTCTTTACTTTTGTCATTAAACCATCTTCTAGGACGAAAACGTGTGCACAACTAAGCTAAATAAATCCTCATTGGAAAACATCAAGCATGCATAAAACAAATAACATAAAAATTCAAACACTCAACTAACAAAGATACAAACACTAGACAAAGATTCTTAGCTAGTTTTGCACAAAATTTTTAATTTCTCGAACTCTGAAGATGCTTCGTCGAGATTTATATGTTTAAAAGAACTTTTCAAAAAATATTTCAAATCATAAAATTTTACCTGTTGACCAAAGCAAGGAGGTCTTGTATAGCTTGGCCACTAATATCTCGAATTTCTTGTATGAGAATAAGATCATAACGCAGCACAATCTAAAATCATCAAAGTTATTTGAATACCATGACAACCTATCATTTTTTTAGATATGGTGTACTTGTACTTGAGATTACTTCTCATGTGTACACTTTGTATTTAACCACTATCTAAATTTATGTCAATTCTAAAACCTAAGGTTTAACTCCCCCTCCATCGTAGTTTTGCCCTTAGCTATATTAATTTGATTTCGTTTGGTTTTATGCATTTTGAATATCTTTTGAATAGTGGATTTCCTTTATTTGGGTTCTAGTGCTGCTGATGAGGAATAATTTTCCGACCATACAGCTCATAAAAATTAATTGCAGTTGGAGTTAACATATGTGTTTTTGTCTCATGTTCATCTACTCCATATGCTTTCATAAATTACTTAAAGATTTCAGAATTACAAAGGTAAATACACTTCAACAAGTACCAGTAGTTTAACCAAGATCATGTTCTATGCTTAGCTTTTTCCTATTTTGTACGAGTTTAATTGGAATTTTACGAGTTGGTTAAAGCAATTAAGCAATCCCAGTTAGGCTCACTCTAGTTTAGTATTTGAAACGCAGTACTGATTAAAATCAGTTTGTGTTTTCCTTTTTGTTTTGTTTGGTTTTTTTTCATAGAACAAAGTGTTGGGACATTAACTTTGTACAGTAGCCGGAAGATCTGCATATTTTTTTTCATTACCTCCTTTATGTAATTAGCTATCTCTGGATCGCTCATCTTTGATACTCCAAATGTTTGGATGTTGAACGCTGAGACTAATACTGGCACCCCCGCGCGGCCTGCGTATCTGCTCCCGACAGGTTTCACGACCATCGTTATGAGCCCTACCAGCAGAAGCCATCGTAATGCCGCGAACGCCTGAAAGTTTAGTGGTGAAAATTCGAATTATTCGTAGTTTACAGTTGCTCTGACGGCTTACGGCTTTTTACTAGACAATCTACGACTTTTCATACCCAGTTTTCAATTTTCTCTAAGTTTCGTTCCCATTTGTCAGGGGGAAATGGTTAAATCGGTACTATTCCAGGCATCTAGCCTGTAATATTGATTGGTTTCAACTATAAGAAAAAAAATCGTGATATTCTTGTATTTTTAATTTTAATGTGGAATGCCTTTAATGTTAATTCTAAGAACAATATGTTTTTTAAGTTCATAGTTTATGCAAGAAAAGTCAATGGGTCCATGATCTTTACAAAAAACAATCATTAACAAATGACCAAATTTATTAAGCTTACCATTCTCGGACCGAGGTTGTGTATGTCTGATAAGCAACCAAATCGACAAATTTGTACTAAAGAACTCGAACATGATATAAATGGAATTAGAATGTGACTTTTCTAAGATTATGATTCCGTACCACTTATTAAAGCATGACTTTGCAGAACTTACGGTTTTCACAGTTTGTTATTTGTGTATCTTTTTTTAATCTTTGCTATCAATTCATGCATTATGTTTAAAGATCTTTTCTTAATTTAGAAAGATATGGTTGTGACAAGAATTAAAGATATGCGTGACATCATGTCACGTCTTTGTCGTGATAATACAAGTAAACTTCTTGTTGCAATTATCGAAGCAGTGTTTCAAAACCAGTTTGTTACAAGTAGCCATTTCAACGATGAAGAAATATATTTGGAATGCTGTACCTGTATCTCTTGCATAAAACCCCTATTTTTTAACAATCCAGCTCATAAAAATTAATTACAGTTGGAGTTAACATATGTGTTGTGGTCTCATATCCTTTCATAAATTATTTACAATTAGGGAGCCACAATTCTAATTGAAACTTGAGATGTTTATTGTGAAGCATAGGGACAAGAATTTTAGTTGTCCCCTGTGCAAGGAAGCAGTCTTTTTGATGCCTTCTATCGAAGTCGAATATGTCACCTGCGGTTGTGAACGGGTTCCAGAGAATTTAAAATTCGAGAACTTTTTAAGGAAGGGATGCATAAGCAGTAAATATTATTAAAAGATAGATAGAAAAAAACTGTGATCTGCAGCTAACAAATAATTATCTCTGCTCCAGTTAAAAATAATAATCATGTCATTTTTAGCTCACCTGGCCAAAGGCCATGTGAGCTATTGCCATCACTTGGCGTCCGTCGTCGTCGTCCGTCGTCGTCGTCGTCCGTCGTCGTCGTCGTCGTCGTCGTCCGTCGTCGTTAACTTTTCTTCAAACTTCTTCTCCTCTGAAACGGCTGAACAGATTCAAACCAAATTTGGTCTGATGGTACCTTAGGGTATACCCCACAGAACTGATGTGGGGATTTTTGATTCGTCGAAAAACATGGCCGCCGTTGCTAAAAATAGACCAAGGGGGTCAGACTAATGTTTTTGGCTTGTAAATCAAAAAGTATAAGAGATAGATGAAATCTGATGCCACCCTACTGCTTCAGCATTAAAAGCTCTACAAAAGTCTCCATTTGGTCCAAGTTGTCAGATGACCCCTTATAGGGGTTACAGCCCCTTAAAGGTGAAAAATAGCGTTTTTTCATGTTTTTGCCCTATAGTATGAAAACTATTGCAGATAGAGAAAAGCTGTTGCTTGCTTAAATGTTCAGCTCATTTAGCTCTACAAAAGTCTCCATAGGGTCGAAATTGTCAGATGACCCCTTATAGGGGTTACGGCCCCTAAAATGATGTTTTTTTCATGTTTTTGGCCTATAGAAAGAAAATTATTGCAGATAGAGAAAAGCTGTTGCTTGCTTAAATGTTCAGCTCATTTAGCTTTACAAAAGTCTCCATAGGGTCGAAGTTGTCAGATGACCCCTTATAGGGGTTACGGCCCCTGAAATAATGTTTTTTCATGTTTTTGGCCTATTGAATGAAAACTATTGCAGATAGAGAGAAGCTGTTGCTTGCTTAAATGTTCAGCTAATTAAGCTGTACAAAAGTCTCCATAGGGTCGAAGTTGTCAGATGACCCCTTATAGGGGTTACAGCCCCTTAAAGGCGAAAAATAGTGTTTTTGGCCTATAAAATGAAAACTATTGCAGATAGAGAAAAGCTGTTGCTTGCTTAAATGTTCAGCTCATCTAGCTCTACAAAAGTCTTCGCAGGGTCGAAATTGTCAGATGACCCCTTATAGGGGTTACTGCCCCTAAATTTACGTGTTTTCATGTTTTTGGCTTATATAATGAAAACTATAGCAGATAAAGAAAAGTGGTTGCTTGCTTAAATGTTCAGTTCATTAAGCTCTTAACAAAAGTCTCTATAGAGTCAAAGTGTTCAGATGGCCCTTAATATAAATAACATTTTGCACATTTTTGGCCTACAGAATGAAAACTATCGCTGAAAGAGAAAAGCTGTTGCTTGCTTAAATGTTCAGCTTATTTAGCTCTACAAAGTTCTTTATAGGGTTGATATCAAGAACAGGTGAGCGATTCAGGCTCCTGGGAGCCTCTTGTTTTTAAGTAGGAGGCGCACATTAATTTCAGAAAAGAAAATATAAAGAAAATTCAAGACAACGCCTTGAAGGAGTAGCACACACAACGACCAGTCTATGAATGGCTAAGAAAAAACACAAACATCCAAAAAATCAAAAGGTAAAAAATTGGTAACATAAGAGAGATTCCCTAAAAATTTGAAAAAAAATCCATCAAGGCATCGAGGAAAATTAGCGAGCACAAAAAAATGAGGGGCGGACAAAGGAAGCGCGAACGAAAATAACCAATACTAAAAATCCATCGCCAATGCAGGGGTGTGGTGAAGGCATGGAAGGGGTGGTAGGTAAGAAAAAACATGTTAGATACTGATTTACTCTTTTTACTTTGGATAGCCTGAACTAACTCTTGTTACGACTTAAGTTTGCGTTGCCGACTGCAGTTTGGTTGTTTTAATATGTTTTTAAGGATATCCGTTCCTTGTTGTTTCATTTTTATCGATTTGCCTTGTGTGACATCTTACATTGGAATGCCCTGATGGTTTTTGTTTCAATCCGAATTGCAAAGAAAACCTACGTCCTTCAATTGCACAAAAACACTACTTATAATTTAGAATTATGTCGGATATTTATCTTCAACAAAAGAAAATGAAGTGATATCGAATCAATCTGTTAAACAAAGTCATGAACGTCTAGCACTACTAGTTAGTTGAAATTCAAGCCTACGGTACACACTGAACTCCAAGAAGAACGTAAAAGATGTATTGTTAAAGCTAAGCGTAAGGGTTTGAGAACTCAAGTTACAACCTTTGGGACAATATTGAAACGTTTTCAGAACAATGTTATGACCCATCGGAATTGCTCAAAAATAGGCTTAGGTCCTACAGGCAACTTTTTTATTTTATTAGAATGGGTGTCAATTAACACATGTAAAACCAAACTTTTAACCAACATCCTTTTGATCTTCCGATGCTCAGTGAAAGAATCAATATGTTTATCAACCTTTATATTCTTTTTTTTCTCAATTTTAATAGAAACATATTATCTGTAAAGATTTATTTATTGATATAACACCACCAGTGTACAGCATAATTTTGTAATTTTGATACAATCTGACAATAAATAACATATTCTATTCTTTTACTCCATATGCTTTTGACATTTCAATTTTATTTTATTTTTCATTAAGACAGAAAATAATTTTGATAAATTAGTTTAAACTGTGAAGCCGTTTCCGTATTTTCTATATAACATATAATTTAGCGTTTTCCATGAATGTTGTTGCAATTTTTCACAGGTTCTGTAAAACATTTTTACTTCTTAAATTCCAGGCGATAATTTGATTATTAACCGAATAATGGTATTGTATCAAGTTCAAGCTGAAAATTAAGAACGCTTTTAAATTATTCTTTTATAGGTGTTTTAGCAAAATAGAATACCATTGTTCGACCATTTTTTAACTAAAGGTTGAAGAAACTAACAGATTTTCTCATTCAGCAATAGTTTTTATTCTGTAGTCACTGTGCAAGATCGTGAAAAAAACCCACTATTTTTCATCTTTAAAAGGTCACAACTCGTACATGGGTCATCGATCCATTGAAGACCTAATGAGCACAATGAGCTGGAGATATAAACAAGCAACAACTTTTCTCTACTTGCACTCCAGCATTAACACTTTTTTTGTTGAAGAACACACCAAAGCCATGGAATCATCCTTTAAATCTAAAAATTGTCAATACCCTAAGGTTCTTCCTACCTAGATATAGGTTGATCTTCATCACATTTTGTTCCCTGTTTGGAATTTTTTGCTTTCATGGTTTTATTTTTCTATGCTCTTTTTATTCATATAGCGTATGGCTTTTCAATCTTTTATGTAGAGCACCTCTGATTGAGTCTTGTATTGACGTAATGCGCGCCAGGTGTACAAAAATGTATTGACTGGAACTATGTTTTTTTTATTGCAATAGTTTTCATTCTATAAGGCAAGACCATGGAAAAACCCAATATTTTTACCTTTGAAACTTCCACTCAATGGAAATAAACAGTCCGCCAAAAGTTCAGAAACATCACATTTTAAAATGACACCCTCTTTTCATATTCTATTGAAATATTCTGGTCTTTTGCTCACAAGAACCTTTGAATATTAGAACAATTTTGATTCCTACAAAACTTTAACATAAAAAAAATATTTTCAAAATATGGATACATAGTACTTTTTTATTTTACCCGATCCTGAATTCAAGTTTCGGAGAGCAAAAGAAGAAGCTAAGAATTCAAGCATTTTTTTTCAAAGAATCTTACACACATGAAAATTGTTTTAAAGGCCACGTTGCCAATCACATCAAACGACAAATATGAGTTTTTAATGGGTTTTGCAGTTTTTTGGGGGGCCTGCTGAAAAATGTCTGATGTTTCCCAAATATTTCCAAATGCTAATTTCTCTTAAAAATCGCATGGAAATAAAACTTTAACTTTTCGATGATGATTAAATTGGGTTGTTTAAAAAAGTTGACCAGAGATTTCAGGCAAAAAATAGTTTTGTATGTTTTCTTTCTTTAGAAAATGTCTTTTTTCGTAAAACAAGAGGCTCACAGGTGCCTGAATCGTTCACCTGGTCTTGATGTCAACTCTATGAAGACTTTTGCATAGCTAAATGAGCTGAATGTTTAAGCAAGACAAAGCTTTTCTCTATCTGCAATAGTTTTCATTCTTTAAGCAAAAACACAATTTTTCACCTTTAAAGGGCAATAACTCCTTTAAGGGATCATCTGCCAAATTCGACCCTACGAAGACTTTTGTAGAGCTTAATGAACTAAATGTTTAAGCAAGAAACAGCTTTTCTCTATCTGCAAAAGTTTTCATTCTAAAGGTAAACAACATATTTTTTAAGCTTTAAGGGGTCATAACCCCTAAAAGGGGTCATCTGACAACTTTAACCCTATGGAAATTTTGTAGAGCTAAATAAGCTGAACATTTAAGCAAGCAACAGCTTTTCTTTCAGCAAAAGTTTTCATTCTGTAGGCCAAAAACATTAAAACATGTTAATTAAGGGGCTGGAAACCCTATAAGGGGTCATCTGACAACTTTGAACCTATGAAGACTTTTGTAAAGCTAAATGATATGAACATTTAAGCAAGCAACAGCTTTTCTCTATCTGCAATAATTTTCATTCTATGGGCCAAAAACACTATTTTTTGCCTTAAAGGGGCTGTAACCCCTATAAGGGGTCAACTCTATGGAGACATTTGCAGAGCTAAATGAGCTGAACACTCACACTAAAACAAGCAACAGCTTTTCTCTATCTGCAATAGTTTTCATTATATAAGCCAAAAACATGAAAAAACGCTATTTTTCACAATTAAGGGGCTGTAACCCCTATAAGGGATCATCTGACAACTTCGACAAAATGGAGACTTTTGTAGAACTTTTGATGCTGAAGCAGTAGGGTGGTATCAGATTATATCTATCTCTAATACTTTTTGATTTATAAGCCAGAAACAGTAGTCTGCCCCACCTGGTCTATTTTAGTAACGGTGGCCATGTTTTTTGACGAGTCAAAAATCCAAACACAAGTTTGGAGCAGGACACCCTAAGGATTATTCATACCAAGTTTCATTAAATTCTGTTCAGTTTCAGAGGAGATGATTTTTGAAAAAATGTTAACGGACGACAGACGACGACGGACGCCAAGTGATGGCAATAGCTCATATGGACCATCGGTCCAGGTGAGCTAAAAAGGGGGGCCCCCAAAATCAATCCAATTCATCCTTTTATGGTAAGGAACATTATTGCCAAACTACAAAGCAATGCAATAACTAGAACTAAAGCTATGTGCCAACAAACATAAAAATAGCATTTTTGGCCCCTAATTTTGAAACGAAAAATGGGGGGAATCCTCAAAATCAATCCCATTCATCCTTTTATGGTAAGGAACATCATTGTCAAATTTCATAACAATTGGATAACTGGAACTTAAGTTATTGCACCAACACTAAAAAGTTAACAGACAACATGAAAAAAGCGTCATTTTAAGGGCCGTTACCCCTATAAGAGATCACCTGACAACTTTGATCCTACTAAGACTTTTGTAAAGCTTTATAAGCTGAACATTTAAGCAAGCAACAGCTTCTCTCTATCTGCTATAGTACTCATTCCATAGGCCAAAAACATGAACTAGAGGCTCCCAGGAGCCTGAATCGCTCACCTTGTATTCGATGATACTTATATGCTGGATATTCCATAGAATCGCCCACCTTGTATTCGATGATACTTATATGCTGGATATTTCATAGGCCAAAAACATGAACTAGAGGCTCCCAGGAGCCTGAATCGCTCACCTTGTATTCGATGATACTTATATGCTGGATATTTTAACAAAGGGCTGCTACTCTGTGGAATTATCAATTTTAATGTCCTAAGGGAAATAACTCATATCAAAAAAGGTCTTACATCTTTGACCCCTTACGTAATTTTTAGATCTTTATGTGCTTAACCATATGCAATTTAAATTTTTCAAATATCTTGTATTGTTTTCAAGATATAAGTCTTAAAAGAGCAAAATTTGAAAAAAAAAGAAAAAGGGCAATAACTCCTACAACCATTGTCAGATCTTCTTCAAAACTTCAGGGCAGGTAGATCTTTATGTGCTGATCATTATTACTCAAATAGAATTTTAATATCTGTTACCATTTTTAAGTAATTTGCAAAAAACTGCAATTTGCCCTTATGTTCTATTTTTAGCCATGGCGGCCATGTTTTTTGTCGAATCGAAATTTCGAACGATATTTCTGTAGACCACATACTACTGAACAACCATACCAAGTTTCATTTCATTTGACTAAGAAGTTTTAGCGAAGAAGATTTTTGAAAAGTTAAACAAAAAACTGTGAAACTGGTCAATTTTTACAATCCAAGGGGTATAATTCCTAAAAGAACGATCCTACAACTTTGATTCTGTTACGACTTTTGTAGATCTTGATGTGCTTAGTCATATGCAATTTAAATTTTTGAAATATCTTGGATAGTTTTCAAGATATAGGGCTAAATAAGAAAATTTTTTGAAAAAAAAACAGAAAAAGGGCAATAACTCCTACATCGGTTGTTGGATCTTCTTGAAAATTTCTGGGCAGGTAGATCTTGAGGTGCTGATCACTTTTACCCTCAGCCAGAATTTTGATATCTGTTACGGTTTTTGAGTAATTAGCAAAAAACTGCAATTTACCCCTATGTTCTATTTTTAGCCATGGCGGCCATGTTTTTTGTCGAATCAAAATTTCGAACGATAATTTTGTAGAGGACATACTTCAGAACAACCCTACTAAGTTTCATTACATTTGGCCAAGCGGTTTCAGAGAAGAAGATTTTTGAAAAGTTGAACGACGGACGACAGACGACAGACGACGGACGACGGACGCCAAGTGATGGCAAAAGCTCACCTTCGGCAAGGTGAGCAAAAAAGGGGCCATAACTCCTATAAGGTGTCATCTGACAACTTCAACTCAATGAAGACTTTAGTAGAGCTTTTGATGCTGAAGCAGTAGTAAGGCATGAGATTTCATCTATCTCTTATACTTTTTGATTTACAAGCCAAAAACAGAGGTCTGACCCCCCCTGGTCTTTTCTTAGTAACTGCTGTCATGTTGTTTGAACAGCTGTCACCATTTGTGCAATCTTAATGGTAGAGGACATCAGATAGATGAAGTGTTTCAAAGCAATCCCTTGAGTCGTTTTGGAGGAGAAGATTTTCAAAGAGTTATTGTGGGAACAAACAAAAAAGCAGCATTTTTACCCCTTTTTGGTCCCTTATTTCTAAACGAAAAAAATCAATCCCATCCATCCTTTAATGTTAAGGAACATCATTGTCAAATTTCATAGCAATCAGATAACTAGAACTTAAGTTATTGTAGGAACACTAAAGTTCTGGACAATGACGCAAACGACGACGACGACGCAGACAACAACAGCATCATACCAAATATTTTGCGTTCGTATAAAAACATGAAAAAAAACCCTATTTTTCACCTTTAAGGGGATTTAACCCCTATAAGGGATCACCTGACAACTTCGTCCAAATGGAAACTTTTATAAAACTTTTGATGCTGAAGCAGTAGGGTGGCATTTTTTTTCTATCTCTTATATTTTTTGATTTAAAAGCAAAAAACAGTTCCCTGACCCCCCCCCCCCCCGTCTATTTTCAGCAATGGCAGCCATGTTTTTTGACAGATCAACAATTGAAACACAACTTTTGTGCAGGACACCATTAGAATCAATCATACAAAGTTTCATTAAATTATGTTCTGTAGTTTCAGAGGAGAAGATTTTAGAACAATTGTTAACAGACAACGACAGACGACAACAGATGATGACAGACACTGACAGACTATGATGGATGCCAAGTGATGGGTCATCAGAAATCAAGAAAATAAACCGAACCAAAATATTCACCTATCCAAAGTCCTATACAAACATATTTACAATCCAAAACAAGAGGCTCCATGGAGCCTGAATCGCTCACCTGGTCTTGATGTTGACCCTATACTTTTGTAGATCTAAATGAGCTGAACATTTAAGCAAGCAACAGCTTTTCTCTACCTGCAATAGTTTTCATTCTATAGGCCAAAAACAGCATTTTTCACCTATAAGGGGCCATAACCCCTATGAGGAGTCATCTGACAACTTCGACCCTATGGAGACTTTTGTAGAGCTAAATGAGCTGAACATTTAAGCAAGCAACAGCTAATCTCTATCTGCAATAGTTTTCATTCTGTAGGCCAAAAACATGAAAAAAATCGCTTTTTTCAGGGGCCGTAATCCCTATAAGGGGTCATCTGACAACTACGACCCTATGGAGAATTTTGTAGAGCTAAATGAGCTGAACATTTAAGCAAGCAACAGCTAATCTCTATCTGCAATAGTTTTCATTCTGTAGGACAAAACATGAAAAATCGCTATTTTTCATGGGCCGTAACCCCTATAAGGGGTCATCTGACAACTTGGACCCTATGGAGACTTTTGTAGAGCTAAATGAGCTGAACATTTAAGCAAGCAACAGCTAATCTCTATGTGCAATAGTTTCCATTCTGTAGGACAAAAACATGAAAAAACGCTATTTTTCAAGGGCCGTAACCCCTATAAGGGGTCATCTGACAACTTGGACCCTATGGAGACTTTTGTAGAGCTAAATGAGCTGAACATTTAAGCAAGCAACAGCTAATCTCTATGTGCAATAGTTTCCATTCTGTAGGACAAAAACATGAAAAAACGCTATTTTTCAAGGGCCGTAACCCCTATAAGGGTTCATCTGACAACTTCGACCCTATGCAGACTTTCGTAGAGCTAAATGAGCTAAACATTTAAGCAAGCAACAGCTAATCTCTATCTGCAATAGTTTTCATTCTGTAGGCCAAAAACATGAAAAATGGCTATTTTTCACCTTTAAGGGGCCGTAACCCCTATAAGGGGTCATCTGACAACTTTGACCCTATGGAGACTTTCGTAGACTAAATGAGCTTAACATTTAAGCAAGCAACAGCTAATCTCTATCTGCAATACTTTTCATTCTGTAGGCCAAAAACATGAAAAATGGCTATTTTTCACCTTTAAGGGGCCATAACCCCTCGACCCTATGGAGACTTTCGTAGAGCTAAATGAGCTAAACATTTAAGCAAGCAACAGCTAATCTCTATCTGCAATAGTTTTCATTCTGTAGGCCAAAAACATGAAAAAATGCTATTTTTCACCTTTAAGGGGCCGTAACCCCTATAAGGGATCATCTGACAACTTTGACCAAATGGAGACTTTTGTAGAGCTTTTGATGCTGAATCAGTAGCGTGGCCTCAGATTTCCTCTATCTCTTATACTTTTTGATTTATAAGCCAAAAACAGTAGTCTGACCCCCCCTAGTCTATTTTTAGTAACGGCGGCCATGTTTTTTGACAGATCAAAAATCGAAACACAAGTTTGGTGCAGGACACCCTAAGGATCAATCATACCAAGTTTCATTCAATTCTGTTCAGTAGTTTTAGAGGAGAAGATTTTTGAAAAATTGTTAACGGACGACGACGACGACGACGACGACGGACGCCAAGTGATGGCAATAGCTCACATGGACCTTTGGTCCAGGTGAGCTAAAAATGAAACTGCAAAATTTTTCACATCCTTTGGATGCAAAACCAATGAAAATCTACACTCCAAAAATAACCTGCTATACAGTATTATTTCTAAAGAACGACTTAATATTCATGTTTGAAAATATTAATGCATTGTTGGCTCTCTAAGATTACATTATCTGTGTTCTTAAAATTGTGGTTAACTTTGACCTTTTAGATTTTGTTAAGAGCATTTCTGATGTGTCTCAAATTAAATGTAAGTCTAATAAACATGGATCAGTTGTAGTGTTGAGTTGTATGCATGACACTTTTTTTTGTAATTTTAATTAATGAATTAATGTTGTTTTATATATAACCATTTTATTTAATGACAATTGTCTACTTCCTTTATGCAACACATGTATTCAAACTGCAATTTTTCCATCAATTGACTTGTCTCTTTCTTTATAACAACAAGATCTTTTGATATTAATTGAAAGCCTTTGTTACATACTAAAACTAGCCAATGTGTAAACCAGAGACAGGAAAAAAACTTTGATAACATTTTATTGCTGACCTGCAGCATGAAATATACATTAAACAAAATATGTATACACAATCAATGCATATAAATATAAAATACATTTCAATGTGTGGATATGGAATGATAATATCAGTCAAACAATGGGAGGGATTCTTATACTGGGGGTGTCACAGCCCCCGCCCCCGGAATACCCAATACCGTTTAAAAAAGGACAGAATACCGCTAAAAAGACTGGAATACAGAATACTCTAAAGATCATGCGTACGCATACCAAAAGCCTAAAAATTCGTAACATCGCGTACCATGTACCACACCTTGGCGTACCGAATACCCTTTAAAAAGCACAGAATACCACGTAATAAAAGGGCTGTGACACCCTCTATACTGTATAAAACTCTAATCAACAGAGCTTAAGCTTTAACACATGATTGTTCAGAACATGTTGCAAAGAAACAAAGATAATTGAATTACATATACCTAAAATCTAGAAACAATGTTTTCTTGACCACTTTATAGGTCTGAAAAATTATTCAATGTATTGGACTACATAATTTATAGAAAAATTTCAATAATAGATTTTTCATGAAAATTATTTTGATCAAGTTTCATAAAAAGTGATGGATAAAGGATTTTAAGAGTAAATGAGATACCATTTACACAATCAAAATATATATCATGCTGGAGTTAAAGTTATATCTCATAAAAGTTGAGGTAATGAAATGAAAACAAAATATAAATATACCTTAATATATGATATGTAAATCCCGACAATTGATGCTAAAGAAAATATTTTTAAAAGCAGATAATGCAACACTAAAGTTTGATGTTGATATTTACAAATCAAATAGTTTTCATGCAAATAAAAGGCAAACATTGTAAGTATCATAAATAAATGTCAACAATGATATACAATTAAATGCAAACCTAATGAATTTTGACTTAAAATTACTTGTTAGTAATGTTACTGAAATTTCTAACAAAATCACTCGATGTGGCAAGAATTATACAAAAATATTATAGCCTCTTCCTAATAGCACTTTAAGCTCTATAACCCTATGCACAAAAGAAGTCCAATTCAAATTCTTTCTGAACATGAAATCAAAACTAAATGAATAACCATCTTTTATGTCATTAAATAAAACATACTTTATATCTAATCTAAACATTGCAGAAAATGACAAATTGATAAACAACAAATCACACGATACAGGAATATAATACATACATCAATCATAATCTCATTTGGTAAATCTAAGACGAGCATGAGAGCTTGTATTCGGACACATGAAATAGAAAAATAACAATTAAAGCATATACTATCAAACTTGTATACCCGTAAAGACAGGACTGCCAACCTTCCAAATTTTTACAGATTTTTCTGAATTTCTGATTTTTTATTTTGTATTGAATATAATTCTGTGGTTTCATTATTATTCCTGGGGTATCAATTTTCATGCTTTTCGTGGGTGGCCTTCACCCAGAAAATTGATGCCCATGAAAAGAATATTTAACATTGATCTGTATGCTGCAGTCTTCAAAACAATGAATTGAAGAATCCTCGAACTGATCTTATTTTTATCGAACCACGAAAATTGGTACCCACAAAAATAAATAAATCCACAGTATGAAACACCATTGAAATACTTAAAAACCTTATTTCAAAATTTCAAAAGTTGGCAGCCCTGAACAGACAGAATGAATAAAAATTTGATATGTTTTTCAAATACCAGTCTAAATTTCTAATTCTTTGATAAGACTAAGTTTCACTTGCTTTATACTGAGCACAAATGATATACAGTGAAAACTGTCAAAAGTGAACCTTTTTGGGTGTTTGGTATTAAAGGTTAAAATGTGTTGAAATAAAAAGGGACTTAAAAACCTGTTTGGTTTAAACAGGTTTATGTTTAACCATGGTTTGATTTTAACAGGTTTAACTGTATTGATATTATTGAATAAATAAATATATTTCTATGATGTTTGTATCAAAATAGTGAGTATTTATTGATTAAATTAATTATGCATAAGTATTTAATACTGACCAATTAACAAGACTTATCAAATATGTTATAAATAAATCTTTTTTTCTTTATTAAATTAATTTTAGAAGCACAAAACAATAATTATTACTAACAATTTGAGTAATTTTTTCAATGTTTTGGGTGCATCATTCTCTAAACTAAATACATGGGCCATAACAAAATCATAATATTCAACACAAGACCAAGAGAAAACCATCCGTGTTTGATATTTTTATAAATACGGCTATTTGACTTTTTCACTATTTAACAATTTATGTTGCCATCAGCTTAAAAGTTGCTCTACATTTTCAAACAAACTCACTAATACCCTTCAAGAAATGACACTAATTCTACACTTTATATACTAGTATACCATTTTTAAAACCTGTTTATGCACCATTTATGCCCATTTGAAAAATCAATTATGATGAATAATACTTTTAATTTATCTAGTCTTATAATTAATAACAACTAAATCTTTTCAGCTACTGATTTTTCAACATATTTGGCACTTCCTTTGAGACTGGACCATTTTCCAGGATTTTTCCTAAAATAGACCACTGCAGCAATCACAATGAAGACTACCGCCACAGCCCCAACAACAATGCCAATGATTGGTCCAAGATTTGTATGGGACCGGGCCACAAACACGCCTCCCTCATCAGTCTGGAATTCAGCCATTCCACTCTTTATCGTTGCGTCAACCTTGGACCAGGAGCCAAATGTCTCGGTATTTGATCTATAGATTTCAACATTTCCGCCTTCCTCAACAGTCATCATGACTGTGATTTTCCTACCATTGTCTGTCAGTTTGGTTTCTGGAGACACCACAATAAAATTACTGGCAAATTTGTCACCAACCTAAAATAGAACAATAAATATATATTTCCAATTGACCTATTTCAGCTACTTAACCATTTATTTTTGTGGTACAAAAGACTGATACTGATATCTGCAATTGTTTTTTTTTCTAATAGTGATGATAAGGAACAACAAGTTATTTGTTTAATTTGAAAAAAAATAACTTACTTTTCAAGATTCTCAATATTAGCACACAGAATACATCTCCATTCACTTTTGATTGGATGGACCTGAGAAAAATACACAATGTAGTTTGCTGATCTGTTAAGTTTTTGTGAGCTTCGTTACCACTGTATACTCACTGTACAGTAAATTGGTTGATTTCGTCAGAAATAATTTACACTTACTGAAATACTTGATCCTTTAGATTTGATTAAATTCATTCCATCATCAGGACTCAGTTCATGAAGACTAAGTTTGTGGAGCTGTGTGAAGGTCCCTTGTTCAACATTAATCATGGCGTTACTGAAATATAAACATTTTTTGTAATCCATCAAGATAAATAAAATTACAAAAAAAACCAAAAAAACAAAACTACTATATCAGATTGAAATGGAAGAAGATTTGGAATGTACCTTCATGTTAATTGCATAATGAATCGTTTAAGTCCATAAAACCAAGACATAGTCAGTAGACATACATAAACAACATAAAGAAAACTTAGCCTTCACAACATAAAAATCAATACACATTTTTAACAGCCAATCTGCCAGAAAACCATGCAAAACTCTTAAATTTTGTTCCAAACCAATATTTTCAAATCAACCTAAGGAATGGTTTAACTAAAAGACCTTCATGAAAGACTTATTGAGGCAAAATATTTTTTCCAGGAAATTCAAGATGGCCCACCTACAGGGTTCATCAGTATTTTAAAAAACAACTACAAGAATTTTAAGACTGAGATTGATATCTTTGTATGAAAATTTTGTTTTTATCATTATTTGTTGGAACCAAAACTGTTTATCTGAATCTTTTTAAGTGTGTGACCAAAAAAGAATATAAGTTTATCCCTTAAACTAGCACGGAGGAGGTATGTCACATGCATCTTAAAATATTAGGTACAAAGGAAGTAGATGAAATACAAGCATAAAATGGCTTTACGCCATATAGTACTATAGAAGAAAGCTACACTCCAAATATAAAGGCTGTGACATGAAGTTGCTAAAAGAGAAAATTTTTGTGATGCCACAGGAATATGAGGCAGGACGGCAAAGTAACCCCTAGAAATCATTTATAACAACTACTTTAAATAAGATAGTTTGTTGTGTTAGTAAATTAATACTTGTTCTGGCCTCTATGCTAACTTGTTTTTTTAATGCAATAGGAAAATGTTAAATATCATTCCTAGTTTTAATTCTTTTCGAAGAATGTAACAAGCAGGGATGGGGTCAATTACATTGAAAAGTAATTAATTAAATTAAAATTACTTTTCAAAAATCTTCAATTAGTTACTAACAAAGGAGATAATACATACCTGTCAGCCACTCTGAGCATCCCTCCCATCCAACCAATAGCCTGGTGGGCTGCTGGACTATTGGACACCATGATCCTTCCTTTCTGGTCCCTATTTGAAAAGTCATTGTTTCTGGTGCTGACATAGTGGAAGGTCCCCATCTGAGTCATCTTTCTAACACCTAGGTTGTAGTAAGGGCCTGTATCATCAAGCTGGGATAGCTCTCCACCAAAAGATCCTAAAAAGATAATAGAGTTGATTCTTAATCAGTAAAATATTTTTGAGGCCGTAAATGAGGGGGTTCCCAACACGAAAACACACACATAAAAAATACTGAAATCAAAGCGCGAGCTTTACAATCAATAATCACGAAACATGGCAAAATGAATTTAAATAATTGAGAAACAAGATCAAATTCTTTTGATTTTTTTTAAATTTGAGAAAATAAACTGATTTCAACATGTTCAAAATTTTTTAAGCAAAAAAGACGAATACACATGAGAAATGGGTTGTTCAAAACGAAACTTAAATATGGACAAAAACAAAGCACCTACAACTATTTCAACATGAAAACACGAGAAATAAAGATCACAAACACATAGAAAATAAAACCGTTGAATACATTGCACAATAAAAAGCTTCGCCGAGCGCAGCATGATACGACCGCAACATGTTGAACCCTGTACATTTTAGGCTCAATATGGATAGTCCATTGCTCTGGACACATGCAGCCCATGGTGGACTGACAAAGGTTTTTGACACATGCTTCTCTGGTGGACTTTCGACCCAGGGGGTAAAAATATAAATTTTCAATTTTGTATTCTACTCTTGAAAAGAATAATGTTTGGGGAAAAAAAATTAAAAATCGAACCAGAATTTTTTTTTAAATTATGATTACAGCCTCTTGGGTGATGAGCAAAGAAAAGGTAGGGGTCAAAAAATTTATTCTTTAATTTAGAATCGCTATTTGGCAAGGATAGACTTGTAAAAAAAAATTTTTTTAATCGGACCAGAACTAAAAAAGTTAGGATTTTGGCCCCTTTCGGTCCCTAATAACATAACATTAAAAAAAAGGGACACAAAAATATATCTGCTACTTGACAAGAATAAACTTGCAAAAAAATTGTCAAAATCAGACAAGAATTAAAAAAATTTCCATTTCAGCCCCTTTAGGCCCCTTATTATGTAACAGGTAAAAAATGGGTGAGGTTGCAAAAATAAATTCTCAAATTTGGATTCACTACTTGACAAAAATAAACTTGCAAAAAAAAATTTCAAAAACAAACCAGAAATAAAATTGTTTTGATTACGTCCCCTTTTGGCCCCTAATTACAAAACAAGTGAAAAAGGGGATGGTCACAAAAATTAATTCTCAAATTTGGATTCGCTACCTGACAAGAATAAACTTGCAAAAAAAATTTCAAAATCGGACCACAAATAAAAAAGTTTCGATTTTGGCCCCATTTGGCCCCTAATTACGTAGTAGGGGGGAAAAGGGGGGGTCGCAAAAATTAATTTCTTAATTGTGTAAATGAGCTGAACATTTAAGCAAGCAACAGCTTCTCTCTACCTCCTATAGTTTTCATTTCATTGGCCAAAAACATGAAAAAACATTATTTTAGGGGCTGTAGCCCCTATAAGGGGTCATCTGACAACTTCGACCCCACGGAGTTTTTTGTAGAGCTAAATGAGCTGAACAATTAAGCAAGCAACAGCTTTTTGCTATCTGCAATAGTTTTCAAACTGTAGGGCAAAAACATGAAAAAATGCTATTTTTCACCTTTAAGGGGCCGTAACCCCTATAAGGGGTCATCTGACAACTTTGACCAAATGGAGACTTTGGTAGAACTTTTGATCCTGAAGCAGTAGCGTGGCATCAGATTTCATCTATCTCTAATACTTTTTGAATTACAAGCCAAAAACAGTAGTCTGACCCCCCTGGTCTATTTTTAGCCACGGCGGCCATGTTTTTTGACGAATCAGAACTTGAAACACATCTATAGTGCATGACACCCTATTGATCAATCATACCAAGTTTCATTGAATTCTGTTCAGTTGTTTCAGGGAAAAAGATTTTTGAAAAAGTTATTGTAAGAACAAACTAAAAGTTGCAATTTGGCCCTTTTTGGCCCTTAATTTCTAAACGAAAAAAGGGGGGACTCCCAAAATCAATCCCATCCATCCTTTAATGGTAAGAAATATCATTGTCAAATTTCATTGGATTTGGATAACTAGAACTAAAGTTATCGTGTATACACTAAAGTTAACAGACAACGACGACGACGACGACGACAACGACAACGACGACAGCATCATACCATTATACGTCCGCAAATTTTTTGCGGTCGTATAAAAATAACCCTTTACCACCCCCTTAAATCTTAAATGCTAATAGAATTTTTTTTTCATATTGTTGGTGGGAAAATTGTGGGTTACCAATTTTCAATGTCTTTATGGGGTGAAAGTTGGACACAAAAATAAGAAACCAATGAAGTATTGTGTTGATATTGATTCCTTGTAGCAACTTGTTCAAAGCCTAACTCAAAGCTGCTTAATGTAAAGCATAACTAAAGCCCGATGGAATATAAATTGTAAAGGTTAACTTGAACAGGGTGGATGTTCAGAAGTATTTAAAAGCAAAGTTTGCAAGAACAAGAAAAATATGAAACCCATAAGACTTTACCTGGACCATTAAATGCCAGCTTTTCTCTATCTTCTCTTGATAATCCAAGGAATGTAGCATTGTCAAGATGCATTGGGTAGTTAGTGCCATAATGTCCAAATGTTCTACCAGGACCAAATTGTACACCATTACCCTCAGGGTAAACTTGGGCGTTTAGTAAAAGTATGTTGTTCCTGTCAGTTCTGGCTAAGCCATTTCCATCATTGCCAGGGTTGTTGGTATTGGATCCAGTCCATCTGAAAAAAAAAATTCTTGCATTTGTCTCTTACATTTTGTTTGTTTAATAAACACCATAGGCAGTGCATTTTCAATTAAAATACTTCAATATTTTGTTTTGCAAAACTTTCCAGCTGATTCTAAGCATATGTTAGTTTTAGTGTCTGACCGCATGCATATGTGTATTCTAATCATTCATATTCCATGTTTTGTGTTTGTAATCCCTGTTTGTATGTGATTTGTATGCCCTCTGTTGGGCCCTCTGCTTTGGAAAGAAATTGAAAATGTGCTATAGTGTTCAATTTGTATCTTATAATTTGAGACTTACTGAATATGTATATAGTCACCCACAGCAGCATCCATGTTATTAGGTACAAAATCATACTCTACAGACGGGAAGACCTGAACTATGTTACCTCTCTTCCCTCGTACATTCAAATTATGGATGGCCTTTCCTACAGTTCCACTAGGTTGAGGTCTAATGGCAAACAGATGGGATCTGAAAAAAACATCAGTTGTTCTTAAGTCCCTCAGAAGAAGTAAGGTGTAGAAGTTTGCAAATGAAACATTATAGATACATGTAAGTTGTTCAAAATATTAATAATACAATAAAAATCTGTCAAAGTCAAAAATGGCCGGATTTCATTAAACAGGGAGTAGATGAGCGACAGACCTAAAATTGTCTCGCACATTATGGGAACCCACTCTGATGCTGTATACTAAATATCAAGTGGCTTTGATTAGTAGTTGATGAGAAAACTGTTACGAAAATTTTTTGCCAGCCGCCCGCCCGACATTCACCATTTTATAACCTGGATTTTTCACTTTGTGAAATCCGGCCAAAAGTACCTTAACCTCCTTGTCTTAAACCAACTTGGAGAAACTCTTAATATCACTTTTATTCATTAAGTATGTATAAAAAGGTTTATTAGAAGATTTATAAAGAATAAATAGTAATACTTCATGTATATCAGTTTTCCTATGTAGACCTTGACTAATGATTGCTTGAGACTCTTAAAAGGATTTTAAACTATTGTGGGTATCAATATTTGTGGTCAGTTTGTGGATTCTTAAATTTTTGGTTTTGAAGACTGTAGAATACACATCAATGTAAAATTTTCTTTCGTTGGTTTTCAATTTTCATAGATAAAGGTCACCCAGGTAAACCATGAAAATTGATACCCCATGAATAATAATGAAAGCACAGTATGAAAATTTTATATCAACCACTGATGATACTTATGTGTTAACTACCTGTCTTGGAATGTTCTTCCAAACTGTGCTGTATTAACAGCAAGTTCAAGTTCATAATTTAGGTCACCAAACAGTTTAATTTGTGGGTTATCCTCAAAGACATAGCCTCTATTAGCCGCTGCATCTTCATCAGGGAATCCATGTTTAGCCAGAAATCCTGTACTTTCTAGAGTTGACTGGGCTGAGGTGTTCCAAGCAGGATAATCAGCTGTTGATATGTTGTACCTATTAAAATGTAATAAACATGTTCAACTTGGGTGTAAATGTTAGTTAGGGCTATTCTAGAATTAATTGAATAGGGGGGTCAGAACTTAGAAGGCACTTTAATTAAAATTTTATGGGTGGTGGTATTTTTGGATATTTCGCAAATCATCAAATGCAATGTAAAGGGAAAATATTTTTAAATTTTATGCATGGTGGGTATAAAAAAAAGTGCCTTCCGACCCCCCATACATTTATTTCTGGAATAGCCCTTAATTGCTTTCAATTAAAGAAGCTTAATCTACTGTGATTATGCTGAAAATGACATTTCATCATTATTGTTAAGAAAAGTATTACCGGTAATTTGTACACATTGAAATGCAATTAGTGGTTACGTGACATCGTTTAACTTGAGTGTTAATGTTAGTAAACTGGTTTCAATTCAAGAAAACAGTGTACTGTGATTATGCTTAAAATGAAATTTCAGCATTTTTCTCAAGCAAAAGTGTACAGTGCATGCAACAGTGATACATCCAGCAAATTAAGGGTAAACACATCTTGTAGTAAAGAACAATCTAAAGTTTGTAGTGTAATTATATAAGCAAGATTTTTAAGATGGCATTTCAAGAAATATTTTAAAAGTGGCAGTCTACCAAGAAACAAGAGGCTCCCAAGAGCCTGAATCGCTCACCTGAACTACACAGATACATATATTTGTAGATATTATTGTGCTTAATCATATGCAATTTGAATTTTTGAAATATCTTGTATAGTTTTCAAGATATAGGGCTAAATAAGTGAAAAATTTTGAAAAAATCCGGAAAAAAGGGCAATAACTCCTATGTCGTTTGTTGGATCTTCTTGAAAATTTCAGAGCAGGTAGATCTTGAGATGCTAATCACTTTTGTCTCCCATTAGAATTTTGATATCTGTTACCGTTTTTGAGTTATTTGCAAAAAACTGTAATTTGACCCCTACGTTGTATTTTAAGCCATGGAGGCCATATTTTTTGACGAATCAAAAATGCAAACAATGGAATTGTAGCATTTATGCTATTAAACAACTGTGCCAAGTTTGGTTGAAGTTGGATGTATGGTGTCAGACAAGTTAATCTTTGAAATTCAGGGTAAAAGTAATGAAAAATGGTAAATTTTGACGCTTTAAGGGCCATAACTCCTAAAAGAAATGGTTCTACAGCTTTGACCTAATTACATGAAATGTAGATCTTGATGTGCTTAATCATAAGCAATTTGAATTTTTGAAATATCTTGTATAGTTTTCAAGATATAGGGCTAAATAAGTGCAAAATTTTGAAAAAATCCAGAAAAAGGGCAATAACTCCTACATTGGTTGTTGGATCTTTTTGAAAATTTCTGGGCAGGTAGATCTTGAGGTGCTGATCACTTTTATCCATGCCAGAATTTTGATATCTGTGACGGTTTTTGAGTTATTTGCAAAAAACTGTATTTGACCCCCCTGTTCTATTTTTAGCCATGGCGGCCATGTTTTTTTACAAATCAAAAATCCGAACAACAGTTTTGTAGGCCATACCCTAAAGATCAACTACACCAAGTTTGGTTTCAATTGGACTTATGGTGTCAGAGGAGTTAACGTTTGAAAAAGTTTACGGACGGACGGACGACGGACGCCAAGTGACGCCAATAGCTCACATGACCCTTCGGGTCAGGTGAGCTAAAAAGGAGGGGGGTTCTAGTACTCTTTTGGCCCACTCTTTAAAAAAAAAACCTGATATAAATTTTAAGAAATTTCTACAATCCCTAGAAACACTTGCCATGTCTACCAATAACTGAGTTAAAATAGATACTACATGTACCAGTCTTATTTATTTTTGTGGATATCAATTTTCCTGGTTTCCCCCGAAAAGATACTTTGTTAAACTTTATGGTTTGCACATTTTTCTTAAAGTAATAAGTGTTAATACTTGGTTGAATTCTTATTTTTGTTGCTGACCTATACATCCAAAAACTATGAAAATTAAACACTCCAAATAACAATGTAACCACAGTATAACATCATACCTTATTCTCATAACACATTGTTCATGGTTAATATTATTTGGAATAGTCCAGTTATAAACAAGAGGCTGACCACCAATGCCATTCCCAAGGTGATTATCTCTGGAAAATTCTGTCTCTCTACATTCAGGGGCAGGTAATCCATGAGACTTGATTTCTGTCCAGGTGGCTCTTACGCCATTTGGGTCATTAGCAGGATACCTGAAGGCCTGGAAATAAAGATTAAAATAACTATAATCTTAGTAGACTATATTATTTCAATAAGATCATTAAAACTTTGAGTAATTTTCAATAAGCAATCACAGTGTAAGTTTTAAAATCACCTACCCTAAAAATCAATCAGACCAAATTTCAGAAATAGGGGGAGCACACCTACATTATGTCATTTACATAATTGTGAAGTTTGAGCAGTTTTTAGGGAGAAGATAAAGATAAGAGATTGGTACACTGAGGTGAAACAGACACATGGACAAACACTCCTATTGCTATTTACAACCATCAAAGCTCAAAAACATCATTTAAGTAACTAGCTAGTTACAGATATTTTACTTGCAAGTTACACAATCTGAGAAATGAAGGAAGACCTTTCATTGAAAAGGCTAAAGTGTTAAACAAATAAAACTTATTCAATTCTTACCTCACAACCTGCCTGGTTGTTTGGAATATCAAACCTTCCCAGGTACATGTCAGTCAGGTTTTTAGGTACAACACATGCCCATCTGGACTTAACATTCTGGCTTTCCTCTTGATAGTAAAGACATCTAGTGGCATCATTTGTCATAACAACAATATCCTAAAATACAAGTAGGAAAAAATCATTTTTTGATTCATTGATCTAATCTTATAAGGGTTAAGTTGGACACTGGAAACTCAAGCTTTGTAAAAAGCAACATTTTTACATAAATATGCAAGATATAAGCATAGTGTAATAAACAAATTAAAAACTTAAATTAAATTGAAATATGGCATGCAAAATGCATAACCTAGTATAGATTTGAAACTATAATTTCATTATCATCGACTTTTAAAGTATAGAAGACTTTGAAATATTCTAGTTGTCTAAATTTTCTAACTAAATTTTTTTCATGCAAGTTAAAAGTTTTTGATCAGTTTCAATATATTGCAAGAAACTTTGTTTATAAATGCAGATAGTGTAAATGCAGATAGTGTATGTACACATATAAAAATTTTGTAATATAAACTGTTGCCACCAAGAAAAAGTAATTTTGAAGTTTCGCTTCTGACATGCCAGCAATGTAAAAAGCAAAGGTTATATTGACTGCTTAACAATAATCAGCTAACCTTCCATGGAGAGGGCTGCCAGTATGGGTAATAATCTCTTTCTTCTGGGCACTCATAACCATAGCGATTACCAGCTGGATTCTGTCTTGTATTTCTGGCATATTTACGATTTCCTCCTAAATTCTGAATAATAAGTGAAAAATACATCTGTTTGGATACATTAATAATATAATTTTTTATATTCTATTACACTGTTTCAGGATTTATAATCAAAAGACCTGTTTTTAAAATTAGCATTGGTCTGGAAATTTAAATATCAAATTGACAAATTAAATGATAATTCTTTTTTACAGTAACAGGAAAATTACATTTAAATCAATAAGCTGACAGAAAAAACATTTTACATTTTTACACTATAGAATACATACCTGATCCGCAGTAAATAGACCTCTATTTCTGAGTCTAAATCTACAGTTCTGATAATAATCAAAGTCTTCATTCATTCCATACTCAAAGTCGGTGTTACAATCAAAGTTTCTACATTGTGAATTCAGCAAAGGACCAGTTCTGAAATTAAAAGTAATAAGATTATCTCCCTTTATAAAGAACACATTAAAAAATATTCTAAATATTTAGAATACATAAATTGGTAAATTTGTTAATTGTGTAAAATTTGATGATTGCAAGTCTGACAAGAGGTCAGCCCACAATGTAACATTTGGTGTACATAGTATATTCAAATATCAAGAGTATGTTAAAAAGACAAGATGCCCACCTCATTACAAATTAATACATTTTGTTTTTTATGATGATGGTGATTTTTGTTTGTTCAAATTCTGGTGCATAATTTTATAAAGTTCATAAAGTTGAAAGGTCTGTTTTAAATCCATATAGGTCCATTTCAATGCATATATTTATTTTACCAAGCTAAAAAGAACTTTCAGGGAAATTAATTACAATTTATTAACAAAATAAAAGCCATTATGTGGTAGGTTGCTTTTACCGCTTGGGTGCCCCAACTTACCCTCTAGAAGCACCATCACGGACAAGGTCACCACACATATATTGTATAATGATCTCACAATGAGCATTTGGGTTCATACAAGAGTGTTGGTTAGTCCTGTAAAGAAAATGGAATTTCTAAATTAATAGATATTCAAAACAACTGAACTTAATTACTTATCAGAGGCAGACCTAGAAAATTTCAAAAGTGAAAGTTTCAGTCACAGTTCACTGAGGACCAAATGAAGGGTACCAGAAAAAAATTTTTGAAAGGAACTATATTCAGTATTTCTAAAGGACAGGATAAAAATAAAAAAGAACCAAAGCAGGTTTTAACAATAGATAAGTCCTGTAAAAGCTACTACATGTACATGTACATGTACTGTGGTACATGTATGACAAACAAATTCTATGAGAATAGACAAGACCATAAAATATCTGGACATCCATGTTTAGTTAAAAAAAAACAAACCAATGTTTAAAAGAAAAACTACCTGTGTGTTATAATTATGTTTTTCAACCTACCATTCTATAGGCAATATAGATCCTGCATGGTAGTACAGCCCTCCAACATTATAGCCACCTCTGTTATTGTTCTGTGAATCAAATAATCTACAAACAAAAAGATATCTTTAATAATTGTAACTGTTTTGGGGCATCCAAAGGAAATCCCTCTCTGGTAGCAAGGTTGCTTATAAAAAAGTCCTGTAAGAGCAATCATTTTTAGGGGTACTAAGGATATTATTTATAACCTGCCTTTTAATTTTCAGATAAACCAGAGCCTGTTTACTTTTTTGCACATTATCACACACATTGTTTTTAAGTCTTAAATGTACTATCAATTTTTTAGCCCAAAACTGCATCCTGCCCTTTTTATTGCAATTAGATTACTTTTAATGATTTTTAGGTTATATTAATTTAGATTTGGGGTTTCAAGAGCCAGTAATTTGTTGTCTCTACATACAGCAATAATTATGCTATTTGAAAATTTTAAGTCTATAGGGCAAGTAAAACACTGTCCCTTCTTAGATGATTTTCTTTATTTTTGAGCAACTAACAGATTTTCTTTACACCCGTTTTCTGAATAATGTACATTTTTTAAATACATTTGTACTACAATGTATAATCAAATATATTGATTGACAACTACAGTGTATACATGTATGACAGACTAGAATTAAATTCAATTAATACTTGTCAAATCTATGTATAGCCATGTAGATGACCAGGACATCCTGAAATTTTCTTGTTGACCCGTGTGCAATTTGAATATATATTTTAATAATCAAATTGCTTAAAGTAGGCATACTTCAGATTATAAAACATATATGTACAGATCATCTTTTTTCGATAATTTCCATCTATTTAGACATTGTTTCAATTCAAGTGCTGCTGATGAGAGGCTACTCCTTGAAACATTAACATACAACATAACCAAAATAACTGTTTTTAGTCTTTGTATTTTGAAACCACTGAGTCGATAACCACTGCTGGTGGATGAGGGTAATCACAAGCATGGACGTCAGACATGTCTGACATGAATTAATAAATAAAATTCTAATATTTTTTGTCATTGAAATTTTCAATTGTTCAAGTCAAAATTGTTTAAAACACCAGGTTTCTTTCCTTGAACTGCACATGGTCAATATCCTCAGTGCTGTGGATTAGGCTTCCCTGTTCAAACCTTTTGGTTTTGAGTATTTTGTGTTCTATACTTTTGGTTTTTGAGCTGCCAATGTTTTAATTCAAATGCTACTGCTGAGAGGTTACTCCTTGAAATATTGATATACAGCATAACCAAATTAACTGTTTTATACCTGTTTTTTGGTATTTGTATCTATTACCGGTAATAATCATTCAAGATAATTGTAAGCATACATGTATCGTATCAAAAATAGTAATCTGACAACATTAGGACAGTTTACGTGATTATGCTCCTTTTATTTGTTTAATACATCTTAATTAATGAGAAAAATATTTTGGACCTTATCATACCTTTTGGGATTTTGGACTTCTCGAGATTCTTCATCGAATCTGTTGTTGCTTCCTCTGAAATAAAACAACAAAAAAACATATGACTCTTACCATGCTTACTCATAAGTTTTTTTTTTCCACAGAGTAATAATCCAAAATGAAATAAGCTTTATCTAAACAGAATATAAATATACACATACACATAAACTCTGGTGAGCTTTGATGTTAAGTAGTCTTACATGTATAACATAAGAGGTCTTGTTTGCATACCTCAGTTAGGAGGGCAAAAAGTAAAAAATATACCATGCTGTCCAACATCCAAATTATGTTGTTGGAGTAAAATGTAAAGTACATGTAGTTGCAATAATGTAGCTCCTTTGACATCTTTTTGATTAGGCTGAGCTACAAAGGGGTCCCATGACTCATAATGGAACAAATTGAAATTTTATGTTTAGCTTTCATAGCAACTGGAACAGCACTGAACTCATTTGCCACCTTATCAATTTCGATTTTGAACTTGATCAAGATCAAAATAATATAAGTATAAGATTTTGTGATTAAAAACACAATATTTTCAGATTAATACCCTAACAAATAAGGGAGCATTCAAGGGTTTTAGGACTAATACTAATACTAATACATGTATTTATTTACACATTTACAATAAATGGTTATAACACATGCATAAGAAGGTGTTCAAAAGATCACACAAGCACATTATAAATAAGAAATGAAATTTCATGGTATAAACTTAAAAAAAAATATCTTAGCCTACCTTGGGTTGTGTAGATAAATATCAGCATTGACACCATGTAGTAAAATCGCTGAATAAACCAAAAGGACAAAGCGAAAGTAAACATCCATCATGTTTTGAAAATTTTAAAATCTACTGTGGTTTGTCTATTTCTTTTGTACAACTATACAAACGTCATTTCGTTTCCTCTATCTGTCAACATGCCTTATTTGGATAATCTCGTGACTTCTTTACAAATATTGGTGTCATTTAAACTAATTTAATCCGATTGAATTACGAATGACAACAATCAAAGTCCGATTAGTCATCCTGGACGTAAAACGGCACGCACTTGCTTACCCCTCCGCGAATCTAAATAAATCAAAAGGAAATCTATTGAAAACGTTAAAAACAAAAATAAAAATATAAAAAAAAATTATAAACTACAACAAAAAAATACTCAATTATGTACATAAATCAATGTAGGACACGAGAAAGTGTTTGAAATATTTTGTTTTGAATAGTTCTACTTTCTTTTTTTCAATCGCGGATTAATTTGATCATGAGACAAACTGAAAGTAGAGGAAGTAGCAAAGACGTAGTGGAATTATAATCAGATTAAATCAATTGTACAGTAAACAAAGCCAGATAGGGTTATTTTTATTGTCACACAAGTACATATATACAGTTTCAGGAAAAACAAAACATATTGATAGATTAAAAGGTACACAGAAAGGTATGTATGATATACCATATGAGTGAATTTGTTCTACTTTCACTTTATCGATTTTCTGTTGATATTTTCAATATTTTACTGGTAACTATAAAGATCTCTTAAACTATTGAAACCCCTGTTCAGTGACATGAGTTTCCTAGCACAAGGCACACCAACTCTTAGCTACAATAATTCTTACAGTGTTTTTTCAGTGTGTGTACTGAGTGCTGTGGCTTACACCACTATGTTCAGATCTTCTATATCTTGCTGACGACTTTCTGATCCGGTTCCAGTGTCAGCTTTTGCTCTATAATCATACTTGAATTCTACGTTGGTCCAATGTTTGTCTAATCGGTTTTCAAATGACTTAACTGTGGGTGCGTTTACAACACTGCTTGGTAGGCTGTTCCATAATGGTGCAATCCTTTGTGTGAAGAAGTTAGATCTGAGGTTTTTGTTGCTTCTGTAATGACTGTTAATTGATAGTTTCTTGTTATGGCCTCTAGTTATGGTATCAGTGTTGAATACAAGTATGCTTGGCAGTGATTTGTCATATATTTCTGTTGTCATTTTATAGGTTTCAATCATATCACCTCTAATACGTCTGTACTTCAATGTTGGTAGTTTGAGTTTCTTTAGTTTGTATAAAAGGCTCATTAGAGCTTGTGTAAAAATTATTTGCATGCTAACTGTCTATAGAAAAAGCTTTTTGACTTTTTGACGTTCGATGATTGTATTGGTATAAAAGTGTAAAAATATAATTCATGTTTAATCTGAATAAATATATTTCAGAAATGTGGCACCGTTGGTTGCTTTTATGTACAATTACATGTTTCTTGATTGGGAGATGTGCTGGAGATATATATTTACACATGCCAAGAGGGTCTAACAACAGATTGAATGAAAAGACGGGAAATAGGCAGAATGCTAACAGAGTGTTTGATTCTCAGGTAAATAATATACAATTGTTTACTGGTCATGAGGGAAACAGTACATTTGTTTCATGAAAAATCAAATGTTATGAACTATTGATATTATAACGTGGCGGGGTATCATTTAATGTCCCATTAGATGCCCTATTTTTGTTATTATGTGCAAGACCATGAATCAAATTGTTTCTAAGGGTTTCACAGGGATTATAAATGCCACTTTCTGCTTAGTTTTAAAAGAGCTTTTCTAGCTTTTTCCGTCGAAATTATCAATGTTGGTAATGCCAAGTGGAATGTGTTTTAAGTCTTCACAGTTTTACAGCAAATATTTTAGGGATGAGGTGTTCACCTACAGTCTGATGAAAACAAAAGAGGGTGGGTATATTCCAATTTTGCCTGAAATCTTTATCAAAACAACAAAATTTCCTTAGGAAAAGGGGGTTTTAACCTCAGAAATCCCCCACTCTTTAGATCTGTCACTGAGGTCTTAAATTCTATTTTTTTGTTTCAGAATAATAACAAAGGAGGATACAATGTTGGTGACAAGGGAGAGAATCCATCTAATAATGAAGGAGAACAATACAGAATGGTGAGTTTTCGAAGATTGATTGATTGTTTGTGTAAAATTCCCCTTTAACAAACATGGGTAATATAGAGCTGTAAGTTTTATCAGTAGTTTAAAACCACTGACCTTGAAAGCATAACTTTTCAGGGAGGGTTCTAGAAAATGTTATTATACCTCAGTATTGTTTTTCTTTAATAAATGCATATACGATAGTTTCACTTTTTTTCGTTTGCTAGCTTTGAATTATTGAGCCATCAATAGTTTCTGAACTATTGCCCTCGCCACAACTATTTGCCCTCTGACGTCATTATGCCCCACCTTAAGCCAAGTTTTTTCATTATTTCATTTTGATTGATATATTATGTTAAATCATACTGCAAATAATAAATTGCACGAGTTTTCCGTGTTAAACTTTTATAAGTACTTTCCGTGCAACTTTTTAATTCGCTTTAATTTATTCTTTTTTATTAATAAATATGAATTTTAAATTAGCTAAACTATTCTAAATGTTTTTGTCTGTTGTTTCTTTTGGTATAATAAAACACTTACTGACTGGGTATTCGGGAAATAGATAGATTATTTTCCTTCGGTGACAACTATTTCCTTCGGCTACGCCTCAGGCAATAGTTGCATCTCGGGGAAAATAATCTACCTATTTCCCTTATACCCAGTCAATAAGTATCAAATATTATTTTATTTCTTAGGACAAAAGGGGGGACCCCCACCAATTTTGCTAAAGACATGCATGAAATTTTCTTAACAAAAGGAGGATTTTGGATCTGCCCTGACCTTTGAACTGTTTTATTCTCGTTTTGGTTGTTGTTTTTTTTATGAGTAAATTATAACCATTTTTCTAAGGATGGCCACTGTTTATCAAATTTTCATTCTGGATACTATCATTTAATTGGTTAAAAAGCAAAATACTTATAGTTTGAGAAATATATATAGTTCTAGAATTGACCCGGTTTAAAATAATTTCAATGATATATTTTTTTATTGTCTTATTTATTGTACAGTCTTGGTTTACTGATCAACTAATATAAATAATACTTTCCCATAGTTTAAAGTGTCATGTTTGGGTTGATATAATTCTATGATTTAAGTATAAGTTTAAAATGTCATGTTCGGGTTGATATAATTGTATTATTAAAGTATAAGATTTCCAATTTTTAGTCAAACTTTGGCAAAAATATTTACCAAGTAGGCTTTTTTTTATGTTAAGCAACATGTGACATACATTTAGCACGTATACTTGCTCAACATCAATATGTTCAAATTAAAAATAAGGATATACAGTTGTCAAGCCTGAAGTTCTTTACTTTATACCATGTGAGATTATTTGATATTGTACATGTACAAAGGAATAAGGATACAGTTGACAAGTTTTTTTTGTATTAAGTTAGATAAAATATGGGAAATCTCCATAATAGTTTCTAGTTAACTACATGCATCAAGCATCTTGAACTATGTCATGATATTTCATATTCTAATGGTGTAAATGATGTGGCTGACTTCATATCATTTTATATAAGTTAATAAAAGTTTTTCTAAATAGTCTTTTAATAAGTAAACGTGCAAACAATTTTATTCATCATTCTTTAAAGAGCTTTAGTCATTTGGGTTTTCCAAATATTATGCAGAGTTTTTTTTTCATCACATGTCAATTAATACATATAAGATTTTATTTAATATGAATCATCAGTGTTTGAAGATATGATTATATAATAAATGAACTTATTCACTACCGGTAGTTTATGGAATTGTAACTTTCCCATCACACTACATGCACTTTCTATGATTCTGATCTTAACCTTGAGTCATATTAAAGACCTTATAAGCAGCTTCACTGGTTATATGTTAAAGGCTTCTAGTACCTCCTATCTTAAACTTTTTTTGTCGAACAGGATAGTGCACACCTAGTGCACTAGTCCTTAGCCTTTTTAGAGGTATCTATCGTGTCGATTGAAGACTTTTTTTATCTTAAAATTTGAGGAGAATTTCAGATACTGGTAACATTCATCATTGATAAAAAAAAACAGAAAATACTATATAATCAAAGCATGTAATCTTATTACATGTAATATATTTTGATACATTGTAATCTGCAATAAAATAAGAATGATTTATAAGTATGATAAGGAAAGGGACATAAAAGTTTACAGTTCTTTTTATAGTCATCTTTATTGGTGAGAATCAAAAGATATTTTCATATTTCATTGTATTAAAGGGGCCTTTAATGCTATACATGTACTTTATCCTATAGCAAGGGGAAGTTGGACCCTACCTCTCTGGAATTGTAAACTTTACAGTGGCAGGGTCCAACTTCCAGATCCCCCTGTCCTCATGAAATTGGGTAAATTGGGGATATTTGGCAAAAGTCTTGTTGGCCTCAGTACACTTTAGGCAGAACTCTCTATAAAAAAAATCTGGACCACCCCTGATTGAATTTAAAAAGTATAGCATCTAGTATAAAACATGTTTTGATGAAGGTTTTCCAACTGACTTTACTGTGAAAATTAACATTATTTTGTGTATTCTGCATTGCCTTGTATGAAAATTAATGGTTACAAGGCAATTACTTATTTGTTAATTTACAAAATTATTTAATTTCCAGTTAAACAAAAATCCAAATATGGTGTTGAATTTTAAGTTTAATTATAAGATTATGAATATTTTCAGAAATAAATAGTTCAGTATGTAGGAAGTTACTAGTAGTCTGTCTTGCTCTTCAATATAAGGGTCATTATAGATATGATTTCAAGTGGTTGACTATAATTGTAGGGAGGGTAAACAGGATTTGGGTCCTTCAAATATTTCATCTGCAGTACATTTGTACTTGTGAACTATAAGATTGATTATTAACAGAAAAAGAAATGTACTCTTAAATATCTATTATATATCACAACAAAATTTTGATTCTGAATCTAACTGTTTGAAAGTTGAAAAATTTATTAAGATGTAATGTTATTGTGCAGTAGAAAATAAGTCTAATGAAGAAGCCACAAATATATCCCAATAAAACAATTGAAGAGTCATAAAATATGAAACAGCAGTGTATTACATGTACATGTGTTTGTTTTTCATTCTATTCCAGAGAGATCTGTCTTGCTAATAATAATAAAACCTAACAGATTAATCATATCATTACTTATCACCACCACTCCCTAGAGAAAAGCATAAAAAAGAACAATCACAAGCCTGGATTTATAAGCAGTCTGATGACAACTCAGAAGCCACCTAATTTTTGTTAAAATGCCAAGTTATCTGTTCTTGATTTTGTTTTTTCTGTTTTGAGAATGTTATCATTTGTGCAGTATTATTTATAGTATAACTAATGAGTGGTGGCGAATATCAATTTTAATGTCACGAGTCTCGAATAACACCATGGTTCAACAAGTTCTGCGCACGAGTTGAATCCCCTAGAGTTATTCGACACGAGTGACATTAAAATTGATATTCGTCACCCCAAATTAGTTAAACTATTTATTATATAGATAATTTGGAAAAACGTGACAAATAGATCATCAAAATAATGAAAACGAAATAAATTATTGATTAATGAATTGTGTATTGCGCACTAATCTATGTTACGTATTTTTCGCGGGAAACTTCACGAGGGTTAGATAAATTCGCACGTGAGTTAGATAAATCCTGTAATTAACTCAGTGAAAATCTAGAAATTTATTAAACTCGGAAATCTATATCTATATAATAAGTATATTAATTTCACATTTAGTTCTTTCTATTCATTCCAGAAATATTTCCAAAGTGGACCATTTAAAACATTGAGCAATGATGCAGGAAAAAGTTATCTTGAGATTGAATGGACCAACCAACATGGGTGTGGTGGAAATGAAGACACTAACCCACAGAAACAAAACTGTCAGATGGTCCTGCAATATATGTGTCAAGATGATGTCAATACTCCTACAGGTATGCTAAAAAGGAAAATTGGTGGGGAGGGGGATAAACTTTGCTAAACCTGCAGATGATCCTACAATAATATGCCCACCCAAAAAAGGGTACCGTAAGTATAAACGGAGGGGGGGGGGGAGGGGTGGGCAAGTAAACAAAACTATCAGATGATATTTATCCTTCAATATGTTTGTCAAGATGATGTTAATACTAGTAGAGGTATGGTAAAAAGAGGTGTGTTAGACAAAGCAGTTGGGTTAAAAAGGAGGGGGTTTTAGTGACTCCCAATGCATATTAGTAGCTATCAGGTGATTGTGCAAAATATGTTTGTTAACCGTGTGTTAGTTTGTGCTTTGTTATTGATTATCAATAGGCGGAGGTTGGCGCCAAAAAACTAGTTTTTCCCTGCCACATTTTAGATGTGCCTGTTGTAAGCCATGAATCTTTATCATAGCTTATGTTTGTATTTCGTAGAATTTATCTTAATTGTTTTTTGTCAATAAGAGGGTCTTTTATTGCACTTTAGGATTGGGCTTGAATTTTCAATGCAGGGCCAATTGAAAAACAGCAAGCATCAACTACTGGTCACATAAATTTTGAAGGCTGCTGGCTGTTTTCTATGGTGGATTTTTTGAATTATTGTTAATATTGTAGGATGTGTCTCGTACACTTATTCCACATATTCATTATCTTCTAAAGTAGTGTTGTTCTACATTGAAAAGAAAGGAATATGGAGTTATTGTAAGAATGCATCACATTAAGTCCAAATAACATTCTAAACATTGAACTCAAACAAAGCATAGGAACAATGCTATCTTTGCTGTTCTTCATTCTGAAGTTGCAGGGAGGCCTTCAACATAGAGCAAATTTAAAGATTGAAGATCACTATTATACATGTATAACTTTTTGTATATAATGATACAGTTCTTTAACTTAGAAAAATATCCTTTATTTCACAGGAACTGCTGATACATTGAGAAATGGCCAGAGAACAGACAGACAGGCATACAACCGACCTCAGAACTTACAAGAGTCGCAACAACAAACACAAGGTCGTAAAAACAACAATGTTCAACAGGAAGAAGTTATACAGGAACCTTGGGAATGGTATGACAAGTGTTTTGTCAGAGAGAGAAATAAAGGTATGATAATAAATCATTTATGCATTTGAAATGCATCGATATAAAATATGATACAGACGTAACAGAGACAAAAATGTAGGATTTAGAAAAAGGGAGATAATTCATTATTTGAAAGGCATTACTGTATCTTAACTTAGGTATTAATAAATAAATGTTTTGTCAGAGAGAGAGAAATAAAGATAGATCTAGCTAGTGGTAAAACAGTCATTTGTTAAGTGCTATGCATGTAGTATAATACTGCATTAAACATAGAACATGACAAAAATCTAACACTGATTTCTAGAAAAATTGGGGTCAGTATGGTACAGAATACTGACATTTTTTTCTATTTTTATGCAGGACTTTTCACAGCAGACCAGAAATTGAAATCAAACAATGGTCTAGGAACAAGCAGTGCTATTTACACCAGACAAAATCCAAATGGAAATCGTTATGGTTATGAATGTCCAGAAGAAAGAGATTACTTCCCCTATTGGCATCCAACTCCTTGGAAAGATATTGCTGTGCTGGCAGAAAATGCTTCTATGTGCAGGTGTGTATAGTAAAATCTGACAAATTTGGCACCTTCTTAACTTAAAGAATTTGTTTTGTACAGTTAAACCTGTCAAATCTAACCCTTTCTTGTTACAAGAATTTGTTGGTAGAGTTAAACCTGTCAAATCTAACCCCTTCTTAACAGAAGATTTTGTTTGGTCAAGTCAATTGTATCTTAAAAGATTCACAGGGGTATGAAGAACATTAATTTTCATAAAGGGGTGAAAAGTGAAAGAAGCTTTTCCTTGCTTAACCAAAAATCAAACAAAATAAAGAACATATATAAGAATAGCCATCATTTGATTCCTGAAATTACGACATTGCTTAATTGATCTTTCAAAATATTAAAGTAAATGTACAAAAAAATGTTTTTAATAGATTTGAATACCATATTTTTACTATTATGGATAAAGGCCAAAAGATGAACAAAAATTTACAAATAGGCTTACATTTTGTAACAGAAATAGAAACTATTTTTGTTTTTTATGCAAAATATAGAAAATGCATCAATTTATAGAAATTGACATAAAAAGGATAGGTCATTGCAACCAAATGTAAAAAGACATAAAATAGGGCATTGTATCAATGCTTATGGGTTCATTCATGAAGACAAATATCTAAATCTGTGAGAAAATACTCTTAGCAGATGTTAGTGTCGACAAGCCACCACTGCTTGGTTTTGGCTGTTGTTCCAAGAATGAAGCTGATTTTTTTTATCTTACTTCAATACTTGGCTCTTCATTTAAGATTTTATTTAGCTAATTCATTAAACATTTAAAGGGGAGAAGGGTCATATTTAGGGCAGAAACAATTGAAATGTAAATTACATTTCATGAGAAGTGTTTTGTTTTTCATATTGAAAAAATCTTTTTACAAGGGCTGGCAAAAATGTTCACAATAATCCTGATAATAATACAAAAGTTCAGGGATGGGGATTTTTTACACAAGGGGCTTGAGATTTTGTCATTTATCTCGACTAAGAAAAAAATGACCCCCTACTCTATAATATATAAGGTAGGGGGTCGGTTTTTTTTAGTCGATATAAATGACCGGAATAATCAAGCCCCTGTGATTTTCACGGAATTTTAAAACGATATTTAGTTTTTTTTATGTAAACAAGTGTTGTATAACAAACTGTTTATAATAGCATAAAAACATGGATAATACTTGCATCCTCTTGTAAGATTATGGAGTTTATCTGTTAAGGGATTATTGTAAAGGATACCAAAAAGGATATAACAGAATATGTAATTTATCAAGAGTGGGTGTCTATGGTCATTGTTTATGAACTTTGATTTCAATAGAATGTATAGTGAGGTATTATTAAGAGTCAGTAGGATGTTGAGAGATTACTGGTAGATAACAATATAGTACATGAACATGTAATATCTGGGTGTTTGTACTGAAAGTTTATCACTTACGCAAATAGTAATTAAACAATTTATGTAAATGGATGATTATGAAAGCTTTGTTTACAAAATAGATGTAAAATATTTTAACGTCATGATCAGAATCAACAACAACAACAACAAAAAATGAAATACAATTTTATGTATATGCTTTTAATGAGCAAAACAACAAAGCACAAACTAACACACAGTAAAAACAAATCGATAGAAATTGCCTATGGCTGTTAAATTATTTCACTTACTCCTTAAATTTCTCATCTTCGCTAGCCAAGGGTTACGATCCGCTATCTCTCATCTTCACCCTTGGCAGATCTAGAAGGTTTTTGTAATCTCAACATTTTAATTATCTCCCTTGAAGCAATATCTATTCCAAATTAAAAAAAATATTTTCATCCAGATATTTGCAAAAATATGAGATATTTCATTCCATTAAAGGAGACTGGACACGATTTTTGATATTTTCATATTAGATCTTATTATCATCATAAACAGTAAAAAACACAATAAAACTAATCAATTCTCCTGAATAAGGTCATAATTAGAGTAATTAGCATCACATTTTATCGCTTCCGCCGACCCAGAAAATTTTAATGAGATAGGCGTCACGTGACCTGATGACGCAATATGGGCCAGTTGTCGTTTTACTGCATAAGAAATTAATGGCAATTAATGCAATTTGATATCGTTTTTGAATCAAAAAAATAAGAAAATATGGGATTTTTTTCTGAATTTCCATATTCAGCCATGGATATTGAAAATATCTTAAAAGATTGACCCACAATTATTTAGAATAGGGGCTCAAATACATGAAATATAGGGTCTAAATATACCCAATGGCATATGCAGCTTCCGACAAATTTTGCTCATGCTGCAAATTAGTTTATACAAATTTTAAATTTTAAAATTTCAATAGGAGTTCAATAAATGCATCATATTTAAAGTAATTGTGCCTATATATTCATTCAGTTCCAATATAAAACATTTATCATGTTAAAACTGTTTTTTTGTGGGGGGGGGGGGGGTAATTACATGGTATTACATTTTTATACAATTCAGACAACTGAGATTTAAGTTTGATACGAGCTGATGTTTAATAACAGTGATTCCGGAGGTATTTTTACTTTTCCCGGACCGAACATACATTTTGGTGCATGTGTGCTAACATTTCAATTTAAAATTCCTAAAATCTTTGCTGGACCGAATCAGTTTTTGCTGGACTTGTCTGACAGCCTGGCAAAGCTTCGGAATCACTGTAATAATTCAATGGAGCGTTCAATATCACCCAAATTCCAATTCTACTTCATGCAGCATATAAATTTAAACCATTTTGCAGAGTATATTGTTAGCTTCTGTAAAAATGTTACAAATACTAGTGACTGTATTGTTTTATTCTTTCTGTGTGATCATGTCCCGATATTTGTTGTGAAGTCTCTACACTGAACAGAAGAACGCGACAATATAGGTTTGAACTAAAATAAAGAAGGAATGTGTCCATTGATGCCTCCGCTGACCCAAAATAGGAACTTGAAGTCCGGCAGGTCTAAAAATCCCTAAAGACTTACAACGTACATATTTATTCTTACGGATCTACTTATGGACGAACCCAACACCTCTAAAATATCCCTCTTCCATATGTTTCAAGGTAAACACAGGATCAAACAAAATTGAAGAACTAGACGAACTCTAATTAATTTATGATGCAAATTGCAAATTTACACTGGTTTGAGCATTGACCGCTTACTTCACATTGGGTGATTGTAGTAACACCTGTTGTAAATTCACAGTACTTTGACAGGTTAGACACCTGCGGTGCGGCAGTCCAGTATGATCACTGAACCTTCAAACGACTGTAAGTACCTGCAGCTTCAATCAACATGAAATAAAGTATTACACAAACCACGGGATGTATTAATTTACAACCCTTAATTATTTTATGCCAAATTTCGGAATGTAACGTTTATCTGAATTTCAATGAAAAAAAATATAAATAAAAGATAAAATCATAATACAGTAAACCAGAGATAAAATCAAAATAGAGTAAACCAGAATATCAGTCTTAATTAAGTCTTTTTTTCTTTCTGAACATTGAGCTCCGGAAAGGGCTTTTGTCTGGGTAGGAAAAGACCTTTGCCTGTTGGGTGCTAAATAACGCAAAGTTAAATGGGTCCGCAGCCGGTTAACGTTGCAGGGGCAGATTCAGACATTTTCGAAAGGGGGTTTCGCATTGTGGCTCCAGACCTATTTTGCTTAACTACACGAAAATTAAAAAAAGAATTCGGAGAAAAGGGGGGTTCCGAACCCCATGTATCCGCCAATGAGTCGTAGTAATGTAAAAATGCACAGAGCAAACTTTATTTCTGCCGCCACGACTAACAAGCTTTACAGACTGACTGCTCTAAAAAAATTCTAATTCATGAAAATTATTTCAAAATATTTCTGTTGGTTACTGCGGTCAAATTTATTCATAAAAATGCATTTTAAAGAACTGTCAATTTAATTTTAACAACTCTCTTGTTTTGTTTTTTTTTACTATATACCATCGTTTTAATATGCAATGATGGACCAGTGGCCCGTGTGACGTCAAGCCTCGTTTTGGGCTCAATCGCCGATTATTTTTTGCATATTTCAGAGGTCATAAACAAATGCCTTAAAAGTGGTATTTTAAGGTGTATATCAACAAAACAAGGGCGTACATCATATTTAATAACATTTTATGACAGATTTTTATCATAATATAAAAAAGTGAAAAATCGTGTCCAGTCTCCTTTAACGACAAACAATTATCTAAAGATAAAATAAAGGAAACTTTGTTAAGATTTGATCAAAACTGCTAATATTTTTTGCAAAAAAAATAATTATTTATTCACCTTTGTAAACCAACATATTTGTTAACAAATTGTTTAAAAATGGAAATGGAGCAATTTTATTGGGTGCAGCCAACTTTCACCGCATCCAATCAGATGAGAGAATGTACGACCACAAAAATCCTTCTATATCTGCCAAGGGTAAAGATGAGAGATAGCGGATCGTAACCCTTGGCTAGCGAAGATGTAAATTTCTTTACATGTATTTTTTTATTTCAATGACTAGAGTCAATTTGTTTGGCAAACTCCAAAATGTTTGTCTATTTACAAAATAAAATATAAGATGCATAGCTTAAGAAGATAAGAAACAGTACCTTAAAAATCATTTCATGAAAAAGAACATAAATCTATCTAAGTAAAGTTGCAGATACATAAAATTTACTATCATATATACATTTAGATAAAGGTGAAATATCGTGATTTCAGATTTCTAGATTTTCAAGGAGTTAATTACAGGATTTATCTAACTCGCATGCGAATTCATCAATCCCTTGTTTAGTTTCCCACGAAAAATACGTAACATAGAAAAGTGTGCAATCAATCAATAATTTCTTTCATTTTCAATTTTTTGATGATCTATTGGTCACGTTTTTCCAAATTATCTAAAAAAATAATACTATAACTAATTCAGGGTGACGAATATCAATTTTAATGTCACTTGTGTCTAATAACACTAGGGGATTCAACTCGTGAGCGGAACTTGTTGAATCCTGGCGTTATTCGAGACTTGTGACATTAAAATTGATATTTGTCACCCTGAATTAGTAATACTATTAATACACATAAATGTCATGATTGATTATGAAAACCTTTTAAACTGTTGAAAAATAAAAATAAAACAAGATTAAAATATATACTGGAACAATGCATATTGGAATCCAATTTTGGGAATAGGAACTCATGAAGTTTAAATCAATTTTTGTCTCGCCTGCGACGAATAGTCGCGGAAGGCGAGACATAGGTATTACTTTCCGGCGACGGCGGCGGCGGCGACGGCGGCGGCGTAAACTTTTTTGTAAGACTTTTGTGGACAATGAATTGCTTGAAAAGTATAATAGCTAGGCATCTGATATTTGGTATACAGACAGTTCAGGTTATGGTCTACGCAACTGTCACCATGCCATGTGACCCTGACCCCATTTTCACGCTCCAGTGACTCTGTGAACTTAGGTCTTTTTTCAGGCCGTAAACTTTTTTGTAAGACTTTTGTGGACGATGAATTGCTGGAAAAGTATATTAGCTAGGCATCTGATATTTGGTATACAGACAGTTCAGGTTATGGTTTACGCAACTGTCACCATGCCATGTGACCTTGACCCCATTTTCACGCTCCAGTGACTCTGTGAACTTAGGTCTTTTTTCAGGCCGTAAACTTTTTTGTAAGACTTTTGTGGACGATGAATTGCTGGAAAAGTATATTAGCTAGGCATCTGATATTTGGTATACAGACAGTTCAGGTTATGGTCTACACAACTGTTACCATGTTTTGTAACCCTGACCCCATTTTCACGCTCCAGTGATTCTGTGAACTTAGGTCTTTTTTTAGGCCGTAAACATTTTTGTAAGACTTTTGTGGACGATGAATTGATGGAAAAGTATATTAGCTAGGCAACTGATATTTGGTATACAGACAGTTCAGGTTATGGTTTACGCAACTGTCACCATGCCATGTGACCTTGACCCCATTTTCACGCTCCAGTGACTCTGTGAACTTAGGTCATTTTTCAGGCCGTAAACTTTTTTGTAAGACTTTTGTGGATGATGAATTGCTGGAAAAGTATATTAGCTAGGCATCTGATATTAGGTATACAGACAGTTTAGGTTATAGTCTACGCAACTGTTACCATGCCATGTGACCATGGCCGCATTTTCACGCTTTAGTGACTGTGAACTTAGGTCTTTTTTCAGGCCAAAAAACTTTTTTGTAAGACTTTTGTGGACGATGAATTGCTGGAAAGTTATAATAGCTAGGCATCTGATATTGGGTAAACAGACAGTTGCGGTTATGGACAACGCAACTGTCACCATGCCATGTGACCATGACCTCATTTTTACGCTCCAGTGACTCTGTGAACTTAGGTCTTTTTTTCAGACAGAAAACTTTTTGTAATACTTGTGTGGACAATGGATTGCTTGAATAGTATAATAACTAGGCATCTGTTTTTAGGTATACAGACACTTTTTGTGTTTATATCAAGAAATGAAAGCTTAGGTAGTTGATTTTAGTGATGGTGCGGGCAGGCGAGACATACTTTTAGTGGCCACACTTGTTATAAAAATTAACTGTATCTTAATCAGAATTTCTGCAACATGATTGATTTTAGAATTTTCACTTTGTCTGCTTTACATTTCCAGTTATTATCAAGCTAACAGTTTCAACACTCGTATGTACCATGAATGTGTGGAGTTCTACACTGATGGGGCCAGAAGACCATATTCCAAGTGGAATAACGAAGCCCAATGTACTGCTAATGGGGGACAGTGGATATTGTTCAGCAATTATTTGGAAAAGGCCCCAGGTATGTAGCATTCTGTCTGTCAGAAAAATGTGCTTTGAATTGTATCAGTGAAAGGACTTGGAGATGAATATTACTGCTTTTGAAATCACAAATAAAGATAGAGCAAATAAAAAAAATCATGTACATGTTCATCAACTAATCAGGATTACTACTATAAGAAAAAAAATAAATTATAAGAATTGAAACTAAAACAACAATTATTTGTAATTCTGTATAAGTAACAGTTGTGATTACACTTCTGTCTTCAGGCACAGTGCTTTCACCAAATAATGGATGGCATTTCACATATAAGGACTTTTTTCATAAATAAAAATATTTTGACAAGTGGAAATAACTGATGTTTATTATGTAAATTTTAACTTTGACTATGTGTTGCATTCCATGTATTAAAACCAATTTTATTATTTCAGCCTATACAAATCAAGCTCAATGTACCAGTCAAAACAGAGGAGGTCTGACACATATCTGGGCCGTGCCTTATGATGCCACTGATGTTACAAAGAAGGAATGCCTTGTGAGACTAGACCAACCAGACTGTCAGGAAGCTCAGTACACTAGGTATTTATATTTTGAGCATGTAATACAATTATAATAATAAATTGTAATATATATATATGATGAATTAGCCTTTTGCCTTTGTTTTGTAAGAGGGTAACCCATATTGCTTTCTTAATTATAAATAGAAAATAATGAGATGTGGAATAAGTGGATCGGACACAGCTCACATAACAAGCGGTAATTTATAAAAACCACAAAAAATTATTATTTGTTTTAATTTGATATCAAGGCCATAAGTTTATTCTTTGTAATTAGCTAGGTATGACACAATCAGTGGTGGCAGCGATAACTAAATTATGTTAAAGTTTGATGAGCACCTCCATATTACATTAGCTAAAAGTAATAGTTTGAACAATCTTGTTAAAAAGTCAATCAGATCTCCTTTAGTTCTCAGCAATTAGATTCAAGAATAAAAAGAATACATATTTAAATCAATGGTTTTCTCTTTGTAGATCTAACCATCTTGGTAATGGTGCCAATGGCAAAGCTGCAAGTTATGTATGGACTCTCCCATATTTTCCATCAGGGAACACTAAAAGATGTGCATTCAGAATGAGGTAAATCCTTACTTTAAATCAGTTTACAAAAAATCCGTTTGAACTTAAATAATTTAAAAATTAATTATGGAATATCAAAAATTGTCTATGTTCTACCTTTGAAGTACACATTTTTATAATCCTTTGTTATTTCATAAACTACCATGTAGAAATACAAATGCAAATGCAATACTGTGGTTTCATTATTATTCATGGGATATAAATTTTTCGTGGCTTTCATGGGTGGCTTTGACCAACAAAATTTCATACCCTACATAAAGCAAATTCAATATTAAACTGTTTATTTCAGACTTTAGAATCCATGAATTTAATAATCCACAAACTTATCCTATTTCATCAAACCACAAAAATTTGTACCCGTGAAAATAAGATATCCACAGAAATATATGTTCTTTAAAAAATATAGTGAGAAAACCATAACAGTCTTAGTAGCAATGAATAGTAAAAAAGTGAATCTCTCAAACATTTATTACAAAAATATTTTGTATAACCATTTAATTCATTTGTTTTGTAGCAACATGTATTTATAAAGATAAATTATTTCAGATACAACATTTCTACAGATGACTATGATCCTTACAACACTAATTCTTCTTTCAATCAACAATCGTAAGTTTCCTTTAATTCCACTTTTTACCTTAGATCTAATGGTAGACAACAAAATAGACTACACTGTACAAAAAATCTGCTCACCTTGTTGAACAAAGAGATTTTGCTTAACTTAAAATTTAAAGTTTAAAACTGCCATTATTGGGAAATTATACTCCTGCAATCAATTTTTCTTCTCACATTTATTCAAATGTTTTTAACGAGTCTATTTCTAATTAAGATGATTTGTACATTCAATTATGTTATGCTGTTAGCAAGGTCATCATTTGCAAATGTTCAATTATTACTTTATTTGCTAGATCTTACGAACAATAAAAAAAAATGGAAGTTTTCAGTTAATAGATTGTCACTTTAACATCAAGTGCACCTCTTTTGAAAACAAGGGGCAAAATATGGCACACATTGAAAGAATCTACTATGTAGTAATTCCTCTAAGAAATTTTATATTTTTTTATCCATTTCAGAAACCCTCTTGTCCAGTCTATCATTGAAGACAACCCATATGTTGATGTTGGAGGTAGAACTGCCTTGCGTTTAAACATTAACACTGACCAAACGGGAAGAATTTTCCAAGATAGGAGCCATGTATTCTTGATGAGACCAAGGACAAATGGGGTTGCTGCCTCTGACAGAGTTTTCAACCTGAATGTTCGAGGAAAGCGCGGAAACATTGTACAGACGTACCCAGCTGTGGAATATGACTTCCATCCTAATACACTGAATATCAAATCTTCAGATTTAGTTCATATACAATGGACTGGTTAGTAGAAATGTTTGATTAGAAATATATTATACAATTGTTTACTGGTCATGAGGGGAACAGTACATTTGTTTCCACGAGGTACTTATTATTTCACGAGGCGCGTAGCGCCGAGGGAAATGGTAAGTACCGAGGGGAAACAAATGTACTGTTTTCCGAATGACCAGTAAACAATTGTTTTATTATACTGAATCGGTAAACAACTTAACTAAAGCCACGCCTACTGCTCGGACTCTTTACTTTGTATACAGTGTACTCAGGCCACGCCTACTGCCAATCATACAAAAAACCCGCGAAATAGTATTACGGTACTATTGCCCTAGGGAAATAGTTTTTACTATATCCCTAGGGAAATAGTACTTTTACCAAATTCAAGATGAAATAGTTAAAATGTTTACCTGTATTTTATATAGAAAAAATCTACTGAAGTATAATAATATACAATATATAATGTGTCAACAACATTGTAGGGATTTTGTTGAGATCATTCCTTTTGTCTTCTAAACAAGTCCTTTTAAATTGTACTCTATATAATATATATGTGTGTAAAGTTTCATGATTATCTAAAAGAAATTCTCTATAACAAAAAATAACCCTAATGTACAATTATAAGGATTAACAGACAGGATCATAGACTAAAATACTTATTTGCCTACATTTAACACTGGATGCCTTTATTTTAGTAATAAGAAAACAAGTATAGCCTTTTCTTTTTTACTTGCTTATTGCTGCTCATCGAAAGTAAAAAAAAAACAACCAAATCTTCAAAATATTCATTACCAACTTTCTGCCCATTACACCCTCTGGTGTATCGGGCAGCAACTAATTCCTTGTCCCTCTCATGCCAGTTTCTTGTCGTATGTTTTACAAAAACAAAATATGTAACTTTACTTTTATGATTTTATTGTGATTTCCCCAATTTTGCACGAAAATCACAAATTTTTGCAACAAAAAGGGGGGGTCCAGACCCCCTGGACCCCCCCTCTGGATTCGCCACTGAGTGATACCGTTTATTTGAAAATCACAATAAATGGTACTTATTTACAAACTTTTACAGGTTCCAATACACATAATAACAACAACCCTGCGGGTGATGGACAGGCAGGCGATGAAGGTCAAGGCAAAGATGGTAAGGATTATTTTGTGACAAAGGGAGATAATTTTGATAAACACTGTTTTGTAATATTTTGAACAAAAACATTTCCATCCTTTGATGGTATGTTATGGAGTTTCAATAAAACAAACAAATTTATACTTATCATGTTGAAATTAAAAACAACAAGGAATACTGTGAGCAAGCTCATTACTGGATACCAACTAAATGCTTTTATTGAAAAACAACTTAAAAGTCTAATTATCTCCCTTGAAATATTCCTACAGCTTTAAAGTTTCTGCATGGACATTTTCATATACTGTGAAAGTATTAATTCTCATGGGGTACCAATTTTCGTGGTTTTCGTGGGTCAGGCAACGAACGAACCAATGAACAGAGAATTAAACATTGCTTTGATAAAGAATTCTTTATTTGTGGGTTGTGTCGCGTACACTTATCCCACATCTCATTATTTTCTATTTAAACCACGAATTCATGAATCCACGAATATGCAATTTACTCCCAATCCACAAGAATTGGTACCCACAAATTTAAGTACTTTCACAGTAATTTTCTTCTTTCCTGTAAAGTGTAGGTGTTTGGCTTACCTGATATTTGCAAGACAGATAAGATGATTCCTATACATGTGTGGGGGGAGTAAAAAAACTTGCAAATCTTAAACAGGAAAAACAATTTTATTTGTTTGCGTATCTTATTGGTAACTCAAACTGCCCTATTGATATTGCTTCACTTTTCTTAAGACATAAGATTATTGTGTAATCTTAATTTCTCTCCTAGGATCTGACAGAAGTAACATAGTACAAATCGGAGACCTGAATGATAACTTCCCTATGCCCTTCGAGAGAACCACCATGTGGAATGCTGCCGACATTAAATGGATCTACCAAGGAAGCACTACAGCATCGGCAAAAGACTTGGCTGTCATGATGTCCTCAGCTGGCTATTACAACTCTGTCAATGAGGCAAAAACCAAAGCACAAATGAATTCACTTCTAAATAATGCCCCGGCTTCGTTTGAAGGAGCGGTACTTAAATTTAACAAGGGAAGATATCATTATATGAGTACGAGGAATAATAATTTTAGTAACAGAAGTCAGAAAGCTACATTAGTTGTTGCATAGTTTATAGAATATGAATTTATCAAATATTTGTTTTGTTTCAAAATCAAAATGGCACAAGAAGTTTACTTCGCAATCAATGTAATGGGTAGGAAATTATTCTGAATTAATATTGATTATTTTACATATTTTCAATTAAAAACAATATTTTGAAACTATTTTGAAAATAAACTATTAAAAATCATTGATTCCTATTCATTTGTAATTTGGATGTACATGTATAATATAACAAAAATATTCTTTATTATTTTTTTTTCAAATTTCATTGTCTTTGAGTCTTAATGTTGGGAAAATATTTGAAATAATGATAATTTATTTTAAAGTTTTCAACTTGTTGCAGGCTAAAAAGATATAGATGAAAATAACTACCCGATTATTTTTTTATCATTTTAAAAAACTGATATCAGAAATTCTCAGGTTTTTTAAAATGGAGGCATTCCAAATTTATGACCAATTGTTTGTCTAGTTTTTCACCGTTTTCAAAAACAAATGTAATTTAACATGATTATTGAAAGTCAGTTAGTTTTGTGGAAAAATTGAAAAAAAAGTGCCTTTAAAAGTTAAATATAAGCTTTTTAGCCAACATCTGACTCATATTTTTATTTTTTTTTTATTTTTGCAGAATTTTTCTGTGTGGGTTTTAAATGATAATCATTGGTCATAAGACATTACCAAATCCATACATATCACTCAATTACCAAATGAGATTAATCCCTTTGTCTTGTTTATTAAAGTACTGTAAACATATTAATTTTTGCTATTGTAAATTTTTGGTCATTTTGTAGGTTTTAATTTTCATGGTTTTAAAATACATGTATTGTATATTGTTATGCATATTCAAATGCAATATTTTTCATGGACTTTTATTGACTGTAAAAATTATGGAAAACTGTTACACTACAAAGATTAATATGTTTACAGTATCATGTGTGAATGTGCTTAAAACTGAGTGAAAGGACAAGCAAGTAACATGGTTTTTATTAAACAAAAAAATTATTACACATCATTTGAGCCTTTGGGTGCCCCTATTACTAGACTTGGCTTGCCCTTCTGGGTGCCCCTCCAGGACACTGCCTCCCTAGTACGTGACTTGGCCTGCCCTTCTGGGTGCCCCTCCAGGACACTGCCTCCCTAGTACGTGACTTGGCCTGCCCTTCTGGGTGCCCCTCCAGGACACTGGACTCCCTAGTACATGACTTGTCCTGCCCTTCTGGGTGCCCCTCCAGGACACTGGACTCCCTATTACGAGACTTGGCCTGCCCTTCCGGGTGCCCCTCCAGGACACTGGACTCCCTATTACGAGACTTGGCCTGCCCTTCCGGGTGCCCCTCCAGGACACTGGACTCCCTAGTACATGACTTGGCCTGCCCTTCTCTTGAATTTTATTTATAAAAATTATATAATTTGTTTTAAAATGTTGTTCCAATTAAAAAGCATTTTCTTATGTTAAAAAGAAGACAGACAAAAAATTAAATAAATTTTCTGGATAAACTACGGTAATGTTTATTTTAAATATTGTTTTGTACCCTTTTAGACATAAATGTTAAGTTTTTATATTTAAAGCATTTTTTTCTTGAAGCAGTGTTTGTGTTAGTTGTATGTATGAATGTCAATTGTGTCGAAACATATCCAGGTTTTATGGTGCATATTCATTTATTTGAGTATTAATTATGTATTTGTCAAAGTACTTTTTTTTTCTCTATCTTTGAAAAAAACTTTTAGATTGGTGATTAAATAGTATTATGAATGAAACACTCTACAGCAAAAACATAAATGATTAAATGTTTTTTTTTTATGTATTGTAAAATGCTTTTTCACAATTCAAGTCACTTATCGACAGACAAAAATGATTCATATTTCGAATATCAAATCTCAACATATTCAATCAAATAATTTGTGTAACCAACAATCTGTCAAAATCATGATTCTCCATATTTTATTTATTGAATGTTTGTATTATTTTATGTTATTGGTGTCTAATGTTTATGTCTGAAGTCTGCTGGTTCAGACTTTATTTATATCTTATTTTATAATTATTTATAATAAATATTTCAAAAAGAAGCTTGTTATTATATATTTCATTTAAGGCAATAATGATTTTTGTGATCTTTTACAAACAATTCTGGAAGAAGCAAAGTAGAACATGTGCCATTGGAGCATTCAAATGTCCGGAGTCTGAGCAATAGACATAAAAATAACGATGACAATAGCTCACATGACCCTTCGGGTCAGGTGAGCTAACAACACAAAAAACAAACTACACAGGTTCCCTGCACATGAATTGATTTTATAGTAAAGGGGCATAACTTTCACACAAAATTGCTCAACTTTACTGATTTTCTTACTTCTTCAAGGTTAAAGGTACAAACATGTTTATTCCGTAAAAATCTCTTGGCAATAAGAATTGTAAGCATGAATGTTCTTACAAGGCTCAATTTTAAATGTCTGAACTTGAGTTTATTATGGTCAAAGGGACGGAACTTGCACAAAACTGTCCTCCAGTACTGAGTTTTAAACTTTTTCAAAGTATTAATGGCACAAAATCTATGCAAATAAATTTTAGGAAAACCAATTAAAAGTTTTAGGGTGCAAGCACACTTACAGGTTGGGTTGGTATAGACGTAATTTCAATGGTCGAAGGGGAACAACTCTTACAAAAGTTGTCAATTGGCAATTAGAAGATATTCAAGGCACAAACATGCTTTATTGTGGGGGGAAATAAGTTGAGACTTGAAGGTTTTGGAGCGCTAACAAGAGTTTGATGCATAAGAGACAGACACAAAATTCCCATGTCCAGTGGACAATAAAATATTATAAAGTCATTTTAGTCTTTACATGCTTATTGAAACCAAAGACCTTCGCTTAAATATCAAAGCAACCACCAGTAAAGGAATATGTATGTATTTCGCTGCTTTAAAGAACAGACACATATATCTTGCATATTTTATTTGATATGATTGTTCTGATTTATAACAAAAATAACAATATGAAAATGCATTGCAATGTGTTCTTCTCACTTAAACAGACATTAGATTCCAGCAAAATTAATCAAAATAGCAGTTGGATATTTAGGTACAATGGTGACTAGCAATCCAAACAAGCAGATGCTCTCAAAACGTGGACTAGGTCCTTTTATCATCCAATTCCATAACTGAATGTCAGTTTTATACTAAATGGCAAGCTTTCTGGTTACAAATAACTCAGTTTACATGATCTTAATTCTGTTTACAAATCAAGTGTCAATAAAGTCTGCATTGTTGTCATTGTATGACTAAACCATCTATTTACATAGTATAAAAAAGTCATTAGTAATGTTCCAATAACTGCTTGACTAGTCCAAATATTTCCTGAACCATTCTACAATGTTTATAAAGGCATCAGCTTGGCTGTCTACTTTTATAATTGGATGGCTATTCCCTTCATAGGATATCAACCTGAAAAGGAAATGAAGGCAAAATGATTTAATGCTTGTTCATTAAATGAAAACACAGGTGTTAGCCCATCATTCAAGCTCTTAAAACATTTCATGATGTATTTGTGGGTACAATTTTGTAAAGGGATTTCAACTCACATGTTACATTTGATGATGAAACTGTGAAAAATCTAATTTTGTGAAAATAAAAGCACCCCTTTTATCAAGAAAAGCGAGAAATTTTTCACTTGCAAAAAATACACCTATACCTACAATGTGAACTATACACCTGGAAAAAAGTTAAGCACCCCTAGACTTTTTATGCTTTTCGATTATTTGACATAATTTTTAATTTTCATGGGTTTGGTCAGTTTTAATTCTTCAATATGTGACTGGAAGGATGTTAGCTTTCAGTTTAAAGCATATTTTTGCCTTGAAAAGCGGGAGATAACTCTTTAGGAAATAAGACGCCAAACTGGTAGTAAAAAAACAAGGATTCCAGCAGTCAATCGTGCTAAAGCTGGATGTATTCGAAATTGACTCTTTGACGATACAGTATCACTCTTTTGATACTGATTTACCTTTTCGAGTGCGATTTGACAATGAACTAAAAGTTTCGAGCTTTAGGGGACCATACTTTTAGGAGACCATGTTTATGTACAAAAGCCATCTTTTTTGCAATGTCGTGTTATGTACATAAACTATGTCTTTTTGTTTGTTACAAACATGTTAAATTGTGCTTAACAGTGCATATTTTAGTTTGCAATAAAAAATTACAATGATTATCAATTAAATAATGGTTAAAAAGTGTTTTGAAAATGTATGATTTTAATAAATCATGGGGGTGCTTAACTTTTTTCCAGGTGTATATTTCAGAATGAAAAGTCAATCATTGAGAAATGTTCAACTCCAAGTGACACAGTTAAATGTGAGTTGATTTTAGATGAATCCATAACCAGAAAAAATGTTCACAGTAAAATCATGGAATAGCTCACTATCCCCTGTTCAATGTCCATTGTGAACTGTTCTAAAAATGGAACAGTCCATAATTAAAAAAAAATGTTCAATGTGAACTTACTTCATCGTGGACTACAGTAGTTCATTATCAATATTCAATATAAACTGATTTAAGAATGGAATAATTCAAATGCACTGAACAAAATTCTACATGGATTAGCCCAAGATATTGGATTAGTCCATATTTAGTGCTTACTTCCAAATGAAATAGTCCAACAACAAAAAACAATCAATCAAATTTTCCATCTTATTTCAAAGGTTTTAAATTATAAGGGGAGATCATGTTTTTGTTAAAATTCAATGAAATTCTTTGAGCGATTTCATTTTAGAAGTTTTACATTATCCCGAAAAGTCAGCCAAAATTTGCAACATGCAAAAAGTAATCTACTCTATAGTATGTGTAAGAACTTAGCAAAGCACTTAAACTATATCAAGCATAATAGCAATATAGGTAAAAACAGCTAGTGCTAAAACTCTTTTGAGATTTTGACACAAATGGAAATTTTTGCAAGGAATTCTAGCAGCTAATATTCTTGGGTGTCGGGTAGCAAATACCTTGCTGTTTTATTTCGAGCAATAAGTGCTCTATAGATTTCTCTCCCTTGTTTTGGTGGACATCTCAAGTCATCTGCGCCCAACAAGACTAACAATGGAGCCTCAATCTGAAATCATTTCAAGTAAAAGTGAATTTTAAGCTTCTTTGATTCTTTACCTTGTAATTTTGCCTCTTGCTTTTAAAGCTCTGTACATTTCTCTCCCCTGTTTAACAGGAACTCTTAAATCATCAGCTCCTATCATAACTAAACATGGAGTTTCTACCTAAAACATGTACATATAAAATATAAATGAAAACATTAGTACTTTACATTCTATTGCAGTAAATCTTAATATCATTCCATAATAAATAAGGAGTAAGGACTCATTCTTGGTTAACATCTATATTTTTATTATATCTCTTCCTACACATAAACAAAATTTATGCAATAACATACTACATGTACATGTGCAGTGGTAAAAAACTCATTAAGGTCCAAATTGTATATTCCTGGAAAATTAGGTTAAAAAAAAATCTAAACCTGTGTTAGACAATACAGTTACTGTAATTCAAAGAGAGAAATTATCATGGTACTCTAGGCTGTGTCTCTCCGAAGTAACTTGGGTACTAAATCTTTCTAAAGAAGATAAAATGTACAAATACAAATAACTAAATTCTATACAAAATATCTCTCAAAAAGTTTCTAGTTCCTATCCATTCAGATAATAACAAAAAAATATTAATTTTTACTGTGGAAGTTATTCACCAAATTTTGGGCAAGGTACATGTACTGCCAATCTTTAATGTCAAAACGCAAAATTTTGAAAGTAGAAATTAACTATAAATCTTGATATTTTTCTTCAGAAAGTGCCAAGAAAGGAACATGGACCAATTATGTCAGGGTTGTAAAATATCCCAAGTTTACCTGATCTACATATCTAATGGGTGATTTACTCCACATATCTCCTAATATCTTCTCATTCAGTGCTGCTTTATGATCAAAATCATACCCACTCTCATAGAATACCCTGTAAAACAAATCAAATCATAAACAGGTTTATATGCACACTATAAATAATCTTTGTAAGCATGATAGTCATGCATTATTGTTAGACATGTCAATTCACATTAAATATAAAAAAAAAAAAACCTTTTGGCTTCTTTTACAGATACCTTATCTCATTACTTTTGTAAAGTATTATATACAATGTAGGTGAAATTTCTCCAAATTTAAACCTTTTCTCACCAGAAGCAGTAAAAGCACATTAATTCAATGTTGGTAAACAACAAATTCCCTTAAAATAAATTCAAAGTTTATATTTTAATCATCCATTTTAAGAGGCTTCTTACCAATCTGGAATATCTGTTGTTCCAACCATAGCTGTTAAAATAAAATAATGTCCATTAAAAAAAATTGAAATATATAATGTGTCCATTAGTCAAAGAAGTCCCCTCAACCGAAACAGAGAGAAGGAGTCTGACAGGCCTGAAAATGGCTGTGTTTCTCTGAGAAACTTTCTCATACCAAATAATAAACCATTTTGCCTAATTCAAATCCAACTTATCCATAGTTTATGAGAAAAGCCTGATGAAAGTTTTTGAACAGACCTACATGATTTAAATTTATCACCTTTTAAGTTGTTGAATGGGCTAAAAATCATTTACTGTGGATTCATTTATTTTCGTGGGTATTAATTTTCGTGGTTTGATGAAAAGGGATCAGTTCGTGGATTCTTAAATTCATGGTTCTGAAGTCTGCAACATACAGATCAATGTTAAATATTCTTTTTGTGGGATATCAAATTTCGTGGGTCAACGCCACCCACAAAAACCATGAAAATTGATACCCACGAATAATAATGAAACCACAGTAATATATGCAGTTGGTGGTAATTTTTTTTCATTGGTTGTGGTTGCTTAGAACGTTAATAACAGAGGAAACATGTAAATAACCAAGGCTACATTAGTTTGTCTCTCTTTTCATTTTTGTCACATCAAAGCTAAGATTAAGTGCTGATTGGAAAGGTATCTCAGATCAAATTAATGAAAGGACTTTAGTGAACATGCTCATATACCCCATGCATTCTGCTATTTGACTATAAAAAATAACCTTGGGCTCATAAACTTTTGCAAATTAAAAATTTGTGATAACATACACAGTTACTTATGTTTTACTTCTTGCATTCATTGAATTCTGTGCAGTGGTTTAAGAGGGGTTGCATTCACAAACTGTAATAAGGATTTCTGCAAACTTTTAAGACCAAAGGGCCATAACTCCCACAAAAATTCACAGATCTAAAAGTCCTGATAATATGCACAACTACATATGATGTACTTTTTACATACCAAGTTTCATTGAATTCTGTTAAGCAGTTTAAGAGGAGTTGTGTTCACAAAATAAAATCAAGATCTTTCTAAGACCAAAGGGCCATAACTCTTTCAAAGAATTGTGGATAAAAAATTCCTGGTAATATGCACAACTACATATGGTGTACTTCTTGCATACCAAGTTTTGTTAAATTCTGTTCAGGAGTTGCGTTCACAAATTTTGATCACAGACGGTTAGATGGACGGACCGACCAGTCAAAAATATTATTCCCTTCGCTACTTTGTTGCGTGGGGTACAATAATCCAAAGAAATATAGTTCAAGCAAAATAATGAAAAGTTGAAACAAGAGGCTCTCAGGAGCCTGAACCACTCACCTGACTTCAATGTCTGATGGAATGAATATAATTTGGGGTATCTGAGGTTAAAAAAAACCTCCAATAAAAGATCATCATACAATATCCACCTTATAATGAAGGCTTTTGCAAAGCACATATAGCCAAATACTCAAGCAAACAATAGCTTTTCTTAATCTTTAATAGGTTTAATTCTGCAAGGCATTTACCCAGAACTTTACAATTAGGGGCCATAACTTTTATAGGGGGTCATCTAACAGCTTCAGCATAATGGATATTTTTGAAGATCTAATTGAAGATTTAAGCAAGCAACATTTTTTCTCTATCAATAACAGCTTTCATTCTATAGTTCAAATACATGGAAAAATTTCACCTTTAAAGGACCATAACCCCTATAAGGGGGTATCTGACAATTGAAACCCTGAAATCATTTTTGTAGATCTCAATGAGCTTCACAATTCTCCAATGCTAACTTTTCCTCTAGTATTTAAAGTTATCAAGATAAAGTCCAAAAACTGTGAAAAAGGTCAATTTTGATGATTAAGGGGAAATAATTCCTATAAGGAGTCGTCCCACAACTTTGACTCAGTGAAGAGTTTTGTATAGCTTTTGATGCTGATGTAGGGTTGCTTCAGAATTTCTCTATCTCTCATACTTTTTAAGCTATAAGCTAAAAACTATGGTCTAACCCCAATGTTCTATTTTAAGCAAGGACAGCCATGTTGGTTGGTTGACATTCACAAATTTCACAATCTTGGTAAAGGACATCCTAAAGATCAAGTGTACAAAGTTTCAAAGCAATCCCTTCAATGGTTTCAGAAAAGATTTTTGAAGAAAAGTTAACAGATGACAGACACTTAATGATGACAATAGCTCACATGACCCTTTGGGTCAGGTGAGCTGAAAACTTAAATAAAGGAAGATTTGCTGAGTAACTGTAATATACTAACTTGCCATATTAATGACCGGGTTTCTGCAGCAGGCTGCTTTGTAGAATTTCTGTAAACAAAAATTTAAAGCATTAGTCATTATTTCTTGAACATAGAACAAGAGGTGTCCATGAGCCTGAATTGCTCACCTGGTCCTTCAGCTGAAAGAGTCTCTTCTATGATCTAATGCTCTATAAAGGGTCATCTGATAATGATTCTTGTAAAGCTTAATGAGCTGGAGGTTTAAGCAGGCAACGGCTTTCCCTATCTGCAAAACTTATCATTTTATATTTTTAAACAATATTTTTTACCTAGTATAAAGGTGCATAACCTCCATAAGGGGGTCATCTGACATTTTTGACCAAATGGAAATTAAATGAACTGAAGGTTTTAGCAAGCAATAGCTTTTCTCTGTCTGCGATAGGTTTCATTCTATAGGCCAAAAACATGAAACAGCACTTTTTTTTAACTTTAAAGGGCCATAACCCCTATAAGGAGTCATCTGACATTTTGGACCCATTTGAGATTATTGTAGAGCTCAATCATCTGAAGATTTAAGCAGGCAACAGCTTTTCTCTATCTGCAGTAGATTTTATTCTATAGGTCAAAAACATGAAAAGGTGCAAAAAAATGAATTCTGTTAAGTAGTTTCAGAGGAGAAGATTTTTGAAAAATTGTTAACAGACGACAACAACAGACATCAACAGACGACGACTGACACCAAGTAATGGCAATAGCTCCCATGGACCTTTGGTCTTGGTTAAATTCCTTTTCAGATAATAAAATACCAGTAGAAATCAATAACTACCCTGATTACAAAAAAAAAGTTGTTTTAGAAAAAATTTGGTTAGACAGTCTTTGTCTCGAGTTTTTAGTTCACTGTGGAGCTCTAAGAATACTGCTCATTTAACTTAGAATTATCATTGCACATCTCCATATGATGTACTTTGTGTAATTTTTTTTGTAGGGGGTATAAAAATAAGGCATCTGATAGGATTTTATACAATACCCTGCATCATTAACCAAACAAGAGGCCCCCAGGAGCCTGAATGGCTCACCTGGTGCTTACGCTTTAAGGGTCTCTTCTATGAGCAATAACCCCTAAAAAGGGTCATCTGATAACTTCCAAACAATTAAGACTTTTGTAGAGCTTAATGAGCTGAAGGTTTAAGCAAGCAACTGGATCAAGCATACCAAGTTTCATTAAATTCTGTTCCGTAGTTTCAGAGGAGAAGGTTTTTGAAAAATTGTTAACAGATAACAACATACGTTGACAGACAACAATGGAGGCCAAGTGGTTGCAATAGCTCACATGGACCTTCTATCCAAGTGAGCTAATTAATGGCATTTAATTAATTCTTGATGGTAAACAACATAAGCAGAAAAAAAACATGACAGTATTCAAAAATAGCTTTTTTAAAATTTATTTACTAGTTCTATAGATTAAATAATTGATTTTCAAATGTAATTGTGCATCGTGATCAGTGAAGAATGTAATCTTTAGTATACACTATATGAATCCTCTTATTCAAACATTAATATCGACAAATTTTAAGGGGTGATATTTTAACTCGTTTTAGAATAACAGGCTGGTTTTTAAATGTACAATGTATAAATAAGAGATATATATAGTATCAAACAAATATGGCACAGCCATGTCCCATATTAACTGGACAAGTGGCAAGTTATTGTCAATATTGTGAAACTGAAAAGAAAATTCAATACAAATGCTTGGAATGTACCCTCCTTCTGTGTAAACAGTGCAAGAGGAACCACCATAAGATAAAATCTGCCCAGAATCATCATATTGTGGACATATCAGAGGTGGGACAGCATGACCTAATTCTTGACCTGGGAAGTATCCCCTGTGATGGACATTCAGGACAGATATGCTGTCTGTTTTGTAAGACTTGTGACAAATTAGTTTGTCCAATCTGTGTAGCCAAAATTCACAAGAGACATGATATGATAGAAATTAAAGAGGCTTATACCATGAAGAAAGAACTGCTGATGAAACGGAGTGAACATGCTGACCAACAGTGCCTAGATGCCAAAACTGAGGAAAAGCATAATCCTGATCTGAAAGAGCAAATGATAAAAAAAATTGGAAAAACAAGGGAAGAAATTCTTGACAATGAGAAAAAACTGAAAAGCAAAGTTGAAAATTTAACTAAAAAACTTTTGGACAATCTTGAAAATGCAGCTGTCAATGCCAGTCAATATCTAGATGAATATTCCACAGATCTGAAACAATATCAGTCCAAAATAGAAGCTAAAAACATGGAAAAAGAAACCTTGGTCGCTACATTGAATGGATCAGAGTTTTTTCAGAACATAGATGGATTAATGAAGTCCTATGATGATATCAAAAATCCAAAGACAAGTTCTAGATTCCCAACCAATTTCCATTTTAAGCCTCATGAATTGACAACCATTGGAGAGGTCTTGATCAAAGACGTAGACTCAGATAATAGAAGCTTTGGACTAACAGATGTCAAGGAATATACAGGAGACTTAAAAATGACATCACACATTCTGCCGTATAAAGAAGACAACCTATTTATATATGATAATGGAGATAGAGTATTACAGAAAATACAACTTACTGGAAACACCGTTAAGGTCCTATCTACCAGGTCTATCTATATCAATGGGGTGGCATCATTCAATGACAACTTCCTCCTGTCTACTGGGTCGTCAAAGTTACAGCTATACGACAATAAAACCAACACAATGAGAGACTCTTGTTTTGATGTTAGTCCACTAGGTCCGTGTAAACCTCACATTACAAAAAACAACAAAATCATACTGGGAGCATACAATTTTGACTACCCTATACCAGGAAGGAGGGTACTTATCATCTTTGATATGAGGGGACACAGAGAAGCTACATATGAACTTGATGCAAATAGCCAGTTAATGTTTGCCTTTCCTAGGTATTTAACTTCTACAGCTAATGGGTACATACAGGTATCAGACTGGGATTATATAAATGAACCAAAAGGAAGAGTTATTGTTCTTGATCAGAAAGGAGAAATCATCACAAGGTACAATGGTCACCCTGAAGTCAACAGTAAGCTAACCTTCCAACCATATGACATAGTGACCTTACCCAATGATACTGTGGCAGTGGCTGACAGGAGCACTCATCATCTTCATATGCTGAACAACCGAGGGGTACTACTAACTCTGTGTAATACAGCAGAGAAGGGAATACTATTACCAATATCCCTAGCTGTATACAATTCTAAATGTCTCTATATTGGATGTAGTAGATACAAAAATAAAGAAAAGAATCAGCGAAAACTGTACAAAGCAGAACTAATGATATTGTGATTCAAAGGCTAAGATACACCATACAAGACAAAGTGAAACAAAACTTTAAACAATTTTCTTAAACAGTGCATTATTATTGGGATAAAACGATACATAAAATTATATCTTGCAGGAAATTATACAAAGAAGATTTTTTATAGTTGTGATAATACATGAGTTTTACATTATAAGATTAATCAAATGTTTTACACATAGAAGTGTTTTAATTCCTGGATTGTAACAGTTGAACATAAATGAACAACTCCTAATTTTTTTTTATCCATATATACTCCAAAGAAGCTGAATGCTGAAAGGATTTAAAAACATTAAGAAACACTTTAATTGAAATTATCAATTAGTTAGAAACTTGTGATAGTGAAATACTTAGTATTCTATTAGGTTGCAATGTTTATGAAAAAATACAATTTGAAAATAGAAAACAAACTAGCGTGTCTGATGAAGGTTAATCCAGAAAAGCGCTTCACACGCAGTGAAATTTGTCTTTTGTATATTTATCACAGTCATTTCAATATGTGGATCGTGTCTTTCTGGCACATATTTCATATTTTTTTGTTTTTAATAGCATACTCATACCTATAGCCAGAATTTTTTTAGGGGGGTTCAATCAAGGGTTCGATTTTCAAACAAGAGGCCCCCAGGAGCCTGAATCGCTCACCTGTTTTTTATGTCGACCCTTTTGTAGAGCTAAATAAGCTGAACAATTAAGCAAGCAACAGATTTTCTCTATCTGCTATAGTTTTCCTTCCATAGGCCAAAAACACGAAAAAATGTTATTTTAGGGGTTGTAACCCCTATAAAGGGTCATCTGACAACTTCGACCCTATAGACACTTTTGAAGAGCTAAATAAGCTGAACATTTAAGCAAGCAACAGCTTTTCTCTAACTGCTATAGTTTTCATTCTATAGGCCAAAAACATGAAAAAATGTTATTTAAGGGCCGTAACCCCTATAAGGGGTCATCTGACAATTGACCCAATGGAGACTTTTGAAGAGCTAAATAAGCTGAACAATTTAGCAAGCAACAGCTTTTCTCTATTTGCTATAGTTTTCATTCTACAGGCCAAAAACATGAAAAAAATGTTATTTAAGGGGTCGTAAGCTGTATAAGGGGTCATCTGACAACTTAATGAGCTTATTGAGCTGAACATTTTTAACAGCTTTTCTCTATCTGCAATAGTTGTCATGCTATAGGGCAAAAACATGAAAAAATGCTATTGTTCTGTCACACATTTTGTATTCCAGTTGTTTTAGATATTTTTATAGACATTTTCGTCATCACTCGTGAAAACGAACTTCGACTTATATCGTTTCAAACTCCTGCTTGGACATTTGATAACTTCTCTGGATTTTTCGTCTCCTACATTATTGATCCGCGAGAGAACCCTAATGTAAGTATGTTAGACCATTTCCTCTCCCTTTGCCAGTTCTCCCCGCGCCATGCATCAAGAAAATTAGAACAGGACGTTCTCTGCAATTTGTGGCAACCACAGCGTGAGTAACGAACAATCAGTGTTTTTAATTAATCGTTTAACATCCTTTTTACACAAACGTAACTTTATTTTAACTGGATATATTCTAAATTTAACCGGACAGTGAAACCAAGCATTGGACCAGACGAAGGGAATTTCCTGTAATTTTATAAACAATATTTGGACATTTAATTTTGAATTATGCTATGTTTATGTGAATATTTCATTGTATTTCACTTATCTATGATTCCCCTTTACAGTTTTACTATGAACTTTAACGTTTTTACATGTACTTTGTAACCTTAATTTGTACCCCTTTATTTTCAGTATTTTACCACTACATCTGACCGTCTGTTGTCGCTTAAAATAAAACGTCGACCTTAGACTAGTTATTTTTCCAAGGCCCAACAACTGTCAGTGGTTCATCTATCCGGGACAGCCGGAATAGCTATTTTTCACCTTTAAGACGAACCATAAATCAAAACATAAGTTTATTGCAGGACACCCTAAGGATCAATCATACCAAGTTTCATTGAATTATGTTCATTAGTTTCAGAGGAGAAGATTTTTGAAAAATTGTTAACAGACGATGACAACGACAAACACAAAGGCATGGCAATAGCTCACATGAACCTTGGGTCCAGGTGAACTAAAAATTAGTACTTTACCATATTTCAGTTTGTTTTTACCTATATTTATCATTTTTTTTATCCAAGGGGGGGGGGGGTCATCCAAGCCCCTCGACCTCCCTGGCTATGGGTATGATACTATTATCTTACTTGATTGAAATTTTTTCATCATTGACACACTACATATCATGAATATATCTGACGATTGTATTCATCCTCGTGCCCATTGCCAAATAACTTTTTTAAATCATCTTCTCTGAAACCACTGAAGAAATTGCTTTAAAACTTGGCATACATTGTCTTAAGAGTGTCCTCTAACAAGTTTGGGAACTTTGCATAGAACAGTGGGGTCAAAGACATTTTGCAGTTGTGCAAGATTGATTGGAATCAGTCAAGTAAAACGTCAAACGTTCAAATACTCAATCAAAATACAAGAGGAACTGAAATTTATAAAGAGGGACATGAGTAAAACTTAATCCCCCGACATGTCATCGCTGGGGCATAAAAAATCTGGATTCCCTGAAAATCAAATTTGGCCTTTACATGTATTTTATTGTATAAAACTGCTGTGAAAAATGTTTTTCAAATCTATTGATATGCTTTCAAGTCATCCAAAACCATCAGAGGACAGACAAACTGACACCAAACAAAATGAAAGATGTCACATAATATCTCACCACATTGTGTTAAAAATATGTTTTGTGCTGTGGTCTTCATATAAAATAAAAAAGTCTAAAAGTTGAAATTAAAAGGTTGCCCAGTCTCTTATTGGATGTTGTTGTGTCAACACAAATAACAGTAAAACTTTAATATAGCCAAATACAACCAATTTACCTATTTCTTTCAAATCCCTGATCAAAGTCTTATATGCATCATATAAATTGAATTGTTTATCACAAATTTGCTTCTTAAGGTATTTTTTGAAACAGCAAATTAATAAATTTTCCCATATTTTAATAGTAACCCTTTTATGTAGGTTTTAATGTGCATTTTCACCTTTTATATATGGTTTTCTGTTGTACAACTTTTGAATTTCATTTTAAAGTAAAGACTTACTGGATATTGACCAATGAGATGAGCTGTAAGAAAGCCTCCGTGAGATCCACCACATACAAAGATTTGGTCTCCATTTACTTTACGAGAGTTAACCACGAATTCAGCTGCACTCTGAAAATATTTTGATGAAAAATATTTTAACAAATATGTTTCTAAAATATGCCTAAAAATAACTTTTTATTGAAGCTTTTTTATGCATGGAAAGATCAGTTTAGGGTGCAATCTAACAACAGGAATTTCTTTAAAAAATCTTACTTTTAGATTAAATAATTAGTATATGTTTACAATCTTTAAAGTCTAATCTAGCAATATAACCTTACATAAATGCTTATGCTTATCTGTTGAATAACTTTTTAAAAGACATAAAAAAACTTAAAAGTTGACTGATTAACCCATGCATAAATGCATCAATTAGTACGCAACTATTTTTTTCTTTTGACATGAAATACATGTAATTATTTTTATTGACAATAAAAAGCTTCCCTGAGCACAGTATGATACGACCGCAACACGTTAAACCCTGTACTTTTTAAGCCCAATATGGATAGTCAATTGCTCTGGACACATGCAGCCCATGGTGGACTGACAAAGGTTTTTGACACATGCCTTCTTTGGTGGACTTTTCAGCCACATTTAACAAGAAATTCATTAGATTTTAACTATTTTAAAAGCAAATGGAAAAAAATAAAACTTACAATATTATATTTATATCATTTCAATATCCCCACTCAATTTTATATTAAGAAATAGACCCATTTTTTGGTTAATCTATTATTATTGATGTTTTGACCTCTTTGTCCCCTAACTTCTTGAAAACAGTAAGAGATACTGCTAATCTGTATTGAGTAAAAAAGTTTCAATTTTGGCCCCTAATTACGTAATAGGGGGAAAAAGGAGGGTTGCAAAAATTAATTCTCAATTTTGTATCCGCTACTGTGGATTCATTCATTTTCGTGGGTACCAATTTTCGTGGTTTGGGGAAAAAGCATCAGTTTGTGGATTCTTAAATTCGTGGTTCTTTAGTATACAGCATATAATCCAATGTTAAATTTCCTTTTTGTGGGATATCAAATTTCGTGGTTCAAGGCTACCCACGAAACCCACGAAAATTGATACCCCACGAATAATAATGAAACCACAGTATTTGACAAGAACAAACATGCAAAAAAAAATTCAAAATCGGATCACAAGTATGAAAGTTTTGTTTTTCGGTCCCTTTTGGCCCCTAATTCCTTAATAGGGGGAAAAGGGGGGTTTGCAAAATTTAATTTTAAATTATATATCCGCTATTTGACAAGAACAAACATGCAAAAAAAAAATCAAAATCGGACCACAAATAAAAAAAGTTTCAATTTTGGCCTTTTTGGGCCCCTAATTACATGACGGGGAAAAGGGGGGCACAAAATTCATCAGATTAATTCTTTTATTGTAAGAAACATTCTTGACAAATATCACAGCAAAACGGCAACTAGGACCAAAGTTATGTTGGAAACAAATAAAATATTTGAATTTTTTGCCCCTTTTGAGCCCCTAATTTTAAAACAAATAAAGGGAAGACCCCCAAAATCAATCCCATTCATCCTTTTATAATAAGGAACATTATTGCCAAAAAGTTATTGTGGCAACAAACATAAAAGTAGCATTTTTAGCCCCTAATTTTGAAACGAAGAATGGGGGAACCCTCAAAATCAATCCCATTCATCCTTTTATGATAAGGAACATCATTGTCAAATTTCATAGCAATCGTATAACTGAAACTAAAGTTATTGTGGAAACACTAAAAAGTTAACAGACAACGACGACAAAGACAGCATCATACCATAATTCGTCCGCAATTTTTTTGCAGTCGTATAAATAAATAATCAATAACCTGAACATCTTTGACATCCTGGTCTCCAACATTTCCTGGCAATGATCTATTATTGTTGTCACCAAATCCTATAGAGCCTCTATAGTTCACTGAATAAATGTGTAAAGAAAATAGTTAAATTAAGCATATATAAACAAGCATAACGAAAAAACTTGAAACTCATGTATAGAGTAGGATATTTTTGTTCTCAAATATTACCTTCCAATGATAAAGAAGCTTTATCTCAATGTAATAAAATAAACATCAATTTTCAATATTGTCAACAAAATAAGAAGTTCCAATGTGGATTAATAGAAATGTTAATTTTGTTATGCTGTACAAATGTTTATGCATATTTCAAGGAGATAACATTTGCCAGCAGCATTTGAATAAAAATAATTGGAAGGCAATAAAAACAGAGTGTCATAGAAGACATACTCTATCTTAAAAGTAAGAATTAGGGAGTGTGTGCATTTGTTGTGTGTTTAGGGTTAAATGCCCTTATCTATTACCTGGGCCATATAGGGTGGTTAGTTTAAATGGTGGAGGAAATCAGAGTACCCGGAAAAAACACTAACTTGGGCAGGTAACTGACAAACTTAGTCACATCAGGTGGGGGAGTCTCTTTTTTTCTTATTTTTTTTACAAGTGAATTACAAGCGCGACTCCAACATCACCTGAGAGGTGATCAGTTAGTGATCATTAGTGTGGTAATTAAACCAGCACCTTAGACCCCTTGGCCACCCTGGCCCTGTAATACCGTATAACTGGTAATTTTTGTGGTAACTTCATTTTTCTGTTATTTCGCGGTTGATCCTCGACCGCAAAAAATAAAATAGCATAAAATGAAGTACATATATTTTATCTGGCATTATCTAAAGTATATAAAGTACAATTTTACAGAGGATACCAATATCTATCGATCTATTATCACAGGTGCGAAAATTGTTAGTTTAACTGTTACCTTAAAAGCGATGTCTTTACATGATGGTCAATATGACCACTTAATGACACATAATCAAAATACACAATGCTGACATACACATGCATTGCACATTGGTTAATTGATAAGTACATTGTGTCATGATCGTGTGGGTGAAACAAATGATGAAAAGTTTGACTTTATTACCCACGCTTATGAATTAATTTCTTTGTATTAATTATAATACTGGTAATATTAATATGAGAGATAAAAGGGGTCGGCTATTCTTTTTTTCTTGAAACAAATCATATGGTTAGACCATTTATACAAGGAAAAATCATAGAGCTAAAGTAATAAAGCTAATTGTATAAAAAAACGGAAAAAAACCCGACACATTTAAGTTTTATTGAAGATATTAAACCAGCAAAGATTAAATTTCAGAATTTTCAATCCAATCTGCAAAAATTTCACACTGCAAAAATTACAGGTTATACAGTATTTAGGAAGTTAAAACCAGCACCAAGGATTCAGGAAATGTGCATTATAAGGAAGGAAACCAGCTGGTGTTTTAAGACAATTTTGAATTAAAACAATCTAAAAATTTCAAAAACATTTTGTCCTGACAAGTCTGACAACAAGGCTTTGTCCATTAGCAGAAATCACAAACCCCTAAATCAGCTAAATCAAGTTTGTATAAAAAATGATGTGTTTTATTGAATATTACTTAATGGAGCTTTTATGGTTTGATCTTTTTTTTGTACGAGGACTGTCCATAAAGTTCGTGGACAAGCAAAGATTTGAACCAATATGACGTGCTAGGGATTAGTTTTTTACATAATAATAATTTTGAACATTTTTATTTTTATTTCTGGTTTATTGATTTGCAAATGTTTGACATAAATATTACTTAATTTTTAATTATTTGACCCGCTGTATGGTGAGTCGGAGCAATGTAAGAATTTTTTTCCAAAATATTGAGTTGAGAATGATTAAAACAAGATCTTGCTTACACACACAAAATTTTAAGGGTATATCACTTTTATTTGTTGAGAAATTAGTAGTTTTAGAATTGACACCAAATTCATTGACGTAAAAAAGGTAACGTTTTGAAAAAAGGTGGAGCAATGGACAGTTATAAAAATGCATGTTTATGCCTGAAAAACATCAACCTATATACACATATTCTTTAAATTGTGAGAAAAGCCCAATTAGATACTTCCAATGGCATATGCAATTCAGATCGAGATAGAAAATAAATGATTAGCATGTTTTCTGGTATTGAAATATAACCATATTTCCTATATAGTACTGTGCCAACAAATAGACTTTCCTTGAAGTTTTACTATTGATATCAATAACTTGAATATCCAAGCAATTTTGTGAATCAATCGTTTCCAAAAATTAAACAATACATGCAGAAATATAACTTTAGATACATCTGACAAAATAAAAGTTTCAAAATTCACAAAGTTTAAAAAATTTGCTTTCAAAATGGTCATATGGAGAAGAAATTATTTAATTTGACGTCAAAAAATGTGAACGTCTTGCTCAGGGTTATGAAAAATGATGAAAAATCAACTTGAAGTTGTTTGTTTATTCTTAAATTTGGTACACCAATTCATAAGACTACTCATTAAATTATAACACAACTTGAAGTAAATCCAATAAACATTATTTATTTTATATCCAACTTTAGTGACAGCCCTCGATTTGTTTTTTTTTTTTTTTGTTCCATTTCCAATACATTACAAGCAAATGTGTCTAATGTAGTCAATGATGGCCAACTTGACACATATTTATTGGAATAATCTATTGCATAGATTCTGTTGCAATTTAATGTCCTCTTTATGATTAAGAATGTATACAATTCTCTAAAGAAACAGATTGCAATTCTGAGAAAGTAGGTTCAATGCAAAAGAAAACTGCAGTGATAAATATTCCAAGTACTATATGTCCTGCAAGTTTTGTTGATGGGCCATAAAGTTATGCATACCTGAAAGAACAGCTATTCCAGATGATACTAAACAGGCCACATATAACAAAAATCCCTCTGTAAAAACACTGTGTGGCCCACCTAAAATACAGAAAATGAGGGTGGTTCAATTCAAAATCATTTTAATGGTAACCATTCATGCATTTACAATGAAAATAAGAAAAAAAACCAACCACCCAACCGTTCTGTTTCTCAAAAAAAATAAATACCCGTAAATTAAAGTACTTTCATGATTTTGACAAAAAGTTTCATCAGAAGCACTGATCTTTTTGTTAATCTATGTGTTATACATACCATGTGGAAATACCATCATTGGGGGATTTTTCTCCTCTGGTAAGGTCAATATACATTCATAATTTAATGCACCTGCACAAATAAAAACATTGAAATTAATAATAAAATTTCAGTAGACAACTTATGCAATATATTGTAATTTATTTTAAGTTTGATTTTGGAATAAAGAGAGCAAGCTCATCAAAGATACTTTATGTACTTGCTTAATATTGAAAAGTTCCAATTATCTCCCCTTGATGATATCTGAGAGCAATGAAATTTCTTCTTAAACAATTCCATCTAATGTACTTTCTTCGTTGTAAGTTTCAGTAAAATCTATCACTCAATTAGAATGAGTTGTGCTTACAAGATATGTGGACAGACCGACAAACCAGGTGATTTGAAAAAATGGTAGAAATTTCTGTTACACTTGAAATAACATTAATTTATGAATTAAATAAGATAATAAGTTGCCTTTAATTTTCTGTATATGTACTTCTAAAAAAATCTTTATCTATGTACTTTATACAGTCTAAGGAAAATAATCATATTGTTTAGTTTTTAACTAACTTTATTAACAATATAGACTGCATCTTTACTCTTTTAACAAGAAGGACCTGCTCTCTCTTCAATTACACATTAGTTTACCCTCCTTTAGGCTTCAAGTCCATGTTACTGATTGCAGTTTAGTTGTTTTTTCCGGGGGGGGGGGGGGGGGGGGGGGGGGGGGGGGGGGTTGGTGTTTAATTTTGTCTTGGCTTTTATGGACTTACTAAATTCTAATGCTTCTTTTGGTACTCCTTTGTGTTTTTCCATTTTGTTAGCCACCATTTAAATCTTGCACAAAAAGCACTTTTAAAACTTTTGTTTTGTTTACTTGCCAAATTTAGTGGGTCTTTCTGTAGGTATAAATGGTAAAATTTCCCATGAAATTCCAGGTAAAATGACTGGTTCATCTAAAAGGCATAGAGTTATCTCCCCATTTTGCTCTGCAGATGGTAATGTAGCAATTGCCTACAAACAACACATATCTATAAATTAACAAAACATGCATTAAATCTATTGAAAACAACAAAACTATGATCCAACAAAATCTACAATCAGTTTTAAAGAGATTGTAGTTATAAAAAAAAATCAAAAAATCAAAACCAAAAATTGTGAACCTGAGAATTTTTTGCAATGTTCAATAACAAGATTGCAAGAAAGCTAAGTTACATGTATTTGAAAAATGCCTTTTTCTGTAAATAATTGCATAATGCATTGTGTTATGGGGAGTATTCTGCATATGTGTTACAGGGCAAATTGGAATCCAGGGCGATCCGGAATCCTCCTAGGGCAAATTTGAATTCCAATTTCTCCTAGGACAAATTGGAATTCTGATTTGCCCTGGATTTAATCCATTGTAAATCGGAATTCCAATTTCTCCTAGGACAAATTGAGATATCCAGATTTGCCCTAGGAGGATTCCGGATCCCCCTGACTGAACATTGAAAAGTTATATATTACAATAAATAAAATTGATTGAATATTTAAAATTACATTGTCTTAAATTCAAAACCAAAAATTATATATTTTAAGAATGAATCAATCTAGGGCTTTATTGTTATAATTTGAATATCAAGCCTCAGATTGGAAACAATTTTGATGATTTTCTTACTTCTGAACAATTTGTAGCTTGGGCACTACAACATGCTATGAAAATAGTTGATTTGCAAGAGTCAAGACATAATGTTATAAGGGATAATGCAACGGTTAACTATATGCGGGAAGCAAAACGCCATCGCGTTCGTCGCGGTTCAATCCCTACATTTATAAGGAAGCATTATAATGTTGGGGATACCGTTGTAATAAAAATACACAAGGTGAATCGAACAAAAATACAGATTCTAACATTCTTCCTTGCAAAGTTCTTGAAAGAAAAGTTGTAATCTAACATAAAATAGTGTCCACTATGAAATATTGTCCAGAGTGGTATTCATTCCTATGATAAAGTCCAAGGACCGAATAAAACGCTTAAGCGATATGAAATTTTGTCATCTGGATTTTTCAGTGTTAAGCATAGCAGGGTGGACACAATTTCATAGGACATTATTTTGCTTCACAGTAAGTGATTCAAAATCAGTGTTTAAGATTTTTTCAAAAGATGGCATACTGAAAAATTATTATTCTGAAGATGATCTTGCCGATCTTGAGGACAGTTTGTTTTCCCGGTTTAAATGCCATGAATCCTTCATTATTGTCTGAAATCTCCCATATTCAGGCTTGCCAAAAAAAAAATCGTTCACTTAATGAAGACTAGCTGTCAGGCTGTTACAACATGCAACTGTAATGGCAAATGCAACACACTCAGGTGTTCTTGTCGTAAAGCCAAAGTGCCATGTTCAAGTAAATGTCATAGACACAATTCAAATAAATGTTGCAACAAATAATGCCAGAGAAATGCTAGTTTTTGACATATTTCAGTACTTTGGCACATATATTATATTGTAGATATTTGTTTTTTTTATGATATGTATTAATTGTATTTAATTTGCTATTTGTCAAATACAATTATTAAATTTGCATTTATTTATATATTAAATACTCCAGTATTATCCAAAATCGCCCTGACTTAAATTTCTAGTGTGATTCCAGATCCTACTAGAATTTCAGTGGGATCCGGAATCCTCCTAGGGCAAATCAAGATATCTCAATTTGTCCTAGGAGAAATTGGAATTCCGATTTACACTGGATTTAATCCAGGGCAAATCAGAATTCAAATTTGTCCTAGGAGAAATCGGAATTCCAATTTGCCCTAGGAGGATTCCGGATCGCCCTCAATTCCAATTTGCCCTGTAACATATACGTTCCATAACATTTCTGTTCTTTTATGTAACAGCAATGTGTAGAGAAACCAAACATTGTTACACAGAAAAAATTGCAACATATGTTAAACATATGTTTGCAAAATCATAATGGTATCATTACATTTAACATATAATTATCTTGCATTTGGTGCCCATATGATAAACATATGTTCACCATACGTTTTATGTATTCATATGGCAAAGATATGTTTTAGAAAAACAAGAGGCTCCCAGGAGCCTGAATCACTCACCTGGTCTTGAGTCAACCCTATACATTTTAGGGGCCATAACCAATATAAGGGGTTATCTGACAACTTCGTCCCTATGAAAACTTTCGTATCTGCTATAGTTTTCATTCTATAGGCCAAAAATAGGGCATGTAATGGGACATTAAATGATACCCCGCCACGTTATAATATCAAAAAGTTCATGTAATTTGTTTTCAAAGTGGCCTATATTGAAAACTGTTTTTCGGATCATGCTGGAAATTGAACTTGACCTGTATTTTACTGTACTCAATAGCTGTACAAAATATCAGTTGAATCCCATAACGTGTTTTCAAGTTATTGGTCGGAAACTCAAAATTTCATGTAATTTGATTTTTCAAAGTGGCCTATCTCGAAAACTATTTTTTGGATCATGCTGGAAATCAAACTTGACCTGTATTTTAATGTAATTAACAGCTGTGCAAAATATCATTCAAATCCTTTGACGCGTTTTCAAGTTGTTGGTCGGAAACTTAAAATTTTATGAAATTTGATTTTTCGAAGTGGCCTATCTCGAAAACTATTTTTTGGATCATGCTGGATATCGAACTTGACCTGTATTTTAATGTAATTAACAGCTGTGCAAAATATCATTCAAATCCTTTGACGCGTTTTCAAGTTGTTGGTCGGAAACTTAAAATTTTATGAAATTTGATTTTTCGAAGTGGCCTATCTCGAAAACCATTTTTTGGATCATGCTGGAAATCGAACTTGACCTGTATTTTATTGTACTAAACAGCTGTGCAAAATATCTTTTAAATCCTTTGACGCGTTTTCAAGTTAATGGTCGGGAACCTTCGGGGGACGGACAGACGGACAGACGGACGGACGGACAGACACCGAAAAAAAATGAGGGTATAACATAATACCCTGCCACTTCATGTGGCGGGGTATAAAAACATGAAAAAGGTTATTTTAGGGGCCGTAACCCCTATTAAGGGTCATCTGACAACTTCCATCCTATTGAGACTTTTGTAGAGCTAAATGAACTGAACATTTAAGCAAGCAACAGCTTCTCTCTATCTGCTATAGTTTTCATTCTATAGGCCTAAAACATGAAAAAACATTATTTTAGGGGCCGTAACCCCTATAAGGAGTCATCTGACAACTTTGACCCTATGAAAACTTTTGTAGAGCTAAATGAACTGAACATTTAAGCAGGCAACAGCTTTTCTCTATCTGCTATAGTTTTCATTCACTATGCCAAAAACATGAAAAAACGTCATTTTAGGGGCCATTACCCCTATAAGGAGTCATCTGACAATTTCCATCCTATGGAGACTTTTGTAGAGCTTAATAAGCTGTACATTTAAGCAAGCAACAGCTTCTCTCTATCTGCTATAGTTTTCATTCCATAGGCCAAAAGTATGAAAAAACATTATTTTAGGGGCTGTAACCCCTATAAGGGGTCATCTGACAACTTCGACCCTATGGAGACTTTAGTAGAGCTAAATGAGCTGAACATTTAAGCAAGCAACAACTTTTTCCTATCTGTAATAGTTTTCATTCTACAGGCCAAAAACATGAAAAAAAGCTATTTTAGGGGCTGTAACCCCTATATGGGGTCATCTGACAACTTCGATCCTATGGAGACTTTTGAAGAGCTTAATGAGCTGTACATTTAAGCAAGCAACAGCTTCTATCTATCTGCTATATTTTAATTCCATAAGCCAAAAATATGAAAAAATATTATTTTAGGGGCTGTAACCACTATAAGGGGTCATCTGACAACTTCGACCCTATGGAGACTTTTGTAGAGCTAAATGAGCTGAACATTTAAGCAAGCAACAACTTTTCCCTATCTGTAATAGTTTTTCATTCTATAGGCCAAAAACATAAAAAAAAGCCATTTTTCACCTTTAAGGGGCCGTAACTCCTATAAGGGGTCATCTGACAACTTCGACTCAATGAATACTTTTGTAGAGCTTTTGATGCTGAAGCAGTAGGGTGGCATCAGATTTCATCTATCTCTTATACTTTTTGATTTACAAGCCAAAAACAGTAGTCTGACCCCCCTGGTCTGTTTTTAGTAATGGCGGCCATGTTGTATGGACGGCGGTCACCATTTGTGCAATCTTGGTAGAGGACATCCCATAGATGAAGTGTGCAAAGTTTCAAAGCAATTGCTTCAGTTGTTTGGGAGGAGAAGATTTTCAAAGAAAAGTTATTACTCTATTTTATTGACCGGGTTGGTCACGGGTCAATTATTTCGGACTTCTTCATTTAAATCCTACATAAAAGACCGAGAAAATTAAGCTCCGCCCAACCTTGTGAATAAAATAGAGTAATAACGACGGACGACGACGACGACGGACGCCAAGTGATGGCAATAGCTCACATGGACCTTTGGTCCAGGTGAGCTAAAAATGAAGAAAATAATTTTAAATGAATTACAAATGCATAACTTTTATTTTAAATTGTTAGGTTTCTGGTACTATATGTTTAACATATGTTCATCATATGATAAACATATGTTCAAACATATGATTATCATAAGGGCACTAAACATAAGGTGAACATATGTTTGGAAACATATATTTAACATATGACAAACACATGTTTAACATATGTTGCAATATCTTCTGTGATCACGAACAATATATATTTTTTGAACATTTTCGTAAATTATGTACATTACCCAGAATTTTTGTGTTATTTGAAAAAAAACCCCAATTTCTTACTTTTATAATAAAACTTACAAGAAATGGGGGCTGATTAACAGAACTGCACTTGAACAAAAGTTGATCTCCATATAAATCAATCACAGAAATGTCTCCTCTTTGACCTAGAAAACAATTCATCTACATTTCATTATATTGACTGTATTTAATATAAAATAATGAAAATCTACAGATTTAAAACATTTTTTTCTCATAAAAGCAATGATTTAACTTTAAAGAAGGTGTCATAAAAAGGAGTAAATGTCACTAAACTTTTTCTATTGTGCAATAAACTAATTCACAACTATTTCAAGGATATCAGCACTACCAAAAAATTAAATAAATTAAATAAAAAACAACCGGCGGCATAAGGGTTTTGGTTGCTTCGCAACCTAACCATAAAAATAGCATAATTGTTTTTATTGATAAATTTGGAACATTGCACCAATTATTCAAAAATATATTCTGAAAATACAAAATAATTTTAAAACTAGAAAAACTGTGAGCCACAGCTCACAAATAAATACCCCCCACCCCCCCAAAAAATTAATCAGATAAAATTTAGAATAGGAGATGCACATCTACATTATGTCACAAAGATTGTGTGTAGGTTTCATGAAAATCCATCAAGGGGTTTAGGAGGAGTTGCAGATAAGAGATGGGTACCCCCATGTAGGGGAATGGCTAAGTCCATGTTTTGGTATAGGAAACTCCAAAAATCATTCTGATCAAATTTTAAAATAGTAGGTGCACATCTATATTATGTCACAACAATTGTGTGTAAGTTTCATGAAAATCCATCAAGGGGTTTAGGAGGAGTTGCGGATAAGAGATTGGTACCCCCATGTAGGGGAATGGCTAAGTCCATGTTTTGCTATGGGAAACTCCAAAAATCATTCTGATCAAATTTTAAAATAGAAAGTGCGCATCTACATTATGTCACAACAATTGTGTGTAAGTTTCATGAAAATCCATCAAGGGGTTTAGGAGGAGTTGCGGATAAGAGATGGGTACCCCCATGTAGGGGAACGCTTAAGTCCATTTTTGCTATGGGAAACTCCAAAAATCATTCTGATCAAATTTTAAAATAGTAGGTGCACATCTACAGTATGTCACAAAGATTGTGTGTAAGTTTCATGAAAATCAACCAAGGGGTTTAGGAGGAGTTGCGGATAAGAGATGGGTACCCCCATGTAGTCAATGGCTAAGTCCATGTTTTGGTTTAGGAAACCCCAAAAATCATTCTGATCAAATTTTAAAATAGTAAGTGCACATCTACATTATGTCACAACAATTGTGTGTAAGTTTCATGAAAATCCATTAAGGGGTTTAGGAGGAGTTGCGGATAAGAGATGGGTACCCCCATGTAGTCGAATGGCTAAGTCCATGTTTTGCTATGGGAAACCCCAAAAACCATTCTGATCAAATTTTAGAATAGTAAGTGCACATCTACATTATGTCACAGCAATTGTGTGTAAGTTTCATGAAAATCCATTAAGGGGTTTAGGAGGATGTGTGGATAAGAGATGGGTACCCCCATGTAGTCGAATGGCTAAGTCCATGTTTTGCTATGGGAAACCCCAAAAACCATTCTGATCAAATTTTAAAATAGTAAGTGCACATCTACATTATGTCACAACAATTGTGTGTAAGTTTCATGAAAATCCACCAAGGGGTTTAGGACGAGTTGCGGATAAGAGATGGGTACCCTGAAGTGTAACGGAAGGACGGACGGAAGGACGGACGGAAGGACGGACGGACACCCCTATCACTATATACCCCCCACTTTTGAAGTGGGGGGTATAATGATATAATTTCTCTTCAACTTTACTATATCAAAGCATGTGCAGATTGTATGATGCTGGAGAAATAATTAGAATACCTGTCTTTAATTGTGTAACTGTTTTCTTTTCTACATCAGCTACAAAGGTAACCTGAAATATTTCAAAAGATTAAATCAATATAGATACCTTTCCTTAAATTATTGCAAAACAAATCTACTATAATAATACCTTCAGGTAAGATTAATGCTCCATTTTCAAGGAATTTTAAGAAATTATTTTAAAAAAGTTTAATACAAAACATTTCTAAATTATAATCAAAATGCATCTAAAGGTCAATATATATTTTATAAAATAACTAATGTTATTGTACATAATGATAATTAATAATTAACGACTACAATATGTGACAATTGCAACTACATGTACATGCAGATAACCAATATTGTTACATTTCAAAACATGACCACTGTGTGTCTTCCTGTAAAATTGCAACAAATTATATTTAGCTTTCATATTCCAAATATCAGTAAAAAGCATTGTAACATGAACATTAATTCTCTACTTTTATTTACCACAGAGCTCCTTGAGACACTAGAAAATACAAATCTGTCATTATCTGTACACCAACACTGACTAGGGATGGACTGGAGATAGATTCCCTGAAATTCTTCCACTGAAAAATGAACAAATAATGAGAGAAGCAGAGGTACCAATGGGGTATCAAAATGCCAAAAGTCAGAAAGGGCAGAGACAAAACCAGTAAACACCATTTTTGGGGGGTGGGGGGTATTTTGCTGTAAATCAAACTTGAGCTACAAATTGATTAAAATACACGGCTGCCTTATAACCTGAAAATTTGAAAAACTCATGAAAATCAGGAAGGTTGGCAGCTCTTCAATAATTCGTTTTTCATATATAAAATTTTTGAGTTTTTTCCTTAAACAGGCAACAAAGCCATTTTGTTGGTATTTCTAATTTTGTAGCTAGTCCATGTTGTAAGAGGGAATCATATAACAATTTTTTGTATTCTTATTCTCCATGGTGAATGACCCCGCACAAAAACCACTTTAACTTGTACTTCATTAATAATATTGAAACTACAGTATACAAGACTGAACACAAGATTATGTTTTTGTTTTCACCTGATGGATCTTTAACTTTATCCACAATAACTGTACTTTGTTTGGACTGCCAGTCACACTAAAAATAGATTATAGAGAAATATGCATAGTTTAAGAGGAATGGTATAAACTAGCATAATAATTTTTTTGTGATTTGATAAAAGTTTTCATTTTAAAAATCTATCATGGCCTAACAGATTTATTTGAGATTTAGACATGATAGCTTATCATTATTTATGTGAATAAACCCATAGCTATGTTCAAATCAGGTATGAAATATTATTGTGAGTTCATATTGGATTTGTGCCTCTTAAGCCTTTAAGACATTTGAACATACATTTTGTTAATTTGGTAATTTGAATAACTATTTAGGAATATATAAGTAATGCGTCGAGACTTTTTAGCAAAATAATGGTCATTACATTAAATTGATGTGTCATGTTTCAGTGCCCATCTAATAATTTACCATAAACTTCTCCAAACGGTCAGTTTACTGGAAAGGTAAAGAACTGAGATGTTTTCAATTCTAGGTTTTTTTTTAAATGAATCTTACATACCATCAATAGTCGAGTACATTGGTAATGTGGACCTCCGATATCGTTGTCAAAATATATCAACTTCTTCCCATCAGGACTAAATCTAGGTAAAAAGCTACTTCTTGAACTGTCACTAATTTGTTCTAAAAAGATGAATTTTGGATATACTTGTCTACATCTTTGCTAGCCAAGGGTTACGATCTGCTATCTCTCGTCTTTACTTTGGCAGATATGGTCAATGTTTTGTGGTCATACAGGGAAAGATGCCTGCATCCAATCAAATTGCACCATCTCCATTTATATTTAATGTAATGAATTATCTTTTATATTTTTGCAAATATCTGAATGAAAATAAAATTCCTAACTTGGAATAGGTACTGTTTCAAAGGAGATAATAAAAATGTTGAGATAACAAAAAAAACTTTTACATCTGCCAAGGGTGAAGATGAGAGATAGCTGATCATAACACTTGGCTAGCGAAGATGACTTGTCTTTAACTTATCAGTTAGAACTCTTTTAGAATTTTTATAAATTGTTTGAATCCCAAACTATTCTACTTCAAATTAGAGGAAGTTTTAGTTCCCTGTTTAAATTTTTTGGGTTTGATATTGTGTTTTTCTATGTTTTTCAAACCTTTGGTACTGGTAATTATATATTAGAGCATTGGTGATCCAATGGTTAATTGCATATCGTTTATAATTGTTTGCCTTGCACTTTACACAAACTACCCCCGTCAGTATGAATAAAGAAAAAAACTTACTGCATGTATTTGAGTCCTTGTCCCAATAAAATATGCCACCTCTGTTAAAAGAAACAATCCATTAATAAAATTCAGAATTATTTCAATGGAAATCTGACATATAAGAGCATGTTGGACTTCCACTCTAATTATTCAACAAGGAACTGTAAATATTATAAATGAGCTGAACATTTAAGCAAGCAACAGCTTTTCTCTATCTGCAATAGTTTTCATTCTATAGGCCAAAAACACTATTTTTTGCCTTTAAGGGGCTGTAACCCCTATAAGGGGTCATCTGACAACTTTGACCCTATGGAGGCTTGTGTAGAGCTAAACGAGCTAAACATTTAAGCAAGCAACAACTTTTCTCTATCTGCAATAGTTTTCATTCTATAGGCCAAAAACTCTATTTTTTGCCTTTAAGGGGCCATAACCCCTATAAGGGGTCATCTGACAACTTTGACCTTATGGAGACTTTTGTAGAGCTAAATGAGCTGAACATTTAAGCAAGCAACAGCTTCTCTCTATTTGCAATAGTTTTCATTCCATAGGCCAAAAACATGAAAAAATGCTATTTTTCACCTTTAAGGGGCCGTAACTCCCATAAGGGGTCATCTGACAACTTCGACTCAATGAAGACTTTCGTAGAGCTTTTGATGCTGAAGTAGTAGCGTGGCATCAGATTTCATCTATCTCTTATACTTTTTGATTTACAAGCCAAAAACAGTAGTCTGACCCCCCTGGTCTATTTTTAGCAACGGCGGCCATGTTTTTCGACAAATCAAAAATCCCCACATCAGTTCTGTGGGGGATACCCTAAAGTACCACCAGACCAAATTTGGTTTGAATCTGTGCAGCCGTTTCAGAGGAGAAGAAGTTTGAAGAAAAGTTAACGACGACGGACGACGACAACGACGATGACGGACGACGACGACGACGGACGACGACGACGGACGCCAAGTGATGGCAATAGCTCACATGGCCTTTGGCCAGGTGAGCTAAAAAGTAATCAAGTTAATACACAGAGCTACTTCGACAAAACTCAAACATAAATAGTATTCAAGGTAAAACACATCACAGTGAGAAGTAATCATGGCATTACATATCACACTGACAGTGAGTAGTTATCAATGCAATACACATCTCAGTGAATAGTTAATGATGGAATACACATCACAGTAAGAAGTTATCAAGGCAATGCACATCGCAATGAGTAGTTTTCACTATGAGTAGTAATCAAGGCAATACACATCACAGTGAGTAGTAATCAAGGCAATACACATCACAGTAAGTAGTAATCAAGGCAATACACATCACAGTGAGAAGTCATCACGGTGAGCAGTAATCAAAGCAATACACATCACAGTGAGCAGTAATCAAGGCAATACATATCGCAGTGAGAAGTAATCAAGGCAATACACCTTAAAATGATTAGTTATCAGTATGAGTAGAAATCAATACAATACACATCACAGTGAGTAGTAATCATTGCAATACACATCACAGTGAGTAGTAATCACTGCAATACACATCATAATGAGTAGTAATCATGGCAATACACATCACCATGAGTACTAGTCAAGGCAATATACATCACAATGAGAAGTAATCAATGAAATACACATCACAGTGTGTAGTAATCAAGCAACCCCCATATTATTGTTAGAATTCATCAAACAATATAGATAAAACATTAGTTGTTTTCAAGGCAATACATATCTGAAAAACAGTATATGTGTTGATACTTTTGAGAAGTAATCAAAATTAAAGAAATGAAAAGTGGTTGTAGAAATGCAGTGATAAACAAGTGAATGTAAATACATGTATTTATCAAATGAAAAAAAAAGGATTTGTAGAGTTAACTTATTAGATAAAAGGACAAGAAAGAAGCATGATAAGAAAATACACAAAATGTAGAAAAGTCCAGAAAAAAAAAGAAATATGGTAAATATTGATTACAAAAAATTGACATTTTAAACATAAACAATTATTTCGTATGCTTCAATTGAATAAAAACATATACCTACTCTCTTATTGGACAGTAAATTAAACCAAGTCTGTAGGGTTCATTTTTCCATGCAGTGAATACAACACCTTTATCTGATGGTGCCCATATTGCCTGAAATGAAATATAACAAATGTTAGGCAAACACCAGCATGCTAACTTGCAATAATTTGATAAAACTTCATATTTCAAAATGTTACATGTAATGTCTTTATTTGGGACAGGGCTGTTCCCCCATACAAGAACTAGCTTTTGACAGGTTGAAAAATGGTTTAGGACATACTGTTTTTCTTAAAAAAAACACTCTTCCAAATTTCAAATCAAACACATATGTTTATGCTTTCTGAAAAAAAAAGCTTGACTAAAATTTAATGTGGACATACAAACAAACATTTTAAAGGAAAACTGATCGGAATTTTCAAGTGAAATCAGACCTTGAGCCAATGGAGCCCTGTATGAAAAATTATTTTACAAGTAAACATTTGTTTTTCCTAATTTTGATTTAAATACAGACAATTGATTGCACACTTATTATTCATATACTCATGTACATATCTCAGGGCCTTATTTACCTGTCCTTGAGAATAACCATCCAGTATCTGGTCCAGAACATCAACATCTCCTGTATCTATGTCCATTATACATGTTACAGGGCACACTTTACCAACCAGCTGTTCTCCCCATTGGTCTTCATAGTCATGCTCATAGCCCTGTGCATTAGAAAAATGTAGTCAATGATTTTTAACAAACTTTTTTTTTCCGCGCCAAGCTTATTTTGTAAGATGAAATGAGTTTTTAAAAAAAAAAATTATGTGAAGAAATTGTCCAACATTTTGTTGAATAAAGTTATTACTGAATGCCCAATTCGAATTCATCATGAAAACAAATCAATGAAACATTCACTTTTAAAAATAATGTCTGACCAAATTAAGTAAAAATCCGTCTTTATCATTACATGTATTTTTATTTTTAATTCAAGTTATCTCCCCTTTGAAATTCAAGTACAAAAATATGCTAATAACTGTTTTACTGTGGTTGCTGAATGTTTTGGTTTTCAGATATTTAATCCAAGTTAATGTTAGTTGCTTTTTAATTTAAGGTTATCGTACCTTGGGGGCCTGGATGGCCGAGTGGTCTAAGGTGCTGGTTTTAATACCACACTAATGATCACTAGCCGATCACCTCTCAGGTTGTGTTTGAGTCTCGTTTTTAATTTACAAAAATAGACTTCCCCACATGTATGTGATAAGGTTTGTCAGTTACTTGCCAAAGGTCTGTGGTTTCCTCCAGGTACTCCAGTTTCCTCCACCAATAAAACTGACCGTCCTATATGGCCAAGGTGTGTTGAAAAGGGTGTTAAACCCAGACATATACCTCCTTCCCACTTCTCCATGGGTTTCATTTCTCCGTGGTATTAAAATTAATTTCAACCAAATATTCAACTGTGACGTCACCTTTTCTAGGTAGCTACTTACCATGATATTACAAGATACCAGTATACATAACACACATGACATACATATATAGTACCTTGAGTGGTTGTTCCTCTTCATTCTTGTCTTCCTTCTTTGACTTAGTTGCAAAAAAGGACACAGCTTTTGGTTTCTTTTTCTCAGCCATGTACAGTATATTTTTCTCATTTGAGGACCATCTGAGAGTTCCAAACTGACCTACAAAATACCATTAAACCTGAAAATTTTTCTCGATTTGAGTATAGTTAAGGTGAAAGACAATTAAATTTTGCTAATTGACCATTTTATAAATTAATTGGAATCCTTATGCACTTCTCTAAAATATCAAAATCAAAATGTAAAATTTTCAAGAAACATTTTTATTTTAACAAACTCATCTCACCTGAACTATTTTTTCAAAACCAAATAGATAGACAATATTTAAAAAGTTTAAAAAAAATAAAAATAAATAAACATTCAGTTAATATGGGGAAGGGCTCCAAAGCAACTGTGAAAGTGTGATGAAATGTAATACCATCTGGATCACAGATTTTTCCATGTTTTTCTAAACTAGTGACATCGTAGTTCTTTAGTTTCTGTCTGTCATCCCATATCTGAAATTAAATAACAAAGGGAAACATAAAAATAAAGTTGCTTTGTTTCAAGAGGATATAAGGCATTCTGAATCTCTGATTGTATTTACCCTTGAAGTATACATTCTCAAGTGCTTTCAAATTTCCTCTGTTAAGCTTTGTCAGGATAAAAAACTTTATCATCTGGCTGTATTAATATTTAAAAGAATTGATGCTTAAAATTCTACAAAATATATCTTTTTATTGGTCATATTGATCAAAGATTTGTTATACATATATCTATATTTTTTTCTTGGGATGCAGCCTTAACTCGAGACAGCTTTATGGTGTATGCCCCTCATTACCTGAAGACAAGCCTTGTTAACCATTGAGACATACATGTTCTTTATATCTCAACAAAAATGAAATCTGGTCATTATGAACTTTTCTTATACAACCACACCAGGGAAACTCGCAAGTTGCAACTTAATATTGTATCCCGGAAGTTTATTGATACTAAGTGAAAGAACATTTTTTGCAAGAATCTGAGAACGTCACTCCATGTGAAATTTGTCACAGATCTTAAACAAACCAAAAATAATAGTTAAGTCTGTATTTTAATCCAGAAATCGTTTTTATATTGTCAATGCGATTCTATTAACCAGGACAAGTCCGGATTTAAGGAAAAATGTAATTTAACATTATTAATTGAACAAAATAAACTGATTTTGTTTTATTTACAATTATTCTACAAATATACATGGAGTGACATTCTTCGATTTCTCAAATTTATAACATTAAATGTAAATCACAAAATTTCGGGTCCCGGAATTTTGGTTGCAACTTTCGAGTTTCCCAGGCATGACAACTCAGATTTTCAGATTTTGGATTGAAATACCAATACAATTTCATTTGTAATGTGGTACCTCTACAAACTGTTTCTCTTCATCTTTCTTGGTCTTTATATTCCTAACTATTGCAGTAAGTTTCCCAGAGGGTGATTCTTTGTTCCATAATCTAGTTTAAAACAAAAACAATCATCTATCTATATCATTATACTTTTAAAGTAATGAAATGCATTGAATACTAAAATTTAATAAAAAAAAATAGTAGTCAAGTTGTATACAGATGCTAATAATTTTTGCATACATGTACATGTGATACTACCATCAGGAGTCTAAATCTCTTGACTTTTAGAACTCATCTCCCATCCTCTTGATTTTTTTGTATCATCTCTTGCATTTTCAAGAATAGAAAAATAACAATTTTAGTCAAGATATTTCTTCAGTCATAAAAAATTTCTTGTGTTTTGTCAATTCTGTAAATTTTCAAGATTTTTCTTCAGTCATAAAAAATTTCTTGTGTTTTGTCAATTCGGTAAATTTCATTTTTTTAAGTAAAAGTGTTTATTGAAGGATAATTGCTGTAATTGACTGAACAATTGTATAAACCGATAGATTAATTGGTGAAGCTAGGTATTTTTGACAAATGACTGTGCCCTCAACACTTTATAAATGCATTTTGAAAGGGTGTTAAAATCTCTTGCTTTTTTATCCCATCTCCAGCTTTGTCATGAAGGATGATTTAGAATATCTTACCACATTTTCTTCATCTTCTTTGTTGTTATTAAATTCATACATGATTTGGATTTTGCTAGGTTTAATGCATTTTAAACATCTTTTGAAATGGTGGATTTCCTATGTTTGGGTTCTAGTGCTGCTGACAAGAAATGGTTTTCCATAATGGCCATACAGCTCATTAAAATTAATTGCATAAATTATGAAAAGTTGTGAGTATTGTTAACTAATATTTGTTAATTTATTATTGAATGTGTTAAAAACAAGAATATGTCAACATTTGGGATGGACAGACTGACAGAGGACGGACCGGAACACAATATTACCCCTTCTTTTGTAGATGGAGCATAAAAAAAACTTAGTAAGTCTCAAACTTGTTTCTTACTCATTATTTTCGGTGACAATGTTGGTATATTGTATATCAAACTGTGTTGGTTTGGATTGTTTTACAATGTAGGTCTTGTGAAATTTAACATTCTCTATTCTCTCTAAATCTCCCTGCTTCCACTGCGATTTGATGACTAGATTATCTCCCTTTGATTGTCTTGAAATCCATGCTGATGAAGGCTCTGGTATGCTAGAGATCTTTCTGTAAAGACTAATGATATCTTCAAGCTGAAAAAAGAAAAGAAACAACACTAAAACCTAGAAACTATCGTTTGACCTTGAAATGTAAATATCTTACTGATAGGTTTGAAAATTTTGTTTAGACTTTTTAATGCAAGCAAAAATTGTTTGTTTTATTTAACATCTACAGCCTTATGGTTTAGCTAAATGTAACATTATAGTTTTAGGCCAAATAAATAAAATATGTGGGTGTCTGGTTTCCTTATCTACCTTAGTTGTCATGCTGACCCTAACCTTTTCCTAAGTGCATTTAAACTTGATACATTACAAAAACACATCTTTTGATCATTCACTAAAGGTAATAAGATTTTTTTTTAATAAATGCCTAGCTACCCTTTTTTTCAGGCATGAAACCAGAAACACAAATAATCAGCATATAGATCAGCAATATTAAGGCCAATATAAAAATATCCAAGATTCTCATCTAAATCTAGGATTCATTTAATTATGGCCTAATTATCAATTTTCTTTTCATTTTTGTCTCGCCTGCGAAGCAGAGCGGGACATAGGTGTTACTTTACTGGCGGCGGCGGCGACAGCGGCGTTAACTTTTTGGAAAAGTTTTATGAGCACCTCCATATCTCAAGAACTATAGGTCCTGGGTTGATGAAACTTGGTATGCATATGCCCCAGTAGTAGCTTAGCACAGTTGCATCCCCATCTTTTGACCTTGACCTTGATTTTCCGGTTAAGTGACTTTGACAATTTTCAATACATATAATAGTAATGGAAAAGTTTTGCGAGCACCTCCATATCTCAAGAACTATAAGTCCTAGGTTGATGAAACTTGGTATGCATATGCCCCAGTAGTAGCTTAGCACAGTTGCATCCCCATCTTTTGACCTTGACCTTGATTTTTCAATTGAATGACTTTGACAATTTTCAATACATAAAATAGTAATCGAAAAGTTTTGCAAGCAACTCCATATCTCAAGAACTATAGGTCCTAGGCTGATGAAACTTGGTATGGGTATGCCCCAGTAGTAGCTCAGCACACTTGCATCCCCATCTTTTGACCTTGACCTTGATTTTTCGGTTGAGTGACTTTGACAATTTTCAATACATATAATAGCAATGGAAAAGTTTTGCGAGCACCTCCATATCTCAAGAACTATAAGTCCTAGGTTGATGAAACTTGGTATGCATATGTCCCAGTAGTAGCTTAGCACAGTTACATCCTCATCTTTTGACCTTGACCTTGATTTTCCGGTTGAGTGACTTTGATTATTTTTGTTGCATATTTTTGCAATGTTTAGGTTCTATAAACATCTTTTAATCTCAGAAACTGAAAATCCATGTAAATTCAAAATATAGTGGAAGTAAGAAAGAATAATTGTTTCTGATGGTGCCGGCAGGCGAGACATACTTTAGTGTTAACTCTTGTTTTTATAAATAAATCAGCCAACAATAAAGTTCCATTGATTGCATGTTTGTTGGTGTCAATTTTCCTCTGATGAACTTTGACATGAGGCAGTATATTCCCGTCCCTGCAAGCGGGGAGGCAAAGCCTCTAGAGGCTAGCCATCCCCTGATTTATTGTCTCACCTGCGAAGCAGTGCGGAACAAAGGTGTTACTTTACCAGCGGCGGCAGCGGTGTTAACTTTTTGGAAAAGTTTTATGAGCACCTCCATATCTCAAGAACTATAGGTCCTAGGTTGGTGAAACTTGGTATGCATATGCTGCAGTAGTAGCTTAGCACAGTTGCATCCCCATCTTTTGACCTTGACCTTGATTTTCCGGTTGAGTGACTTTGACAATTTTCAATACATATAATAGCAATGGAAAAGTTTTGCGAGCACCTCCATATCTCAAGAACTATAGGTCCTAGGTTGATGAAATTTTGTATGCATATGCCCCAGTAGTAGCTTAAAACAGTTGCATCCCCATCTTTTGACCTTGACCTTGATTTTCCGGTTGAGTGACTTTGATTATTTTTATTGCATACATGTATATTTGCAATGTTTAAGTTCTATAAACATCTTTTGATCTCAGAAACTGAAAATCCATGTAAATTCAAAATATAGTGGAAGTAAGAAAGAATAATTGTTTCTGATGATGCCGGCAGGCGAGACATACTTTAGTGTTAACTCTTGTTTAACGTGTTATCAATTTCTCCTAATTACTGGTAAAATTCATGTTAATTGTACGCTAACACTCAATATTTCTTTGAAAATTAAGTTTACTTTTTGTACCGATTCAATGGTGGATAGAACCATTGAAGTACACATTAAGTTTTCAATGAATTAAGATCCAACGGGAACATATTCAAACTATGTGATATACGTTCATCATACAAATCAATAAATGCAATTTATTTTCTTTAATTTTGAATAGATTTACATGGCTACAATTTAGCGTTCTTCACATCGATTTAAATTTCGGTGTCTCATTTAGACCATATAGCCATATATGATCAATATATTTTAAAGGCATGCATTTGTTATATATTCTTGCAAATTTTCAACACTAATCTGTACTACAACCTCAACGTCCGAAAAAAAAGTTTTATGAAGACAATGTACGAAATTTTACCTGTAATTAACTTGGAAGTTGATGTTATAATATGTTAATTAAATGTGAGGACGGCTAGCCTCTAGAGGCTCTACTGTCCGCATGCGGGGATGGGGAGACACTGCCTTGACATAAATTCATTCTTAAATCAGGAATTTCATTTGAGTTAAGACCCCATTGGTCTATACTACTGGCACATTTAGATTTATTTGACTGTTGTAAATGAAGGGTGCCTGTTTCCTTAAAGGTAATATAAAGTCACAATTAATCGACTAGACTAGAGGTTTAAATCTATAGCTCATTTAGTAATGAGCTAGCTTGTTTAGTGTTTACCTGTTTACAGGATCCAGTCATTTATTGGATATAATCATGTCAAAGTTGCCTATATTGGTGTACAATGCTATTAAAAATGTTTCCTTATGATCTTATCTTATGCAGATTGAATTAGATAAATAATTATAATTTTACCATAACATTTTATAAAGTCATTAATTCAAAATTTTAAAATCATAGTTTATTAGGTAATAATATGCATAATTTGTGGTGGGGTTTGAAAGTTATGTTTAAAGTTTATGTTTAGAAATGTATTGTATTTAATGTCACCATTTTAATGATTAAAACTGACACTTTTCTTCATGGTAAAAATGTACCAAAACCATCCACCTCCACCAATGTCCTAATTTTTGAACTTTCATGAGAACAGGCTAAGTTATGACTTTTACCTCTTACATTACGATAATAAAATTCTAAACACTCATGGAATGTCAAAAAATATTTTGGCTATTAAAACAATTTTCTATATACAAATAAAATTGTAAGCTAACAATAAAAAAACTTGCAAATAATACCAAAGCTAATTAAAAATGTTTTACGGGACAGAGAACAGAAGAAAAAAATGGCAGCCTCCATGAAAAAAGTTTCATTTTCTGTTTCTCGCTATATATGGAAAAATAACCAAATTTTTAGAGGTAATTTACATTCAAACTCAAGTTTGTCTGGCTTCTTTTCTTTTTACACCCCAGACTGCATCTTGATTCCATTTATTTCAGCATGACCTTTTAAGGTTTATCTGTACCTTTCACAGGCACTTGTTTCTATCAATAATGGGGGGTAGAGTATGTATAAAAGAAGGAGCTCCTTATTTTATACATACTCTACCCCCTATTATTGATAGAAACAAGTGCCTGTGGTACCTTTCGTTAAAAAATAGCGAAATTTTCTACCTATTTTTCAGTATATGCAGAACAAAAACAACAAATAAAATACTAAAATAAAGCATAGCTGGACCTAGATATGGTAATTTCTGATTCAAATTCGATTAATTTTTAATTTTAAGTGCCTTACAACTAAAGATCCCTTTCTTTTTCCTGTTCAGATCTTTAATTGAAAAAGGACAAACTATCCATATTGCATTGTGCCTCTTACATGAAACGAGGTGAACACTTTTAGTTAAATCCCTTATTGAAAGTTGCATGCAATTTGAGGCCACAAGAAAGGGTGAAAGTGATATTAGCCTTACATCGGGTGTTTTTAAAAGCGGAGAAAAAAGAGATCTCTAAAATAAAGGATTTTTTCGGGAAGAATCCATAGAGAAAAGGTAAGAATTTTTAATATCTAGGTCCAGCTACACTTTATATTTCAATTTTATGTGCAGTTTTGGCTGTGCATATACTGAAAATAGATTTAAAATGACGCCATGTTTTAAAGAAAGGTACAGATGAACCTTAAAGGCCTTTTTCAACCTGAGTCTTGTACTGTAGCCTCAAGTTTAGCTACATGTACAATAATGTAGGTCCTTTGACATCTTTTATTGGGCAGAGCTACAATGCGGTCCTATTGCTCCTAACGGCAGGGTAATTATGGCACTGGACTTTTAATTCATGGGTGGTCATTGCTGTGGATAATTTGATACTCATGATCTAAATATAGCCTTTCCAACAAAAGATTCAATGAGTGATTTTTTTATCTGTAGATTTTTCATTGCTCAAATTAACATCATCTGAGTATAGATGAAATTGCCTGTTGATGCACACCAAATTTAAATTTTGTGCATTTTTTTTATTTTGTTTTACATTCTTAAGTGAGTCACAAGTTAATGGGTATCATAATCAGCTAGGGATTTAATCTTTATCTCATTTGGTAACATGCTTGCTTGGGCAATCAGGCTTAAAATAGAACATAGGGGTGAACTGCATTTTTTTGCAAATTACTCAACAATGACAAATTTTTAAATTCTGATATAGAACAAAAATGATCTGCACCTCAGTTTCTACCTGCCCTAAAATTTCAAAGAAGATACAACAACCCATGTAGGAGTTATTGCCCTTTTTCATGATTTTTTTTTGGGCACTTATTTATCTTAATGTCTTAAAAACTATTTGAAATAATTTAAGTAATTAAAATTCCAATATGTAATAGGGTCAATGTTATAGGGCAATTCCTTTTAGGAGTTTTTCCCTTTAGAACGTTGAATTTGACCATTTTCACAGCTTTTACTCTTAATATTTAAAATGTTTACTCCTCTGACACCTTAAGCCCATTTGAAACCAAACTTGGTATACTGTCAAAGTACTTAAGTTTGTGGGTATCAATTTTCGTTGATTGGGAGTAAATTGCATATTTGTGGATTCATGAATTCGTGGTTTTAACTATTTCTCATAAAAGGGAATGTTAAATTCTCTGTTCGTTGCGAATTTAATTTCATGGTTATCCTTACCTAGAAAACCACGAAAATTGGTATCCCACGAACATTAATACGTTCACAGTAGTTGTTTATTAGCATTAGATTTAAATGTTTAGAACTGATGTGGGGATTTATGATTGGTTGTAAAACATGGCTGACATGGCTAAAAATAGAACATAAGGGTTAATTGCTGTATTTTGCTAACAAATTATTCCACTTAGAAAAGGATCAATGCTAAATAGTATTTGCCTTATAGCCTATCAATGTTAAATAGTATTTGCCTAATATTCTATAGTTTAGGCACATAAGTCAGGTGAGCGATTCAGGCTCCTGGGAGCCTTTTTTTTTACCTGCAGTGTACAATGTAGATGTAGACACATACATACTTTTATTTCTGACATGGAGTATTGATGTGAATTTTTATTAACATTGAAGATACTGGTTTTAAACAATTTCATTGCCTTCATGTAATTTATATGTTTCAGGAAACTTGTCGGCTTCCAATGTACAATCAACAAGGAATAAATCTGACAATAACAATAGGTATGTTCTTTTTCTTAGGATTGGTGTAAAAGATAAAAAAATATTCAAAGTGTTTTATATAATAGGATGTATATTTCAAAAATTAGAAATAAAAAGTTTATACTGTATTGCTTGTTGAACTGCAAAACACATACATGTAGCTATAATTGATGAATAATTACAGGTTATCCTTTTTTGATAAACATTTATTAACTTTCTGACTTTCTTGTAACCTTTATTTACAGAACCCACTTTGTAGCTCTATCACCTGATGAATCCACTGTCATTTGTTATCATCCAGAACCTGAATTCCCTTATGAACATACAAAGGTAAGACTGTAAATGAACAATTGTTCATTAAGCTCAAATTTTCCTGGTTTGCAATGGGTGGTCTTGTCCACTAGTTTAAGATTTCTGCAAAATTTCAAACCATTACTCATGAACAACTATATACTCATAAAAAATGATGTTTTTTCAAAATCTGTCCCTTTGTAAAAATGACATGAATAGCTTCTAAGATTAAGATAGAAAATACTAAAAACATGGAATAGTTTAATAGGACACAACTTAATTTACTTACTGTGGTTTGAACTTTCATTATTATTCGTGGGGTATCAATTTTCATGGTTTTCGTTGGTGGCATTGACCCATGAAATTTGATTCCCCACCAAAAAGAAATTTAACATTGATATGTATGCTGCAGACTTTAAAACCACAAATTAAACAAACTATAAACTGATCCTTTTTCATCAAACCACGTAATTTGTACCCACGAAAATAAATGAATCCACAGTAGTTGAACTTCTTTATATACTTTTTATTTCTTCAGTAACTTGTAGAAAGGTATAGTCAAGTTGCCTTCAAATTGTAGTGTCCTAGACTTGTATTATAAACAAATTGTGTGTTGTATTTTTCAGCCTTTACCAAGAAAAGTAGAGGAACTTGCCGAGGTAAATAGACAAAACAGATTATTTTAACAGTGTCTCACATTTTCTTTTTGTAGATATGATTGCAAGGTTTAAATTTTGCAAAGTAAAATGTCTTTAGACATTTGACCAGAAAAGTAAACCAACAATTACATTCTCACAAAATTTAGGGCTATTCCAGAAAAAAATATATCCCGGGGGCAGAACGCACTTGAATTAAAATTCTGTTGGTGGGGGGGGGGGGGGGGGGGTCAGATACAAAAATTCTAAATACAATGCATTGCAATACATAAAATTAAATATATTGGTGGTACCCCTAAATCTGCACCCAGGAGATATTTTTTTCTGGAATAGCCCTTACTAAGTTGGTAGATTACGTAGGCCTTTAATGCATGTACTTTTGAATACATTTCTAAAATCATTTTTGACCATTCATATTTAGTAATTTCAATATACATGTATTTGTATTTATTTTCTAGGGAGAATCTGCTCTCAAAGTACAGTATCGTCTTCAAGACAGGTTGAGATTTAGAAAAGATGGTCCAACAGACAAAGAACTAGCAAATATGTTTTCTACCACCAAGCATGTGTGGGCACCAAGGTAAGTTCTTTACAAAATCAGGTCTTAACATTTTTATGGAATAAAAAGATCTTAAGTCCTGACTTTGTATTGGCATTTCAATGGAAAAAGTTGGACTAGCCAGAATTGTATCACCAAATATTTCCCATTTGTTAAAAATTTTTGTAATGTTGATAAAGAGGTAATTCAACAAAAGAAAACAATCGATAGATATACTAGGAAAGAAGTGGCTGGTTCATCAAAATACACAAAAAAGATATTGCAAACCATTTAGGTTGCAAAATAGAAATTTATACAAGGTTCTGATACATGTATCTGAGAAAAAATAGTAAGTTTTCAATTCTGTATACTTAATCATTTTTATTTCTTTTTCAGACCTCAGAAAAAGTACAGAAAATCAGTACCACCTAAAGACAGAGACAGCATCTAATATATAAATCATATCTCAATAAATTATTGTAAATTAAAATTTCTTTATTCAATTTACCTTGAGAGAGACTTTAAAAAAACGAAACTCTGTATATGAATCCCATATATTGCATTTTCATAATAAGGGGAGATAATAATATTGTTTATAAAAACCAATAACACAATGTTATCATGGTAATTACACTCTAAAACATGATTGGAACACACTTTCGAAATACAATGATACTTTCATAGGTTTTTTTTTATTGCAATTTTATTATTTGCACTTGATATTCAATTTTAATTCATTGAATAGTATTGAAGGCTTCTGGTGCTCAAAAATGGACTTTGCCAGTCTCAAATCTTGAGAGGCTCTAAGGACCAGATCATTAGAATTTAATGAAACTTTCAAGAACTAGTCACACGATGCTTATCAAGACAAGTACCATAAATCTAATTATGAGACACACATTAACAAGATTTATATAATTTTTTAGATGAAAGTGTCCAAAACACTTGCAATTCTTAAATGTAAAAAAAAATGTCACACAACAAAAGTACTTGAATTTGCCTTTTGTGATTTGGGATAAAAATCTTTAATGCAACCATTGTAGTGATCAACGTTTAGTTCATCATTATTCAATACATATGTAATAAATTGTACAATCATTATTGGTAAAAAAATGGCAAAACTTTTTATTTCAAACAAACATGTTTCACAAAAAAATTACCAGGACATGTATCATATTTTCTAATGGCCATATTGCATGATGTTTTGAAACTTGCCTGATCGATATCTCGTTTCTGTGATATTCTATATACATGTGCATGTATTTTTTTTCTTGCATAAATTACAACTGGTAGATTTAATATATTGTATTCCTGATACATTCACTTCAACTATCCTCACCAAAGAAGATGATGAAACTTGTACTACTAGTTGTGTGTTTAGTCGGTTTGGGGCAGATTGATAGTGTTCATAGCCATTGTGATGCCAAGTTCGGTAAGATATCTTTAGTAATAGATGTTTCTTGCATGTAGTAAAATTAAAATTGTACATAACATGTTCTATACATGTACATAACATGTTCTATACATGTAGATGTTGTTAAATATGCTTCTAACATTTTGTTTGTAAGCTTTTTTTAGCTCACCTGCTCCAAAGGGTTGTGTAATTTTTTTTTCATTTAATTTTTCAAACCCTATAGAGACTTTTCTTTATTTAAAAAAATGCATAGGTTTTTCTCAGAATTTGTTTTAAAAAAAGCAAAAATCTTTTAAGTTTACTAAATAGAAAATGAAGTTCACCATGAAAAAAAAATGCTTTTCCTTATTGTTTCTTTACAAATTGTCTCACCTGGAAAAAGTATGGGAAAATATTGATATTCAAAAATTAAAACTATTTTTTGTCCAGATTTTGTTGTAGAAATCACTTTTGATTTACACAACACTACCTACAATATAAACAACAATTTAAAAAATCCACAATGGAAATGTTTACTCAAGTCCAACAAAGACAAATTAGGATGACATGCATAATCAAATTCAAAGAATGATGGATGTGCAAAAAAAAAAACTACATTGAGTTAATATTGAAATACTATACCCTTATTTGAGTTATGACCCTTTCAATGTCAAACATAATTGGACTTTTTTTCTATATGCAAAAAGAAACAAAAATGTTGCTTAGATGTTCAGCTAATTCAGCTCTATACAAAACCTCATTGCATTGGGTTGAAGTATAAAATATGGTCCCATTAGATATCATCTAATGGCTAGTTTGTCATAGTAATTGAAAATTTTACTTGCATAAATGCTCAATTGATTTTGCTTTCCATAAAACCTTGTTTGATAATTCCTTTTTGGAGTAATGGACCCTTAAATGTTTACATTAGTTTGTGTTATACCTGTTGAACTTTTATGAGCCATTTTTAGCTCTTGTGAGCCTATTATTGTTGAAATAATAGATAATTTTGATCTTTTTACTTTTCAGAGAAAGACTTGTTTGATGACCTTACGAGAATGATGTGGAAACTCAAAGGATCTGGTAAGTCAACAATTTAAAGTAAATTAGATGAATGGGAATGGGGGGGGGGGGGCTATAAAAATATGTAACCTAAAATGATACTGCTTGGGTATTAAACACCAACTCACTAACTGACACCATAAATGATGAACTGTTGAAATAATTCTTCTTTTTTGCTAATTAAAAAACGTACAAAAAATCTATATTTCTGCGTTATAAGGTAATGCTCATAACTAAAAAAAATATTTTCTCATGACAGACTTTGACTTTTATGAAGCTCTGATATTAAGAACTTAAGGCCTAGATAGAATTGTAATAAATTTTGTGATGGTGCCAACAAGCAAGACATAATTTTACCTAATTATTTCTTATTATCTCACCATAAAAAGTATAGGGTAAATATAGGTACGAGGTTGCAGTTAGCTCCCTTCAATTTTTGTTGTCCAGTAATATAGTTCTAATAAAAACATAGTATTTCCTTCAAATTCTATTGTAATGTTAATTTAAATGATAAAAAGACAATCTTTGAATGAAATGAGAGATGAATGATTGTAGATATTGATCAAATTTGAGTTTTTTGGAAATTCAGTGATAAAGTTGTGATTCGGCTTAGTGCAAAAAGGTAAATTTAACAATTTTTTATGCTCTTCCGCCTTGACCCCCAGAGGGGTCAAATTTAAATAAAATTTTCTAAAACGTTAAACGGTAAAATTTTCTGAATTTTTCACCAATTTATGGAAAGCTAATAAATTTTAAGTGGTCACAATTTCTTTAGAAAAAAAATGGTGCAATTTTTTTAAATTCACAAGACGTTATATTGAAAATGCATTGCGAGCTAACTACCACCTCGTGCCTTATTAGAGAGGGGAGGGTGGTCTGTGTACAAGTGTTGCAGTTATCAAGTAATGAAAAATGTGGTCTTGTTGTGATCAGATAAAAAAGTTGTGGCAGTTTCAGTCTTTATTTGATGAATTTATCTCAATATTTGGTAATTTTAAGCATATTTGTATGTCTATGGGATTTTCAATAGAAATGGCTTATTTTGTATTATTTTCACAAATAAAAGGTCACTGCATGCAGATTAAGACTTACAATGGGCTAAAACAGCTATAAATCTTCTTATGTGATGTACGAAAAATGTTTAAACTAAAATTTATTCAATATTTCTGGCACAAAATCATTTTACTACTTCCAAAATAACGCTGCGGCAGCATAAAAGCATTTTTGTGTTGAACCTATGAATGCCATATCAAATCAAACTCTCTATATTGGCTTTATCATAGAAAAACCAGTCAATCTAGAATGAAAAATAGCTAAACAACGCAAAATAGCACATGTAAGGTCTCTGGATTTCATAGAACAAGTCACATAATTGAACATATCCACTATTTCTTGCTGTAGATTTGGCTGTTTTTCCTTGTTTCGCACATGAGTCTTAGACAATTTTTTTATCTAAAATGCTATAACTAGTCTTTTTTGCTGTTAAAATCTTTTCAACATCATCCTCTCATGCTAAAAACACCTTTAAGTTTGCATATTGTTCCATTTTTTACATTATTTTACCTTAAAACATTAGTTTTTTGTGATATGTGGGAAAAACGCATTCTAAAATCACATGGTTTATGTACTCCCAAACACAATTTAGAACTTAATTTTCTTATGAATATGGTGTTTTTTGTCTTATTTTGTAAGCTTATTGTGTATTTAACATTTTAAACCCTTTTTGGACTCAATATTTAATTTCCTTTCTTATAAAATTCCCATGACCATATATGTACCCCTCAATAAGGCTAAAATGGCTTATTTCCTATCCGCAAATATGGGAGAGGGCCAAAATTTGAAACCATTCAAATATTTCACTAAAACTTGTGTTTTCCATGCTCAGAGAACATAATGTTATTGATTTCAGCCAACAGTTTTGTTAAATTTTATGAAATAAAAAAAATTTAGCCAAATAGGCCTCATGGGTTTTCCTGGTGTTTCTTCGAGCAAAATTCTTAAATGCAACCAGTGTTTTAAAGTGCTTATAATTTCAATGTTATTGGTCTGATCACTTTGAAACTTGGCAGTTAAGTTGGAAAAAGACTATTCTATGTGAATACAATTTTATTAGACTGTCCGAGGCTTTTCTGAGGACTATTAGGTAAGAGGTTGAAGTTAGCTCCCATCAATTTTCGTTGTCCAGTAATATAGTTCTTATAAAAACATAGTATTTCCTTCAAATTCTATTGTAATGTTAATTTAAATGATAAAAAGACAATCTTTGAATGAAATGAGAGATGAATGATTGTAGATATTGATCAAATTTGAGTTTTTTGGAAATTCAGTGATAAAGTTGTGATTCGGCTTAGTGCAAAAATGTGAATTTAACAATTTTTTATGCTCTTCCGCCTTGACCCCCAGAGGGGTCAAATTTAAATAAAATTTTCTAAAACGTTAAACGGTAAAATTTTCTGAATTTTTCACCAATTTATGGAAAGCTAATAAATTTTAAGTGGTCACAATTTCTTTAGAAAAAAAATGGTGCAATTTTTTTAAATTCACAAAACGTTATATTGAAAATGCATTGCGAGCTAACTACCACCTCATGCCTATAGACATTGGAAATTAAGATCATTTTTTTCCAAATTTTTGTTGTAATTATCACTTTTGATGTTTACTAACAAGCTACCCGTAGAATAAAAAAGTTATGATTAATATGCAAAAAAGGTGCTAAGCCCTATACACCCCATCTCCCTTAAATGGTTAGACCACAAGTTAAACACAAATACATACATGTATCCTCTATCAGTTTCGTTAAGGCGTAAATACCCTCATATGCCCCCGCAACTACCGGTATTGGTATATTGTTTTAACCTTGCCATAATTAAATTGTCAGCAAATTTTCCTGACTTGTTCACATGTTTTTAGATATTGAGCTGATTCTTTGTATGTTAGTCTTTTGTGATGAGTTACAGATGGAGTTTCATTTTAGTTGGTCGAGTTTCACTGAAATCATGGCCCTTTAGAAAATTTTAGGAAAATAACAGTTTTCATAACATTTTGTACAATTTGGCTAGGAGATTTTAAGTTGATTTTCCAAACATGGCTGGGGGCATTATCTGTGTCTTACAGACACCAACAACATAGCAAAATAAAGTTTTAAGGTGATGATAAATGAGTTTTGTCTCATCTGCAATGAAAAGTCCAGGAAGGCTAGACATAGGTATTAATTACTTTACGGCTGCGCGTAAATATTGGATGTTCAAATTTTAAAGATTAATTTTATTGACACAACCCTATTCCCGTTTTGAAAGTAGGGGCCCAAAGGATACAATACCCTTAATTAAGAGTCAAAAGGTGTACTGGTAATATTTTTGTAACTGTATCTCTTTTTTTTTTTTGTCTGCTTTTGAAAACCAATCTATTGCATTCCTTATGAACAGTCCACCAAAGATTGCATGTGTCATTAACTTTGTCAGTTAACCATTAACTATGGTGTATCCTGAGCAATTTACTATCCATATTCGGTCTCAAACGTACAGGCCTACAGGGTTTGACATGTTGTGGTCATATGCTGCTCTCGGCAAAGCTTTTTTTAAGAAAGACATCAATTTAACCTTTTAATGAAATTATTAATCTGTTTTATGAAACATGTATTTTTAAATTACAATATATAAGTTGTAATTTTGTTGATGTACAATTTTAGTATGTTAATTCTAACAGTTCTTCTTTTACAGGTAATCATGCCCAGGACAAACCAAAAGATATCCCAGCATTCAGTGCCCACAGAAATTCTGTTCAAGCTTTGTCTGCAGGGACAATTGTAGTTTTTGATAAGATTTTCACCCAAAATGGAAATGCTTACAGCCCTAGAACTGGTATTTTTACTGCATCAATTGATGGCTTGTATCACTTCACAGCAGTTGTCATGTCTGAAAGCAACAAAGTCTTGTTCTTAAACCTTGTTCACAATGACAAACCGATTTCCTCTAGCTATGTTAGTGGTAGTGGCCACAGTACAGGATCTTTTGATGTGGTACTGAGGCTGGTGAAGGGTGATACAGTTGCTATTAAATCTCTTGGTCATAACCAGAGTATATATAGCAGTGTCCGCAATTATTGTACCTTCAGTGGATACTTTATTGCTGAATAAAATATCAACATATTTCTTTTCTCTTTTTTTCAATATTTACTTTAACCAAATTAGATATGAATCAAATATGCCTAAGACAACAATCATACTTGAAACAGACACTTTAGTTTTTGTTCCCTGGCATTTATGTAAGAATAGTAGTATATAGACTTCCTTTTTATACGACCGCAAAAAAATTGCGGACGTATTATGGTATGATGCTGTCGTTAACAACGGTCGAATAAAAAAAATATTACAGGTAGGGGACTATGGATATTTTTTATTTTAGGAAAAATCAGAGCCATGATTTTTTTTAAGTGCCAACATGCACATTTTTTGTCCCCTGCCCCAACACAGAGCAGAGACATAGAAATGCTGGGCGTGCCTGTGTGTCCTTCACACCTTTTTTTGTAACAGATTTCTCTGCAACAGCTATTCCTATAGGCTCTCGATATTGGGTATGCAGCTTCAGGTAGGGGTCTAATATGGTTGGATGTGTTTCAAGGTCTGTGGCTTAGCTACTTCCTGTTTAGTGTGCTGACTTAACATTTTTAGGGGGCAAAAGTTTTCATAACTGAATTCTCAGTAACCACTATTCATAGGCTTTCGATAGTTGGTATGAAGCTTCAGGTAGTGATTTCATATGTTGGGATGTGTTTCCAAGTCTGTCGCTTACCTTCTTCCTTTTTATTGTATTGAAAATTGTCAAAGTCCTTTAACCAGAAGGTCAAGGTCAACAGTGGGGATAAAACTCTACAAAGCTACTACTAGCCAATATGCTTACCAAGTTTTATCAACCTAGGACCTATAGTTCTTGAGATATAGAGGTGCTTGCAAAATCATAACATTGCTATTACATGTATTTATGTATTGAAAATTGTCATAGTCACTCAACTGGAAAATCAAGGTCAAGGTCAAAAGATGGGGATGCAACTGTGCTAAGCTACTTCTGAGGCATATGCATACCAAGTTTCATCAACCTAGGACTTCTAGTTCTTGAGATATAGAGGTGCTCATGAAACCTAAATACAAAAGTTATCACTGCTGTCGTCGCAGGGGCCACCGGTAAAGTAGCCAAAGTTATGCTACACTTGGCAGGCGAGACAAAAACAGTTAAAAATTGTTTTATTATTATTTCTGTTAGGTGTCTGGCAATCTTATGTCAAGGATTTTTGAAAGAGAAGTTTCAATAACAATGAGATGTGGAACAAGTCTACATGTAACAACTTCCATAAATCAAGGGCTATTTAAAAATTTGCAATTGAACATATATCAACCTTAATTGACAAGTGGTCACTGCTCCTGTCTAGCAAATGCAAATGATTCTTAAAAATCTGAAATGGAAAGTTCATTATCATAAGATACATGTTAAGATCATGAGATCTACCTAAAATTGTAAAACATTAAATTCAAGTCTACAAGGTCAAATGCTTGCATTGAAACAGTGTTGTTCTTGAACTAGAATATGTGTTAATTTTTTAATCCAGCTAGTACTTCTATTTCTTGAGTATAGTAAAACTTGTGACCTTGACCTTGAAATCAAGATACTTTTTCCTTATTAGCTTTAATAACTTTCATGAAATTCTATCAGGGTGTTCAAAAGTTAGGCATCTCACTTTACAATTTCTAAGTATTTCACTTATGAGCATAACTTTTGACACCAATATAAATAGGCTTCTTCCTTAACTCATCAGCTTCGATGTGTTTAAGTGTCATGAAATTCTATCAAAGAGTTTTGCTCCAACAAGATGCTATACGTAGCCAATGTCCCCCACCATCGCATTAAAGATGAAAATCTACTTTGACAATATAGTCTCATGGAAACTCATAATAAAATTCATATGCATACAACTTCATACTAAAATGAATAAAACTTCTGACAGCAAAGTCTGTTCAGCAGCCTCAAAGAAGCCCACAACGAGTCTTGACCTACAATACACTTAGTGGATAAAGTCCCATATCTCCTATTAAATTCATAAAATCAAAATGATGTCGCAATATCATCAAATACATAATAATATGATGAGAAACAATCCTACAATTTTCATCAAAATCCTTCAAGCAGTCTCAGAGGAGTTGCTCTCACAAAGAGTTCCTATGACCTAAAATGAATGAAGTTGATAAAGTCCCAAAACTCCTTATAAAATTTGAGGAATCAAAATGGTATTGCAACATGATCAACAACATGTCAGGACAAACAATCCTACAAAATTTCATCAAAATATGTTGAGTGGTCTCAGAGGAGTTGTGTTCACAAAATGTTCCTATGACCTAATATGAACAAAGTTGATAAAGTCCCATAATTCCTATAAAATTCATCGAATCGAACTGGCATTGCAATATGATCAACTACATATCATGACAAAATTTCATCAAAATCTGTTGAGAGGTCTCAGAGGAGTTATGTTCACAACCTAAAATGAACAAAGTCGATAAATGGTCATAACTCCTATAAAATTTGTCAAGTCAAAATGGTGTTGCAATATGATCAAGTACATACAAGTTGTATCATGACAAACAATCCTACAAAATTTTAACAAAATCTGTTGAAAGGTCTAAGAGGAGATGTGTTCACAAAAGTGTGACAGACACACAGACAAAGACTATTACTAAGTAGCTCCATCGTGTTGCGGCCAGTGACAAAAAACAATCAAGACAAAATGATGGATGGACAGACAGATGGAGACACTAATTCTGTACTACCAAGCTTTCACAGAATATGAAGAGGCCAATACCCTTGTACACATGTAATGCCTGTTTGGTAAAGTTTCCATTCAGCTTTCTAGGAATACTCATAAAATTCTCTAAGACATAACAATATCAAAGTTTCTATCCTTACTAATGATGTATGCCATGGCTTCAAGGTGCACACATGGAAATAACCCAATATCAGATGGTATCTACCAGCAGTTGAAGTCATTCAAGCCAATTATGTAAGCATCTTTATACCAAGTTCATTTCAAGATTTATCAATTTAGGATGTAAAAGGTACCAAAACAGACGACCTTGAAAAACAACATATACATGTAATTCAATTTGGCCATCTGTTGTAAGATGAAGGACATAAATCATTACATATAGTTTTACACCTATTTATTAGGCTCCAGGTATACATGAATATTTACAAATATTGTACAGTTTCTATTTACATATGAAATCATGTTTCAAAGTTCTACACAAATATACACATATAAATCACTACATTCAAATACACACTTATGTTCATCAAAATAATCATTTAACCTTTCAAACTTTTAACAAGAAAATAAAGTTCAGTAATAATTCTGTACAAATGTTAATTTTTTTTTTTAAGATAAGTGAATAAATTTTGCAATGTAATTCACTGTAAAAATGTTATATTTTTAAGATCTTGGAACAGTGTTTTGGTTTTTGTTTTTCATTTTCACAAGTTAACTCAATGTCATGATTGAATGCAACAGTAAAAGAATTGACATTTTCACTAAATTAAGAATGTTTAGTCTGTTTCTTGGTAGCGAGCAAATATATTTTTCTTGGCAGCTTCTTTGTACGAGTCCCCTCCACCAGCCACATTGCTAGCTCCTCTCATACCTAATCCAGCTGTAGCATTCCTTCTCTGGGTCTGAAATGTAAAATTATTTCAAATTTAAGATTGCATTCTAGTAGTAAATTTTAAGTTTGGGAGGACTTTTGTGTTGGCTTTGCACCTTACATATTTTTGGGTATCCCTGTTTCAATTTCCTTTGTCCCTTATAGTCTTTATAGTATCACAATAACCACTAGATGAAAGAAATGTTTTGGTTTATGATGCTTTTCAGTTATAGTCTAAATATACTTGTAAAAGAAAACAATATTTTTTATGACATTGACGCTTTATATGATAATCAATTATCAAGACCAATATTTTAAATCAACACGTATTCATGGTCATCATTTCATTGCAATTGAAGAAAATGACATTCATTATGGAAGTCAGATGACTTACAGATATAGGAGCAGTCATCCCTTGTCTGTTTTTACCCAGACCCTGACCAGCAGACCATCCCATCTTCTGTAACATTTTATTACCAATATTCTCACCACCAATTCCTGTCCTAGTAGGTTCCTCATACCTATGAAACACAAATAAACATTCATATGAAATTGCTTTTCACAACATTTTCAAAATAAAGTTGTAATAAGGTCCGTGTAGAAATAACTTGAGTAAATTACATTTCTTACAAACAACAATACATGATGATCATTACATTGTTATCCGAGCTTAAATTTTTGCCGTTCTATATATCCATATCCTAACCCATTTAAGCGCAGAAATATTATATTTCAATAGGTGTAAAGTGAAAAAGACTTGTGAATTTCATAATTATTGCTGATTCATGTAAGTTGTGTATCTAACACTTATTCCACATATAATTAACTTCTATTGATGAAGCATTTTCTTCACAGACAATTAGGTTTGAAATTCCATCGTAGGTGAAAACCTAAAACTCAATATAATCATGATAATACATACACAACAGGTTCTTCGGGCCTTTTAGCTCTAGGTTCTGGGGGTGGTGGTAAGCCATACTTCTGTCTCCTCTCCTTTGCCCTGTCTCGATATTGTAATTTGTCAGCTTCACTGCCAGGCATGTTTAAACCTTTGGATTTGTACAGCTTCTCAAGATTTTCCTGCAAAATAAATATTACAAAGTAAGCATCAGATTGTTTCTTTTATGTTATTAATCGAATCAGGTTTTTTGAATCTTTCTTTCCTAGTGATAAACAAAATGGATTATTTTGGCTTTTGTTATAGATTACTTGGTAAACTTATGATGAAACTTAATGTACTTTCTCTTTTTTCAAAAGTAAAAAATGTGTATACCATGCTATGATTTGAACAGTCAATGGTTAAAATAAAAGTTATAATTTCTAATTGGAAAAAAGACTATAATTGCCTGATTTCAAACTATAAATTCTATGTACATAATGAAGGAAGAAGTAAAATAAACACCAAGATGTATTTTTGGAATATATGTACTACCAACCTTGTGAAGACCTGACATCTGTTGATGTTTAACAAGTATTTCCTTGGTCTGGAACTGTCTTTTACACAGTAGACATGCTAACTTAGACCAATCAGTCAGCTTACTTTCATCTACTCCACCCTGCGAATCATCCTCCCCATCACTGTCACTGTCCCCACCGTAGGATGCCACCAGGCCTGCGGCAATAGAGGCCTGTGATGAGCCCCCCTTGTTTCCTGCTCCACCCTGTAGAATAGAGTGGCTGTTAGTAATCTGAATTCTTTTTATGCTTAGACCACATTGGGGTTTTTTTTTCCACCAATAATATGACTATGAAAAATCTCCCATTATACTAAATCAAATAATTTGGCTAAAGATTACTTCATAATGGAAAACTGAAATCATTGCAAGATTAATTTCAGATATTACAAAGAAGTCATTGCACAGAACAGGAAAAGAAATATTTCAAACTTTGTCCATGTTAATATTTGCAGTGATTTTAAACCTGACAAGTTGAAAATTTGGAAGGAACCATCTTCAATTAGTTTGTTTTCAAGGATGGTTTAAAGAAATATTTCTTCAGTCATTCGTTTTAAGGCACATTCCTTAATATAAACTTACAAATGCTGGTGGTGGTGGCATTAGTTTTTTATCTTCATTTAAACCTCCTTTGGTCTGAAATGGGTAAAAGAAATGATTTATTTAAAGAGCTCCTTCTGATATAAAAGATCTCCAAATGATGGTTTTGTTGTTTGTGTTTTTATGCTTTTTGTTACCCCTCAGTGTAGCTCACATCAGAAGAAGACGTCTACACACAGGCTCATATTATCACTTCAATATACAGCAACTGTTGAGATTAAATTAAGTTTAGGAAAAGATATCTACAAATTACATTTGAAATGATATGAACATTTATAAAATAAAATAACAAGAATATGTCCAAAAGACATAATGCCCCATGTAGCAACATTTGGAACGAACAGACCCAACACTAAACACCCCCTACTTTCGTAGATGGGGCATACAAACAGTTTAGACTCAAACAATTTTAAGCACATCATGACAATTTGACACTATTATGTCTTTACAAACTCATCAATAACAGACACTTAAACTTACACTCATTTCTAGAATAGCAAAGCCTGCATCAGCTGTAGCTGATTCTTTTTTATCATCTATTACAACTTTATTTCCTGAAATTGTTTGGAATGTCTTGTTAAAATTCTTTATGGTCTCTTTCTGTGCATTCAGTGTCTTTGCCCACTTTTCCATGTCCTAAAGTAAGAAACATGTATGATAATTTACAAATGATATAACATAAATTTGAAATGATTGGAAAATATGTACAACAGGAGAATGCACAACGACTTAGAGTGATAAAACTGTAGCTGAATTTTTTTAATCATCCTGTATACAAAGAAAAGCCAAGCCAAAGAATGGCAAAATGTATATTACACAATCCAGCTACATTAAATGTATACAAATTCTTAATATGTCACTGATAGAGCAAGAGAATGGAATGTCCCTAGATTTGAGAAGAAACAAGGTATCTTTAAATAACAATTACCTTTGCTATTTTCTTTGCTACTTTGACTTTTTCCTTTTTATCTTTAGGTTCCTTTTTCTGATCATCATCTCTGTTGTTAGAGTCGTCATCAGGAGCTGGTAAATATGTATACTTCTCTGCGTCCCAGTACAGAAACTGTCCAGTCTGTGCATTGTAATAGTACTGAAAAAAAAACAACAGAATCATATCAACACTATCCTACCCCCTTATAGAAACTAAACTATAGCCTTAGATTTCATTTTCAAAGGACTAACTACACTAATGGACATTAATCATGTTTCTCCTAGACAGATGATAATTGAGACATGACATGCTAGACAGAATTCAGATGATAAGTTTGCTAATTTCATGGTAGTTCTTACTTTATCATTACCCCAAGCAAATATTCCAGAAAAAATCCCACTATAAAATACTGGAGAATTGAAAATCAAACCAAACAAAGATTTAGATACAAATATTCTGAAATACAGACAGAGTGATCTCTTATACCCTTTATCCAACATTAACAATCCTTTCAGTACACTAGAATGGCTGTCTTCCATGGAAAAGTATGTCGCCTGTGTCTTAAAATATTCGGTAAACAGGAAGTAGATGAATTACGGGCATAAAATCACTTTAAACCTTATAGTACTATAGAAGGAAGCTACATGCCAAATATCAAGAGGCTGTGACTTGTAGTTGCCCCGAAAAATGCAACGAGAAATTTTTGTGAAGCTGCAAGACGACAATGCAAGACAACGGATAACGTAAAAGTAACCCCTATTTGGCGCTTTGCAACAGGTTGCTGGCAACATAATATAAAATGAAACAAGGGGTTGCACTAAGTCGTGCTAAGCATACCCCCACTCGGCCATTCAGAAAACAGGAAGTAGATGACCGACTGACCTGGAAAGGGGAGGCACGATACAACTCATCATGCTAAAGCTGTATACCAAATTTAAAATCAATCCCTTCTCTAGAAGATGAGAAATCTGTTACGAAAAATTGTCTATTTTTGACCCATAAAAAGTCTAAGTCAGCTCAGAAAACAGGAAGTAGATGATGGACTGACCTGGAAAGGGGAGGCACGGTATAACTAATCATGCTGAAGCTGTGTACCAAATTTGAAACCAATCCATCCAGTAGAAGCCATGAAATCTGTTACGAAAAATTTCACTTTTCAAATTTTTTACCCTAAAAAGTCTAAGTCGGCTCGAAAAACAGGAAGTAGATGATGGACTGACCTGGAAAGGGGAGACACAGTATAACTCATCATGCTGAAGCTGTGTACCAAATTTGAAACCAATCCATCCAGTAAAAGCAGAGAAATTGAACCGGACGGACGCACGGACAAGGTGATTGCAATATAGCCCCCTCTCTTACGAGTGGGGGTATAATATATAATTACCTGTGTATTAGCATCATAGTACAGGCTAGTTGATGGATCGTAATAGTAACCTGAAGTTTCCTCATACTGATACTGTGAAACATCAGGAGGGGCTGCAAAAAGAAACCAGTATAAAATAAATATAGGATGCAAGCATTGTTTGGTTCTTAGATCATTTCACAAATATTTCCTTATCTATGGGCTGTAACAAAAAATATATATCACATTTGCATTCCAGCAATTTTTTTCAAATTATCATTAATCTACATTTGATGCACATTGAAAATTTTATAGTTTTCATAGAATTAGGCCAGGGTAGGAAATTTGCTGAAAAAGTCACCAGTCCTAAATTGAAATTCTACCTGTTTACTATATAGCCAGTCAAATTTTCATGAATTGTAGCCAGCCCTGCCAAAAAAGTTGACACTCGAACAGTCACACTTTTATTTCAAACTCTAATTTGGCTTTTAAATATAAGTGAAATCAAGACATTAAAATCCAACATAATCTACTGTACATGCCTCAAAGATTTTCAAAATATACAGACAATCAAAATGTTCAGGTAACAACTTACGATAAACAGGATATTCTTGACCTGTCTGTTGTAATTGTGATTGATCCTGGGCAGCTTCAGGTAGTTCTGGAACTTGACCTTTGACCTGAAAGCATTTTCATGGGTTAGATGATACAAGTATGAACTTTAACAATACTAGTTTCTGTTGCCAGTTACACAAAAACCAAAGTTAGAAGTATATTTAGGAAATGATAGTAACATAAAGAAACATACATGTAAAACAACAAATCTAATCAGCTTTGACCCCAGAAATCATCTTTGCCAAGCCAAAGGTTACGACCTTCAGATAAGTGTAATGGGATTGTATTCTATTATCCTTGGCTTGCAAAAATGTCGAATGATAAACTGTTTCTTTTCTAAAATTTTGAACAGCATATATCAAACCAATCGTACCTGTTTATTAACTAAATGCTTGACAGCATTGGCTTGTTGGATAGCTGCTTGAGCTAAGGCTGCTGCTGCATTAGTAGAATCAGCTGTAACAGAAATATCACCAACAAATTATGATAAGCTTAGTAATATAAATATAGAATATAGCCCTTTTTTATTTTGACATCGATTTTATCACTTGTTTTGGTGAACCCGAAGGGTGAACCAAATAACAAGTGATAAAGTCGATCTCAAAATCAAAAATTCATATATTCTCTTTATTGGTAATTAATTGTGACCTAAGGTACTGACCCAATAATTTCGGGGATACACACCTGTTCGTGAGACAGACTTTATCAGCCAGTACACATTAAAGGAAAAATGTACTTATTACTGATAAATATCATTCAATCAAGGTGAACAAAAGAATTAAATGAAGCAATAAACAAAGATTACATCATTTTCTTTCGTGTATAGGTGTAGGCACCGTATTTCCTTCTTTGATGTATAATATTGAAGTTTAAAAGCTGTGATCTGTGTCCTGATGATGGCTGAAATATTGCCAACAGGACATTAAGCAAACAACAATCAATCAAAGGCTGTGATCTAAATAGTGGAATGTAGATTAACATACATTCTTAACGTGCAAAAGTCATATCAATATGGTGTCTAAATGAGACAATCCTCATTTTATTTGAGACATACTTCTATCATATATAAACTTACTCTGTGTTGACTGTCCAGGAGTTTGAGAGTAGCTAGCATCATAGTACTGAGAATAGTCATAATTCTGTCCATCGTAATATTGTCCACTGTACTGTGACTGATCATACTCTGTCCCTTGTTGATAGTAACCATCATAATAGGTACTCTGAAATAGACAACAAATAAGTATTCTAATCAAGACTGAATTCTCCCATGGGAATAGTGATGCATATCTAGCAAAAAGCTTTTCTATTAAAGAGAATTGATATTGACTTCACATGAAATGAAATGAAATTGAACACAATTTATTACAATCAAATATAATTAAGTCTTATTCAGAGGCTAGGTAAATGCTTATTTTCTATAAGTAAACATACTATTTGAGGCATTAAATAGTTTCCCATAAGTTTGTCTTTCACAATACACACTCAAAAAAAGGCTAAAATTGTCCGATTGCAAGAAATATAAATTCAAAGAGCCATAGAGACTATCAGTAACGCAAATTAGGTAATGGTTAAACGAATTCACATATTTCAGTTCCACACAATACAGACAAATTTGTTTGGCAAATTTCCTATCAATTATACACCCCTCAGTGTCCAGCAACATTATTTATAAACACACTATCCTTATCTTAATTTCCTCTTAATACCTGATCTCCAGAATAACCAGCTGCTATTGTAGCCATCACTGTAGTAAATGTATTCTTGGCATAATTGACCAATATCTGTTTTCCATCGACCTCAAAGGACATGTTAGACAAACAATTCATCAGCTGTGTAGCCTCCATTACAGATCCCAACTCAAGGAAGCCATATCCCTTAGAAATGTTGGTGACTTGATCCCTCATTACTTGTATGTTCTTTATGTTTGATATTCTCACAGCTGCTAAGCTTCGTATCAAATTATCTTCTACTGTTAATGCATCTAAACCTCTGAAAATCAATGCTGAAAAGACAAACATTTTTAGTTTAATTGTTTATTCTTCAACTTTATGGTTATAACTTGTAAATTTCAAAGAAAGATTACTAAACAAATAAAATTCCTATTATACTCAAATTCAGAATAGTGGTACCTTTATCAATTGAATTTAAACGACACCAACAGGTTTGACAATTAGGTGTCTTAAGAGAAGAAAGAGGTTTAATATTAGGTCAGTGAAGTTGGTCAGCCATGAAACACCTGTTGAAGTATAACTCATATAAAGAATATCAATTCAGGTAGAAATTTTTATGGATCAAACTGACCATTTGATCAGTAATTATTGGACAGGTGAGATCCATTTAAATTTCTACCTGAATTGATATGCTTCATGATTAAATACTAACAACAGGTGCTTCATGGCTCACTTACTTCACTGACCTAATATTAAACCTCTTTCTTCTCTTAAGACACCTAATTGGCAAACCTGTTGGTGTCATTTAAATTCAATTGAAAAAGGTACCACTATTCTGAATTTGAGTATAAACAAGAGGCTCCCAGGAGCCTGAATCGCTCACCTGGTCTTGATGTTGACCCTATACTTTTGTAGAGCTAAATGAGCTGAACATTTAAGCAAGCAACAGCTTTTCTCTACCTGCAATAGTTTCCATTCTATAGGCCAAAAACACCATTTTTCACCTATAAGGGGCCATAACCCCTATAAGGGGTCATCTGACAACTTCGACCCTAGGAGAATTTTGTAGAGTTAAATGAGCTGAACATTTAAGCAAGCAACAGCTAATCTCTATCTGCAATAGTTTTAATTCTGTAGGCCAAAAACATGAAAAATCGCTATTTTTCAGGGGCCGTAACCCCTATAATGGGTCATCTGACAACTTCGACCCTATGGAGAATTTTGTAGAGCTAAATGAGCTGAACATTTAAGCAAGCAACAGCTAATCTCTATGTGCAATAGTTTTCATTCTGTAGGCCAAAAACATGAAAAAACGCTATTTTTCAGTGGCCATAACCCCTATAAGGGGTTATCTGACAACTTCTACCCTATGGAGACTTTCGTTGAGCTAAATGAGCTGAACATTTAAGCAAGCAACAGCTAATCTCTATCTGCAATAGTTTTCATTCTGTAGGCCAAAAACATGAAAAAATTTTATTTTTCAGGGGCCGTAACTCCTATAAGGGGTCATCTGACAACTTCGACCCTATGGAGAATTTTGTAAAGCTAAATGAGCTGAACATTTAAGCAAGCAACAGCTAATCTCTATCTGCAATAGTTTTCATTCTGTAGGCCAAAAATACAAGAGGCTCACAGGAGCCTGAATCGCTCACCTGGTCTTGATGTTGACCCTATACTTTTGTAGAGCTAAATGAGCTGAACATTTAAGCAAGCAACAGCTTTTCTCTACCTGCAATAGTTTTCATTCTTTAGGCCAAAAACACCATTTTTCACCTATAAGGGGCCATAACCCCTATAAGGAGTCATCTGACAACTTCGACCCTATGGAGACTTTTGTAGAACTAAATGAGCTGAACATTTAAGCAAGCAGCAGCTATTCTCTATCTGCAATAGTATTCATTCTGTAGGCCAAAAACATGAAAAAAAATCGCTTTTTTCAAGGGCCGTAACCCCTATAAGGAGTCATCTGACAACTTCGACCCTATGGAGAATTTTGTAGAGCTAAATGAGCTGAACATTTAAGCAAGCAACAGCTAATCTCTATCTGCAATAGTTTTCATTCTGTAGGCCAAAAACATGAAAAATCGCTATTTTTCAGGGGCCGTTACCCCTATAAGGGGTCATCTGACAACTTGGAACCTATGGAGAATTTTGTAGAGCTAAATGAGCTGAACATTTAAGCAAGCAACAGCTAATCTCTATGTGCAATAGTTTCCATTCTGTAGGACAAAAACATGAAAAAACGCTATTTTTCAAGGGCCGTAACCCCTATAAGGGGTCATCTGACAACTTCGACCATATGGAGACTTTTGTAGAGCTAAATGAGCTGAACATTTAAGCAAGCAACAGCTAATCTTTATCTGCAATAGTTTTCATTCTGTAGGCCAAAAACATGAAAAATGGCTATTTTTCACCTTTAAGGGACCGTAACCCCTATAAGGGGTCATCTGACAACTTCGACCCTATGGAGACTTTCGTAGAGCTAAATGAGCTAAACATTTAAGCAAGCAACAGCTAATCTCTATCTGCAATAGTTTTCATTCTGTAGGCCAAAAACATGAAAAAATGCTATTTTTCACCTTTAAGGGGCCGTAACCCCTATAAGGGGTCATCTGACAACTTTGACCAAATGGAGACTTTTGTAGAGCTTTTGATGCTGAATCAGTAACGTGGCCTCAGATTTCCTCTATCTCTTATACTTTTTGATTTATAAGCCAAAAACAGTAGTCTGACCCCCCTAGTCTATTTTTAGTAACGGCGGCCATGTTTTTCGACAGATCAAAAATCGAAACACAAGTTTGGTGCAGGACACCCTAAGGATCAATCATACCAAGTTTCATTCAATTCTGTTCAGTAGTTTCAGAGGAGAAGATTTTTGAAAAATTGTTAACGGACGACGACGACGACGAGGACGACGACGACGGACGCCAAGTGATGGCAATAGCTCACATGGACCTTTGGTCCAGGTGAGCTAATAAAAAAATGGCTATTTTTCACCTTTAAGGGGCCGTAACCCCTATAAGGGGTCATCTGACAACTTCCACCCTATGGAGACTTTTGAAGATTTAAATGAGCTGAACATTTAAGCAAGCAACAGCTAATCTCTATCTGCAATAGTTTTCATTCTGTAGGCCAAAAACATGAAAAAATGCTATTTTTCACCTTTAAGGGGCCGTAACCCCTATAAGGGGTCATCTGACAACTTTGACCATATGGAGACTTTTGTAGAGCTTTTGATGCTGAATCAGTAACGTGGCCTCAGATTTCCTCTATCTCTTATACTTTTTGATTTATAAGCCAAAAACAGTAGTCTGACCCCCCTGGTCTATTTTTAGTAACGGTGGCCATCTTTTTTGACGGATCAAAAATTGAAACACAAGTTTGGTGCAGGACACCCTAAGCAGGGGCTGCTCTGGCCTCAAAATTTTTGTCGCCAGAAAAATCACCAGATTTAAAATTAAGTTGCAAGTTTTTATAAAGTGTAGCCAGTACCATTTTCATTGAGGGGTCATGCTTGTGTAATGTATGCTTAGATGTATATGTTAAAAATATTGTTTTCAGTCTTTTTTTCAGGTGCATGTTGAAGGATGGTTTATTCTCATTTGAAAGACTTTTTAGATAATAAATGATGAAGGTGGAGCCTTTCTTGTTTGATATCTTTTTGAAATAAAACATACCATGATTTATTTGATTATTTATCATGCTTATTGCCATATACAAATTAAATAATAACAATACAATAAACATAACAATACACACAAAAAAACAGCACCATATGACTGAATGCACTAAATGAGCACTATGAAAAAAGTATTATTTAGGAAAGCAAAGATAAAATTTTGTAGCATCCATCACATTTTCATGACCAACAGAGATTGCAAAAGATCAATGTTTGACAGACTGTGGACACATTATAAAGATTCATCAATGATGACTCATGTGGTTTCTATTGAATCCTGTACATTATTAGAATGTCTTAATAAAAATTATCATGATTTTCTCAAATAAAAACTTCTTATTCCATTATTGTTATGTGTTTGTTTATTTATTTCATTTTGAAAAAAAAAAACAGCTGATAGTAATAGTTTGGTAAAAATATTTCTGTGCCTAAAAACAAGTTCTTTTCAGTTTCTTTTTTTTAAAATAAGAAATAATAAAATTAGTTTCATTTTGATTTATTTATCTTCCCTTTCTTTTTTTGCTTTCTGAAATCATTATTGTATATATCACTCAGTAACCTCCTTTTAATTGTTCTAAAAATAGAATGGTTTGTTTACATGTGTACTTTCTTTCTTGTGATTATTTGAGAAACTTAATAAGGTACAGATTACTATTCTCTCATTGTTTTGTGAATAAAAACTCATCCCAAGCTGGAGATAATTTTGATTTACTGGCAATTATTTGTTTTGAAACCTTGGCTGACGTGAGGCCTTGTGTGCAATCAACACACGATACTTTGTCAAATTGGCTTGGACAATTAAAGTCATTCAGGTGTACATTAGAAATTTGTTCCTGATCACTGTTTTGACACCTTTATTGCATTTTCAAAAGATGTGAGCCTAATTTCTAATTAGTCGTTAATCCTTTTCTTCAACCTGCTGTGATCTACCGTTTACCTATTCAATTATCTACCTACTCATCCGTGGCGACAGGTGGTCACACACGATAACTTACCTGTTGAGATATTGATCAGTACTGGCGATGTGTATTCAATTTCCGGTCGAAAATTTTAAAACTTACATAGGCGCCAGAAAAATCGCCAGCAGCCGTTTTTTGTCGCCAGCAAGAAAAAAATATCGCAATTTGCGACATTGGCGAAGCCCAGCGCGATCCCTGCCTAAGGATCATTCACACCAAGTTTCATTAAATTCTGTTCAGTAGTTTCAGAGGAGAAGATTTTTGAAAAATTGTTAACAGACAACGACGACAGAGACGACGACGACAGACGACGACGACGGACGCCAAGTGATGGTAATAGCTCACATGGACCTTCGGTCCAGGTGAGCTAAAAAAATGTAGAAAGTTTTATAAAGAGAAGTTCTAAATTCTTAATTAAATTTTACTATTTAAAATGTCTCTCATCAAAATGCAAGTCCATTGTGCAAAATGCTGCTTTGTAATGCAAGAACTTAACATTTAATAGACTGAATTTTTACTTTTTCATAAAATTTAATGAAATTTTCATGGACATCATTGTATACTTACTATTGCAAGGATTTGTTCCCACTTGATCAAAACCATCAGTTTCATTTTTCCTGTCAGATTCTGAAATTGATAATATATAAATATTAATCATTTATTCTTGGTTGTTTTCTTACTAGGAGCCAGCACCAAGTAGGGCCAAGCATGTCTGATATATACACTTCTGTTTCACTGTCATAACCTTCCATGTACATATATTGAACAGAAGATTTGTTTTTGACCCAATCAAATACCTGAAACACCTTATCATTATACATCAACAAGAATGCTTTTCTTTCTCCCTGCAACATTTCTTTGGACAAACAACATTTAGTCTATTAAACTGGATCATCCCTCCTTTGGGTTCAAAATTTTTATTCAAAGTGAAGATTATCAAAAACCATGAATAATGAAATGAAATGATGGTGTTCTTTCAAACCCTTTTTTTCTTATCCAAGTTTTATTAAAATATATCCCAAAATTTTCAAATGAAGTCCTTCCCTGCACAATTCATCTCTCAAAAACATTTTCTCATCTGTCTTTTTCATAAAAAAATTCAACTTCCGCACTGATCCGAAAGTCACATCAAATTCTATCTAACAATTCGCCAGACATTCTTTTCATAGAAACAACCCATTTTTTTCATAAATGTCAGTCATTATTACGCTTAAGACTGTCATTGGTCATTAAAGTCATGGTGTTGTCATCCTTTATCCATTTAAGAATAAAGGTTAGTGTACCATACCTTCTCTCGATAAATTGCACTTGAAACAATGGTCCCTTCTCTTGAAATTATGGACTCCACACTATAAGTTAAAAATTTACATGACATGATAGCACAGTTTTTATTAAGTATGAGAAATTAACTCTGATAAACCTGATAGTGTGATTGCTGTAATATATGCATATTCATGTTCAAATCAACATCTTACCTTTCTGCGCAAATAAATGGAAAGGTCACATCTAAGTTTAGGTGAATTTTTAGATGCGAACTTCAAATATTATTTGAATTAAACCAATCTCTTATATATGGAATAATTTTGTCAATTGGACAAGTTGTAAACAGGTAGGTATATTTGTAATTAAAATGTGTGTTCAAGTAAAAATCTAAATATGCAAAAGACTGCTTTAATTATGTTTCAGGTATAAAACAAAAAAGAAACAAGATATATGTAGAAAGTCAGTCTATTCAGCCCAACTTAGAGTATGTGGTTTTTTTTCTGTGCCAGCATTTGTTGTTTTGTTGTCTTTTTTAATAGTATGGTTTGAAATGATGTTATCTTAACATTTTCATTTGTTTTGGGTTTTTTTACTGGCATTTGGTTTAAAAAATAAACAATTTATTATTACCAATTGTTATTTAAAATGGATATGATATACTAGCAATAAAGGTAACTAAAACAGAAAGCTGTACCTTGCCACAGGTCCAATCTGTCTTGTGAATGTTTTTCTCAGGCCCAGCCTTAGGTGTGCTATAATGCATACTGATGTTGAACTGGTTCTGCAGCTTAAGACGTCCCTGTTGGTAAGATTAAACAGAATTAGAATACAAGAAACATGTTAGAAATCCCCCGTTAAATTTGCCAAGACAACACACTTGCCCGTGTTGTTAACTTGCGACAGCCAAAATTTCATACATTTATCATATTTAAGTTGGGATACATGCTAATTGTATCTCAGGAGATAAGAATATGTGGGGTCACACTTGGAAAAACATATCACTGCTTGCATGAGAATTGTCAAATTTTTTGTTCACATTAAGCCATATAATTTGTTACTGATTGATGCACTGCCAAACTCGAAAACTTCAAATTTAAATGGTTGCACAATCTTACACAACAATGTTTAACCAATTTAGCTTCACCCAAATACAAGGTAGGTATGCACAAGCATGTGGTTAAAGAGCAAACCCCACACTTTCTCTTTTTTTCATGTAACAGGGTCAACCAAAACTGATTTTAATCAGTGGCAGATCCAGAAGGGGGGTTCTGATAACTGGAACATTGGCTCCATGAAAAATTTCGTAATTTCTTCCAGATTTTTTGGCACAATTGGTCTGGAACCTCCTTTTCGTCCTGGATCCACTCCTGATTTCAATTGAAAATTTCATGACCATTCCTTCAGAAGAACAGCGAGGAAATTTTCTATTACACCTAAATGGACAGTATGATCTTGTATAAATTAGTTGGGCACAATACTTTCCCATTTTCTCTATCATATTCATGTTAGCCCATTAAGACAAATCATTTTATGACCAAGGACAAGTTCAAAGTCTAATGTTAGACATAACCATCACCACACACACTTTTTAATATTCTAAATTGATTCCTTTTTTTTTCTTCATCAAAATTTTTTCTTACTTTTTCTTTTACTAATTATGAAGCAAGATCTTTAAAACAATATGCAGTTTTGGTAAAAATCTTGTGTATGCGATGGTTTAAATCCATTTCTTAAAATTTTAAAGGCACACCATTTCCCCTTGGCCCTGGGGGATCCATTTCCCCTTCATTCCCATTGGATGAATTTCCCATTTAATTCCCATGGGATCAATGTCCCATTCTATTCCCTTGGGATCAATGTCCCATTTTCACTTAAAAGTTCTACTTTACAACAGAGCAAGGTGTTTCAACCTGATTCTGATCCATCCATCGCTGGGCGTCTGCAATACTCTGAAACTCCACGAAAGCAAAACCTCGGGAAGCACCTGTACAAATGATCATGGTACTCATTAGATATATCACCATTGAAGGACTAAGGGGCTTTAAATGATAAAATAGCAAAATGTTACTCTTACAAACAGCAAGACATCCTTTGTGTTTTATTCAGTAACCATGGTAATCACTTACCTGTTGTTGGCATTTTTCCCCTGATAAACTTTTAATAGTTTTTTTTTCCTAGTTTAATTCTGTACAACTTCTACTCTATCTTACCATGTTGCAAACATTGAAATGTCTCAGAAATCAATTTTTAATTTTATGCTTTTCATTAAAACAACCCAAAATACATGTACAAAACTAAAATTTGGATATGTATAGAAGGTATCATAACATATCAAAAAGACATTAGCATATTTGCAACATAGCTAACATATGGAAGTTAACCAAGCAAGATATTTCACCAATGATTGTTTTTCTTTTGTGTTTTGATCAGTCACAATTTTTCATACACAAAACATGCAAATGCTTTTGTTGAACATTAGGAAATGTCAAAAATTAATTGTTCACTCCAAATGTTCAACAATAAATTGCATGAATAAATGTGTAAATTGATACAAATACCACTTTCAACATATACATGTACATGTTATATGTATGAAAATTGTGACTTTTTGTCTTTTGTTTTATGTCTATGTGGTGTCACATCTTTTTTTATATTTGTAAATCATTGCACATGCCAGGTTTTTTTTAATCTGAATATTTGTTTAAATATGAATGATCTAGCCATTTGCAGAGTAACAAATCTTAAATAAAAAAATGAAAGGGGACCAGGTGATAAAAACTGAAGCCTCTGATGAGAATCAGAACAGAATTCCTTACCAGAACTTCGCCTCATAAGTCGTACATCTTTGACAGGGGCACCAAACATCATCAGTTCTCCTCTTATCTACAATTAAAATGTACAATGTTGTAAAATAGAATTATCCAAATAGTAAAGATTGAGATGTACTTTAAATACTTACATTTTCTTAATAAACAAACATGAAATTTACTTTAAACTTTGAAAAACTGATTTTTAAACTATCATAATTAATAAGACTGAACATGGTTCGCATATTTTCTGCTAGGTCAATTGATTTTTTTCTGGCATTTGGTAGAAATTTATAAAATTCTAGTAAGAAATATTGTAAATGCAATTCAATTTTAAGCTCATATATCTTTTAGCATGTTTAGAGCGGGGAAGGGTACAAAATCAAAAACTTCATTTAAAATTTTAATTGTATCGATACTTTGTATCTCATGCTTACATCTGTTTCTTCAATATTTTGAGGAAGTCCCCTCAGTAGAATGGTGTTAGTTGGTGTGTCTGTCATCCATTTCTCTCCACCTCGGTCTTCACCTCTGAAATCTCTGAAACTGTCGAGACTGTCTGTGTCTGGTGATCCAACCTGCTAAAATTTGAGATGAGATTTTTAACAGTTTTACACTTGATATCAAAATTAAGAAACCTTAAAATTTTTTTAGTTAAATGGGAATTATAAATATGCCAATTTTTAGTTCATAATAATTGTTAGGTTTTTTTTGTAACTGCATGCATCTGAATTGTGTTGTAAAGATTTCCTAAAATTTGGTTATATTCATCTAAATGTAAGAATTGCCATTCCTTAAAGAAATCCCAACTCTTAAGATATAGTCATTAGCTAGAAACTATATGTATGAGAAAAGGATGACCTTTTTTCAGTGAGATAAGAGATGACCTTTTTTCAGCACAATAATTTTTGTTCAACAAATCATACTTCTTCCTCATATCTTTCTTCTCTGTGCGAGCTCCTGTCCCTCTCTCTACCACTGTGTCTCCTATCTCTGTCCCGTCTGTCCCGGTCTCTGTCTCGTCTTCTTTCATGGCGATCTTTATCACTACTGCGTCTCTCTCTTCTGTCCCTTTGACGTCTTCTCCTTTCTCGATCCCTATCTTTATCTCTGGATGTTGGTGACTTATCTTGAGAACTTGAATCGACTTCTCCATAATCTTCCCCAGGAGGATAAGGTTCCTCATACTCTCCCTCTTCTCTGCCATAGTCCACATTAAAGTCTTGATTAAAGTTTTCATTTGTATAACTTTGCACTTCCATTTCTGTAAAAAAAAACATTTCGTAAGATTTACGCTTTAAAAATTTTACTAATTTTTACTTAATAACATGTTTAATGTAGTTCTCAAGTTTGCAAAATGTCAGAAGATCCAAAATATGATGTGCAAATACATCACATGTTCTGTCACTAATTTTATGCATTTGTGTTCTCAGGATCAGGAGTATGTAATAAATCCAGTCTATCTCTGAAAATAAGGAAGGAAATATTATGTACATGTATTACATTATCACTTCTTGATTGCTGTAAAAGAAACTTAAATTGGGAAGGGGAGAGGTGAGTAGGGCTGAAAGTATTAGGGGTGTAATGATACATCGTAATTGATCGGAATCGCGATATTTTGTCTCACGTTACTGGTATCGGATCGTTACCTACTTGACGATTCCTCAACGATTCGTGATTATTTCAATGTACTATTTCAGGGAAGTTCATCATTTGTGTCTTTATTAAATCACATTTTGTGACTAAAACTCCTTCAATCAGAAAATAACTGCATTGAACTGTATTTCAACATGAAAGTTATAGAAATTTTTGTAATGTTGCAATGCTTTTTCACTATTTAATTAGAGAAGAACTTTACTTTACATCCTCTGATTGGATTTATAACAATAATCAGTATTGTGATACGGATCGGATTGTCAGTCAGGAATCATGATATGTATCAGATTGTGGGAAAGTGGTGTCGTTACACCCCTAGAAAGTATAGCCTAGTTGGAGAAGCTACCTGTGGCATATCCAGAATTTTTCAAACAGGAGGGTGCAAAATTTAAAAAAATCTTCTGGGAACTCTTGTTTCATTCAGTTCCTAACCGAAGTTTTCTGTTAAACGGGAGGGTGAGCGCCCGACATGCTGATTCAGAATCCACCTTTGACTAACTGGTGGTCCACAATGGGATCTTGAATATTTCTCATAATGTAAAAATGTTTTGACTTTTGTCTAATACCTGTTACCAATGGCCGCATTGTTTACCACTGAAGAGGTAATTCTAGTAATCATGAGGGCTGTGGCCCGTGTGATACCGATGATTTGGGGAAATTAATTGAGCTCCTGTTTACTCTATATTTGTTTTTTTACTATGTTGAAAGAGGCAAACTAACAAAATACCTTATTTGTGAAAAAATTGTCAATCAAAACATGGAATATTTAAGGATGTTAATCTTTTTTTCAGATCAACAGTCTTTCTGTCCAAAATGGCCGTTTCTACGTTCAAGAAATATGGCGCGAGTAAAAGAAAGATTTTACCATACCAAGGACCATACTAACTGTTTCTTGGGACCACTTTTTAATAAACTAAAAGTGTACAATTTACAAAGATAAATGATTCAAACAATTTTGGTTTAAGAATATAAATCATTTATCCACCCGCCAGTAAAGTCTATATACTGATCTTCAAACTGTTAACCAATTACTGATTTTGGCGACTGATCCCTGCTCAGTGATATTTATGTAGAATCTAGATCATCTATATACCCGCACTAAAACAATAACATCGTCATCTTTTCATAAAATTTATGAGAAAAAGATATCTAGTCTATAAAGTTTACAAGAAAAGATATCTGATAATCTTTATAAGATATCTAATAATCTTTATAAGATATCTTATAAACTATATAAAACTTTATAAAACTGCTGGCTGCCGTTTTCCATTGTGGATTTTTTAAATTTATGTTTATATTGTACACTTATTCCACAACTCAATTTTCTTCTATATTCTAAAAATCTAGTTGGCAAGATAGCCGTATTCACTCATGCAAAGGATGTAAATTAAAAAAAAAAGATTTAAAAAGAGTTTAGTAGTTAACTGATTTATAAATGAAACAGATCGGGTAGTTATGCTTTGATAAACCAGGATGGACAATGAATTTAAGCCATACCTTGTTGTTTGAACACTAAGAAGAGTAGCTGCATTTTGATAGTTGAAAGAGTATCTATGTTGTTAATTTCATTGAGATCGTGCAACTATACTGGACTTTGTTTTTTTATATTATTTTAAAAGTTTCAGTGGCTATATATAGCTCGTATTCTTCTTATTTTTAATTATGACAGTTTGGATTTCTCTAGTAATTCTTCATGTGAGCTATTTGTATCTTCATTTATAAATCTTAGCGCCGTTTTTGTCTCGCCTGCAAAGCAAAGCGGGACATAGGTGTTACTTTACCGGCGGCGGGCGGCGTTAACTTTTTAGAAAAGTTTTATGAGCACCTCCATATCTCAAGAACTATAGGTCATGGGTTGTCTTGATGAAACTTGGTATGCATATGCCCCAGTAGTAACTTAGCACAGTTGCATCCCCATCTTTTGACCTCGACCTTGATTTTCAGGTTGAGTGACTTTGACAATTTTCAATACATATAATAGCAATGGAAAAGTTTTGCGAGCACCTGCATATCTCAAGAACTACTAGTCCTAGGTTAATGAAACTTGGTATGCATATGCCCCAGTAGTAACTTAGCACAGTTGCATCCCCATCTTTTGACCGTGACCTTGATTTTCCGGTTGAGTGACTTTGACAATTTTCAAGACATATAATAGCAATGGAAAAGCTTTGCGAGAACTTCCATAACTCAAGAACAATAGGTCCTGGGTTGATGAAACTTGGTATGCATATGCCCCAGTAGTAGCTTAGCACAGTTGCATCCCCATCTTTTGACCTGGACCTTGATTTTCAAGTTAAGTCACTTTGACAATTTTCAATATATATAATAGCAATGGAAAAGTTTTGCGAGCACCTGCATATCTAAAGAACTACTAGTCCTAGGTTGATGAAACTTGGTATGCATATGCCCCAGTAGTAACTTAGCACGGTTGCATCCCCATCTTTTGACCTCGACCTTGATTTTCAGGTTGAGTGACTTTGACAATTTTCAATACATATAATAGCAATGGAAAAAGTTTTGCGAGCACCTGCATATCTCAAGAACTACTAGTCCTAGGTTAATGGAACTTGGTATGCATATGCCCCAGTAGTAACTTAGCACAGTTGCATCCCCATCTTTTGACCTTGACCTTGATTTTCCGGTTGAGTGACTTTGACAATTTTCAAGACATATAATAACAATGGAAAAGCTTTGCGAGCACTTCCCTAATTCTAGAACTATAGGTCCTGGGTTGATGAAACTTGGTATGCATATGCCCCAGTAGTAGCTTAGCACAGTTACATCGCCATCTTTTGAGCTTGACCTTGAAGTTTCCGGTTGAGTAACTTTGACAATTTTCAATACATATACATGTAATAGCAATGTTAAGGTTTTGCAAACACCTCCATATCTCAAGTATTATTGGACCGTCCTATGTTGATGAAACTTGGTATGCATATGCCCTAGTAATAGTTTAGCACAGTCGCATTCCTATCTTTTGACCTTGACTTTGATTTTCTGGTTGAGTGACTTTGATTATTTTTATTGCATATATTAGCAATGTTTAAGTTCTATAATCAGAAACTGAAAATTCATGTAAATTCAAAATATACTAATAGTTAAAACATTTTTTTATTTAACAGGAGACCGCCACTTAATACATGGCGGCCGCAAATTTATTATTTTGCGGCCGCGACTTACTATCTAGCGGCCGCCACTTATTATATGGCGATCGCCCCTTATTAACTGGCGACCGCCACATTATTTATCTAGCGGCAGCCATATAATTGATATGGATATAATTATCTAGCGGGCGCCACTAATTATCATGACGGCGACCATCACTCAGTAACTATATGTCGGCCGCCATTTAATTAAGTGGCAGCCGCCAGAAAATTGAATGGCGACTGCCAGATAAATTATGTAGCGGCCGCCAAATAATAAGTGGCGGTCGCCATACCCGGTCGCCATATAATAAGTGGTGACTGCTAGTAAGTAAGTCGTGGCCGCGAAATAATTAAGTGGTGGTCTCCTGATAAATTAAAATGTTTCAGTGTTATTTTGCACTAATGGGCAAATGGGGTTCATGGTTTTATGATTAATCAGTTTCAAAGATCTAATCAAAATGGAAGTTTTGACAAAATATTATCCAAAACCTATCCTGTGAACATTGAATATAATTATAAAATAATTCCCTTTTAAATACATGTGTATATAGTTAGCCAGATATGAAACAATTAAGCATTGACATATTCTCTTTATAATATTTTTCAAACGTATACACTAAGATAATTCTTTTGATAAAGTTTGTAAAAAATATATCCTATCGACATGGGGGTTTAATAAAATCTTTCGCTTACTCGTTCCGCAGGTGATTGATTTCTGTACGTTATCAGAAAAGCGTTTAATGCCAAGGGAGATTTAAAGTGCACCGAAAAAGCTAAATTGACACTGAAGATATATTTTCTACCACTGTTTCTACCTTGTTTTTCCATTTTTTTTCATTATTTTGACAGTCTTGCTTGTATGTCATATATTTTCCAATATGTTTTCACTTTTTTCGAACATTGTTAACATGCACATAAGTTGAAACCACCAACTCTAGTTTAAAGAATGCAAAAAAATAACATGAATTTCAAAAAGTCTTTTCTTTTTTCAAATTAATGCAATTTATTTTACTCACTAAGTTAACCATGTACAAAGCTATGCCTGTTTTATTTGTGTGGTAAATTCTGAAGTATAGTCAACCTATTGAATGTTTTCTCAATTTCTGAACTAGAAGAAATTGCTTTATAAAGTCAAGGAATTAACCACAAAAAAGGATTCCAGGTCATTGGTCCGAAGGGTTTTTAGTCCGAAGGGTCATTGGTCCGAAGGGGCGATGGTCCGAGGGGGCGATGGTCCGAAGGGTCATTGGTTCGAACCGAAGGGTTTGATTTTTTGTAGGTATTTCAGGTATTTCGGGTCATATACCCATTTAAAATACGTTTGTAAAGTAGCCGTCTGACTTTCTGTTACACCTTAGGATACCCATAGGATGAGAAAAAAGTGTATGCTACTCAACCTACCTATCTCTGTCCTTTCTAACTTTTGACATTCGGATTCCCCATTGGTACACCTGATTGCTTTCCAGATGTTGATGTATTTTTTAGTTTTAATAAAACTTTATATTGTGTTTTTTCGTCCTGTTCTCATTGGTGTTGACTGGTTTTGTCTCTGCCCTTTCGGACTTTTGACATTTGGATGCCCCATTGGTACACCTGATTGCTTTCCAGATGTTGATGTATTTTTTAGTTTTAATAAAACTTTATATTGTGTTTTTTCGTCCTGTTCTCATTGGTGTTGACTGGTTTTGTCTCTGCCCAGGGCTCACGCTACCGGGCGAAGTGGGCGAAGAAGTCGCCCTAGGGCCGCCGACTTCGCCCTGACTCTCCATCAAAAGCGAAGTCAAGTCTCCCTACGATCTCGCATGAGTCGCCGGAGCAATCCTCTGTATTTTTCCTATTTCCTATGTTAAAATTGCCACTTCCACAGATTCCTTGATTACCTTAATGTTTATTTAAGGGATTAGCTTGGATAATTAACAAAATAGGTCATAAACTTGTCAAAATTAGCCCCCAAGCTGTGCCAGTACAAGGTGTGAAAATCGGAACTTCAAAGGGTTTTGCCGTCGGCAATCAATTTTCTGTTAACTTCTTAATCCCATTGAAAATCCCTGTGGAAATTATTAGATATTGTACTATTCTATGACTATTTTAATTTTTGAAAAGACTGTTTATTTAACAATGTTTAAAGACAAAGAAAAAATGAAATGAGATCGATATTTTTGTCAATTTGTGAATGGATGAGTAAAGTTTAAAATTATCTCCCTTTAAAAAAATATTTTATTGTAAATTTAAGACATACAACTATTTTACCCACATTTTTTATCAAATTTATTGTTGAAATCTAAAACAAGTTTATATTATGTTTGTTTAATTTTGCATTTTAAGGAAAAATGTTTATTTTTGAAACTTTTCTTTTCAAACCATACTTCGTTATTAAGATGATTCATCCATAAACCATTTAGAAAAAATTGTAAATTGTCAGAATTGATAATATCTGTTCACATCTAGGGACAATTTTAGAACAAGATGATGTCAGAGGACTATGCTATGCATCTTGGAAGGGCAAAGTAGGTCCTCATGATAATTATTCCATTATGAATACAAATCCCAATCAATACAGGAGCATTCAGTTCATTCATAATTAGTCCCTCATAAGTAAATAATACATTTTGTTTAAACATCTTAAATAGAAACCTGTCAGAAAACAAGACAAATATTGAATATAAACCTCGGGACTCTCTGTGCTAATGCAAGAAAATGGTTCTTGGTCATCAGCATGCAGAAATATCATAAGAAAATATCAGTTACAAATGATAAAACCACAAGTTTTCTTAAAATGAACTAGAGAATATATAATGTATAACAAAATGCTATATATACTATTATAGTATTATATCATAAATACATACACCCGGTGTATTTATAAAGTTTAATTCCCACTTCTCCCTGCTATAACTTCACTTCTCCCTGTCCCTCCCCACTTCTCCCTGATACCAATCTGAAAGAGAAGTCACTTCTCCCTATTTTTCTTAAGTAGCTTGAGCCCTGCTGCCCTTTCGGACTTTTGACATTCGGATGTACCATTGGTACCTCTGCTTCTTTTTGTCAACCACAATATCGCAACATTTGAAAAGTGTGAATTCTGCATCGAAAACCTATTTTAAACCACCCATTTTGTATCAAGTAAGGAACATATGTGTACTTCATTTATTTTTACTCTTCTGAACGATCTTCTGTTGTTGATTTTTTAAATTGCTGCTTGTTTATTTAGGTTACATCGCTTTTTTTTTAATCATTCCCGTTTAGTAAACATGTAAGCCTTTTAAGTCACTAATTGTATTATGGCTTGTCTTTGAAATCAATATTAGTTGGTTTAAGTTCTATGTAAGTGTCATATTTCATCTTCTTTCGATTTTTTAAATACTTTTTTTTTTAACTTTTGGTAGAGGTATTCAGATCAAGACAGAAGTGTGCCAGACCATTTTTAGCTTGAAATGATTAAAACAAACTCTCTTGACGAATTGGACTTTTATCGATTTGATTTTTAGAGTGTGTTATTTTTGTGCTTTGTACAAGATTATCAATAGGGGGAAGGTTGGGCCCAAAAAACTAGTTTAACTCCGCCACATTTTATATGTGCCTGTCCTAAGCCAGGAATCTTTGTTAAAGCATTTGTTTGTCTCTGTCATCTATCTGTTTATTGTTCTATGTCCAGAAATGGGTCTTTTGTTGATAATTTAGGGATTGGTTTTGATACTTTGTATTGTAATTTTAGTCTTGGGCCTATGCAAGACGACGAGCAGCGACCTATGGCCATGTTGAAGACTGCTGGCTGTTTTCTATTGTCATTTTTTTAAATTCCCGTTTCTTTATGTTGGTTGTGTCGCGTACACTTATTCCACATCTCTTTATCGTCTATATAATGAAGAGTCAACTTCTAAAATCCTCCAACGAAGCATCTACATGAAAAAGAAACAAACTGCATTTCCTGATTTGAGATGTCAAACATTGGAATTAAAGGACAATTTCACTTTGTAAAATTAAAAGGGGGTCTTATATGCTAAGTTTAAGTTTTATTGAATTACAATCTAGTCCCCCCTGAATTAAACTTCCTATTATGTAGAGAAGAATATGATATTTTGTTCCTATAAAGTCTATTGTTTGATTTTTCATAACGTTAATTATTTTTTTTTATTTTTCTAAATTTCTTAATACGATAATTTTCATAAAAATTTCCTCCGACCCAGAAATCGTACATTAGAATTATTTGAATTTAAGAAGCAACCTTAAGCTTCAGACCTGTCAGACAACCACTTCTTGTTTTGTGGGTCTTTTGTTGCCATGAACACATTCCTCTATTAGTGCCCATTAGTTGTTACACGCTAAAGGGTAAAAGGTATAGTGAAAATTAGTGTTTTCAAATTTAAAAATGAGATTTACATCAATTTAGCGAATTCGAAAGAGGCGACCATTTTATTCTAAATCTGTACAATTGAGCTACATTGTAAGGGGACGACCATTTGATTTATTTTTCCGCAGCTATGCGGCGAGAATATTTATTTTCTACATACCATACAGATTATTTATTTATTTATTTTTGGAAGTAAAGGCCAGATTATTTATTTCCAAGTTGTTTCAGGCCAGAATCCTATTTATTTACAAAACTGCCAGAATCATATCGAACGGACACCACAAAAAAGTGTTCTTGTGAGATTTTGATAGCCGCATACCATTTTGCACCAAGTTAAGAAGTGTCATGGAACAATATTTGTCTTGCCTGCGAAGTGAAGCAAGACAAAGGTGTTACTTTAATGGCATCTCAGGCGTTAACTTTTGCGAGTCAAGAACTATAGGTCCTAGGTTGATGAAACTTGGTATGCATATGCCCTAGTAGTAGCTTAGCCCAGTTGCATCCCCATCTTTTGACCTTGACCTTGATTTTCCGGTTCAATGACTTAGACAATTTCCAATTACATTTAATAGCAATGTTAAGGTTTAATGAGCACCCTCATATCTCAAGAACTTTAAGTCCTAGGTTGATGAAACTTAATATGCATATGCCCCGGAAGTAGCTCAGCACAGTTGCATCCCCATCTTTTGGCGTTGACCTTGATTTTCTGGTTGAATGACTTTGACAATTTTCAATACATAAAACAGCAATGTTTAATGAGTCATTCTACTTTCTCAACATTTAATTGATTAATGAATGAATATTTGAATACTTAGGTACATGTATTCCGATGGTGTCGGCAGGCGAGACATAGTTCAAAGTCAACTTTTGTTGTATTGTAAATAGTTATTTTCATGTAAATATCATATAGTTCATAGTAACAGTTAAATGAGCCAAAGAGATATTGATGTGAACATCGACTGCATTATTTTTCACATTTTAGAGAGAAAATTTTATTTATTTGTTATTAGCTCACCTGGACCTAGGTGAGCTATTGCCATCACTTGGCGTCCGTCATCGTCGTCGTCGTCTGTTAACTTTTTCAAACTTCTTCTCCTCTGAAACTACTGAACAGATTCAAACCAAATTTAGTCTGGTGGTACTTTAGGGTATCCTGCACAAAACTTGTGTGGGGATTTTTGATTCGTCGAAAAACATGGCCGCCGTTGCTAAAAATAGACCTGGGGGGTCAGACTACTGTTTTTGGCTTATAAATCAAAAAGTATAAGAGATAGATGAAATCTGATGCCACCTTACTGCTTCAGCATCAAAAGCTCTACCAAAGTCTCCATTTGGTCCAAGTTGTCAGATGACCCCTTTTAGGGGTTACGGCCCCTGAAATAATGTTTTTTCATGTTTTTGTCCTATAGAATGAAATCTATTGCAGATATAGAGAAGCTGTTGCTTGCTTAAATGTTCAGCTTATTTAGCTGTACAAAAGTCTCCATAGGGTCGAAGTTGTCAAATGACCCTTTATATGGGTTACGGCCCCTAAAATGATGTTTTTTTCATGTTTTTGGCCTATAGAAAGAAACTATTGCAGATAGAGAAAAGCTGTTGCTTGCTTAAATGTTTTGTTCATTTAGCTCTACAAAAGTCTCAATAGGATCGAAGTTGTCAGATGAACCCTTAATAGGGGTTACGGCCCCTAAAATAACCTTTTTCATGTTTTTGGCCTATAGAATGAAAACTATAGCAGATAGAGAAAAGCTGTTGCTTGCTTAAATGTTCAGTTTATTTAGCTCTACAAAAGTCTCAATGGAATCGAAGTTGTCAGATGACCCTTAATAGGGGTTACAGCCCCTAAAATAACCTTTTTCATGTTTTTGGCCTTTAGAATGAAAACTATAGCAGATAGAGAAAAGCTGTTGCTTGCTTAAATGTTCAGCACAGAAAGCTTTACAAAAGTCTCCATAGGCTTGAAGTTGTCAGAAAATCCCTTATAGGGGTTACGGCCCCTAAAATAACGGTTTTTCGTGTTTTTGGCCTATAGAATAAAACTATAGTACCGGTAGATAAAGAAAAACTGTTGCTTGCTTAAATGTTCAGCTCATTCAGCTCTACAAAATATAGGGTTGACATCAAGACCAGGTGAGCGATTTAGGCTCCTGGGAGCCTCTTATTATTTATTTATTTATTTATTTATTTATTTATTTATTTATTTATTTATTTATTTATTTATTTATTTATTTATTTGCAGTGCTGGCTTCACATGGAACAACAACAACTATTCACATTAACTAAGAAATTGAAAGAAGTTAGAATGATGGAATACAAACTGTGTAACTACCACAAATATGTCCTTCACAAAAGAGCAGTTAACTTATTCACCATACAGAAGTTTATACCTGAAATTTCTAATTTACATGACAATAGATTAGAACATCATAGAATGTTAGGACTATTTAAAGCATTCATGAAAATTGGAAAATTGACTTACTTGCCTGTTATCCATGCAAAATCTGCTGACAATAAACAAACAATTTTAGAAGAGAAACAATCTCAAAACAAAGCTGGTCTTGACCATGCTGACAAGTTGAAAACCAACTCTACAGAACAAGAAGCTGAACCAATTAGTCCATATGCAGCAACAGATAAAGAAGTTGAAACCTTTCTTGCTTATGACACACCTGAAGAACGGATAAAAAGATTTTGGAAATATGAGTGAGTTTTGTAAAAACGTAAAATTTTTGCCAAAAAGTAATAAAAACTTTATCATGTGTCGGGAATTCGGCAGGTATGCTAACGCTAGGGTTCCGCAGCTCTATTATAAATTGTCTTTGTTATAGCTTGATTATGATTCAAATACAACGTAGAACTGAACGCACGTCTTCTATCTTCTTTCCACATGGTCCCCACATCATGTCTATGAATACTGTAAAATACATGTTAATATTTTACATTTATTTTAGAGTGTTGATTGAAACATTTTTGATAGACCTTAAATATGACAGCAAACTTTTTAATAAATTGTTATTAATAAGCATGATAAGATGTGATATCAATGCACGTGACACATGTACAGTATCCATAAAAATTAAAGTCTTAATATTAAAAAAAAAATAGAATAAAAAAAAAAATCAAGAAAAAAAACAGACTGACAGAGCAGCCATCACCATTGGTTTCTATTGTACCTAGATAATATATAAACAGAGTAAAATTTTGTAAAAAAGTATCATAAGCATAATGTCACAAATGCACAAAAATCTTTTTGTCTATCAGCAGTTAGATATAGAAATGTGAAACCATTACTGTACTGTTGTCAATCATAAATGTAAATACGATTGCCCACTGCCAGTCAAAGAAATAAGGATTTGAATAGACTTTTGGTCCTGGAAAAATAAAAGTTTAGTGGACCAAAAAAACTTAAGGTGGACCCACAAAAGTTAAATTTAGTAAAACTATGCACAGAAGAATAATCAAACATTTGGGCCAGTAATTAAGAAAAATGCTAATTGGGCAGATCAACATATATTTGATTAGCCATCAACCAAGGCTTTGAAGAGTGCAGTGACTGCTAAAACATATGTAAGCAAACAAAAACTGTCGTACATGTAACAGTCATAATGTTACAATAGTCTTGTTGGAAAAGGCAGCACCCCAAAAAATATAAAAAACCCTCATAGTTAGCACCAAATAATACATGTATGGTAGCATTTTTTTCAATTGTAGATAGAATATTTTATTTTATTTTGTCACAAGTGACATATAACTACATGTTTTTTAAAAATCTTTTTCAGCCAGGAAAAACAACGCTCACCTGAAATGAAGTTCATATTAGACAATACAATTAGATCAGCTGCTGTTACTTATTTTACTTTTTTCTGTCTAAGTTATACACAAGAAAAGATGCAGTTCATACGAGAAAACAAAGCAGCTGTTAATTTTTCTCCTTATATGGCACAGGTATGTTGATTACACACAACTGGGTGGGGGGTCCATAAGGGGAACCTTCTGTTTCTATAGAATTTTACTTAATACATAAAATTTGCAACAATATGTCTGGAACTGATTTGTTTTGGAATCTGAAAGGACCCCCTTCCTCCTAAAGACATTTATTTCCAGATCTACCCCTGAAATTTATGATAATAAATAATTTATTATAATGAATGTTTTTATGTTCAGAATTTAAAATCTTCTATTGTTTTTTTTTTCAACTCAAACAGAATTAATATGTTGTCCTATGGGATTTTGGAAGAGGTTAACAATAAAAAAATATCATGTCCTGAGGCATGTGATAGATCAAAATGTTTTTATTAAAATTTCTTAAGAAAAAATCGAGTGAAGTATGATAATACATATCACCTGAACTTAAAAACACATTTGTAAAAAGGATAAGATTTGCAGCCAGTAGAATTTTAAAGTTTGCAATGCTGTTTGTTATATATTTATCTTTTCTTTTTCAGAGAAAGTTAAGAGATAATGTTATACGAAAAGCTATGCTTTATGGCTTTAAATGGGGTTTTAAAGTTTTCTTTTTGGTTGGCACAGCATCGTGAGTATTTTATTATCATATCATATTTATAAGTTTTGCACAAGTTAGAAGATAATGGGATGTAGAATAGGTGTATGTGGCACAACCTACATGGATAAAAAATAATAAAAAAAGAATTGGCAATGGAAAACAACAAGCAGCTTTAAATATAACCAGCAGTTGCTGCTTGTTAATTGTTGTGACAATAAGATCTGTTTATATACAGAATTTGATACCCTGAAAAAATAAAACATTTCTGCAGTAATAGAAAAAAACTGAGAAATTGTCTTGGGACAAAATTACAACACATGTGCACATATCACATAAAAGACAGTAGACAGTAAATTATAATCAATTTTCCAGTAACAAGTCAGTACCATTGAGATATTCATTTTCTCCTCATGTCTCTCTCATGTCAGTGCTTGGTTGTTGTCATTTTGTACATTTTAGATTGATTATGCCGGTTAAGTAGTTTTGCTGTTTAAAACATTTATTTAGAACTTTAACTGTAGCAAGTACTACCTCTAGCTCATTGCTTATTGAGATTGTCAATAACTGTAAACTGTATGCCATAATTGTCAAATTATGTACAGTTCATTATTATTCAAGGGGTACTAATTTTTGTGGTTTTCTTGGGTGAAAGTCAACCACAAAAATAAATATGAACAAAATGTTAATATATCTGGATTTTTTTCTAAAAAAAAAGTGCAAACCACAAATTTTAGAATTCAACAAAAGTGTCACAATAAGAAGTGAATCCACATTATATCTGTATACAAGTCATATACTTTTAGGGTTACAGCTCAAAGTATATCATCATACAGAAATAAATCATCATGCCTGGAATATATGGTTGGAGCAGGTATAATTTAGACTTATAAGATATTCAAATAGTTTATCCATCACTTTCACTTTGTTTAAACCATATATTAAAATATGAGTTATTGACATCATTATAAAAAGGGAGATATGAATGAAATAACAAATGTAGTCCCATGCTTTAGATAATTTTAATAAACAGTGACAATTTTTAAGATAATTTGGACGTTAATGGAATGATTAACTTTATCAAATAATGGATTTATTAATTTTTTTTATGCCCCTGCGATGACTTGTTGGGGGCATTAAGTCTTACTCATGTCCGTCCGAATTTCCGTCAAGCTTTTCTAAAAAACCATACATGGGAATGATTTGAAACTTTGTAGGATGGTTCAGTATGACAAACTGTATGTCCTTAGCAACTTTCAGGTCTGTCGGACATCTACTTCCTGTTTGGGACTAGGCCAATATGAAAATGAATGAAAATCAACTTGAAAATTTCTGTAAAGCTTTTCTCAGAAATCATACATGGCAATGATTTGAAACTTGGTAGGATGGTTTAGTATGACAAACTGTACGTCCTTAGTGACTTTCAGGTTTGTCGGACATCTACTTCCCTTTTGGGTCTAGACTGATGTGAAAATCTATGAAAATCGACTTGAAAATTTCTGTCAAGCTTTCCCAGAAGACGTACATGGGAATGATTTGAAACTTGGGAGGATTGTTCAGTATGACAAACTGTACATGCCAAGTGACTTTCAGGTCTGTTGGACATCTACTTACTGTTTGGGGCCTAGCATGGGCATCCATGTCCCATGGACACATTCCTTCTTTATTTTCCAAATACATTACTACCGGTATATTAAATACAAGCCTTTTGTATTTTTCAATGATACATATGATTTTTACTTTTAGGTGTAGCATGTAGTTTAACCAGAATAATGCATGGTCCTGAAGGCATGCTAGTAGGATTTATAATAGGCACAGTTATTGGGTAAGAAAAATGGAATGAATTTTAAGAATGAAGGAATATGGAGTATAATTCCATAATATTAAAAATCACATTATAAAGATTGGAGTGTGGTTGATAAAAATTTTAAATCCAAAAATGTCCATAAAGATTATATAAAAGAAAGTAGTTACATACATGTACAATTGAAGTGAAAACCACATTGATTACGACTTGGGTCAAGCATTGTAAAGAAAAATGGTGTCTGTCCATCACTCCGTCCACATATCTTGTAAGTAAACCTCCTCCTTAACCGCTTAATATATTTGGATTTCAACATTACTATGATTACATGAAGGACATCATTTGGAGATGTGCATGAAGAAATCTCATTAATACTGTTGGATGTAATTCAGGGGACAGAAGATAAATAGACTTAAGTTTTAACAACATGAAGAGTTCAGTGTAAGGCTAGCAGTGCCCTTTTGTGAGCTCACTCACAGTATTCCTTGTCCCAATTTGGGAACTGTTAATAAAATAAAGTTCTTAATTTACCCTTGTATGATATAATACCTAAATTTAAAACCTCATGTGGTACTAACTGTAACATTATAGGCAACAAAATTTCTTTTGATAAAGTAAGTCAATCAATTTTGCCTTCCAGTTATGTTTTTACAAAAGAGACCAGTGAGGATAACTATTTGTCTTTGTCACATATCTGTTTTGCTGTTTTTCTTAACCCCTCTCCCAAAACAAATGTTTTTAGGGTAACAACACATATCTCATAAGCTCATTTCATATTTAATCATTAGATAGATTTTAATGAATCTTTACATGGGCATCATATGAATGAAAAAAAAGTCATTCAGGGGAGATAATCGAACTTGAGTTGTTTTTTTTTTTCTCAAATGGCGAGTATGACATGAGTATGAGTTAAACAGCTGTATCTTTAATGAGCTTCCTTGCAATTATTAGCTCACCTGACCAACGGCCATATGAGCTTATGCTATCACTATGCGTCCGTCGTCTGTCGTCGTCCCTCATCTTTAACAATTTCAAAAATCTTCTCCTCTGAAACCACTAAACCAATTTAACTGAAACTTTAAAGGAATGGTATATGACATGTTGGCAACAAACAATCCTCATTTTGAAATGATTCGTTAAAAAACATGGCTGCTGTTACTAAAAATAGAACACAGGGTAAAACCACTTAAAATGGCTTATAACTCAGCAACCATAACAGATAGAAAAAATCCGAAGGATCTTAAGCTCTTCAGAATCAAAAGCTCTACAAAAGTCGAAGTTGTCAGAGGAACCCTATTAGGGGTTATGGCCCTGTAAAGGTCAAAAATAGCCATATTTCATGTTTTTGCCCTATAAAATGAAAACTATTGCAGATAGAGAAAAGCTGTTGCTTGCTTAAATGTTCAGCTCATTTAGCTCTACAAAAGTATCTATTTGGTCGAAGTTGTCAGATGACCCCTTATAGGGGTTACAGCCCCTTAAAGGCAAAAAATAGTGTTTTTGGTCTATAGAATGAAAACTATTGCAGATAGAGAAAAGCTATTGCTTGCATAAATGTTCAGCTCATTTAGCTTTACAAAAGTCTCCATTGGGTCAAAGTTGTCAGATGACCCCTCATAGGGGTTACAGCCACTTATATGCAAAAAATAGTGTTTTTGGCCTATAGAATGAAAACTATTGCAGATAGAGAAAAGCTGTTGCTTGCTTAAATGTTCAGCTCATTTAGCTCTACAAAAGTTGTCATAGGGTTGAAGTTGTCACATGACTCCTTATAGGGGTTACAGCCCCTTAAAGGAGAAAAATAGTGTTGTTGGCCTATAGAATGAAAACTATTGCAGATCGAGAGAAGCTGTTGCTTGCTTAAATGTTCAGCTCATTTAGCTCTACAAAGTTCTTCATAGGGTTGACATTCAGACCAGGTGAGCGATTCAGGCTCCTGGGAGCTTCTTGTAATTTAAAACTGATTATTTTGACACATGTGCAACCATTGTCAATTTCATAGGTAAGGTATCTATTACAGGACTTTTTATTGGGACAAAAACTTTGGTAAATTAATACTTCATTCTCATTTTTGCAAATCATTAATGCAAATTTATTCACTTTCCATTTTGTCATCAACTCAATCAACAAAGTATTTAAGCAGGTATCAATAAAATAGTTAAATTGTTTATGCTGTATATAATTATTTCAAGGAGTAACATCTCAACAGCATCATCTGAATCAAGTTGCAAACCAAAGATATTGAAAAAAAAGTACATGTACTGAAAAGTTTTAAACAGAGAAGCCAAATGCGGGGCTCCCGCAGGGTACCCCCCTCAGGTCGCAAGGTCGCTTTTAAAAGGGGCCTGAGGTCGCAAGGCTGCTTTTAAAAGGCATATTTTGGCGGAGGTCGCAGGTCGTTTTTTGGCATAGGTCGATTTTATGAAGTGTAGGTCGGAAGTCACCCTTAAAAAGCCTTCAGGTCGCAGGTCGTTTTTAACCCTGCGGGAGCCACAAATGCAGCACAGAGAGTATGGACATGTGCAGTAATGGAATCTGGTGTTATAAACAGTTTTAATTCAGAAAATCGGAATGTCAAATGATTGCCATTATGCAGAGGATTTTATATTTCAGACTTTGTATTGGAGTTCCAAGTGTTGCTATGCAAAAGATGAACAATATGACACAACAAGAAAGAAACATTGAACATATAAAGAAATATATAGAGTTTGATAAGTAAGTATGATCTTTGACTAGATTTGAATTTTAGCAGACTCTAAATAGATAATTTATTTGGAATAAATTTATGTCGAAGGTCCTTGAAAAATGTTAGTTTTTAAATTTATTGATCTGCATGTGGTAGTTGAATGAATTAAAGATTCTCATCCTGACCAGCCCCATTTCAAAATGATCTGCCTGAAATTTCAAGATATGTTCATATCAGACCATCGTTATGACCCAACCACGTATATGGATAGGCCATTTAGTTTTACCCTTGTCCGTCTGTATGTCCGCAACACTTTGGTTAAGTTCTTGGTTAAGGTCCATTACTCGGATACTAGATGTTGGGGGTCAATGATATTTCACCACCAGATGGGTCTTGGGTCGGGCTACACCACCCAATAGAAATTGGGTCACTGTGACCTATATTTTATGCATGAACAACTTTGTTTAAGTTCTTGCTTAAGATCCATAACTTGGTTACTAGATGTTGGAGGTCAATGATATTGCCCCACTAGATGTGTCTTTGGTAACGTGACCACCACCCACTAAAAATTAGGTCACTGCAAGGTATATTTTACCCAGGAATGATTTCGATTCAATTCTTTGTTAAGGTCCATATCTTGAATACTCTATGTAAGGGGTCAATGATATTTTACTACTAGATGAGTCTTAGTAACACAGCACCACTCACAAGAAATTAGGTCACTACGACCTATATTTTATGCATGAACAATTTTGATTAATTTCTCTTTAAAGGTCCATATCCTAGGTAATACATTTGATGATGATATTTCAAGAACGGGAGAAACATCCTGTGGCTCATGGACACATTTTCTAGTTTTTTTACTCTGTATTCTAGTTTTAATGAATTCTTTTAAAACAGCTTTTTAGCATATTCTAAAATTCATTTGTTTACAGGAGAAATAGAGGCCAAAGGATCAAGCCCCTTGAAACAATACCTGATTTACCTACAGACACAGTAGCTTCGAAACAACAAACAGACTCTTCAAAACAAGTGACTGATTCACAGAAGAAATTGGAAACTTCCAGCTGATTATAGTTTATTTGTAGATTTTTAATGAAGTCATGTTTGACCTTCTTTTTTTTAAACCAAAGCCAGCTTATTTTTATGTTAAATTGTTAAAGTATTTAGAACACCAGCCTTTTTCACTCCCAAGTCAGTCTTTAAATTTTCTTCATTGTTTTTGTTTCCTTCATTCTTTTTTAGCTCACCTGACCCGAAGGGTCATGTGAGCTATTGTCATCACTTGGCGTCCGTCGTCCGTCGTCCGTAAACTTTTTAAAACGTTAACTCCTCTGACACCATAAGTCCAATTGCAACCAAACTTGGTATGGTTGTTCATTAGCTTTCGGTGCTTAGAACTGATGTGGGGATTTTTGATTCGTCGTAAAACATGGTCGCCATGGCTAAAAATAGAACATAGGGGTAAAATGCAGTTTTTTGCAAATAACTCAAAAACGGCTACAGATATCAAAATTCTGGAATAGGGTAAAAGTGATCAGCACCTCAAGATCTACCTACCCTGAAATTTTGAAGAAAATCCAACAACCCATGTAGGAGTTATTGCCCTTTTTGTGGATTTTTTGCAAATTTTGCACCTGTTTAGCTCAATATCTTGAAAACTATACTAGATATTTGAGAGATTTAAATTGCATATTGTTAAGCACATCAAGATCTACAAAATATGTAACAGGGTCAACGTTGTAGGAACTTTCCTTTTAGGAGTTATTGCCCTTAGAACGTCAAAATTTAGCATTTTAACAGCATTTCCTCATTACATTGAAAACGTTAACTCCTCTGACACTTTAAGTCCAAATGGAACCAAACTTGGTATAGTTGTTTATTAGCATTAGGTGTATAGAACTGATGTGGGGATTTTTGATTGGTCGTAAAACATGGCCGCTGTGGCTAAAAATAGAACATAGTGGTAAATGGCAGTTTTTTGCAAATAACTCTAAAACAGTGACAGATTTCAAAATTATGACTGGGAACAAAAGTGATCAGCACCTCAAGATCTACCAGCTCTGAAATTTTGAAGAAAATCCAACAACCCATGTAGGAGTTATTGCCCTTTTTGTGGATTTTTTGCAAATTTTGCACCTGTTTAGCTTAATATCTTGAAAACTATACAAGAAATTTGAGAGATTTAAATTGCATATTGTTAAGCACATCAAGATCTACAAAATATGTAACAGGGTCAACGTTGTAGGAACTTTCCTTTTAGGAGTTATTGCCCTTAGAACGTCAAAATTTAGCATTTTAACTGCATTTCCTTATATTGAAAATGTTAACTCCTCTGACACTTTAAGTCGAAATGGAACCAAACTTGGTATTATTGTTCATTATTATTAGGTGTATAGAACTGTTGTGGGGATTTTTGATTGGTTGTAAAACATGGCCGCTGTGGCTAAAAATAGAACATTAGGTTAAACTGCATTTTTTCGCAAATAACTCAAAAAGGGTGACAGATTTTTAGATTTTGATTGAGAACAAAAGTGATCAGCACCTTTAGATCCACCATATTGTCAGATGACCCCCTTATTAATCTTATGACCCTTTCAACGTTAAATAGATTTTGCCTTATAACCTTTACTTCAGGCACATATGTCAGGTGAGCGATTCAGGCTCCTGGGAGCCTCTTGTTTAAACTTCTATAATGCTAAACTCATTATTGTAACAAGTCATTGGTTGATATACATGTTTCTCTTTTAAATATTTTGAGGAAAATTAAAAAAAAACAGTTGACTTTTGAGACTTGTCTGTTCTGCAAGCTTATAAAGTTTACATATATTTTTTTTTCAATATTCATAATCTGGATACATAATCTGGTGATGCCTTGTTTTATAATAAGGTTTTACCTCAAATTTGTAGCAGTTCTTTCTCAAGGATAAACTTGTTTTTTTTTCTGTTTTCTGGACTTGGTCTTCGTTCTGTCTTCATACTGGGCAGTAGTGTAAACATTCAGGGTTTATGTTTTTTTGCTCCTCAAATCAATGTGTTAATGAAACTTGCTATGCATATGCTCTAGGACACTACTTGAACAGATGTGCTCCCAACAATTGCCATTTCAAGAACTTAATTTTCAATGCATATACATGTAATTACAAGCACTTTGTGTGGGTACCTCCATATCTAAGGAACTATAAGCCATAAGTAAATGAAACTTGGTATGCAGTTTCAAAGTAATTGTGTACAATATAAGCATCTTAATTCTTTTACCATGACCATGAATTTTTATTCCCCCCGCAAACAAAGTTTGGAGAGGGGGGTATATAGGAATCACCCTGTCCATCTGTCCACATACCTCGTAAGGGCTTCTCCTCCTAAACTGCTCAACGGATTTTGATGAAACTTTACATGAAGGAAGTACATCATATTTAGATGTGCATGAAGAATTTTCATTGCACTCAGATATCATTCAGGGTAGAAAATTGGACTTAGACTATTAAATACAATATAAAATGGGAGACCTTGTAAGCGCAACTCTGAACAGATTTTGATGAAACTATACATGAAGGAAGAAAATTATATGTAGATGTGCGCAACTCCTCCTAAACTGCTTGACAGATTTTAATGAAACTTTGTAGTAGTGCTGGCATACTTCAGGGTTTATGTTTTAATATACGTGTACATGTACTAAATATGGAATAAAATTCATGCACCTAGATCTTGTAAGAGGAAATTAGAAATTGACATTCTATTATAGAAATCCAAAGTCACAGTAAAGGATGCTGTTTTCCATATTGCTACTGATTTAAATATAAAGATTGTTTCACATACACTTATTCCACATCTCATTACTATCTAATAGTAAGCATATGCCATAACACTAGATTGAACATTTCCCTGGCATCATTGTAAGAACTCTAAGAATTTAGTCCATAGGTAACTGAATCTTGGTAAATTATGTTCCTTTAAAACCTGGTTTAACCCATTATTTTTATACCCCCACTTATAACAGAGGGGGCTATATTGCTATCACCTTGTCTGTCCATCCTGTCACAATTTCTCAGCCCTTACTGAAGGAATTTTATTTCAAATTCGATTCAAAGCTTTAGCATGACGAGATGGACCTTGCCCTCCCTTTCCAGCTCAGTAAGCCATCTACTTCCTGTTTTCGGAGCCACCTTCAGACTTTTTTAAGGGTAAAAAATTGGAAATTTTTCTTAACAGATTTTTTAGCTTCTAAAGGGATTGTTTCAAATTTGGTACAGACCTTTAGCATGATGAGTTGTACTGTGCCTAACCTTTCCAGGTCATTAGGTCATGTACTTCCTGTTTTCTGAATGGGGTATGCTTATCAGGACTTAATGCAACCCCTTGTTTAAAATTGCCTGTACTGAATCAGGATCATTGCAATCTTCAATTTTCTTGGTATGTCTTAGCGTTAGCCTTGTTTTGTCTTTTCCTCTTGGATATATGAGACTGATCATCTCAGTTTGGTAGTTTTGTTATTACCTTTCTTTATTTTAAAACTGTACCACATGTGCATCCAATTGTTGGACTTTTTAATCTTGAATTTCTAGTTTAATGGAAAGTTTACAAAACATCAAATAACAAAAAATTCAATCTATTATTTATTTATTTGTCATTTCTATGGGGCAACAACCCTTCACATCATATACAATGATCACAAAATATAACAGATTTATGGATAAAATGTTCTTGGTTCGGAAAACATTCATGACATCAACAAAAATTACAATACACAACTCACTTTTCTCATAAGTTACATACTCGATTTAATCTTATACAACGCTTACTTTAACATGTATTCTAAGGTTCAGCAAACTTAATGTTTTAGGTCAAAATGGATGAGATGTTTGTCAGTCTACATGCTAAATCACTAACTTATAAGGTTTCCATTTCTTCCAAAATTTGCAATCAATTAGAATTTTGGAACAAATTTCTATGATATATATTTGTGAAAAAATATTAATCATTGGAAAAAGACAAAAAAATAAATAATCTGTACCATTTTGAAAAATTTCAAATCAACAAAATGAAGACCTTATACTTCTAAAAATACATCACAAACAATACATAAAGACTGTTAACATCTAAAAATAACTCAACTAAACAAGAATACCAAATATATCACATGGGAAAGAGTTATCACAGTTGTAAATATACATTGACTAAACTTTCTAATATTTACATACAACAATGTATTTACATGGTTAAAATTTTCTACCTAAGGTTTATATACATGGTTGAAGTCCTTTGAGTCAGCGGCGAGTCAAGCGACAGTATTCCAATACCCTTAATATAAAATCTTCTTTCAAGGTTGAGTCAAGCGACAGTATTCCAATACCCTTAATATAAAATCTTCTTTCAAGGTTAACTTTTTGTGAATTAGTAGAAAAGGGGAAATGTTTGCCTCAGAAAACCCTCAGCTAGATTCACCACTGACTGAGCATGCAATTTATTCTGAGACAGGCTCTTCTTCTGTTACAAGCTCATAGTGTTGTTGCCCTGAAAAACAGAAAAGAGGAACCACTTAGAAAAATGCATTATCAAGGAAGTGTATTTTTTTAATCTTGAAGGAGAATTACTATCTAATTATCACAGATGGAAATAAGTTAACCTCTACCTAATTAGATTTTAAAGTCCATCTTCTGTCCTCAATTTCACTTAAGCCTTTCACATGTAAATTTTTTATAAATTTTAACTAGTTTGAGATATTTAACTGCTTTCATAATTTTTCTATTGAAAATTTCAGAATGTGATACATATTTTTTTTTCAAAAACAGTCTCAAGAAACACAAGTGTAAATATACATCCAAGGGGAAATAAATAGGGAAAGCCACTATAGTAGTTTTAGAAATGATTTTTTTAATCACTTTGAATAACTTGCTTATTCCTATCTGGAGCCAAATCCAAGACAGTGAACTTTGAATCACTATTCTACATCATTATTAAGGCTGAAGAATGTTTGTACATGTCATATTTTTCTCTTAAACATATCATTATTTTCTATAGTTAATAATATCATAATTAAATTTTCAAACTTTGCATTAGTTTTCTTTTTAGTTTCATAAAAATGATTAAAATAGAAACAGCAATCCAAACCACAACAATAAGCCATTACAGTACAAAAAGCATAAACATGCTAGCTATAACATGTGTGTACAACATATATTTGTTAATATATATATGTCTTATTGCACAATAGTGCAACAACAATGTTTTGGCCATCGAACCAAACAATTTTTGTTACCAATATTACCACAACAACAACCAAATCCCTTTCTAGGATTTAATGAATATTATAAATTCATCTCAATCTTTAAGACTTACTAAGAATTCAATAATCCAATTAAGTTATGGATTTTTTTGTTAAGAAATTGGTTTGATTAAGCAAGCATGCAATTAATTAGCCTACAAAGGATTTTTCATGTACTAAAAAGGATCAAGTTTTTTTTCATGTACATGTTGTTGACAAGTACATTGTACTTCCAAATACACAATTCACACAAATATACACAGAATACTTTACCATCATATTTTAATTTAATTCCACAAACATCATCTATAAAATTGGACGTGCAATTTTATTTTTATACCTGTGTTCACTTGTTAACATTTAAAGTTTTTTCCATTTAATTTGTATGGATTTTCAGATAACATTTATGTACACATGTATTGGCTTAATGTGGTAAAAAAAATATATGGCAATTCAGGAAAATGTCAAATAAAAGCTAAACATAAGACAGAAAATTAGAAAAAAAGAATTAAGCAAACTTTTTTTACCAATTTTCAGTTTTAAAATAATTATAGGATAATTAATTGGGTCGAGTGAATAACCAAAATTTGATCACGAGTCGGTGAACGCACACAGATTTAACGAGTGCGCGGAACTTGTTCCGCTCACGAGTTAAATCTCAGTGCGTTCCCGCACGAGTGATCATATTTTGGTTATTCATGAGACCTAATTGATTACCGTATTTATTACATAGATAAAATACCGTTATTAAACGTTTTTAATAAATTTATTTGAATGGCGTATGAATTTAGACCGCAGGAGTCATGCCGACAACAAAGTACAATTGACGACGTCATAATTGTGTTTGACCGGAAAGGACGAAAGAGTGAAAATATTTTTGTTATTTCACACTGTGAATTTACCAGATTTTATTTCACTGGGAAAAATCAGTATTTCATATGCATCTATGTAATAATAAATGATGAATTACAAGAATAGTTGAAAATAAGATTATAAATCATAATATAAGATCCATGTCAAGTTAAGAATGAAAATAAGAATAGGGAAATTTTGTAGGCAAGGATAGATCTTTACAGGTTGATCAGAGTTAGAGGATAAATAAGTAAATTTGAAGTAATGAGACAATTAATGGAAGAGATCTCACTCACACTAGAAATAAGGAAGTGATGGTAGAAATTGAGAGTGTCCAGGTGTTTTCAAGAAAAGATGGCACAAATAGCAACCATAAGGCCTGATAGAGATTCAACTACTGGTAAAATGATAAGACATTGTGTGCTCAGATGGAAATGTAAGGTTCTAGATGAAGGAATGACAAGTGCAAGCTAGGCCTTGATATTTCAGGATGTAGAGGGAAGGAACTCATGAAAAATGGAATGTTGGAAGAATGCTACTCTAGATGTAGGAGTAAAAGACGAGGACTACAAAAACTATAGTAAATCAAAGGTACTAGATTTTACTGATGGAAAAGGAAATTTTGTAAGAGTTCTTCTCTAGGTACATGGAAAAGAGAGGGATTACAACAAAAACTCTCTTTACCTTTAAAACTGACAGTTTTGCCATCGTGAACCCATTTGACCTTTGCGTGCTTAGATGCCCTTGCTCGGACTATGATCTCTAATTCACTGTGTGCTTCTACACGCCTTGAATCGGGACCAATAATAATTTCTGGTGGATGATGAACATGATGATGTGCTATGCTTTGTCCAACAACAGTAGTCTCCCCTGTTGCCCTGGTAACATGCTGTGCTGATACTTCTAAAATCTCACATTTACTGCCGCCAGCAGATAACTGCTTTTGAAGTTGATGTCTATATCAAGAGATTAGTGGTGTTGTTTTAGTAGAAATAACGAAACAAAAATCTAACTAAAGTTGTAATTCACAAGAGCCATGTTAATTCAACAGCTTCTTTAACAATCATGCTATTAAAGTTGTAAGTACTCCATGATTCAAGCATAAAATTTTGCTAAATATAAATGATAACTGTATACATCATTAAGCTAGAGCTAAATTGTGATATAAATATTCAGTATATTTGGAGAAAATCCCCAAAACAAAATGAGAAAATTGTTTAGATTCTCATGTACTTCAAATTCTTTAAAAGTTTCAATCCTTGTGAGTTTTTGGTTGGATTTAATGATTTAAAGTTTATCTATATCACAACTTTGAAATAAAGAGCAAGAAATATAATACTGTACCATAAAATACAGTTCAGGTAATCCCTTTACAAAAGTTGCTCAGGAAAATATTGTTGCAAAGAGAAAGAAATGTCAAAGTTAGGTAATGAAACACTTAAATTATGAAAAAAATATGCTAAATTGGTTCCGTACAGTAGAATAACCTGCTTACATAAAAGTGGATGAGAAACAGAGTTAAAAAAGGTATTTAAAATGTCTAAAATTTATATAACCATATAAACCCCCCCCCCCCCCAAAAAAAAAAGAAGAGAAATATGTTTTTTAAACAATAAAGGATTACATCCCATGCTTGAACAAAAAACAAAGAATGATTTTATAAGGTAATGACTGTGGGTCCCTAATTCTTACATATAAGACATTGCCTGACAAAAGGCGGAAACATATATACCAATGTCCTGAGAACAAACAAAACTAAAATAGCTGCCATATGGAAAATATACATTTTAACTTAATGGTTCAAAAGATATATAAATTCAAACTTTGGTCATCAGGAGAGTCTCAATTCATAGGCTAGATACATTATAACTAATGCCATCACAATCCAAGTTAGTCTATTGTTCAGTGAATAGTAATACCTTATCTGATTGGCTAATTCTTGTTGGGTTGAATCTATTTGAGTAACAGAGCACTGCATTTGTTCACTGGCACTTGCTGCAAGAAAGGTAAATATACAAGCATGTCAAAAAATTTGAGTACCGTAAATTGGGATATTTTGGATGTAGTTTTATTTTGGTTTATTTGGCGCCTCACCTTAATGTGCCAAAATTAAACAAACCAAAATAAGTTAAGTACATGTAGATATGACATGTTGACAAAATAGTAGATGAAAATTGTAAGTAATAGAAAGTAATACTAAAAGAGAAACAAAGTTTTGATAAACTATGTAAATAATAAAAAAGATCCTTTGTTAATGTCATTTTTTAATTTCTTATTGAACATTTTTGTTTTCTTAATTTAGAAATTAGTGTGGATAAATATAATTACTTATTGATCAAATTTGTCAAATCATCATTAGACATTTAAAAGCCTTAATATTTACTAATGAGCTTGGGTTTGAAAACAAACATAATCTAATTAATGTTAAAGAGTAGAATTGTGAATATAAATTCAATTACCTTATGCTTGAATAGATGATGTTAAGTACTAAAGAAGATTTTTCTATTCGAAAGCGCCAAAATAATACACACCAAAATTAAACATGACCATTTTGGTCTAAAACCGCCAAAATATCCCTACACCAAAATTTCCCAATTTATGGTATATTATAAAAAAAAAACAACAAAAAAATATATGATTAAATCTGAAATTATACCTTTTTTGGAAAGGGAGGTTAAAGAAGAATAAATTTGTAAATTTTTATATTATAAAATTAAGACAATGTTTCTGTTCATAGAACAAGAGGGATTACTAGATTGAACCCGGGTTAATAGCATCAAATCCTCTGTTCCTACATTGGGACTCAATTAGATTTGGCATTATCATACAATGATCCTTTTGTGCTTTGAAATAAAGTCCTGATTTTATTATTTTACAAAATCTAAATACCCTCTTACAACAGTATTGGGTGTGTGTGTGTGTGTTGATCTTTAACACTCTATATTGATGCACCTGGGCCACATAGGTCAGTCACTTTTAATGGTGGAGGAAACCGGTGACCATGGGCAGGTAACTGACTACAATAGTATTGCAACTTACCACTAGCAGTTGCCTCCATTACACTTCTAGTAGACTCAGCCTTTTTAACAGAACTGGAAGAGATTTTTGACATCACAGCCCCATCTAGTTCCTCTCTTTCAGAAGTCAAGGACATAACCTGACCTTCAACTTGAACTGATGACTCTTTTCCAGTCAAAAGTGCTTGTGAATCTTCACTTGGAATGTTATTAGAATTAGACTGACCACTGCCCATCAGTTGGTCACTAGTCTCTGCCTCTAAACGTAGCCTTTCTGCCTCCTCAAAGGTCAATCTGTGCTTTTTCTTGGTTGCTTTTGTCTCTGATTGTTCTTGCTCAATAGAAGTTGACTCTACCACAGCTGATTTCTCCTCAGTCACAGAGGTAGCCTCTGACTGTTCATCAGTTCTTGCCTTTTCAGCTTCCAATGCAGCAATTCTGGCTTTTTCTGCTTCTAAAGTGGCTATCTTTTCTTGCTCAACACTTTCATTTGACCCTGAAGCTTCAGTAGCTGCCTCTTCCTGTAATCTCAATTTTTCAGCCTCTTCAAATGTCAGTCTTTGCTTTTTCTTCCTTGGTTTGTTCTGCTCTGCTTCTGCAGCAAGTCTAGCCTTCTCAGTTTCTTCTGCAGCAAGTCTAGCCCTTTCAGCTTCTTCTGCTGCAATTCTTGCCTTTTCAGCCTCCAAAGCAGCAATTCTCTCTTGTTCAGCTTTTTCAGCAGCAACTCTAGCTTTTTCAGCTTCCTCTGCCGCAATCTTAGCTTTTTCAGCCTCCAAGGCAGCAATTCTTTCTTGTTCAGCCTTTTCAGCAGCAATTCTTGCCTTATCAGCCTCCAAGGCAGCAATTCTTTCCTGTTCAGCCTTTTCAGCAGCAATCCTAGCCTTTTCAGCTTCTTCTGCTGCAACCCTAGCCTTTTCAGCCCCTAAGGCAGCAATTCTTTCTTGTTCAGCCCTTTCAGCAGCAAGTTTTGCCTTTTCAGCTTCTTCTGCTGCAATCCTAGCCTTTTCAGCCTCCAAGGCAGCAATTCTTTCTTGTTCAGCCCTTTCAGCAGCAAGTTTTGCCCTTTCATCTTCTTCTGCTGCAATCCTAGCCTTTTCAGCCTCCAAGGCAGATATTCTTTCCTGTTCAGCCTTTTCAGCAGCCATTCTAGCCCTTTCATCTTCTTCTGCTGCAATCCTAGCCTTTTCAGCCTCCAAGGCAGATATTCTTTCCTGTTCTGCCTTTTCAGCAGCAATTCTCACCAGTTCTGCTTCTGAAGTGGCTATTTTTTCTTGCTCAACATTGACTTTTGAACCAGATGACACTGAAGCATCAGCAGCTGCCTCTTCCTCTAATCTCAATTTTTCAGCCTCCTCAAATGTCAGTCTATGCTTTATCTTCTTTGGTTTGTCCTGCTCTACTTCTGCAGCAAGTCTAGCCTTTTCAGCTTCTTCTGCCGCAATTATAGCTTTTTCAGCTTCTTCTGCAACAATCCTTGCCTTTTCAGCTTCTTCTACAGCTAATCTAGACTTTTCTTCTAGTTGAGCAGCAAGTTTAGCCTTTTCAGCCTCTTCTGTTGCAATTCTGACTTTCTCTGCTTGTAAGGCAGCCATTCTCTCTTTCTCTACTTCTTCTGTAGCAGTTCTAGACTTTTCTGAATCTGCACTTATTTCAGTTTCATTTAAAGATGTTTCAGACTCCATTTTCGACTGTGCAGCTTCTTCCTCTAATCTCAGTTGCTCAGCTTCTTCAAATGTCAATCTGTGTTTTTTCTTTGTTCGTTTAGCTTCTTCAGTTTCATTTGTTGCTTTAATATTTTCTTCAGAGGACTTTTGGTCTACTTGTTCCACAGTCATTGCTGCTTGAACTGATGCTGACGTGTCTTGAGTTATTTTTACAGAGGTTTTCTCAGATCGATTGGTTGTAATACCAGATTGTAATGAAGCTGATGTTATTTCAGCTTCAATTCTTTCGATCTCAATTTCATCTGCATTGAATTGACTTTTACTTTCTAGACTAACGGTTTGTTTTGTCATGGCCAGTTGCATTTTCTCTTCTTCAAGTTTCATCAGTAGATAAGCCTTTTCTGCAGCAATTCTATCTTTTCTTGCAATTTCTTCAGCAAGTTCTGCCTTTTCCTCTGCTATCTTCTTAGCCAAGACAGCTTCCTCTGCAGCTAGAAAAGCAGCTTTCTCAGCCTCAACTCGATACTTCTCTGCAGCTTCCCTAGCAATTCTAGCTTTTTCTTCTGCAATCTTGGCTTTTTCTTCAGCTTCAATTCTATATTTTCTTGCTTCCATCAAGGCAAGGAAAATGGCTCGCTCAGCTTTTATTCTGTCTTTTTCTGCAACTTCTGCAGCTAGCTTTGTCTTTTCTTCTTCGTTCAAGCCAACAGGTTCAAATTCACTTTTAATTTCTGTTTTACTATCCACTGAATCAGCAGATATAGAGATTTTAGAAGAACCTGATGATTCCTGAGTTTTTACTATCTCAATGTTCTCTAGTTTTTCTGATAAAAGTTCAAGTGTACTTTTCTTTGGAATAGACTCCTCCTCTACTTTAACTTCTCTCTCAGCTGTTACAGATTCTCTTTTGGATTTGACCTTTTCTGTTATCTTGAACTCTATAAATAAAATTAACATACATATATTTTCAAAAATTTTCAAATTACCAAAGTCAAAGAGGGTTAAAAAAAAGTCTTAAAATTAACATAACTTCAATGATTTGGCCTCTTTGGTACCTCTTGATTAAGTATAATTGCACCAATGTATTTTGTTCAAAAGGCCTTTATGATGTATAAAAAGTAAACCTTCTGGTTACTACCTATTATAAAGAAAAAGGCAGCGATACCCCAATGAGGTCGTTTGTTTCCGTCGTTTCTATATTTACAAAAGCTCTTTGCAATGTACATACTTTCACTTTTCACTCGGGGGCTATATTCGGATTCTCAATCTTCGGATTTCCATCAAGACAATATGGCCGCGACCAGTAGATTATGTGTTCCGCTTCGGATTATATTTTAGTCAGTGTAGCATATCTTGCGTAGCTTTACCGTAATGGATATTTGATTTTGGATTGCGAAAATTTACTTAATTGAATAAAGTTTAAGGGACAAAAATACTATTCGGACACCAAAAATAAGTTAAATCTTGCAAAAAAGTTGTACACAGCATCTTCGTTTTTCATGCTTTTATGTGGCGGTGTTTTAAAGCAACAATGCGATTCAACTAGATCATGTAGCGTACATGGCGTAGTCACTTTATCAGGTTGTGCATGTTTAAGCGTACTTTCTTATAAATTTTTGGCTGCAAAATATCAATTCATTGAATAAAGTTTATTATCACAGACAGAAATAGTGCTTATGCAAAATAGGTCAATCAGACACACACACAATTCAAGCATTTTATTGATTTTTAGAAAATGACAAAGTAGCCACATTGGGTCATTCGTCTGTCTCGATCTAGGTCATTTTAATAAGGATAATTAATTTTATCTATTTCTCACAAAGCTATTGCGGGATCCGGAAAAATAAACTTATTTGTCACAAGTTTGGTTGTTCGAAAATGTTATCAATGCTTGATAATTTTGTCGATTCACCACACAGAGACCAATGTCGCCACAACTACAAACGTGTCAGAAAATAATTTTAACTGTGCAAAACCACAGGGGCTTGGATTATAGAGTAGGGGGGGGGGGCGACTTAAACGTCAATATAAATGACCAGAATCCAAGCCCCTGTGTGCGGAACATGGATTGCAACGTTCGTGTATAGTTTGCTTTAGTCTATATCATAAAGGAAGGGACAATCTTTGAATAGGTGACAATCAAAAATATTTGAGCAGTGGCGGATCCGGGGGGGGGGGGGGGGGGGGTCCGAGATTGGAATTTTCCTCCTTTCCGACAAAAATTTCGCAAGTAACGTCTAGAACCACCCTCTTTTTGTCCTTCGTCCACAGCGGAATTTATGTGGACCAACCCCTTTCAAAAATTTCTGGATCTGGCCCCGTTTGAGTTATAATATAATTTATTGCTATTACACGTAAAAAAATTAAAGGCATACATGTACATTGCAAATGTTCATGAAGAGATCTACAATTGGGTTAAACTTATTTCATATAATATTATATACTTCAAAATCATAGGCTGATCTGACAAATGATAACCATTAAAGTAGACGATAATTAGATGTGGAATAATTGTACGCCACACAACCAACATAAAGAAACGTGAATTTTAAAAATCACAATGGAAAACAGCCAACAGTCTTCAGCATGACCATAAGTCGCTGCTTGCCGTCTCGCATTGGCCTAAGACTAAAAATACAAAAGAGGATGAGTCCAGTTTCCTTTTTGGTCACACTTAGAAAAAAGTCAAAATAACAATGTACAATTTTTTTTACATCTCCGCATGCTTGGAATGCAACTAAATGTTGAAAATAATAATATTATAAAACGAAAATTATAAAAATTTCTAGGCGCAAAATATATGTTTGATTTTCTTCTTCGGTATTCCCAGAATCCCGTTGGTAGCTTTTGTTCTCAGAATAATTTGAAGATTGAAACCTTTTTAAACTTTAACATTAAGCTGATTTAAAAGTATATATGAACAACAGACTGTGACATCTTTGATCCAATGGAGACTTTTGTACAGCTCGATGAGCTGAAGGTTTAAGCAAGCAACAGCTTTTCTCTATCTGCAATAGTTTCCTATTTTCTCCACTAACATAACCAAACTTTGATGCAGTTATTTTAAACTAAATAGGAAATAGTACAATGCTTATACTGGATCTAAAAACAAATAATGTTTAGGATAAACACTTACATGACTTATAGATTCATCGACATGGCTTAATTTTAGATCGATTTTATAGTATGTGTACAGCAAAGGCTACATATAGAATTCAACAATAAACCTTAGCAGGACCTAGAAATAATAAAGTCTTTTTTATGTTACTTAAGCAGACCTTTGCTTTTTGTGTCCATAGCGGCTTGCTAGCCAATATGCATTAGAGTCCACACTTGTTTTTGATATAATAAATATTTTTTTGGTTCCTCATAAATTAACTGTCATTGCTTTTCAACTAACTACCAGTACATGAAAATCTACGTGTTTTTTTTAACTTGAAATGATTTTTGATAGAGAAATCATTGAAGATTGCTTAGCTTTCTTATACATTAGTTTTTATAATGTGTCTACAACATTTTTATGCAGCATTTGCACTGAAAAATACTGAGGGTGGTTTAATCTTTGCTGCTAACTCATTTTTCATATTTTTTGTGGTTTAGGTAAAAGATTTGCTGAAACATAAAATGTCAAAAAAATTCATGGCACTATAAATATATACTTACAACCAAAATATACAATATCCCAGGGCTGCCAAACTTTCTGATTTTCACCGTTTTCCTGATTTTCAGGCCTTTATTTCATAATAAATATATCATGAAACATCACAAAATTAACTTAAACCTGATTTCAAAAATTTCAAAAGTTAATTGGCAGCCCTGATATCCTTACAAAATACTTAAGGTAGATGGGGTGTCTAAAAAATTATCCATAGAAATTTCTTTAATTTTGGTCACAGCTAGCCCTAGACTAGTACTATAAATCTCGATAATAAAATTAAAAGTTCACCTTAAGAAATTTTGTAGAAACGACTTTGAAAAATGCATGATTTTAGTAATTTTTATATAGGATCAATAGGGAAAATTCAAATTTTCTTTATCTATAAAAATCTACTCCATTCATTTTTCTTAAAATCTGTGAAAATCTTTGTTTTGTATGGATTTTTAAATATACTAAATAAAAAATACAGTTCACCATCAAAATTTTTGATAAAAGTGAGAAATGTGTATTTTTCCTTTTATTTCTAAACAAATTATCTCCCCTGAAAAAGTACGGGAAAATATTAAAATATGAAAAGAATGTGCATTTTTTCTAATTTTTTGTTGTAATTAACAATTTTATTGTGTACCTAGCCCAATAGAAATCAGTTGGAGTAATAAGCATTATAAATTCTAAAGTTATAATAGATACGCAAAAAAGATGCTCAGTGAAAGACACCCCATCTACCTTAAAACTATTTCTACTCTGAATAAAATATTTACCATCTCCCACATGCAGATTGATTCTGACTTTCTTTCTGCCAAGCCTGTTCTTGACTACACACAGATACAGTCCACGATCGCTGTATTGTGCGTCATTTATGGTCAGCGTTGACTGGCCAGCCTCAGCTACAGATACTACAACTCGAGGAGACTGACAGATATCAACCATATCCTTCTGCCTAAAAGGAGATGTTTAAAATCTGTGTTTAGGCAGTGTGTTCATACTTATGAAGAGTTTGTTCATTTATTTTCAAAGGGATTTAGTTTCACTCTCCTATGTACATACAGAAAAGGGAATATTTTCTTAAGGTTCTTGCAAAAGAACACTAATGCAAGATGAGGGCAGCACATATTAGTCACATTTAAAGCAGCTGACTGTCTTCCATTGTGGATTTTTAAAATTGTTGCTTGTTTATGTAGGTCAGTGATCTATTTTCCTAACCATCTAAAAACAGGATTCGAGTTAGAGAGATTTAGTACAGCATTTCATGACAATAGCCCCTTCTTCAACCATTTCTACACTGTTTAAAAATGGGAGCATCAAAAGTTAGCATTTTCACCATCTAAATACAGTAGGTGGATAAGATTCAGCACAGCATTTTATGACACCCCTCGGCCAAATCTAGAATTTTAGGGGTTAAGGATTCCTACAAAAGACTTGTTTTTCTTACCATCTAAAGACTGGTGGTGGATTAGCTTCAGCACAGCATTTCATGACAATGGTACCACCCTCTACGACACCAATAATACTGGGAGGTTCCTCGGTGATGGTAGGTGGTCCAACCTCTAGCTTCTTATTTTTCTCAACTGTAGATTATATTGAAGCAAAATTTAAGTGTATTGTTTATAAAATTGAGATAAATAAGTAAAGAATGATAACAGATCATTTTGGACCTTTTGAATACTGTTGCCAGCATCTACAATTTTTAAACATATTTTAAATGAAAACTCTTATGAAAAAATCTGTCAAAGTCAAAAATGGCCGGATTTCATTTAACAGGAGTAGGTGAATGATAGACCTGAATTCAAATCCCATGTAATGGGACCCCACCTCAATGCTGTATACCTAATATCAAGTGACTGTGATAAGTATAGTTGCTGAGAAAACTGTAATATACGATATTGAGATGTGGAATAAGTGTACGCGACACAACAAACATAAACAAACTAATAATACAATACAAAAGTATCAAAACCAATCCCTAAATCATCAACGAAAGACTCAATTCTTGACATAAAACAGTTAACATAGAATGACAAGGACAAACAAAGGCTTTGGCAAAGTTTCCTGGCTTAGGACAGGCACATATAAAATGTGGCGGGGTTAAACTAGTTTTTTGGATCCAACCTTCCCCCTATTGATAAGCTTGCACAAAGCTTCATATAAAACACACTGTAAAACTCAATCGACAAAAGTTCAATTCAACAAGAGAAGAACCTAAGACAAAATACTGTACGAAAACAACAAAACAAGGAGGAACTCTCTTGAGAACACTCGAAGTTACTGACAACTAGCTAAGAAACACAAATTTCTTTCCCACCCAACACTCATATTTTTATAACCCTGATTTTTCACTCCATGAAATCCAGCCAAAAATACAACATATATCATCTACTTTTTGGCATATTTTGCTCTTTTTTAGAATTTGAAATATTTTAAACTTTTTGGCTAGAGCAGCTTTGATCATGTTGATTGGTCTCAATAATCTCAATTTATACTGGACATATTTTTTAAAGTTTGGATTCATTCCTACCCTTCATTATGACATTAGCACTAGATGTCTCTGTTTTTACTCCATTGCTCACTTCAATTGTATAACTCCCACAATCCTCATCTTGAACATCTTCTATTGTCAAAGAGTAAACTCCCTTATTTTCCTAAAAAAATAACCAACTTCATTTCAGGTTCAGGAAGCTAGTTGAGTTGTCATTTAACAGTTTTAATCACATGAGTTACATGGGATATACTCATCTGTTTTATAGGTTACTGATGTGTAACTGATGCACCTAATTACGTACAGGCCAATTAGCTGTTTTCATAGTACATGTTTACATTTAAACCAGCTACCTTAGTTTCCTTTTCAAGTAAGTAAGTTCTTATTTTCACTTTAAAATCACAGTCGTTATTGGTGTTTTAAAAGAAGCAGAGGTACCAATGGGGTATGTTTCATCAATTTTTGTGTTCCTTATGGCATTACTTCTTTTGTTCCTGTGTCAATTATATGAATGCTATAAAGAAAATAATTACTACACATCTATAATCACTTAAGTACATGTATTAACAATACATGTGTATATACCTTCAAGAGAAACTTTCTCTTCCTTTGTCTGACCTCCTTGCCATCCCTGTACCATTTGACTGTCAGGCTGCCTGTGGGTTGTTTGTCTACGGCACATTCTAAGTATGCCTCCTGTCCTTTGTAGACTGTCATCTCCTTGATGGGATAGAGGATCAGAGGAACATACAGGTCAGGTGTCTCATGGGGGAGCACTGTCTCCACTCTCTGGGTCTCTAGTCCTGATTAGTTATATATAAGTGTTATGAGCAACAATATAGGACTACATACATTAATTCAAGTTTCTCCAGATTGAACCCTGTTTAAAATTTTGTCATAAATTGTAACAGTTGATATTTTTTTTTCTCAAATCAAATACAATGAATACAAATAAAGCTAATATGGCTTTGTAATCAATATTCTTTTACTGGTTTACTGATATTTAGACTTGAAAGATGTTTCTTCTTAAATTGTTAGCATCAACCATCAATATATTATATTCTATTTCGTACTTTGTGCATTTGTATATAATGAAACATCATTCCTTGGGAAATTTCAAACATTGGTTTTGTGTAAAATGCACAACACTTTTTTACATTAAACTCTTTTTGCAGGAGAAAGTGCACTGATATAGAAGTTTTAATGGAAATTACCAGTATTTTAAACTATATCAAAAGTAAATCCTAGTACTTAAGGGGGTACCCAACACTTGGGCTAACACAGAATTGTGTCGTTTAATTTTCTTCAAATTTTGCACAATAAGATAAAGTTAACTGCATAAACTTAAGAAAATCTAACCATGGGTTTCTCTAGAAATTTTTCATTGATTATAATGGAGTTTCAACACTTTCCATTTTGATCACTGAGAAGCTTGACATATTTGTATAGAATTGCTTTAATAAAACGTTCAAGTGATATTTAAGAGTTATCTCCCTTAAGTGTTCTGTACCCCGTTAAAATATATTCAGCAAGTCATATCTTACGTTTCAAGTTAAGGTGTGTTTTGGTCACTAGTTTTCCTTTGTCTGTCATCAATACACATTCATAATCTCCAGCATCTTTTAACTTGTATCTCCTGATCACCACTGTGGACTCCTGCGTCTCCATGTCCCAGCAAATAAGCACACGACTGTTGGGTTCCAATTCCTCCCCATCTTTATACCTGTAATCAAGGTAAAAATTATGTTACTGTGGATTCATTTATTTTTGTGGGTACTCGTGGTTTGAAGAAAAAGGATCAATTCATGGATTCTTGTATTCATGCTTTTGAAGACTGCAGCATACAGATCAATGTTAAACTTTCTTTTTGTGGGGTATCAATTTTCGTAGGTAAAACCACCCACGAAAACCACAAAAAAATTGATACCCAATGAATGATAATGGAACCATAGTAATTAAGTATGGATGTATTTTGGATGTTAGTTCAGTTTAATAAAAGCAAGCTATAACTTGATAATAAGTAAGAAAACAACTTTAGGAAGAAAATTATAGAAAGCTATCAGTAAGAATGAAAAAAGTGTCTTTAAAAACATGTTAAACGTTTTTGCAAACAAAAACAGTTGATCCAGAACTATAGCTTCTGATAAAATTGCTATATTCACTTTCCATATCATATTTACATGCTACAAAAGCAATTTACCATTTGGCTGGTCCCAGAGGTTCTCCAGCTACCTTGACATACAATCTAACATTTTCATCTCTCTCCATGGGACAATACTCTGGTTTAAGAGGTACAGCGAAATGTGCTTTGCCAGTTAAGTCCCCTGTCATGGTCTCTATAATCATAATACATAAAATATAATCTATTATTTGTTTGCAATTTGCATTTTTTCTTTGACTGAAATTAGAAAGTTAAATGAATAGCTAAAAAGTTCAATTTACAGTACCTAAAGGCATCCAAAAATTTAATTGAAAAATCTAAAATTTAATATTGTTCTTAAAATATTTTAATTATGTATTACTGTAATGTGAAAAAAAAATGCTAATTGATACAAATGTGTAAAAGGAAGTCTGATTAAAAGAGTATACAGTCCGTGCATAACATACTTTTGCATAACCTTGCACATGACACTTTTATAAAACATATGTCTGAATCTATGAATTTGTGTATAAAACATGCTATTTTCTAAAAGTCTAAAATAAAGATTTTCTATTTATATAAACATTCTAAAAAGTATGTTGCCTTGTGTAATAAATCATAAATTTCTAAATCTTACAGTTATGCTTCTATTATTATCACTAACTAAGCATTTTTTTTTTACGATTTTCAAATTTTCAAATTTTTCAATAAAGTAAGAATAAACATTTTTGATAAATTTAAGACCTAGCAATTTAAGATCAATTTTTTGTCCACCAAGCATCAAAAGTTTTACAAGTTGGGTGGATTTTTATTCTGCTTATTCTCAATATGGAGCTAAAAAGCAACAAAAAAATCAAATTTTATTAAAATGAAACATTTTAAACTTTTTTTTAATATGACTCTGTAAATGTGACATGTTACATATTTATTTTCAATTGTGTTACCTCTACATAAACTTTTTGAAAGGATTTAGGAAGGTTTTTAAAGGGGAAAAGGAACAAATTGGAAAAGGGAAAATTAATTAATAGGAGCAAGCCTTTAGTAGAGTAAATGTGCTAACTCTTCACACACTACTAGTATGAACTCAGGGGGTCTAAAACACTAACATGGGTTCTAAAACAATCTGTTTACCTATTTGTGAAGAACTTGTAATGCCTACAGTTGAATTAAACATTTATTATTATTTTTATTATTAAAACAAAAATAAACAAATTAATCATTTAAAATTGAATAAAATTTTCTAAACATTAAAAAATGTAGTACATTTTTGTTTTCTAATAATGGGAGATAATCCAAAATATTTTTAGTTATAAGTTTGAATTTAAATATTCAAATTCTTGTTTATGTTATACTCTTACTTTCTTACATATAAAGATTAAAATTACTTACAAGTACTCATCTGATTATTATTTGAAACACTGCTGATGCCAACCATTCTGAAAAATATATGAATTAAATGAATATTTTTTTTACTTGCAATGGGAGATAACTCTATGTATTTTTTCTGAAATTGTTTCAGTTTTTTTCTTTGCTTAGTAAAATGCATCATTCCATTTTTATTTTCGAACCTTTTATCTAACTAGACCCAAACATTAACATAAACTCAAGCTGAATTGTTACCAATTTTGAGTATTGGTCTGCTTTATCAATATTTATGCTGCCTGAGTAGTTTGCATTCACTTAAAATGCAAATAATTGTAGATAACTTTTAAATTTTAGCATTCTTGAAGCAACAACTTAATCAAATTTTAAACCAACATTTTCAATACTTACTCTGATTTCAATTTTCTTTAACATTCAATGTTTGGGCTAAACCATCTCTCAGATAGAAAATATGGGATTTTTAAAAAAAACCAAATAGAACATTCAAATATCTGCAAAAACAGTACATTCTTTTTATCAACTAAACTCTTTTTTCTCTCTTTTTATAAGATAATATTAATGATATACTGTAAAAGGGGAAATTTTCGTGAGAGGTTTATTTTTGCTAATTTCGCAATCATACCAAATTCGCGAAAATATCCCCTCGCATAAATTACATTAAGAAGGACCCAATATTCAATTATCTAACAAGAGGCTCCCAGGAGCCTGAATCGCTCACCTGGTCTTAATGTCAACCCTTTAAAGACTTTTGTATAGCTAAATGAGCTGAATGTTTAAGCAATAAAAAGCTTTTCTCTATCTGCAATAGTTTTCATTCCAAAGCAAAAAACACTATTTTTCACCTTTAAAGGGCCATAACCCCTTAAAGGGGTCATCTGACAACTTCGACCCTAAAAAGACTTTTGTAGAGCTAATTAAGCTGAACATTTAAGCAAGCAACAACTTTTCTCTATCTGCAATAGCTTTCATTCCATAGGCCAAAAACACTATTTTTTACCTTTAAGGGGCTGTAACCCCTATAGGGGGTCATCTGACAACTTCTACCATAGGAGACTTTTGTAGAGCTAAATGAGCTGAACATTTAAGCAAGCAACAGCTTTTCTCTATCTGCAATACTTTTCATTCTATAGGCCAAAAACTCTATTTTTTGCCTTTAAGGGGCCATAACCCCTATCAGGGTTCATCTGAAAACTTTGACCCTATGTAGACTTTTGTAGAGCTAAATGAGCTGAACATTTAAGCAAGCAACAGCTTTTCTCTATCTGCAATAGTTTTCATTCTATAGGCCAAAAACACTTTTTTTTGCCTTCAAGGGGCCGTAACCCCTATAAGGGGTCATCTGACAACTTCGACCCTATGGAGGCTTGTGTAGAGCTAAACGAGCTGAACATTTAAGCAAGCAACAGCTTTTCTCTATCTGCAATAGTTTTCATTCTATGGGCCAAAAACTCTAATTTTTGCCTTTAAGGGGCCATAACCCCTATAAGGGGTCATCTGACAACTTTGACCTTATGGAGACTTTTGTAGAGCTAAATGAGCTGAACATTTAAGCAAGCAACAGCTTCTCTCTATCTGCAATAGTTTTCATTCCATAGGCCAAAAACATGAAAAAATGCTATTTTTCACCTTTAAGGGGCCGTAACTCCCATAAGGGGTCATCTGACAACTTCAACTCAATGGAGACTTTTGTAGAGCTTTTGATGCTGAAGCAGTAACGTGGCATCAGATTTCATCTATCTCTTATACTTTTTGATTTACAAGCCAAAAACAGTAGTCTGACCCCCCTGGTCTATTTTTAGCAACGGCGGCCATGTTTTTCGACGAATCAAAAATCCCCAAATCAGTTCTGTGGGGAATACCCTAAAGTACCACCAGACCAAATTTTGTTTGAATCTGTGCCGCCGTTTCAGAGGAGAAGAAGTTTGAAGAAAAGTTAACGACGACGGACGACGACGACAGACGCCAATTGATGGCAATAGCTCCCATGGCCTTTGGCCAGGTGAGCTAATAAAAAGGGAAATTAAACCTCGCGAATGCATTTTGGTACCGAAAACGCGAAATTCAATCCACGCAAAATTATCCCCTTTTACAGTATAGACTTTTCTTAATACCTTTCACTTTTGGCTTCTGATGTCTTACTGCTAAGTATACTTCTTTTCTCTACCATTGTGCTTTCTAATGACTGTTCTTTTGCTGCCTCTAACTTTTCAAAAGCAGCGAAATCTGTCTTTTCATCAACTGTCACACTGCCTGATGCTAGAAGCCTTCCTTCTTGAGATAAGCTGTACTCTGTTAATTTTTTCTCAGAAACAGCAATATCTGCTGTGTATGAGTCCTTCCTTGTTTTTAATTGATTGATACTTTCATCAATTGACACAGTACTTGAAGCTGTTAGCTTAGAATCTGCTAATAAACTGGACTCTGCCTTTGAATCTAGTTTAGAAACAACTGAAATACTTTTGCTTTCTTCTGAACTTATACTACTTGTAGCTTGCAACTTAGATTTGTCTGTCAAAGTTCTTAATTCTGATGTTAATTCAAAACTGGAATCAAGGGTATCAAGATTGTCTGTTTTATTCTTTTTGTCTACAGATGAATCAATGGCAACACTTTTAGCCTCAAAGTCTTTTTGACTATTGACAGATTGTTCAATTGATGAATCAGATTTAACACTTTCAACTTTACTTTCCTTTTTAGTTTTCAAGGATTGTTCCTCTGAAGAATTTAAAACACTTTCAATCTCTGATGTCAATTCACTATTTTCTTTTTCAAAATCTAAAATTTGTTTCTTTTCTAAATCTTTTTTAGCTTGTTCTAATCTTGCCAATTTCTTTAAACTACCATCAATTTTAACTTCACAACTACTCTTCTGCTCTCCAGAAATGTTCGTAGCACATAATGTATAAATCCCAGAATCCCTTTCAAAATCAGAAACTTTAATTTCAAGATTGTGGTATTCAGCTTTTGAAGTTATGAAAATATGGTCAAAATCAGCAGAAATCTTCTTCCCATTTTGTAACCATACCACTGGAAAGTAAGTACATACAATGGGTAAATACAACATCTCTGTAATCAATTTGTGTTAATTGCTACTTTACTACATGTACTTCTATATTGATCTGATTGGGGCTCAAATCAGGCGACCTCTGCATATGATTTTTTGGAATGTATTCAAATAAACCTTCAGATGCCTTAATTACTGGTAACCTTGTGTTTTGATTATTCTTTTGATTGTTCATGTATCAAGAAGGTTTTGTTTTTTCATGTATAACATAAGCAAGTAATTGATACACATATTAATGCAGTTTTTTCCATGACTGATTTCCTTCTAGCATGTTTCTATTACTGATACATAGTTAAAAGCACTGTTGTCTTCAAATGGTAATAAATCGTATTTGTATTCTTGAACACTCAAATTATTTTTTGTTTTATGTTTTATTTACGTAAAATTGGTTGTGTGGATTGGCTACATGGTCTCTTATGAGTCTTTTATAAGATGAACAGAATGTCATGCATAGCAAAATTTATTGCATGCAATAAAACATAAGAGTTACCTTTAGGTCTTGGTTCCCCAGCTACAAGACACTCCAAGTTCAGAGGTTCTCCATCCTTTATCTCAACAACCTTGGGAAGGTACTTGACAACATTTGGTTTTGTTGTATAGATGGTCTCTTTTTCTTCTACTGCATTAGTTTCTTCAGTTTCAATTTCAATTTCTGACCCCTGTGACACCATTTTAGATGACCTCATCAAAGACTTTTCTTCAATTTCAATATTTTCATTGACCTTGACCTTTGAAGTGTCGTCTGCTGATTTATCTTTTGAGGATGTTGGAGAAGTTTTCTCAGAAACGTTTGATTGAGTAGAGGCAACATCTTCAATTTCAACCTGTTCAAGAGCTTTGGCCTTGGAAACAGAAGATGCAGATTCCTGCTTCTTTGCATCTATAGCAGACACCTCTTCAGTTTTTATTGAAGACTTTTCTAACTCTGAAGATGAAGATTTCTTGGCTATAATCTCTTCTGATTCATTTGCATCTTTCTTTGACTCATTTAACTTATTTTTCTGTTCCAATTGGTCTTCAGTTTTACAAGTTTCAATCTTATCTACATTTGCTTTTAATGAAAGATCAGTTTCAATTGTTGCTGAAGTACTTTTAACGCTAGAATCTGTATCACCTAAAGCTATTTGGTTATAGACTTTTTCTTCAGGCTTACTTGCAGACGGTTGTGTCTCAGAACTAGAGGAGATAGCTGATTGCATTGCTGACTCCACTACTTTTGATGCTAATGACTGAATCTCATTCATTTGTGTGGATGATTTTTCCTCAAGTATTGTAGAAACTTGTGTCTCATCTACAGAAGACCTTTCCTCAGATTTTGTAGACTTTTGAATTTCATCTGCAGAAGACTTTTTCTCAGTTTTTACAGATGTCTTTTCCTCAGATTTTGTTGATGTCTGTATCTTTTCTTTTTCCTCGGATTTCACTGATAGCTTTGTTCCGTCTACATAGGACTTTGTCAAAGATTCTGAAAGTGCCTCTGAATCTGCTTTTATAGCCTTTGATTTCTCAGACACTTCATCTGCTTTTTGTTTTGTATTAATTTCTGTTTTTGAAGCTTCTGCACTCTCAAGAACTGTTTCGGTAGTGGTTTCCTTGACAGAATCTTTGCTCTGTACTGAAGATTCAGTTTCATCTTTGTTATCTTTGTTTTTCTTCTCTAGCTTTGCATCATTAATGGTGTTTTTGTCAATAACATTTTCATCCATCTTTTCTACTGGTGGTAACCCACTACTTAGTTTTCTATACTTATCTGCCACTTGCTCTTCATTGGGTGGACCCTTGCTTAATTTTCTTCCATTCTGGTCATTCCCATCTAGAGACAATCCCTTACTGAGTCTACGACCATTTTGTGAGCCATTTTGATCACCTTCAATGGATAGTCCTTTACTAAGTCTTCTGCCATTTTGATCAGCCTCAATAGAAAATCCTTTACTAGACCTCCTGCCATTTTGTCCATTGGCTTGGTCTTTTTCAAAAGATAACCCTCTACTGAGTTTCCTTCTTGGTGTCTCACTAGATCCTTGGTCACTTTCAATGGAAAATCCCTTACTGAGCCTCCTTTTTGGTTGTTCTCCAGAACCATCTTCTATAGATGAACGTCTACTCAGTTTATCAGTTGGTGAGTATAGCTTTTCCAATTTTACCTCCCCCTTTGATAGTCTCCTCGCCTTCTCAATAGCTTCAAGAGAAGCAACTCTTTTTAATTCACTTTTTGCAGACTCTGAAACAATTTTTTGCTCTTCTGCTTTTGAAAGTGATTTAATTTCTTCAACTTTTTCTGTCTTCATTTCTGAGAGTTCATTTTCCTTTTTTTCTGTCATTTCAATTTCAGACTGCTCAGTTTTTACCTCAGCTTTTTCAGTGATAACATTTGATGAAGAAGTTTTAGCAACAAGTGCCTCTGTGCTTTCAACTTCCATGCTAGCATTTTTTGAAGCAACCTTTTTAGAATCAATACTGTCTACAGTGGAAGCTGACTTTTTGGTATCAATAGCAGAAACACCTGAGGCAGTGGCTTCAAGCATGTGTTCAGCTGTCTTTAGAGTTGCTTTCTCTTGGATGTCTTCTTTTTCTGACATTTTCAATTGTTTGGTTGACACGTCTGCATTTTCCACTTGTTCACTTTGAAGCATATCCCTGCTTCTTGAACTGCTCACAGTCTCTACTTTGCTTTTAGTCTCTAAATTCTCAGCAGTCCTACCCTGACTCAATTCTCTCATGGCGCTCCTACTTCTTTCCCTTCCAGTCACAGCCTCGTCATTCACAGACGATATTTTTGTGGATAATGCTGTTAACTTTTCAGTCAAACTACTCATTAGCCGATCGGCAAATGGTTCTTTGCTGTCATATTCATCTCCATTCAAAACCATCCCTTTTCTCTTGGACCTAATGTCAACTTCATCAAGGCCATTTGATTTAGATGTGCTCTCGCCTTCATAAGAATATTGATACTTCGATTGCATGACTACATCTTCCTCATTTTCTAGATGATGTTTCTTATAGTTTGACCTAGCCAAAATTGTTTCTGTTACCTCCTCATCTTCATCATTGCGGTTTCTCCTTATGATTTTAAAGTTTCCCTCATCTCCACACACAAACTTTGTCCCAGATTCTAAGAAAATATAATAAAAAGAATATTTCTATTTTTTATTTTTAGCAATTTAAATCATCTGCAAATTTGTTTCAAAATTTTCTATATCAAAGGACTAAATCCACGAACCCTTATATTTTGCCCTAAATCGGGCCATTTTTCAAATTCATTTGTTAGATAAGATTTTTGTGGCCAAGTAGTCTAGAATGATTACTTGTTACAAAACAAAATCAATTTTAAAGTTTTCTGTACTTGTGACGTTGTAATGACGTCATAAAATGACGCTAAAATTAAAAATATGCTAATTTCAGCTAAATTTCACAATTTTCCACCTGGTTTTTGGTGAAAATAACATGGGCGCTACCCCTCGCCCATAAATATTTTTGCTTAAATTTTATAAATACTATATTTTCCTCATATTTAAACAAAAATTTTGATGGGCGAGGGGTAGCGCCACATAGAAAATCACAAAATTGTGACTGAAAAACAAGTCATTTCGGCCAAAAAGATAAAAATCACTGATTTAGGCTATTTTTGAAGGATTAGGGTACTTGAAAATTCATTTATACACCATAACCAAATCTTTTCTCTTTTAACACAGACATTCAGCTATACATACACAAATTTTGGTGTATAACAAACCAATTTTGATATTTGAGTATTAACAGGGCCAAATATGGGGGTTCCTGGCTCTAGTCCTTTAAATTTCTAATGTCATGAATGTAATGAATGTCGCATTTTAGGGTAAAAATGTGTTTTAACAAATTTAAACATTGAATAAAACATAAAATTGTAATATTGCTCCTTTTTATAGTGGGAACTAAAGATTTTTTTTCAATAAAACATGTTTATTAATACCTCATGTCAAAGTATAAATGAGATAAACAACAATTAATAAAGCTCACAGTCACACTCTTTTTAGGTTGAATTCAAAGTCCAATTATCTCCCCTGAAGAATAGCAGAGAATGAAGTTTCTTAATGCACATTTTAATATAATGAACTTTATGAAAAGGTGGACAGACTGACAGACAGATAAGATGATTCCTATATACCCCTGAACAATTGGGTATGATAAACAAAGAATGAGTTTTTGATCAAAGTTATAATTACCAAACACAGAGAGCTTAGCAGACCCAGAACATCTGCCATACATGTTATGGGCCTCCACCCTATACAGCCCCTGGTCAGAGAATTCACAGTCATGGACCATCAGTATACTGACACCCTTCTGTCCTGTATGGATTGTTGTCTTGCTGGTCACCTGTATCCTCTTCCCATCTTTAAACCTGAAATTATACATTTGGCAGACAGTTTATACTGTGGATTTCATTTATTTTCGTGGGTATCAATTTTCGTGGTTTGATGAAAATCAATAGTTTCATGGATTCTTTAATTCGTGGTTCTGAATTGCAGCATGAAGATCAATGTTATATTTCTTTTTCGTTGGGTATCTTATTTCGTGGGCCAAGGCCTCCCACGAAAACCAAGAAAATTGATACCCCACGAATAATAATGAAACCACAGTATTTACTTATTATGAATGTAAAATTGGAGGAATGATATTTAAGGATCTATAAAGCTACTGAGATCAATTTTGCACATATATTTTTCTGTAATTTCAAACGTTGGTTTTGTAAAATTTTCTGAGGTAATGGGAGAGTGAACATTGTGGGAAATTTAATTTGCCCCCTTTTTGTTATGTTAGGAAATTTCTCTCGCATTATGGCAGTATTTTTTTCCGTTTCTGATAGCAAACAGTACCATTTTTTTAGAGTATCTGTGTACAAAAATTTCAATAGATCTCATCCACTTAGATAAACAGTTTGTCCTATTTTCTTGAATAATGATGTGTCATTTTCGTGTTTTCTCATCGAATTGTAATCTACTGCATTAAAGTGTAAGCCTGTGTGAAGACTAAGGTGCTCACAAACAAACAAAAAATATGGTGGAACTAATTTGAAACATTTCTTGTATTCCTATCATTCCATTCTCACCATTTCACCCCAGGTTTAGGATTGCCTTTGACTTGAACTTGGAATGTGGCAGTTTGACCCTCATTTACATGGATGTGATGGATTCCTTGTATAAAGGAGGGCTGTTCATAGTCTGAATACTTCTTAAATCTAGCTGTAATAGAGAAAATGGAAGAAAAGTTAAAATATAAGAGAGTCTAACTGCCAGTGAATAATGTCTAAGCAAAAACTTAACCTTGAAAAACTAACATAAATGACATAATAAACATTATTTATTTCCAAAATTGATGATGTTTAGTGTGAAACCAACCTTTTTTTTTAAATATTCTCAATGATTAACCATAGCATAATCTCAGCAATGTAAAATGTACACTTAACATTGCATTTGAAGTTGTTTAAAAAGATAAAATTTACTGTGGAAAGATATTTTTTATTGTTACAACATTTTTAACATCTCATCTTAATTTGTAAGTTGCAATTACATGTAAAATTATGTGAAGAGCTTTCTTACATATATTATCATTTCATCTTCTCTTTTTCACTCCTTTTAAAAAATGTCACAACACACGTAATGTAGACTTACGTTCTATTTGTAGATAACATGATGAGTTCATTCTGCCCTGTTCATTCCTGACATCTACCAGATAGTCCCCTGTATCATCTAGGTCTGTCACAGGGATCTCCAAACTAAGATGGCCTGCTCTTGCCTGTAAAAATATAAACAATATATTATTTCAAATAAAATCAAATAATAATAATTTCGTTAAAATTATGTTTCCATAAAACAGTCTACTGTGAATTTGTTTTTGTGTTTTGTAATAAAAAGTATAAAGTGTTGATATAAGAAGCATATTTAACTTAGTGAAAATACATTTTTTAACTAAAAACTGTTTTAAAGTTAAAGAAATATGTTCCAAAATCTTGGGCCTTGAGCTTTGAGTAATTTGAATTAAGTGAAATTTCAATATGCTTTTGCAAATATTAATTTACATTTGCTTTCTTACCCTTATAGCATATTTTTCATATACATTATTCAGTAGTGGTTTCCCATCCTTGTACCACTGAACAAACAGAGGCAGACGTCCTATAACATAGCAACTCATCAAACATCTGGATCCCTCCAATATACACTTGCTCTTCAAATTTTCTTGGAAATAAAACTCGGTGTCTGATCCCCATTTGACCTTCAACTTTAACTCTGGCTCCATGGAACCTGCTCTCAGGAAATTTAGGGAGTTGTAACCTGGCCTGTAAATTTCATAGCTGGAATCAACGTCGTCTTGACCGCCGCTATATCTTCTTGACCTACTACTGGTGTAATAGTCTGCAATTCTTTTGGCCGAGGAGGTCAGGGAACTTGAAGTTGTGTATCTGCTCTCGCTGGATGCCCTTGCTGTAGATCTGTCGACTGATCCTGCACGACTCTCACTTCTAGCACGTGTCCATTTAGATAAGTTTAAATAATGGTCCCTAGGCAGAGATGCTTCTCTTTCTGTAAAATTCATATTTATAATCAAAGTTTGTTTTTGCCTACAAAAACAATGTCTCCCCCCGTTTCCCAAAAAAAAATCTAAGTTCAAAGGACCAGAATTCCACAAAAATTTGAGGATCAAAATTTCCTGGTATCATGCATAACTACATATGGTGTCCTTTCATATATACCAAGTTTCATTGAATTCGGTTACGTAATTTCAGAGGATAAGCGCTGACAAGATGATAACTGAGGATTTTCAGCAATTTTCTAAGTTCAAAGGGCCATAACTCCCACAAACATTTGAAGATAAAAATTTCCATGTAATATGCACAACTACATATGGTGTACTTCCTATATACTAAGTTTCGTTGCATTCAGTTCAGTAGTTTCAGAGGAGTTGCGCTGACAAGATGATAAATGAGGATTTCCACCAATTTTCTAAGTTCAAAGGGCCATAACTCCCACAAAAATTTAAGCATCAAAATTTCCAGGTAATATGCACAACTACATATGGTGTCCTTCCTACATACCAAGTTTCGTTGAATTTGGTTCAGTAGTTTCAGTGGAGTTGAGCTGACAAACTTTGTGACGGACAGACAGACGGACGGGCATGGCAAAAACAATATGTCTCCCCACAAAAGTTGTGGGGGAAGACATAATTTAAATTGGGGACACATAGATCTCCATACAAAATTTCCAATTTAAAATACAATAACAAAATAATATACACTATATCCCCTTTACCTTGAGAAAATTTTGAATTACAAGTAATTTTTATAAAAAAAAATTATCTGCAATCCTCTAACTCTCTTTTCTTACTGTATTCTTGGTATTCATCCCTCCTTCAAAAAGTAATTGATCTACCCTTGCAATTTAATTGAAATGTTCAATAACTTTTATTTGTATTGCTGAGACAGGACATTTACATGTTTTTTTCAATTATACTTCATGAAATACATTTTTAAGGTATAATGTTAAAAAAAAGAATTATAAAGCTATACTGGTTTCTGTTTCTTTAAACTCACTCTTAGCCACAACTGTGACTTTAGCTTCAGAGAAGACCGTTCCCTTCTCATTCTCCGCCTCACACTTATAAACTGCAGCATCCTTATCAGGCTTGGGGTAGAATATTTCCAGACTGATGGTCCCGTCCTTCAGGTAGAGAACTTGGTAGTTGTAGTCATCTTTTGATATTGGTTCATCATCCTTGTACCTGAGTAAAAGATATACCTTCTTGTGAAATAGAAAATAAATATTTGAAAAGAAGTGCATGGACCTAACAAGATTACTAGAATGGCAGTCTTCCATGGAAGATGTATTTCACTTGCATCTTCAAATATTCGGTAAACAGGAAGTAGATGAGTTACGTGCATAAAATCAGTTTTAAACCATAAAGTACTGGTACTTTAGGAACAAGCTACATACCAAATATTAAGAGGGAAATCTTTGCAACGCCTTAGGACGCTGGACCCAGGACAACGCAAGACGATGGTAAGTGTCAAAGTGACTCCTATCTATGTCGCTTTGCAACACGTTGCACGTGACATAAAATGAGGAAGCTCACAAAAGGATACCATCCTCATCATATTCAGCTCTATATTGGAAAAAAAATACCAGTCCAATTATCCCCCCTGAATGATATTCCAAAGCAATAAAAATTTTCATTTTCATCAAATCCATTCATTGGTTCAGGAGGAGTTGTGCCTTTAAGAAAGACAGACAGGGTGATTCCTAAATACCCACTTAACTTTGTTTGCAGGTGAATAAAAATATTCTTATTAATCTTATATGAAATCATATTTTTGTAAAAACAATGATAAATCATTTTTTTAACATAGTTCTAGTACATATATATTCCCACACAATACCACTTAGAATCTAAAAAGATGTAATATTTGTTTGGCTTTCAACTTCATTTTAAAAAGTTTGATGATAGATTTTTCTAACCATCTGAAAATGATTCAAAGACTTATTTTTCTTATACTTTGTTTTACTAGCAAACATCCTTGTTGACTGTTTAAATATTTTCATTATAAAAGGTATCTAAACCTGCACCTGCAAATGTTTTGGTTCATGTTATCAATAAAAGTTTGTACATAAATAGCTTAATAATGAACAGTATGAAACTTATGTGAATCTTATCAATTTAAATAAATGAACATCCCAATTTTTGCTTTGTTTTTTAAGTTTTTCATGTCAATTAATTGATAGTGATTCGATATTGATCAGCAGGATTCTGTTCTGTACTTGCCAATTTTTTTTAAGCTTGAAAGTTATTTATAGTTCTGTACATATGGTAAGTTCATTAACACCAAACAAAAACATCTAGCATCCTATATTTATGATTGAACTATAATTCATCATTAACAAAGACATCTTTATTAACTAAACAAGTGTGGCCACTAAAAGTATGTCTCGCCTGCCGGCACCATCACTTAAATCAACTACCTAAGCTTTTGTTTCTTGATATAAACACAATGAGTGTTTGTATACCCAATATCAGATGCCTAGCTATTATACTTTTCTAGCAATTCATCGTCCACAAAAGTCTTACAAAAAAGTTTACGGCCTGAAAAAAGACCTAAGTTCACAGAGTCACTGGAGCGTAAAAATGGGGTCAGGGTCACACTGCATGGTGACAGTTGCGTAGACCATAACCTGAACTGTCTGTATACCCAATATTAGATGCCTAGCTATTATACTTTTCCAGCAAATCATCGTCCACAAAAGTCTTACAAAAAAGTTTACGATCTGAAAAAAGACCTAAGTTCACAGAGTCACTGGAGCGTGAAAATGGGGTCAGGGTCACACTGCATGGTGACAGTTGCGTAGACCATAACCTGAACTGTCTGTATACCCAATATCAGTTGCCTCGCTATTATACTTTTCCAGCAAATCATCGTCCACAAAAGTTTTACAAATGAGTTTAAGGTCTGAAAAAAGACCTAAGTTCACAGAATCACTGGAGCGTGAAAATGGGGTCAGGGTCACACGGCATGGTGACAGTTGCGTAGACCATAACCTGAACTGTCTGTATACCCAATATTAGATGCCTAGCTATTATACTTTTCCAGCAAATCATCGTCCACAAAAGTCTTACAAACTAGAGGCTCCCAGGAGCCTGAATCGCTCACCTTGTATTCGATGATACTTATATGCTGGATATTTATTAAAGGACTGCTACTCTGTGGAATTATCAATTTTAATGTTCTAAGGGAAACAACTCCTATCAAGAAAGGTCTTACAACTTTGACCCCATTACATAATTTTTAGATCTTTATGTGCTTAACCATATGCAATTTAAATTTTTCAAATATCTTGTATTGTTTTCAAGATATAAGCCTTAAAAGAGCAAAATTTGAATAAAAAACAAGAAAAAGGGCAATAACTCCTACAACCATTGTAAGATCTTCTTCAAAACTTCAGGGCAGGTAGATCTTTATGTGCTGATCATTATTATCCAAATAGAATTTTAATATCTATTACCATTTTTGAGTTATTTGCAAAAAACTACAATTTACCTTATGTTCTATTTTTAGCCATGGCGGCCATGTTTTTTGTCGAATCGAAATTTCGAACGATAATTTTGTAGACCACATACTATTGAACAACCCTACCAAGTTTCATTTCATTTGACTAAGCAGTTTCAGAGAAGAAGATTTTTGAAAAGTTGAACAAAAAACTGTGAAAATGGTCAATTTTTACAATCCAAGGGGTATAACTCCTAAAGGAATGATCCTACAACTTTGACTCTGTTACAACTTTTGTAGATCTTGATGTGCTTAGTCATATGCAATTTAAATTTTTGAAATATCTTGTATAGTTTTCAAGATATAGGGCTAAATAAGTAAAATTTTTGAAAAAAATCCAGAAAAAGGGCAATAACTCCTACATCGGTTATTGGATCTACTTGAAAATTTCTGGGCAGGTAGATCTTGAGGTGCTGATCATTTTAACCCTATGCCAGAATTTTGATATCTGTTACCGTTTTTGAGTAATTTGCAAAAAACTGCAATTTACCCCTATGTTCTATTTTTAGCCATGGCGGCCATGTTTTTTGTCGAATCAAAATTTCGAACGATAATTTTGTAGAGGACATACTACAGAACAACCCTACCAAGTTTCATTACATTTGGCCAAGCGGTTTCAGAGAAGAAGATTTTTGAAAAGTTGGACGACGGACGACGGACGACGGACGACGGACGACGGACGCCAAGTGATTGCAAAAGCTCACATTGCCTTCGGCAAGGTGAGCTAAAAAGTTTACGACCTGAAAAAAGACCTAAGTTCACAGAGTCACTGGAGCGTGAAAATGGGGTCAGGGTCACATGGCATGGTGACAGTTGTGTAGACCATAACCTGAACTGTCTGTATACTAAATATCAGATGCCTAGCTATTATACTTTTCAAGCAATTCATTGTCCACAAAAGTCTTACAAAAAAGTTTACGCCGCCGCCGTCGCCGCCGCCGTCGCCGGAAAGTAATACCTATGTCTCGCCTTCAGCGACTATTCGTCGCAGGCGAGACAAAAACAGGATGTGGAATCAATGTAATTAACACAACTAAAACGATTTTAAAATATCGAACAGTCAAAAAGGTGTTCAGAATGAGACAAAACTGTAAATAGATAGAATTTGGTTCAGGATTTTTACATAGTAACTAGGACATCAAAAAGTATATTTAAGTCGAACACCGAAAAAAATCTGAAAACAAGAATATGTTCAAACTTGCAATATTTGGGACAGATGGACAAACCGACCCAAACACTATATGCCCTCTTACTTTCATAGGGCATAAAAATATATCTAACAAATAAGACTTCATACTTTCTGATCCCATCTCTTCTGCAGAATAGATAAAATATATGTTTAAAGTTGTGCTTATTTCATATATGCTATTTGTGAATCCCCCTTTCTAAATATAGAAATTTAATTCATATAATAAGGGACGTCTTGGTTTTTTGTTTTGGTCAGAAATTTTTTTCCGTGCAAAGCGCAGAAAAAATATTTCTTTTTTGAAGGTGTCGCGACAGAATATTTTTTTTCATTATTAGCATTATTTTATATGGCAGAAATCCTTCTTCAGAATATTTTTTTTTTATCCTCTGCTGCCAAAATATTTTTTTCATCAAAAATAATTTTCAGAATATTTTTTAGGAAAAAACCAAGGCCCCCCCCCCTGCAAGTTAAATGGTCGGTCCCTAAATAATCATTGAGAGTATCTCACATCTAGCTAAAAATAGCAAATGGTCCACTGAACTTGCTAAAATATTTTCTTGAATACACAAGGTCTTAACTGGTAAAACTGTTAACATTATACATTTTATTTATATACTGCACACTAGGAAATGGAATGATGATTAAGCAAACGCAAATAATGTTTTACAAGAGGAGGCCTACGTGTATCAGTGGTTCCATTTGTAAACGTTTTATATACAAAAAGCTTAGCATTGGTTATTATCTGACAAAGTATGTAACACATCACACTATCCAATATTTTAAATTTTTTACATGTTTACCACCTTTATAGAGTTTCAGTTATTCCTGAAAAGATAGTACTGTAAAATCCGTTTTTCTCATATTATTTATATTGTATGTGTTAAATATCCCAATGAATATAAAAGAGATAATATTTTGTCAATTCACTTGCACCCAAACTTGATAATAAACATGACCTTCTTTTTATTAATCAAAAGATTAAATTGGTGATTTCAGATCAACACGACATTCAATAATGATGTGCATTTCAACTCAAATAAACATACAAAATATTAACAGGGGAGATAATAATTTGTTACCACCTTTTTGACTGATCAGTCTTCAACATAGACTAGCAAAATTAAAGTTTGTTTTTGTCTGCAAAAACAATGTCTTTCCAATTTCAATAAAAGAAGTTCTAGTATAGGTTAAAAGGCCAAGGCCATAAATATCCCAACAAAATTTTGAGGATAGAAATTTCCTGGTATGGTGTACTTGTAACATACCAAGCTTCAATAACTTTGGTTGAGTAGTTATAAGAGAGTGTGAGGGTGGGTGTGTGTGTGTGTGTGTGTGTGTTGGTGTTTCAGGCCCGTTTAACAAAGCACCTGGGTCATGTATGACAGTCAGTTTTAATTGTTGAGGAAACAGGAGTGCCCACAGGAAACCACCAACCTTGGGCAGGTAACTGACAAACCTTATCACATACAGTTGGAAAAGTCCCTTTTTTTGTTAAATACAAATGGGACAGTGATCAAAAGTGTGGTATTTAAACCAGCACCTTAGACCATTCCACCACCCAGGCCCCAAGTAGTTATAAGAGAAGTTACGCGGTATAACTTTGTGGTAGAGAGACAAACAGGACAAAAGCACTAGACATAATATCCCACATAAAATTTGAGGGTCCTGAACCTTGGACTAATGCTAATTTAAAATCACAATTTTAGAATATCTTTCAGATCTTACCAAACTACTTTCGGTAAAGGATTTCCTTTTACTCTACAAATCAGTTTTACACTTTGACCTTCCAAAGTAGTCACATCTCTGAGGACCATCAGAAATCTTGGTGCTTCTTCTTGAAGTTTGGGCTCTGAAAAATTAAAACAAGAAAATGTAGCCCTAAACCCTAAAACTAAAATTCAAAATTTCCAAATTGTATAACAGAAATTCATACATTTCTATATAAGACAGAATAGAATTTATTATTATAGGTTAAGAATAACTATACATTGCCAATGTTGTTACAATATTGGCAAATACTAAGGGTAATTAAATCAGATGACAAATTTTAGAAAATGGGCTGCAGCATTAGTTTTTTTCATTTACTCAAAATAATTTTAAAATCCAACAAAATAGAGGACTGAAACATTTGAATATGTGCCATACACTAGATTCAAATACTATACATTTAACATCTATTCTACCCTTCTCAATGGGATCCTTTTAAGTCCATTAATGCACACAGCATGTTGGGGGAGTTAAAACATAGGTTTGCTGTGAAAACCTCTCTCCCCACCCCCAAAAATACTAATATATTTCATACCAAAAACATCCAGATCACAGGTTGCAGATGCTGTCCCATATTTGTCCTTGACCTCACATTTCCATCGACCAGCATCATGAAGGTCAGCATCATGAATTTTTAAACGATAGGTCAATATTTCTTCCTCTGAATCTGAACCAGTGCCCTGAACAGCAGTCCCATTCTGGATGCTTGATGATGAACCATTCACTGTAGACTTGGCAGTACTGGTAGTAAGAGACTGTCTTTTAGCATTCTCTGCAAAAATATGAAAGAAACATAAAATAAATACACATAACAAGTGTGGCCACTAAAAGTATGTCTCGCCTGCCGGCACCATCGCTAAAATCAACTACCTAAGCTTTCATTTCTTGATATAAACACAAAAAGTGTCAGTATACCTAATAACAGATGCCTAGTTATTATACTATTCAAGCAATCCATTGTCCACACAAGTATTACAAAAAGTTTTCTGTCTGAAAAAAAAACCTAATTTCACAGAGTCACTGGAGCATAAAAATGGGGTCATGGTCACATGGCATGGTGACAGTTGCGTTGTCCATAACCGCAACTGTCTGTTTACCCAATATCAGATGCCTAGCTATTATAACTTTCCAGCAATTCATCTTCCATAAAAGTCTTACAAAAAAGTTTTTCGGCCTGAAAAAGACCTAAGTTCACAGAGTCACTGGAGCGTGAAAATGGGGTCAGGGTCAAACGGCATGGTGACAGTTGCGTAGACCATAACCTGAACTGTCTGTATACCAAATATCAGATGCCTAGCTATTATACTTTTCAAGCAATTCATCGTCCACAAAAGTCTTACAAAAAAGTTTACGGCCTGAAAAAAGACCTAAGTTCACAGAGTCACTGGAGCGTGAAAATGGGGTCAGGGTCAAACAGCATGGTGACAGTTGCGTAGACCATAACCTGAACTGTCTGTATACCAAATATCAGATGCCTAGCTATTATACTTTTCAAGCAATTCATCGTCCACAAAAGTCTTACAAAAAAGTTTACGGCCTGAAAAAAGACCTAAGTTCACAGAGTCACTGGAGCGTGAAAATGGGGTCAGGGTCAAACGGCATGGTGACAGTTGCGTAGACCATAACCTGAACTGTCTGTATACCAAATATCAGATGCCTAGCTATTATACTTTTCAAGCAATTCATCGTCCACAAAAGTCTTACAAAAAAGTTTACGGCCTGAAAAAAGACCTAAGTTCACAGAGTCACTGGAGCGTGAAAATGGGGTCAGGGTCAAACAGCATGGTGACAGTTGCGTAGACCATAACCTGAACTGTCTGTATACCAAATATCAGATGCCTAGCTATTATACTTTTCAAGCAATTCATCGTCCACAAAAGTCTTACAAAAAAGTTTACGGCCTGAAAAAAGACCTAAGTTCACAGAGTCACTGGAGCGTGAAAATGGGGTCAGGGTCAAACGGCATGGTGACAGTTGCGTAGACCATAACCTGAACTGTCTGTATACCAAATATCAGATGCCTAGCTATTATACTTTTCAAGCAATTCATTGTCCACAAAAGTCTTACAAAAAAGTTTACGCCGCCGCCGTCGCCGCCGCCGTCGCCGGAAAGTAATACCTATGTCTCGCCTTCCGCGACTATTCGTCGCAGGCGAGACAAAAATGGTTCCAAGACATACTAGTATCTGTTATGGCTTTGACCTGTTAAATAAATAGTGGCAGACAACATTATCAAACAAAGCTTCTTGTATCCTTTAGGCTAATGGGCCAGAATTGTTCACTTCATTTTAGTTTTATACTGAAAGATTTTTTCCTAGATTTCAACACAGTGGGGGTGATCTGATACATGTGTTTTGGTAATTTCAGTAAATTTTTCAATGAAAACTGGACATTTTTATTGTGACTTTTTTTTCAGTTTACATGATATGGAATGAATATTGTCTTCATCCTGAAGCTGGGTAGAATCCTTTTGAAAATTTCTGGATCCATCCGTGTAACATGTACACGTTTGTAGTTAGACAATGTTGGATCCTTGGCAGGAGTGAAAATTTCATGACCAAATGTTCTAACTCTCTCTTGAAATCATTGGTAAGGATGGTCTCAAGGAAGGATAATAGTTTCAAGGAAAGGATGGAAAAAGATTGTCCCCAGAATGTGGAAATCAATACCAATGTCAGCTTAAGACACTTTTTGTGGAGTTCAATAAGAGTACACTCAATGGGGATAGCTACAAAGGCGACACTCACAAACTGCAAGCTGCAGAGGGATTCACATAAGCATCAAGATTGTTTTACAATCCAGACAAACACATGTTGGGGAAAAAATTAAAATAAACACTTTATTGATGTATCAATGAAACATCATCATATCAGTGTTACAAAATGTATACAACAGAATGTGTAATTATTGCTGTATTCATAAAGAATATATACAACCACATTGACCAAATATTTCTTTTTTTTTTTACTTTTTTATCTATCAAAACCAAAATATCAATTATGTTGATCTATAATATAATGAAAGGAGTATGTTCGGAAAGGGCCAAAAACGGCCCTAAATTTCAAATTCGGGACAGCAACAAAATTATGCTGCTTGAGTTGTCATAAGACTCTGTTCTTTAAAAATGTTATAAATTGTGCATGAATTGTTTACTTTCGTGAACAGCAGAGACCTGTAAAGTTAGTGAACTTCTTTAAAAACGCTATTTTTGACATATTTACCCTCTTTTTCTGTACAAAATGATGAATATAATGTTGGCCGCATATTCTGACCAAAATTATTTTTTGGTTAAAATATTTACTTTTAAGTAATAAATAAATTAACAAAAATCTATGTTGGTCAGAGCATGTGGCCACTTTTGATTTTGGCACAATAGTGATGAAAATGGGTAAAAAATCGACAAAAATGAGGATTTTCCTTATTATTACATAGATGCATTGAAAAACCGATGTTTCCCAGTGAAATAAAATCTGGTAAATTCACAATGTGAAATATCAAAAATATTTTCACTCTTGCGTCCTTTCCGGTCAAACTCAATTATGACGTCGTGAATTGTATTGCGTTGTCGTCATGACTCCTGCGGTCTAAATTCATACGCCATTCAAATAAATTTATTAAAAACTATTTATTAGCGGCATTTTATCTATGTAATAAATACGATAATCAATTAGGTCTCATGAATAACCAAAATATGATCACTCGTGCGGGAACGCACTGAGATTTAACTCGTGCACGGAACAAGTTCCGCGCACTCGTATAAATCTGTGCGCGTTCACCGACTCGTGATCATATTTTGGTTATTCACTCGACCCAATTAATTATCCTATAATTATTCCCATATTAAGGGGGTCACTGAAGGAAACAGCACAATTTTATCACTAGAAAACTATTATATTTGTTAAATATAGGTATTCTGTTAGTTATTTCCATTGCATTCATTAAGATTTCTTGAATATGAAAAATCTGCCCAATTACAGGGCCGTTTATAGGCCTTTGTAAACATACTTCTTTATTCAGAGTGCAAATATGGATTTTTATTAAATTCCTTTAAAACTCAGTTCAAATTGAAACTTAATCTGACAGCGGACTATTCCATCCCAAAATCACATTGAAAATTAGTCCGAAGTGGACTATATGTATTTCATCAAAACAGAGTTCACACTGAACATTAATCTGACAGTAGACTATTCCTTTTAAAACTAAGTTCACTTTGAACATTAATCTGCCAGTGGACTATTCCTTTTAAAACTAAGTTCACACTGAACATTAATCTGACATTGGACTATTCCTTTTAAAAATAAGTTCACACTGAACATTAATCTGACATTGGACTATTCCAGTTTACATTGAACATTAATCTGGCTGTGGACTATTCCAATTAAAACTCAGTTCTCACGATAATCAATTTCACAGTGGACTATTCCAAGCAAAACGCACTTCATTACAGTAACATTAATCTTACAGTGGACTTTTCCATATTGAAAATGAATTGAACAGTAGCTTTGGTCACATTAAAGATCAATCTAATAGTAGACTATTCCTCCCATATAAACCCTTCACTGTACCTTACATTTACTTTAAATTTACCTAAATTGATGACGGATTCTACCGCAATGAAACAAAGTGAAAGTGAAATTTTACCCATGCACAGCATTATAGGAAGGGTGCTTACAAATTTTAATTCTATTTAAAAATATAGGTCTACCATGCAGACCTGCAGATCTACCAGACAGAGACAGTAGGAAACTGATAGATCGGATTTTAATCAGATTGTACAAAGTTGGAACTAAAAATATGGACATGATATTTCAATGGCAGATACAAAGGGTCTAGAATCTTCTTTCCATCAGGAAATAACTGCTGTAATGTTTTAAAATGACAAAACAAATGTTTTTTGTAAGGATATATTTTCATGGCTTTGTTGGGTGTCAGTTCCGTGCCGATTTTAAAAAATCCAATGAAATTTTCTCAATTCTTTTTTGGAGAAACCACAAAATCGATACCCCCACAGAATTTTGAAAATGAATCTGCAATAAGTAAAGTTTTGTGTAGTCTGTTAATTTTGTCTAGAACCCCCATTCTATCCTTAAGTGGACTGTGGGTTAACCCCCTCATCAACTTTCTGAAAATTCTCTATTGATCCGATTTTCTTTTCATTGATAACTGGTACAGGGTGAGGTATTCATGGTATAATATTTAACCTTAAATTTATTATAAATGTCCTAAAATTTGACCCATTTCAAACCGATACCATCATGTATGTACAACACATATAAGCTGTTCAGAAAAAAAATCCACATTAAATCAAGAATCGATGCATCATACCTACAATATTGTTAATATACACAAAACCTGAGCTTTCTAATAAATTGGGATCAAAATTGCTCTATCAAATTCATTAACCGGAAATCTCTATACTAAACATCAAGTCGAACTCGAAACGGTTTCCGGATAAGAAAAAGGAGGGTCGCCACAGGGTAGTGTCCCTCGTGGGCATTTTTAAACCGCTGTGCCCCATCTACGAAAGTAATGGTGTTTAGGTCCGTTCGTCCGTCCGCCTGTCGGTCCGTTTGCCCGTCCGTCAAAAATGTTGCGAGATGGGGCATTATTCTTGTCAACTGACCATACAAATGCTTAACTTTTAAGTGTTACTTTATTTCACGTCATTTGACTAGAGATAAGACAAAATCGCATCAAGTGCATTTGAATTTTTTTGCTTCGAACTTGGTTGTTTGGCTTAACTAAAACTGAATTGTTTCTCTCATAACGTTATGACAGACTTACCGAATACGCTCAGATCACATGTAGCCGACACACTGCCATATTTATGCTGAACTTCACATTTCCATTTTCCAGAGTCAGAAATATCAGCATCGTGGATTTTTAATTTGTATGTTAAAATTTCTTCTTCGTCCGAACTGGTACAAATTGTATCAGTCATTTTCCCTGAAAAAAAAGTAACACGTGGAATTAACTTTTGAATCTCAGTATTCGCAGTGAACGCTTTAATGCAGGAAGGAAAAAGCCATGTTGATTTGGCTAGTTGTCGCAGGTGTGCAATAGTAATATGGGGCAAACTTGCAACTAAGAAGAACGGCATTTCAAAAATTTATTCCTTTAGTTTTTTTTTTGGTTAATTGGGTTGTATTTTATCTGATATGGAGATAGCAATACTCCTATATGCTAAAATAGTGAATCAGGCGCCAAATTAGTGCAAGTATTTATTCTGAAATGAGGAGGTGTCAAATAGACCCAGAACTGTTCACAAGAAAAGGGGACAAAGGCAAAACTTATGAAAAAATGGACATAAAAACGGTTACAAGCTCTATACATTTGCATCATATATTTGCTAATTGAATGTGGGTTGTCTATGTGATTACTTCAGCTTTAAAGATATCAGATAATCATCTGTCAAATGTTCGAACAAGTAATACTAAAGCCAAGACTGGTCGTTATAGACAGATGGTTTGGATTATTTGGGATGCATCATATAGCTATCTCTATTCTATAAACATCGTGCATGGTGCCTATTAGCCAGAGAAATTAAACAAATACATTGTACTTATACCAGTCTATCTCTTATTAGATGCATATGTTTTCTGACTTGGTCAAGTTTCTCGTTTTGCGTAATCATGTATGATTTTTTCTTAAACAATACGAATTGTATGTCTGGGTCTGTGATCCCGAAATTTCCGTACAAACAAAAACTAAGAATTAATGTCAATTTGTATCGTGTTGTATTGGCATTGCTCTATCGGTATTTCACAACTACTAGTATACAAACTAGTAATAGTGTGAGCAAGCACAAAAGGATTCCTCTCGCTTCATATTATCTCTATATCAAAAACAAACCAAGTCATATTATCTCAGAGAACATTGAATCTTTTTCATGAATGCACATCACCATATAATGTACTTCTTTCGTATAAAGTTTCATCAAAATCCATCGCACAGTTAAGGAGGAGTTGCGCTGTCAAAAAGACCGACAGACTGACAGGGAGATTCCAACATATCCGACCAAAAGCTTTATATGTGTGGCGGGGAGGGAGGTATGATAAAGACCGAAACTGCCTCCGCCATTTGTAGTATAAGAAAAAAAAACAGCTCTTCTTTACAGAGATTTACCGATGTTTATAATTAACCGATGGTCTATCAAGTCGCTGGCTTATCGGCCACTTTCCTAGAAATCTGAATATCGAATCAAAATGTACTGTGATTCATTAATTTTCGTGGGTATCAATTTTCGTGGTTTGATAAAAATTGATAGATTCGTTGATTCCTAAATTCGTGGTTCTGAAGTTTGCAGCACTAAGATCAATGTTATAATTCCTTTTTGTGACGTATCAAATTTCGTGGGTCAAGGCCTCCCACGAAAACCACGAAAAATGATACCCCACGAATAATAATGAAATCACAGTATATAAAATATTGCCATTTATAAAGGCTTATATGCCGGTTTATCCAAATATTCTAAAATCATTACCCCACCTGGTAAGCCTCACCTGGAGGAGTTCACGAGAGATGAGCAAAACTTACCAAGATTCACGTAGATTTGGTTTTGGTAAGGCATTTAAATGGGATATGTTTTGTACAGTGAAGAACAAAGTAAATTCAAGTTGGGATTCTGTTTTGTATCGGTTTTCTATTTTTGTGATTTAAATTATCGTACCGAAACACAAATATTTACTAAAACCATTTTTTTTTGTGAATTCACCTTACTAGGGGTGATTACTGTAATATTTGAAAATTATTTTTGTTAGGATTGATTTGGGAATTTGCAACTTGAGCCAAACATAGTTGAAATCATGGGTTAGAGTCCACGTCCTCCCGAAGGAAGGGAAGCAGTGGGCAATTGACGGTGCTGTGAGCCATGCAACTGAGACACAGAAATTATGATATATCCTTACCAACGTATATTTGGCTCTTACATTTTGCCTTGGGCTGTATTTTTGTATGTCATAGAATAATTTTAAAGGTGATGAGCTGTATTATTCACGACAGTGCCTGATTCATTTTCTTTTCCCAAAATACATTTCTTCGCTTCTTTCGTAAAGAGAGTTACGTTTTCTGTTTTATCCAGCGGGTGCAAAACGATTGTCAATTGTCATTTAAAGATACTTTATTAAAGGGTCTATTTGAGTTCTTGTAACATTGGGACAGAAGTAGGATTATTGCAGTTCAAACAGCACTTCAGGCTTGTGCACTTCAAGGTCAACTAGTAAGCTGAGTGCATTTTCTTCACAAATTAAAACATCACTTACCTTTAAAAAACGAATTAAAAGCCAATCTTCATAGAACTTTTAGACTCCTATAGGAGATGCAAAGAACCGGACATGGGTCAAATCGAAACCGAAAAGAGGGAGAAAATATCCTCATTAACGAGCATTTGTTGCAAGTGATCAAAAATAGATAATGAGGCCCACAAAGGGAAACATCTTGATAAAGCTAATAAGAATAGCATTTTTGGCACATACTTCTGTTTCTAAATGCTCGATACTTTTATGCAAGATCAATTGATAAATACTGTTTTGATTTCTTTTTGAATTGTAAAGAAATTGTTTGTTCTTCTTAAAGGTTTTTAAATAATTACCCCTTTGTCTTACTATTGCTAATTAGCAACATATGCCATGCAATTAGATAAAAATATTAGCATTGATAATCATACTGATCATTACCAAATCCGAATTCCAATCTGACTTCGAAACATCGAATAAAGGTTATAAAAAATACCGTAAAGTGGGGTAAGATTATTATGAAATGACAAGAGAATACATACCGAAGAAATTTTAAGATCGCAATGATCCTGACTTGGTACCGGGCTTGTTACAAACATTAAATGATTTAAAAAGAAATGATGGGTTTAACCAGGTTTTAAAGCTCCAAACTAATAAATAAAAGTACATTGTATTGAACAATGTTTAATCTATACTCATAGGAGACGACGATAAAGTGCAGCTAGAATATGAATTTTGCTCTAAATTACTGTACACAATAAAAAATATGTTCACGTAAAATTGAAAATAAAGCTAACATTTCACTATACACATGGGACATGAGGAGTTCGTCAGTTTTGAAAATGTAAAACCAGTTTGCTGTCTGAATGTTATATTGACAGTTTTCGTTACCGACATGCAAACACTAAAAACAAAAACTTTTTTGTTCAGATGGAAAGAACCAAAGAGGCACTAAGAGGATCAAGAGCCGGTGGTGTAGTCGGGTTAACGCGTCGGGCTACTAACACCAAGGTTTGTGGTTCGATCCTCGTCCGGGGTGAAAATTTCATGAACCAATTTTCCGACTCTCTCTTGACACCAATTGCGAGGATGGTCTCAAGGAACGATGCTAGTCCTTCGGAAGGGACGAAAAAAGGTTGTCCCGTGTATGTGGAGAGCAATACTGCATGCACGTTAAAGATCCCTATGTAGAGTTCGATAAGAGTAGGCTCAATGGGGGCCGCTACAAAGGCCACACTCGCAAGCTGCTAGCTGGAGAGGGATTTACATAAGCATTAAGCTTGTTTCCCAATCCAGGATAGATAAATATGTTTTAAAAAGGGCACTAATAGGGCATCCAAGTGTCAAAAATCCGAATGGGCACCGACAACTCCCCCCCCCACCTCCCCAAACCCACAAAATCAACCGAACAGAAGTCAACAACGCGAATTGAAGTCGTAACGAGACTGAACTCATGTGCTCTGGAAGAGTAAGCCGTATATGCCAATTTAAGAATTCAGAGTGTCAAATTCGCTTTATTTAAAGGAAGACAAACAAAAAACCTGTGTCATAGAGTCTTGCTGAAAGTACCTTGTAGAGCTTAATATGAAGCCGACTTCTTAGAATACATTGTGTCCTTTATCTCAAGTTTCCCAGGATATTTGAGATGGAGAAAGTCACCAAATCGAGAATTTTTCAGTGAAAGGATATCGTCATTATATCAGAAAGAGAGGTTAAAAGAGAGAGCTAATCTACGATCTTTTTTAGGCTAGAATAAATTGTAAAAAGTCTGCTTCATGTGTTGATAACAAATCAGCAAGCAAAGGTGCACAGTCAGTGCCCATTTTTCAGTGAAAGGATAGCATCACTATATCGGAAAGAGAGGTTAAAAGAGAGAGCTAGTCTACGATCTTTATTAGGCTAGACGAAATGGTAAAAAGTCTGCTTCATATATGGATAACAAATCGGCTAGCAAAGGTGCACAGTCAGTGCCCATTGGAATACCTATTGGTTGCTGAGAAACATGTCCACCAAACTTAGCAAATATATTGTCTATAAGAAATTTGAGCATGTCGATTATTTGATATTCTGTAAATTTGTTCTTTTTCTTACTCATAATGACAAAGTAAGTCTTAGTATAATCGACTACCAGATATTTGTACCTGTGTTTTTATTCTATTTGAGAAAACCAATCATGATTTGAATGTTCTTGTGGAATAGAAGTGTTAATTGTGGAGAAATCGAAATGCTGTTGCAAGATGAAACTGCATGAGTTAAGAATCTCCATCATTACTTTCAAATCATTTTGGATCCACATGTGGTCGACTCTTTTTCTTGAATAATAACAATCGTAATATTTCTGGAGGTCGGATTTTATTGTCATCAGTATTGAATTGAGTTGAAATAGGTAGTAAAGTGGTACATTTGGATGACCCTGCAATGAATCGCTGTTTTTTTTATGTAATTTAGGAATCTAATACAGTGATGGACTGTCATCATTATTAGCATGCACCAACAAAAAGACCGAAGTAAGCAATGACAGATTTTTGTTGTCAATAATTTCCTCTATAAATGTGTTGTAGCTGAGTATGTTGTGCTATTGCTGGTACAATCAACCACTTATATTCAGCTGTTATAAAGTCAATATAGTGTTTCTAGCACACAAAAATGGTGCTTCTTGGTCCTTTGTCTGCAGGTATACAACAACATATTTGCCATGTAAGATGGGCAATGATTTTGCAACATCAGCATTTGTTAAAAATGAAGGTTGCTCTAGTGCTCAATGAGCCCACCAAAGAATTGATTCCCTTCAAAACAGAAGAATTTTCTAAAGTGCCACACAAACGCATATTAAAATTGCATTATTTTGGAAAAGTATAATGTACTTAGCCAGGTAGATCTGTCTGAAGAAACACAAAAAAGAACAAGATGGTATTGGCCTGGTTTTGGGACAGGCACAACGCGTTGCAAAGGGTAGAGTGAAGAAGAAATATTTTCCTAGTAACTGGTTGTGGCCTTTTATGTCGTTGCACGCTGTTGGACAAGATGTTCAAGTACAGCTGTTAAACTGCAGCTCTACATCATTGCACTCTTTTGGAACAATGTAAAGCATTACTATTACGCTTTTTTAGAATTGTCCTTTTATTTATGTAAAGTGCATTTTCATTTTGATGTATCTTGCTAACGTCTCTATGAATAGAAAATTATCGGAGCTAAGCAAACAATATTTCCATATAATAGCATATTTATTAACTTATTACATAGGAAAATGTAACAGTTCGGAACTTCCATTAAGGAAAACGAGAATTGTTATATTTATTCACACCCACACCTTACCAATATTTTAGAGTAACCTTGGCCAATCTTAGAAAGTCCAATAACTCCCATTTTGCAAGACAAAGGGATTCCACATGGATTATTGTAATTAATGTTCGAGAAAAAAGAGGAAGTCGGTGTTTGAACAGACATGGAATTGTTTTTCTCAATACAACTGAACAATGAGAAGCTGCATTATACTAGAAATCATTAACTGCTCAATAAAATCTACAGGAAAACCAGACTAATTTTTTTACTGAAAAATCTTACATAAGCAAAATTTATATGACAATGGGTTGACAAAGCCGAAGACGGAAATGGCAGAGCGAAGTCTTGTAACCGATTAAAATTTGTTCTTGTCTGCAAAAACGATGTTTCCTCCCCCTCGACTTCAAAGAAAGGGGGAGTTATCATATATTTATTTACATCCTAAAGTTCCCAATATTTTCAGTTCAACAGGTCTATGGTGCAACCTTGGTCCAATACCTCCCATACTGCAAGACAATGTGGTGATTCCACATGAATTAACTATTCAAGTCTATTGTTACCATTGTTTGAGAAAAGGGGAAGTTTGTGTTTGAACAGACATGGGATTCGTTTTCATGAAAATGAAACAGTTCCCCTAAGAAAAGGGGAGGACTATTTTTCCCAATATTAGTGTAACCTTGGTCTACACCTCCCATATTGCAAGACAATGTAGTGATTCCACATAAACTATTGCTGACAATGTCAGAAAAAGAGGGAGTTGGTGTTTGAACAGACAGTGAATTGTTTTTCTCAATACAACCAGTCAATAATAATACAAGAAATCATTATTGTTCAATAAGATCTACAGGAGAACCCGGCTCAATTGTCTTCCTAAAACTCAAACATAAACAAATATTCATTTAACAATGGGTTCACAAAGCCGAGGACGATAGCCAAGTGCATACTCTATTCTCCCGGAGAAAAGAGAAATATTAACCAATAAATAACCGAACAGAATCATGAATTAATCAATTTCACCCAAAATGAGGTTATAATAAAAGAACAAGAAGTTCCCTGACCAGGAGACTGAATAGCGACCAATAGCTTACCTGGTCCTTATTAGCCATACTGATCTTTTTAATGGATCATAGTACCCTTAAGGTGTCATCGGACTCACCATAGTTTACATTCTATGAGCAATAATGATGATTTTGACCATCTGACTTCAACTTAATTGCAATAGAGGCTTTGGTAGTTTAATCACAAGGATGTCTTAACATGAAAAAGGATTTGTTTTTATTATTTAAAGGTTCACAGTCCTTAATATAAAAATGTAGTAACCCAAATGTATCTAGCTAAATGAGGCTAAGGCAAGCATCTCTAACAATCTCGGAGATCAACTCCTCTTATTATTGATAACAGTTTTTTTAATGAATCTGTTATTAAATTGAACATGGACCCATTTAGCTGAGAGGACAGTTTTTTATGCCCTGCCTACGAAAGTAGAGGGGCATATAGTGTTCGTGACCATTCGTCCGTCCGTCCTAACTCCCCATATTTCCGAATTCCTACTTACTGACAATTGCCACACCAATCATATTGGTATGGTAGGGCTAAGCACAATGTATGCTTCGGCTGCTGGATGTGACCTATATTTTCCGCATGGATGACCACTTACAGAAGAATGGTTAAAGTCCATTCCCGCTTACTGACAAGTGCCACACCAACCATATTGGTATGGTAGGTGCACCTAGTGATGCTAAGCACAATGCTGGGTGTGATCTATATTTTCCACATGGTTGACCACGAACAGAAGAATTGTTTAAGTTCATTCACACAAACTGACAAGTGCCACATCAACTATATTGGTATGGTAGGTGCACCTTATGATGCTAAGCACTATGGATGATTTGGATGCTGGCTTTGACCTATATTTTCTGCATGGATGACCACTTACAGAAGAATGATTAAAGTCCATTCCCGCTAACAGGCAACCACTTCAACCAAAGTGGTATTGTAGATGCATCTAGGAATGATTGGCAAGATAATGGTTCAGATGCTGGCTGGACCTTTTTCTTCTGCATGAAAGAGCACTTTTATTTTTTTTAATTCCTGCCTAGTGACAATAATGTAACGAGGTGAGCTTTGTAATTGATAGATAACCTAGCTTTATGAAAAATATAAAGGAGGGGCACTGTTTCTGTTTGACACATTTTCTTGTTTTTAAATAACCCTCAATTTATGGGGATCCTGTCAGGTTTGGTGACATTTGAATGTAACTGTGTTTCATTGACTTCAGACCCTAATGACTGAGTGTGGAATTGAGAAGATAGATCAACAAAACCAGCTATAGACACATGGGAGTGAGTATGAATGATTGTTTGGAGTTTTACACTTATTTTGATGCTCAAGGGACAAACAGGGCAGTCAGTTTTAATGCCAGAGAAACTAGAGAACCAGGAGGATAATGACAAACCTAATGAGTTGCGGGTGTGGTATAGCAAGCAGGAACTGCTTACTCTTCCGGAGAACCTGATTTCACCAATTCACCAGAGTTCAAGTTGTTGATTTCTGTTTGGTTGATTTTGTGTTTCTTGTGCTGTTCTGGTTCGCGTTAAATGTATATGTTGTTGTTGCCCTTTCAAACTTTTGACACTTGAATGCCCCATTGATGCCTCTTTAAACTGTTTTTTTTTATTAGAAGAGGATTTGAACATCTGAAAAGGAAATTGTCTAGTGGTCAAAAATGTGGTATCAAAACAAGCACTTTAAGCAACATGGCCACCAAAGGTCATCCTATGGGAAATAAGCTTGAAATAAATATAGAAGTTAATTGTTTCATATATCTTTTATTAATAATGATTTTTTAATTTTAAGAATATAAGGATTGAACATAAAGATGGCCATTCATGTAAAATAATATAATCATAATTTTGTCTGTATAAACATCAATACTTTATCTCATCATTACATTAAGGATATCAGCAGCATGAAAATGTACATTGAATGAAAAAAAATATTATTCAAGAAGACGGAATTTAAAAAAAGTATTTTTAAAACATAAAATAAACTTATAATTTTGCATGTCATAAAATTAAAAATTCATTTCATTCTGTTTTTGTTCATATAGTTTTTAATGTTTTCTTAAATATAAAACAATCAAATCAAATTAAAGATTTTAAATGAATAAATCATGATTTTCACTTTTCAAAGTAAGTCAAGGCCTTTCACTATAAGTTGGCACATTATAAGGCACAATTGGATAAAACCAAATGGCACATTCAAAATGAACAATACAAAAATTCTTGCATATAAAAAATCAACATAACTTTTTTATTTAACACAAGGTGTTGTTACTATAACACAAGTTAACATACAAAATAAGAAAAACAAGTTATACATCAACAATGAAATGGATTTCATCTGAATTTTTTTTTAAATCATCTAATTTTTTGGCTAAGTAACAATATGTCGTGATACACAACTGTAAACATGTAACTGGCTGTATAGTTATGTGATATGCATATTAATAACTAAACATGCAGGTGACACCACAAGTCAGGCATAACATAATTGCATATTTCATCCGAGATATTGGCAATGTAATAAAGAAATTTGATCTGATGATGCTGCTCCACATTAATTATTAAAGGAAAGTGATATTAGAAAAAAAATTGAGAAATCTTATATAATTGCTATTGAAATCAACCTATAGGGAATTTTTAGTCCAAATACTTTCTATTTGTACTGCGAAATTTAATAAAATCATGTGATATCAATTTATGGGTATAAAGTAATACAACCCTCCCTAAAGTGCATGTCAAAATGCACAATTGGACAGAAATGCACTTTTTCACAGGTAGGTAATTTACCATAAATTATTACTGCGGGGAAACATTATCGCCCTTGTGTATTGAATGTTTACAGATGTTCTATTACGATGGTGAAACATTACCCTAAAACGTATTAATTGTACTTGGACATGCAGATGTTTAATCTAATATTTTACGAGCTGACAATTTTTTCATTTTAAAAGGGGTAAATAATAGAAAATGTCTAATGTCTACTGTCACTGTACATGTCAGAGAATAAGTGAATAATAAAATTGGAAAATCATTACTGTACCACCCAAAAGGTGTGAATATTGACAACTTGACACGTCTGTGCAATAAGTGCTACTGAATTAGCTAACAACACTTTTATTACACTCGACATTGAAAAGATTTCAAATCAGGCTTTAATTTATTTTTTAAATTTCCTTAGTCAATATCATATGACTTTTGAAATTTATTTTCACATTTCCATATCATTCTGATAATGAAACAGCACAAAATATTTTTAGATTGACAACAGGATGCTACACAATACAAGTATCTACTGGCCTTTTACAAAACTGAACTTTATCCTGTACTTTAGTTAAAAATTTCATACAAAAGTAAAAATTCTATAAACTATAAACTTATTTAATAGGAGATTCTGTAACATTTTAAAAATGAAATACTGGCAAAAAATAACATTTCATACATCTGCCTTTCTGTTGAGTTATTAATATGCATACACTGCCGTTTCTAGTTCTATGGATTTCATTTTCTTCCATTTTTCAGCTCACTATATACACCAAGAGAGCTAACTGTTATAAACCTGAAATGTTCAAACATTTACATTTCTATGCAGTCTTCACCGAAATCTCTATGACATTCTTGACCATAAGTGAGGGTCATGCTCACAAGTAATAAGTAGTCCTGGCAAATTCTAATTAAGTAGGTATTAGTTTTTGAAAATTAACAATTTGTAGTGACTTCTGGTGAAGACTGCATATTTGAACTTTTTTTCCAAGAATCTATTAAACAAATGGTTTTCATTTTATAACCTGAATAAATGCTCCAAATATTGTTTTTCTTTTGCATATTAAATGATAATAAAATAATATAAAATAGTCTTATCACTGGTCTGTTTTCAAAAAAACAAAACAAAATTCAATAAAGCTAAACATTTTTAAGTCCACTTTCTTACACTTTCACAAATACCATTCACACACAATTGCTGTCAAAATTCTTTAAAAAACACACACTAATTTGTTTAAAGAACAGGTCAAACTTGCAATGCGTGGTATAGCACAACCTTCGAGCAAAGAGAATAAAAGATATGTTTGTCAATAGAGATCCTAGGTTACCATAGTAACAGACACCAGTCAAGAAATCAAAGATCAGTATTTTTTTACTTAAATAAATTTGTATCTATTTGTCTTATGAACACTAACCTATATAAACGTTCTTAGATTTTAAGATTAAAAATAGAAATAGGAGTAGATCAATCAAAAGTTAAGAGATCAAAATTTATCGTATTCACAAATACATCCTAGTTTTAAATCTGACAGTGTTACATGATTCATAGTATAAATACTATGTAATCTTTTATGTAAATATAGACAACCTATTTGATATTTAAAAGACTGCAACACTAATGATTTGTGTTTTAAATGTGAGAAATTGGAGATCTTTAAGCAAATATGTTCTTCTTTGTAAATATGTACTTTTTCTGTAAAAGAGTGAGGGAGAAATCTTAATAGAACCATAAAGTACATCACAAGTTTGACCTGTTCTTCAATAAAGGAATTGCTAACACTGAGGTATTTACTTGTCTTAATATATACAGCACAAAAACTTGTACACTGCATTAAAATTATCAACAAATGCAAGTTTATAAAACATAATAGTACAAAAATGCCATTTTTATTCCAATAATTTTACAAAGTCTCTGTAAATGAGCATGAAAAATGATATGAATAAAAGAAGGATTTCAAGATAAGTCTTCAAAATCTAAATAAAAATTACTAATGAGGTAAAAGCATTTTTAATCAGCAGTTCTTGACAGTAAAAATCTTTCAAAATTGCATAATTTCTATCAAAACAAAGCTTGAAATTTTGAACATTTCATCAGATACTAAATTTTGTAATAGTTCAAATAAAATAAGAGTGATTTCTGTCTGTTCATTCAATATTTCTTGCATAAAATTTCATTTGTGACTGAAGTTAAAACAAAATAGTTTCTTGCATAGCAAATACAAAATTTACCCTATAAAAATTGGCATGGCACACTAGAGTCTGCATTAACTCCACAAGATAATTTTCACCTTATCGGATACTTTCCAAAAATATAACCTTGTGACCTTTTCTTAAAAAAACTGTTATATAAAGCAATAACATAACAACCAAAAAAATTCAAAACAAACCTATTTTTAAATATTATGCAACCACAATAAAATAATGATAATAAATACTAGAGTTGATCAGCACCCTGAACGATGTTTCCGTTCATCACAAGATGTATGCCGTTCGGTAACGAGCACGTGTTAGAATGAAGATGAGAATGTTTATGTTGTTTGGGAGGAATGGCAGGGGGAGTGTTGCTATGGTAACTGTCTAGAGTATTATATACAGATGGATGTGGTCCATTTGGTGATGAAGGTACTTTGGTTGAATGATGATTACAACCTGAAAAAGAGAAACAAAAATTTATTAAAAATAATTGCAAGACAAGATGCAACAACTGATCACATTATAGAAAACAATTTTCCATGTTGGATTCATAAATTGTCAACGATTTATGTAGGTTGTGTTACAAACACCTATTTCATATCACTTTATCTTTTAGTAGAAAAACATTTAAATACATGTAATTGGTTATTTATAGTATTTTCTAAGCTATAAATAACTGCATTTAAGTTTATGTTGAAAGGTTTTGTTTTTGTTCTTTTTTGTGATATGTTATTGACTCTATACCTTTTCCAGGTTTTATTTGTTTACTTTTGTTATCAAACTTATAGAGCAAGTGAAATCAATCATACAACTTCTTTTCAAACTGAAAGTTGGTATGAATATTGTTACAACTCTGTTATATTCAGGGTTTTCTTAAATTTTTCAAATCTGGACTGCTTTTGACAATTTTACTCAAACAATCAAATAGAAAAAGCTTTCAATATCAGTACTTTATACACTTACAGACTGAGTTATAAGTGGGTGGTTGCTGGGACAGTTGACTAGAACATCCACTGGCACCACTATCACAATTGCTAGCTTTACATACAGAATCTGAAAACATGCCAATACATTCAGAAATATTGTAGAATATCAAAATCTTAAATCTTTAAACTTTTATGTCAAATTATCAATTGTGATTTTTGATTGATTTTTTTTTATAGATTTTCAATACATTGCAAAAGAGAATCTTGCCCTTTTTCTTAAAAAAATCTAGATCATTCTTCTTAATTTCTTTTTTACATATACACTGTAGTAAATTAATTGCTATTTTTAAAAACATTAAAATACGAGATGGATGTTTAAAAACAAAAACAAAACAAAAATGGTGCTTAAAATTGTCATTTTTTTAAACAATGGTGAAAAAGTGTTCTAGTCTGCATCCCTCCACAAGTGGATTTTTCTATGATATGATCTTACCTTTACAATCAGCACCACCTGGTGGCTGAGGTTGTGAACCATGATGTAGTGGCATCCCATTAGGAATGGGTATACTGTGTATGGATTGTTTGTGATGACATGACCGCATGTCCGCACTAGAAGAGTGTCTCTGTCGCTCACAATTTTCACAACTATCTGTAAGAGTTCGATTTATATTTGAATTACTGAGTATAGGACGAAATGTTTGTAACGTCTGTTGCCCACTTGTGTGAGTACTGCTTGTACTCTGTGAGCTCTTCATAGAGTCTGTTTCACTATTAGGATAATGCATGTCACTATCACTATTATCCACACGATGAGAGCTCTGGTGAAAAGTTAAGGGCACAGCCATGTTATCCTCTTCGTCGACATCACTAGGAAATATGGCTGCTGCTCGCTGAGCACGGAATTGTCCAGACGAAGATTCATACCCCGACTCTTTCATCTGATAATCCTGATATTGGTACCCAGGTACCGTAATGGGACCATTCATTGTAAAGCTACCATCATTGTAGGGTTGGTAACCCTGCTGTGCCACTTCCCCTGGGAGTGTGGTCTCGTCTGTAGGTGTGGCACTATACATTTCATGCCGTTTTCGAGTCTGATAGATGATTATTACCCACACTAACGATGTACCAACAACACAACATACAACAGCAATTATTATAATTCCTGTCGTTGTTGATTCATCACTTGGATTACTTGAACTGGATCCCTGTTTAGGATCAGGTGAAATCCTCTTATCGCCACGATACACGACAAGTTTTGATGCTCCTCGTTCTGTCCCAAGTGTATTGGTCATTTCACACATGTAAATTCCAGCATCTTGAGCCTTTGTTTGCACAATAATAAGGAGCTGATTATCAGCAGTAAAGAAATATCTCTGCTGGTTGGTTTCCAGAGCCTTTCCATTTTTATACCATGTCAGCTTTGGTTTAGGAATACCCTCTGCCATGCATTCTATTACTGTGGTGGAATCCTCTTGCGTTTTCTTTTCTGTCTCCATTGGTTTGACAAAAGATGGTGTTTCTGAAAAATAATTAAAAAAATTATATTACATTTATTTTTGGATCCTTCTCCCCAAATCACTTTTAATGAAAATCAGATTATCAGTTAATGAAAGATTTGCAGACATGGTACTTTTACCATATTGATGTTTGAATGTCTTTGGAAAAAATTGGGTGTGAAGAAAGATAACTCTATGCATACATGAGATAAGATTTCAAGACTTCCCTGGCTGTATGTCAAATCATCTTTAATTTCTGCTAGAGTAACTCTTGAAGATAAAAATATATAAGAAATATTAATTTCTTGTTTGGGACAAATGCTGATATAGTACATTGGTATTATACTTACGCAGTACAGTCAGATTCAGGTTGGAACTTATTGAACCAGCTTCATTGTGTGCAGTACATATATACATTCCTTCATCAAGTTTTGTCACATCGACAATGAAGAAAATATTATCGTCGGGCATCACATGCATTCTCCTTTCTCTGGCAGCTGGGAAATCATTTCCACCATCTTTGGACCAAGCGATGATTGGATTAGGACGACCTGTTGCTGAACACTCTAGACGTGCTGTTGTACCTGCTTTCACTGTTACATCTTGTGGTTTCTTGGAGAATTGAGGAAACACTGAAATGTAAATATAAGAATTGTGTAAATATTGAGTTTTAAAATCAATATTGAAATTAAGATCAATAATTTTTTTTAAATATGAACTGTTCACCAGACATATGTTTATATTATTTGTCATGTTCTGTATTGTTATTGTTTTGAAAAATTGCCGCCAAAGTTTATAAAAAATAAATTTCTTTCATATGATATATTCACAATGAATGAAATAGTGAAGATATCCAGTTTTCTATACAATGTACTTCTTTTTCGAAATATCACACTACATAATTTTTGACACATCACAAATTTTAGACACATTAAGCTGCCAAACATAGTTTTCCATATAAAACCAAGCTTGTGACAGTTTCCTTTTCCTATCTATCTCTTTTTTATAAACAGTGTAGACATTTCACGTACCATGAACTTCAATTTCAGCCTTTGTCGAATAAGCAGGACCAAAGCTGTTTGAGATGACACACTGGTATTCTCCAGCGTCACTATCCTTTAGGTTATACAGCTGGAGTTCTGTGGAGTACCGGATGATTTTACCGTCATCTCTGTTTACTCTGTTCTTAGTGATGGCATTTAGCAACAGCTGAAAATATAAAAATTTTGTTTTTTATAAATCTGTAGATATGGAACTATTCTTTGAATTGTGAATGCAGAACAAAACGTCTTGAAAGATGGTTTCATAGCAATTTAGAAATAGGTAACTGTTAAACTACACAAAATTTCCCTTTGCTAGGTCTCGTGAATTATTATTTTTTTTCTAATGTCAAAAGGATTTTCCTTCTTTAATTTCATAATTTTGTCATCATCAACTTAATATATTTTTCTCAGTGCTCACCTTTAACAGATAGCGGCAAGATGCTACAAATTTGTTCGAGCAAGTGAATTTGATTGAGTATTCTATTGTTCGGGCTAGTTCACGGTTTTAAATTGTTTAATAATTCTGGCTACTTCTAGAAACTTTTGAAGGAAAGGACTGTAATTTCTGCTTTGATATTACATTGTCTGTAAATTGTATATGCCTATTTGGACATTCAAATCTATCAAAGCACATATTTGGATAATGTAACACATGTTAATAACCATACCATATTATCTTTCTTCCAGCTGAATTGAGTATCTAGGTCTTTAGTACTGACTGCCTCACAACTGAGGGTAGCATTTTCTCCCTTTAATGCTTTCTTTGACTTAGGACTGATACTGATTACTGGCTTCAAAGTGTTGCCATCTGAAAATATCAATATGAACGGTTATTAGATTGATTTTTGACTTATTATCCTTGAAAACATCTTTTACTTATTCTTTTCTTCTGATATTGTTTATTTCAGAAAAGGTGTAAAAGTTATTTTCACAAATCATTTTAATACTAAAGACATTTTTTTTTCAAAACTATTAACTATAGCATTCAGACAAGGAATAGACATTTTGTGTTGCTAAAAATTCTTTTACATATGAGCCAAAAAAGAACTGAATCAAAGTGTTGTAGCCGACTAGTCCAGTTAACATACATGATTGGGCCTTTTGAAACTTAAACTATCATTTATATAAATATCATATGTAACCATATTGCATTTAGGTGACAAAAAGTGAAATAATGCTCATCTTGCAACAAAAGCAATTTCACTTACCACATTTGAAAAGTTCTGGTTGGATATTGAAGATACTCTTGCCTTTGAGGTCAACAGGGTGATTGCACTTGGCTACTACAGACTTTTCAAACTTTTTAGCCATCAGCCACTGTGACAACCAAGCCAGCTTACAGTCACAAAGGAAACTGGAGGAGTTAAATTTCCTGCAATAGAAAGTTTGAATTATAGTCTTAAAAACTGAAGATGTGAGGAAAAGATATTACATGACATAATATGTCAAACACAACTTCAAAACATACTGAAATAAAACATCAAACTGCAAGAAGAAATGTATCAACTTTATTCAGGATTTTTAAAAATATTCTATCAAATCATTACAATCATTTCTTATGGTTTATCTTATTCAGCAAAAAAAACTTAACTCAAGATTTGTAATTACACAACTTGTTTTTCAGCCCTTCTCTCTAAACCCAAAAACTGAGTAAAAAAGAAAACCCATATTGATAACCTCCCAAAATGACAAATTCCTAAGTTGACATATGCACATTTGCATGTGACTCATTAAAGATGTGACATAACCAATTCAGACAGCATATGGAACCACTACTGAAATAATTATTTCCTGATAGCAATAATTAGATCTGTAGATGACATCTTTTAACTTATTTTTTTTTCTTTTCTTACATGCTTTCATTCAGATTGCATGTTAGGAAGGAATGCAACTTCTGAGAAATCAATGAAGTAGTAAGAGAAATATTTATTGCATAATATGAACTTATGAAAGACATACTGGGAACTATTAACTGGATACAAGGCATTGGCAATTATAAAAACTAAAAACTTTTTTGAAAATTGTTGTATGCATTTGTCAGTATAATCAGTCTAGCAAATTAATCTAACAACAAAATTACAAGATTTGATAACCACAAATAAGTTTTTGCCAGCAAAACAATGTCTTCCCTTATTCCCTAAATATTCTAAATTCCAAGGGTCATAACTTTCAAAATTTTTTGAAGATCTAAGTTTTAATCACAACTTCATATGGTTTCAATAAATAAGTGTTAAAAAGCTATGGTAAGCTGAATATCTGTGACAGACAGGACAAAAACATGTCTTCCTATCAAAGTGAGGGGAGACATAACACATACTGTGGTTTCATATTATTTGTGCGGTATCAATTTTCGTGGTTTTCATGGGTTACCTTTTGCCACAAATATTGATACCCCACAAAAAGGAAATTTATTGGTCTAAAATGCTGCAGTCTTCAAAACCACGAATATAAGAATCCACGAACTGATCCCTTTCCGTCAAACCACGAAAATTGGTACCCATGAAAATAAATGAATCCATAGTAACTACTTACAATGAGACCACTTCAGTCATGGTTTCAAATGCATTGGACTGGATGGTGGTGATTTCATTATTGAGAAGATTCAGCGTTGTAACTTTGGATAGTCCGCTGAAGGCATTCTTAGCTATGGATTTGATCTTGTTGTTTTCAAGACTCAACTTTTCCAAGTTCTTTAGCTCATTGAATGTTCCATTCATGTCTTCAATGGTCCAAGATAATTCATTGTTACTCAACTCCCTATAAAAAGAAATACATGTAAATTAGTAATTCATTTGTATTAGATTTCAAATGAGAAGAAGATACACAGATTTGTTATGAAATACCGTATATTGGGTTATACGAATACGAATATGAAAACTTTATTTCAATTCGGCACATATATAAACAATAAACACAAGCTCTGATGAGCTTTTTATCAAATACAAAATGAACGGTTATTTTGGCGGATGAAATTTTTTGTGTTTTACTGTTATTTTTGCAGGTTTAATTTTGGTGGGTTTTTAAAAATCTTTTTACCATTTAATTACACGATTAAAAATTTTGGCGATATTTTCTTGCACGCCAACATAGCCAAAATACCTTGATATAGGGTATACCAAATAAATAATGATGGTTTGGTCTTTGCAATATTTGATTATCTTGAGAGCTCTAGCTAACATATCTATCAAAAGTACTTCATAAATATTTAACATGGAGAGAAAAATATGCAATAACTAAATTACATGTCAATGGTGATACTGTTAATCAATCAACTAATAAATTAGCATCTCTTCCATGAATGCATGGTAGGAACTCGTAGATGAACAAAATATGACGTTGAACGATTATCAAAATTCTGATCCTCACAATTATTACTTATGTAATCGTTCATACTGCCAAAATCTTTCTGCTTTGTCAAAATTCTAGTGGATTGTTTTGTCAAGGAGAAAGCTTATACTAATTTTTAAGCACTTTTGTATAACTTAATTAAGCTACCCTATGCAGATTGACAAATTAACCCATCAAAATAATATTATGCATTTTTACATTGCTACCACGGATCATCAATTGACACTTTACCCACTACTTCATCATGACAACAAATTTGACAAATTACCCTTCACTAAATCATATAGGAGAATGCATAGGAATTTCCATCCAATAGGAATAGTTACACAGCCTATTTGACTAATAAAATGTTTTATTGCAAACAAGGTCAGGTAGATTTTTCAATGGTGTGTTTGATTACATTACCTGGGAGCGTTTGATTGCAATATATAGCTTTGGAGGCAAAGTGCAAGATAGAATTAAACACCCTCAGAAATAGGATACTTTATTTACTGTTGCAAGTCAGTTTGTCTGTACACTGCCAATGTTGTTGAATATTTTGTTAAAGGAGATCAAATGACTTGCAAATACATAGAACTAAATACTGATTGATGATGCACAAATGTTAACTGAAATTACAGTTCATTGTCATGAAAATAAGGATTTTTTTTCCATATCTTTAAGAGGTGGCGTTTCAATTTCTGATAAAGGAAATTAAAGTGAGAGCATTCAGTTATTGGCTAAGAATACTTTCAATTCCTTTCTCTTTTGAGGTAATCTTGTTTTATACTTACAGTTCTTCCAAATTGACCAAATCCACAAAAGAACCATCTTCAATATTCTGAATGTTGTTGTTCTTCAGGGACAGAAAAGTAGTTCCTGTCAATTTCTTGAAGGAGTCTCTTGTTAAAGCCCTCAGTTTGTTGTGGGACATGTCTCTGAAAGAAAAAATAGGAACATGCATAAATATTTACGCCAAATCATACACTACTTCAATGGTAGTGTATAAAAAAACATTTCATAAAACTATCTAAAATAAGTTCTGACATGTTGATGCATTTTGCAGACATTTGGCAACTTTTTGCACTTTTAAAAAGTACAAGTCATGTCCTCCTGCTTCACAATAATGAATATTTAGTATCATAGAGAAATATATTAGTTTCTTTAACATCTTTCTACCTATTGTGTGAATAAGGATTGGACAAGTTTGAAAATTTGAAATTTTCCAACTAAGGGAAGCAACTCTGTACATTAGAAAAAAATCCACAGACACAGTCATTGAACCAATGAATTTTCAAAAAAGATCTAAGAAGCTAAGGAATTTCATAAGAAAATAGTGTTTTTACACTCCTTCTATCTTCCGTGTCTTTTCAGACAAAACTTTGTCTGTCTGGCACAACTCATCAATGCCTTAATCTCTAATCAATCAAGTTGGTGTCTGAATCCTCCATAAAAATGACAGTTTGTTTGTTTAAGTTGTTAACCTTTAAAATAGAAGCTACTAATGAACACTGTGCCAGCCTTCTCACAATACTTAGGTTTCTCAACTACCAGTTGCAAAACATATTTATATCAAAATTTACATCTGCTAAAACCAACACTTTTATGAAAACTCTCTCAAATTTTGTTTAACTTTCAACACTTAAAAGAACATTAACAAGTTTTTGAAACCTGCCAAAAAGCAAGAGAAACTATCTTTGATAGAAATATTGTGTTAAACATTTCAATTCCCTTCTCTTTTAGAACACTTAACGTAACTATTTAATTTCACATATAAATCAATATTTTATACTTGATTTTGATATTAATTTGTTTTTTTGCAGATGTGCACGAAATGGAAATAGGATGTACCAAACTTTTTATCCTTGATTTCAGAAAAAAACATCACATGTTGCATAAAATGTGCAAACAATCTTTCCACTATTATTTTCCATTATATCTCTAAAATGAGCAATTAATTTGACTGGATGCACCCCATAAAATACGTCCATAAAGCGATCACATTACCTTGTACCATTATATTTATACACCCTATTTCCCTCATACAGTCGGCTTCTTATTCAATAGTTTAATAACTTTTTTTATGATTTATATTTTTCTCATGTGTTAGAGAAATATTTTTAGGTGTAGAAATTATGGTTGTGCAAGGTCCGTGGCCAATTGAACATGCACCTGATAGATAAAAATTTTAATTAATCACCAGAATTCGAACTGCTACTTTCTTGATATAGGTAAAAAAAAAAACATTTACTTCTAAACCTCATTTCTGTCAACTTCTTAATATCGGTCCCAACTATAACAGAGAACAAAATCTTCACTTATCATTTAAATTATTTGAAATATGATAAATTAAAATTTGTGATATAAAGTTTAATTTGACTGTTTACAGCACCTGTTTAATTGGCTGTTTGTCAATAAAGGGAAACATACCTTCTTATAGTATACAGGTGGGCCTAAAGATTATATCGCTTTGTTCAATGTATTATATACATTATTGACTTACAGTAAAACCTTCTATTAAATGAACCTTCAACCATAAAAGGCCATATCAAATTAAGGTCACCTGGACAGGACAGAGCATTGATTTAATATGTCCCTATATATACTGAACTTTAATAAAGTTGATAATAAATTACATTCAGAACAGAAGAAACAAGAAAACTCATGAATTCCACTATAGATATTCACGAAACACATGTTCTTCTCAGATGGAGAAAAGCCCTCTGTTTCCATATCAACTTTTGATAACAATGCTTATTTAATCAAACAAAAACAAACCAGTGCTTTCTTCCTGCGAGATCAAACCAATGAACTGCATTGCTTTTTGCCATGTTGCTCATCTGCACTCGAAGAAAGTAAGTTTGTCAGAAGGAGCACGTTTTTAATTACACCCAACAGATAATGTGGCAAGCAAACCTCATATTTACATAATATAGCTAATTACCGAATTACGAATATCTGACAAACAATTAATATCATTAGTGATAACCAAGATTTAATTAAGTAATTGCCGATAAGTCGCAGCAGAGCAGTAAAACGCTACTTTCATTTAGATAATCTAAACAAAAATACACTGACAGGAATGGAATTTTCCTGTTCCTTGTGATAATAAATACTTCTTCCATTGTGATGAACATGTGCAATTCATATAATAGGGGCTTTGCAATTCATATAATAGGGGCTTGTTTGATCATAACTAAGCATTGACATGCCAATTCTCATCAGTTAACCATTTTCAAATGTCTCTTTTTTAGCTACTTGATATCCATAACTTTATTTCTATCTTGGAAACTGTAGAATGTCTAACCTCTGAGCTGTATGCTGCAGCTTTTCAAAAAACTTGGTACTACATGTAACATGTAAAAAACCATGTTCAAAATAGTTTGATACTAATAACTTGGAAACCATTGAAGTTTTAGAAATGTATTCTAGCTGTACAATGCCGTTCTTACTGGGCAACTCTCCATGCAGAAAACATAAGTACTAATACATATTTTTAAACCATGTTCAAAGTACTTAGTCTTTTAAGGTATACATGTATGATACTAAAAACATAATTTCTAACTTGGAAACAATTGTATTTTTTCATGTTTATCTTTGCAATACATAACACCCCTGCATGCACATTACTCAAGATCTAAATTGTTTCATACTCATAAATGCAAATGTTTCTTTTTTTTATCACTCAAAACTAAGACCTATGGTCCTACCTTGGAAACCTTAAAATTCTGCACATTGCACCTTTACACACACCTTTCCTTATAAGCAATGCACCTGGCATGACGACTATGTTATCCAAGGGTAGATTTATTTGGTGTTGAGGTGATAGGCATACAACATTGGCATTTTGATCCCTATTCGACTGCTCATTTGTCAACCAAACTTGCAGTTCAAAAGATAATTTACAGACAATTGGTCTTCCTGAGATTAATTCACAGGTTTACACAAATATTATAATTTTGAAGAGTGTTTTTTATCAGCCCTTTACCTTAAACTGGAAAGGCAATTAAAGCCTTATCAAATGAAGTTAAAATTTCTATTGATTTATTATAAAAGTTAAAACAAATTCAGACAGTCTCCCTTTGAAATTTGTTTCTGCTAAATGTATGGGTTGTAAGATTGTGTATTGAGCTACCTTAATAATTAGCAACAGATTTGAGAGAACTTTCCTAATATCTCTGGACTTACTGAAAAAAAATGTCTAATTAAAGTTTGGGGCATTAGTGGTCCTCAATTAATAAGCTACCCCTTTGAGAAAAAAAAACCAACCCAACCATTTTTCATGATGTTGGTTAATCACCCCACACCCCCCTGACACTTTTCTGGACCCAATCCAACTCATCACTGGCCTAATTATCCTCCCCTCACCCTAAAAAACATATGTAACCAGTCAAAAGATCCCATAAATTTGAAGATAGGATATCCCCCATATGACATGTATCAATCAGGCAGCTTTAGTGTACAATTTGTAGAACATTCAGAATTTACAGCTGTATGCTCTGTAAACAAACATATGTTTCTCAAGTGTTTGATGCAGGCAGTAATGAAGACTTCAAAACCCAAAGAATGGTTTCATGGCCATGTTCTGCCATTATACCAGTCACAAAATATGTATACACATGGAACTAGGCTTTGTCTTTATTCTCATTTGAGGGGTAGCAAGCTTTAAAGATGTCACAGAATATGTTCATATACCACATATCAAAGGGGTTAGCATAAAATAGGTAAAGTCAATGTCAAAGAGAAGAAAAAATCCTGATGCATGAAAACATGATAAATCATTGTTTCTTTTATGATGCAGCTTAATGTCCCAATATGTGGACAGTCATACTATTCTGTAGATTAGGTAAATCAAAGAGCTATAGATGCTACCCATTGTATGGAGAGATCATGAAAGCTTATGAATCTTTTCATATTTTAATTCTACCTGTTTTCCTTTCAAAAAATATACCCAATTGATTCTTCTTCACAATACATGTACTTTACAAATGCAAATATCATACCCAAGAACATACACACCCAAACTATCATTTCTAAAAAAATAACTAAACATGTCAAGATATATATGCAAGGGCGCCTATTGAATAGCAAAGCATGTAAACACTGCTAGAGATCAATTTCTTCTTTGTATGTCCTCACACCCTTTCAGATCTGGCAAGTTCTATTTTCACACATCTGGTACAATATTATTGACAGGAGTATAAAAGAGACCGCTCTTATCAAAAATAATTTTTTTACCATAGAGAAATCAATTTTTACAACAAAAGAATTATCCATTTGGCATTCAAATAGAAAGTTATTCCTTGTAAAATTATCGAGTTTTTTCCTTCATTTATTGAAAAGCCGTCACCTTACATTGCAGTCATTAAAGTTAATTTTGCATGATAGCACAGAGTTTAATCTGATAAATTCCGCACAATTCAGAAGCCCATTATTGTGCATTAAATAAGAATCTGATATTTTATGAATAAATTACTCTTCATTTAAAATGCTTGTTGTTACTTTTATTGATAATTTTGAAGGTTTTTTTTATGAAATGAAGGAATCAACACAACAGATTTTAATCTCTAACGGTTTCTATGTGTTATAAACAATGGTTATTTCACAGTATAAGTTTCAATTACATAACCTTGTATTTTATATACTGGTACAATCAATTTCCAGTTAAATTTTCAAATAATTTTTTTTTTATAAATTCTTCAACAGTTAAAGACCCTTCATCATTTCATTGCATTATTGTTTTGGGGTTTTTTATTTGAAAAACAAGAGGCTCCCAGGAGCCTGAATCGCTCACCTGGTCTTGATGTTGACCCTATACTTTTGTAGAGCTAAATGAGCTGAACATTTAAGCAAGCAACAGCTTTTCTCTACCTGCAATAGTTTTCATTCTATAGGCCAAAAACACCATTTTTCACCTATAAGGGGCCATAACCCCTATAAGGAGTTACTGACAACTTCGACCCTATGGAGACTTTTGTAGAGTTAAATGAGCTGAACATTTAAGCAAGCAACAGCTAATCTCTATTTGCAATAGTTTTCATTCTGTAGGCCAAAAACATGAAAAATCGCTTTTTTCAAAGGCTGTAACCCCTGTAAGGGGTCACCTGACAACTTCTACCCTATGGAGAATTTTGTAGAGCTAAATGAGCTGAACATTTAAGCAAGCAACAGCTAATCTCTATCTACAATAGTTTTCATTCTGTAGGCTAAAAACATGAGAAATCGCTATTTTTCAGGGGCCGTAACCCCTATAAGGGGTTATCTGACAACTTCAACCCTATGGACAATTTTGTAGAGCTAAATGAGCTGAACATTTAAGCAAGCAACAGCTAATCTCTATCTGCAATAGTTTTCATTTTATAAGACAAAAACATGAAAAATCACTATTTTTCAGGGGCCGTAATCCCTATAAGGGGTCATCTGACAACTTCGACCCTATGGAGAATTTTGTAAAGCTAAATGCGCTGAACATTTAAGCAAGCAACAGCTAATCTCTATCTGCAATAGTTTTCATTCTGTAGGCCAAAAACATGAAAAATCGCTATTTTTCAGGGGCCGTAACCCCTATAAGGGATCATCTGACAACTTCGACCCTATGGAAAATTTTGTAGAGCTAAATGAGCTGAACATCTAAGCAAGCAACAGCTAATCTCTATCTGCAATAGTTTTCATTCTGTAGGACAAAAACATGAAAAAACGCTATTTTCAGGGGCCGTAACTCCTATAAGGGGTTATCTGACAACTTCGACCCTATGGAGACTTTTGTAGAGCTAAATGAGCTAAACATTTAAGCAAGCAACAGCTAATCTCTATCTGCAATAGTTTTCATTCTGTAGGCCAAAAACATGAAAAATGGCTATTTTTCACCTTTAAGGGGCCGTAACCCCTATAAGGGGTCATCTGACAACTTCAACCCTATGGAGAATTTTGTAGAGTTAAATGAGCTGAACATTTAAGCAAGCAACAGCTAATCTCTATCTGCAATAGTTTTCATTCTGTAGGCCAAAAACATGAAAAAATGCTATTTTTCACCTTCAAGGGGCCATAACCCCTATAAGGGGTCATCTGACAACTTTGACCAAATGGAGACTTTTGTAGAGCTTTTGATGCTGAATCAGTAGCGTGGCCTCAGATTTCCTCTATCTCTTATACTTTTTGATTTATAAGCCAAAAACAGTAGTCTGACCCCCCTAGTCTATTTTTAGTAACGGCGGCCATGTTTTTTAACAGATCAAAAATCAAAACACAAGTTTGGTGCAGGACACCCTAAGGATCATTCATACCAAGTTTCATTAAATTCTGTTTGGTAGTTTCAGAGGAGAAGATTTTTGAAAAATTGTTAACAGACGACGACGACAGACGACGACAGACGACGACAGACGACGACGACGACGACGGACGCCAAGTGATGGTAATAGCTCACATGGACCTTCGGTCCAGGTGAGCTAAAAAGTAGTACATTTGTTCACTTTGAACATTATAAATTGAACAAAATTAGTTAACTTTTTCATAAATTTTGTCAAGTTCTGACAGAATTTGAGAAAGAACATGTTTTGTGTTTAGAGAAATATTCAAGATCAAAACTGAACTTGCATAACCCAATATAAATCTACCCAACGAAATTATGAAAACCATCTGATCCTAATAACTCATAGAGATACACCTAAACAAATCAATGCAAAACAGATTTCTTCAAAAAGTACAAAGTTTTCACAAGAATAATTTGCCATATTTTGATGATTAGTTATTGGAACAGATATCCCATCTGTATATTCTACTGCACATTATTTCGGTCTAAAGTTATGTATTAATGATGCAAACACCTGCTAATTAATATCTCCACCTGTCCCACACCAAAAATTATTGCACCGTTTGATTTCTTTTGATAACTGCCATCGATGTTCAAATCTTCCTCCCCAACAGATAGACCCATATATGTACTGTATGCATGCTGGCTACAGGTGCAAAATAGTGTCCATTAGACACAAATTGAAATATTAACTGCATGATAGACCAAACTGAACACAGCAGATTCCCTTTAGAGGGTTGAAAATGGGGGGTTTGTTCAAAATGCAGGTATGAAAAAAATACTGGCAAAAGTTTCCCACTTTTCTTTAGCTAGTGTTTTTCTATGGGACTCCACCGTCAATAAATACAATATTTGATTTTCAATTGAAAAAGTATTTCAAAATTGAAGGAAGATGACTGTTTGTTTTGTTCCTAAAAGCAATATTTCATCAGGGCCAAGACTAAGAACATTGGTTCGATATCGTAAACACGTAACAAGAACACTGTCATGCCATCAAAAAAACAAACTCCCCACATTTTTTAGTAATAATTTTTACATAATTGGCCATAAAGTAATCTTTTTGTAACCTATTGATCTAAACGATCTTTACAAATTGGCAATAAAAGTTTCCAGCAAATTATTTTACTGCTGTACAAGATAGGAAATTGGCTTCTTCATCATGTATACTTACAGTTGAAGGAGTTCAGGGCAATCGTCCCAACTCTTAGGTTCAATCATGGTAATCTTATTGTGATGGAGAGTTCTGCAAGGAAAAAAGAATAAAAGGATTAACTAATTTTGTAACGAACAATGGTAAATAGCGAACCATAAGTTTGAGAGCTATTCATAATTTTAATAAATAGATTGCACATTATGCATGGTTTTCGTGTCAAATTGCACATTATAAACATAATGCATACATAATCATGCGATAATTCTTAGAATATTCAAGGGTAATAGCTTCAGCACAGCTGATCTTGGACAAGAAAACATTTTTGTTGAACACCTGGTAGGCATTATTGCATTGGATATTTTCAGAAAATTTGGAGTCACAATTCTTTTCTATACACATTACAATAACCAATTAAAATTTAATTTGCGTGATATGTAATGAGGAAAGAACATAAAATATCAATTTATGCAATGTAAATGTTCTCCCATGGAAAACTTGGTGACAAAAATTGTTTAATTGAAATTCTATCCACAGTTTGAAATATTTTGTCAAAGACATTTTTTTAATTCCTATCAAAATTTTTACAAAATCATTTCTACAACATCTGCAGACTTGTAAAAAAATTAGGAGCCTAAACTCAATTAAATCATATTAAAGGTGTGAAAAGTAATAAATAAATATGAATTTCATTACAATTTTTAAAAAATATTTCCCATTTTAATCATCAATGTGGAATAAAAAACACCATATATATGCATAGGGAACATTTTTCATACAATTATCATAACAGAAATATAAAAAAAAAAGATAAGCCATAAACTAAAAATTTTAATGTTTGCTAAATCAAGCGAACATCTTAAATCTTCACGTTTGTCATAACATAGAATAGGAAATGAATTCATTAACCAATACACTCTGAATAGTTCTTTAGGAAAACTTTGACCAAAATGACACCTTAATGTGACGACGGTATCAGACTACAGCTTAGGGACGTGGTTTTCACTCGTCTAAACAATAACCGAACACAAAACCAACAATAGCTGGCTTTCTTACAACATTACTAATATATCAATTGAATTTTTAATCACCAAAACCAATTCATCATTTCCTTTCTAAGGACTCTGCATCTGCATACGACCGAGGTTTTATATTAAGTTTTTACTAAACGAACAGGTCGATGAAGCATATGATTTTTCAAGTACTACAGAAAAGAAATGAGAAACTCTAAGCTTCATTATTCACGACAAGGCTTGTATGAACTTTCTCATCCGTGGGGTTTGACATGAGCACAGTCACTTTCCATGATGGATCAATTTTTGAACTGTGGGAGAAATTTATTAATTTTTTTCCTCTCTCTCCCAGTTTTCCAATCACATTTCTATTCAAGGTTTAAAAAACTTGGGGTCAAGAACAATGGACCTTTTAGCAAATTCCTAATATCTCCCACAAGTCTCTCTTGACAGTAGCATGAACCCTAAGGTCAGTCTATAGACATGTTCTTTTTTTACACTTCCCTATGGACTTGATGCATCAGTAGCAAAGGGGTCACTTTAATTAACCTCAGGCTGTCATATTTCAATCATATTTCCGTAGAACCTGAACATGAAAATGGACAATTCAATTTCAGCTGACAACCCAATCCAAAGTACTCAAACAATAAAATATTCTCACCAACCCATGTTGAAACACATTTTATGCTGAAAATTCTCATAATTGCTAATTACTGAACATTTCTATGGTCTTTTGAGTAGAAATGCATTTCTGACAAATTACTGTAAAAATATTTATGGCTTCTATTAACATGCTAGAGGAGAAATTATATTCCTCTTCAAATGATTCACCAAATATCAAAATGCGAATCTGCTACTTTTAGGAATTGATGGACTTGCAAGATCTTTCAGAAATCATAAAAATTTCCAATTTTGAATTTTTGATGGAGTTGCATCATATTGTAGCATTTCACAGGAAAAAGAGGAAATATTATCTGTTTTCTATTAGAAGTTAATTAAAACAAATCCACTCCTATCATGTTTTCCCTTATACTTCATAATTTCAATTACAAATTCTGAATTTTCAGTCTCTAAAAAATATCCAAATTTAGTCAACCAACCATGTGTAGAAAATAAATTATTCCTTTTGCTACCTGCTGGTTAGAAAATTGGCCATCAGGATAGAAGCTATGCTGTAACAAGTTACCAATTTGTAAACAATATCTCACATGTGACTCTGCATAAGTAAGATATAGGAAGTTTTTATGTGGAGTAATTTTTCAAATTTCTCCTAGGGTTTGCATGTGGACCATTGCACAATCAGTTCCTGCTGAGTTGTCAATTAATAAATCACTCATGTGATAATCCAGAATTTTGGAATGACAAAGTACAGAGGTCCACATTTTTAAACTTTTTTCACACCTGTTCGATGGATAAGGAAAGTGTTCCTTTGTTACAAATGTCACATAACTTGAGACTGAAATTGGCTACTTTTCAACAAGAAGCTATAACACTCCACTGCCTTCATAGGTTAAGAACAAAATTGTGATTAACCGTTTCTGTCAAGTTTTGATCATACCTGTTAAAGCAATATTGAAGTGGACAAGTGACAGATCAAGAAAGGGGGAAAGGATGGTTTGAGGAGATTGCACAATTTCATCTATGCAAATTTGGAGACACCCCCACTCCCACAAAAAATGTCTCATCCCCATCATTTTTTCTGGCAAGCTCTTTCCCCCTTAATTTCTATTTACCCCTAAAAGTAACCAGTTTTTTTAACAGCAAAACTTGCTTAAATTAAAAAGTTAATTTTTATGAAAGTCTATACTTACAGTTCTTTAAGAGCTGTGAGACCATATAACCATGTCTGTGAAACCTTTGTTATATTGTTGTGGTCCAGTTGTCTAAAAAGAAAAGAAAAAAAAAACTAATTCCAATAAAATCATAATGTGTATGTAAACCATTGGTTGATATTCTTTTTTTTATCATTGGGGGTTCAGTTTAAATGATGGAGGAAACTAGAGTACTGTACCTAATGGGAAGCACTGACCGTGTGCAGGCTCAATAAGTAGAGATGATTGAATGTTTAAAAATCTAATTTTTGACAACCTAAACATGATCATGATGAACTTGTTTTTTTGAAACATATACTTGTAAACCAAAGTTTATTTTTTATCCCAAGTCTACCTTCAAGATTCATTATTTTTTCGCTATTGAACACCTGCAGAGATCATTATCAATCCAATTGAGAGACTGGTCAGGGGAAGAAAATGATTTCACCTTCTGGCAAGTAATGCATCTAGCTTCTGTAACAAGAGTTTATTTTTGTCTGCTAAATGAGCGATTAGGATTGTTGCAGGGGTGTATCTTACGTACACCAGGGTATCATATGGAGAATAATGACTCCACCACATGGTCGACAGATCTACAGACCCAGATACCCAATACCTGTACTCCTATTGAAAGGAAAACTTTTCCGCCTGCAAAACTAATTTCTGTGCTAATGACCGTTTCAAAAACAGGAGGTTAAGATATTAGAACAAATGTTAAAGTGAGATTGATTTTCGTATGAGAAATTCTTACACGTTTCTGTTGTTCTATGTGATAAATACTCCATTTGTTTACTCTCTTTCTCATAACTTTTGATGATATGATGATACAATTTTGACAGTTTTGCGCCAGAAAAGAAAATAATTTTGTTATAATCTTATCTATGTCAATAGCTGATTTATTTTCGTTTCTTTTTTAACAGATGGGCCGTAAGGGTTAACTCAACAATTTGTACAGTGATTTTTTTCCATTGCTAATGATCATGATAAACAGCTAGAAATTTTCGGAAAATTAGGTTGCTTTGATATGGAAAACAAATCTAGAGAAACCAAAGCTGACAATATTGTCCAATGGAAAATTTGAAATTCTACACAAGGGTAAAAAAAAAAACTTTATATTATTGCACAATAATAATAAGTGTTTATTTCAAAGTTGCATGATTATTGACTTTTCCAGGAATGTCAATCATTATCAAACGATTTTAAAAGGTTATGTTACAAAGACACCAAACTGGATAGCGGACCTCCAACAGCTTCAATCAACCCAGCCCTGTCTTCAGGTGTAAGAAATTTCTTCTTGACACAATAATTAGTTGGTAACTTTATCAGAAGCCAAAATATCTGAGGGAAACCCAGCTACTAACAAAATATTCCAAATCTGTTTATCTTTAATTTTACAAATTTAAACAAGAAAACGTTGAAACCAGGTGTTTGCAGGCCGTCTTTATCAAAAGAACACACAGAAATTCTTTCTTTGTAACTTGGGTGAAGATCTTCCATATGATCATATTCTGGCTTTTTCACAAAATGTTCCCTTTATATAATATTCGACTCATCAGTTGGAAAATTATTGCCATCAGTACATAAATCAGCTGTGCAAATATAAAGACCATTCAATACATTGAAGATGTACCCTTGATAAAGTCTTAACTGCATTCTCACTTTTTTACTTGTATACTTTTATTGCTACCACAATTTTTTTTAAGTAAAGATAGTATTTATTTTTATCTTGATAAAATCATCAAGTGCACATCTTGTGCAATTTTACTCCTTATATTATTATTTACAATAAATTCTTCATTCTTTCAAAGTTGCCTACTCCCTGTGCATCAATTTTTTTTATTTTTTTTTTCAAAACGAAACTGTTATACTTACAGATTTTGAAGTCTGTTAAGGCCAAAGAAAGCAGCATCATTCATCAAAGAGATAGAGTTTTTCCTGAGTTTCAGAGTCTGAAGGTTAACAAGTTTTTGGAATGACAGGCCATCTAATTTGGTCAACTTGTTCTTTGATAGTTCCCTGAAAAACAAGAATATGATACAATAAGTAATGATCCTATAATTTTTCACCCCTTTTTCGTATGTGAAATGACCTTCTTAAAGCAAATATACGCTTCCTATTCGTACTTCATGTGATAACCAGCATTTTAATAAGCAATCGCTTCATGAAGGGGGACACAGAAATTTATGAGAGAATCTAAGACAATTACAATTCACTTAAAATTTGAAAGCATACAGTTCTAATATGGCTAACTCCATTCAATGTTTTCAACATTAAAGTAATAGATTTTTCCTTGGAATGTTATCTAGCCTCAATGAAACACAAGAATAAAACTACAGTCTGTATATTTCAAACAAAAAAAAAGAGATCATACATGATGACTGAAAATATGACTTAAGTTTATGCACATTTTCTGTAGGTGCTTCAAAAGGGTTTTCTGGTTATGATAAAATTTATGTTGGTATCATTTCTAGGTAATGACAAAAACAAAGCCTTTAGAATTTACAGTGGAAATAAAATAAATTCTTGACACCGTCTCATGACAATTGCAACAAAATAAAACAAATTCTTAAGACTGTCTTATGACAATCGCAACGGAATAAAATAAATTCTTGACAAAACATAACCAGTTGGAATATAAAAAAACAAAAGTGCTTCCAATAGTCTCATTACATCATTTTACCATCTTAGTCCATAATTACATCCAGATATTTTTGCTCGATAAATTTCTCCCAAGTCCTTCATTACAGAAAAAAAATATATTCATTTACCCATTCAAAAGGGTAGTTTTGGACAATTATTAGCAAATAAAGTACATTGGTAAAAACCCTATAGATCACCATAAATGATGAAACAAATAGAATAAATTTGACAGGATTTCCCTCTGAAACACTTATCCAACATTACAACAATTTCTATTACATTTAATGTTGCCATAAATGTAGGCAAAACCCATTAATAATGAGTTGCTTCATACAAGACTGGAATACACATTCAGTTTACTTCCTGCGCAAAAAAGCAGCCGAAACATTTTAATTGTTGATATTATTGGCTAATTAGAATGCATATCGACTGCATGCTTGATGGTGACAATACAAAATACAGCATTAACTCTGTTTAAAAGGATCTTAATGTACTGTTTAATACAGAAATGGTCGGAAATGGTCGTGAATATAAATGCATCAACTGCATCTGTTTGAAGTTATAAAAATAAACTTACAAAGTCTTGAGATTGGTTAATTTTTCAAACAACTTCTTAGGAATTCTCCCGATTCGGTTCTTATTCATTTTAAGGTTTTCTATTGCTGTCAAATTGTCAAGACATCCTGGTTCCAAGGTTTCCAATTTGTTATTATTCAAGTTTCTGAAAAATAAAACATATATATATGTACAAAAACATGTAAAGTTTGACAATTATTGTAAGATTCATATTGACAAAATTGGGTAACTCATTTTGTTAAGGTCACCATAATCTGACAAAGGAAATAGGAGTTTCAAATGTCATATAATTTAGATAAATTACTTTAGACACATTTATTTGTGAACTTTTCTTCAAAACCAACTTGATTAAAATAACAAACAAGAAAGCAAGAGCAACAAAATTCTATACAATTACTGTCTTTTGTTGAGGTAAATGTGCAGTGTTATTGACTTTTGCAAAAACAGATATTCACTGAGCCCGAAGGGCGAGGTGAATATCTTAGTTTTTCAAAAGTCAATAACACTGCACATTTATCGAAACAAAAGACAGTAATTGTTTTATTCTATTATCCAATATCTGACAAAAAGATGCATTTGAAGTGTTAAATAAGCACAGTCTGAACAGAAAATACAATAAGTAGAAAATGCAGTAAACACCATCATAACGTTTCCCGCCATTTTGTAGGTCAATATCACTTTTCCAGGTCAATATCCTTTTTTATTCACCTAGATGATTATAATGAAATGTGTTAAAGAATAATTTATATTATAGAATAAAAATCATTATGAGATGAAAACAAGGACAGAGAGAGAAACAAGAGCAGCATTATTTGCCCCAACCCCAAACATGGGTTTGTCATAAAATGTATGGCTGCATATATACATTTGTTAGGCCTGTGCTGAAAGCCTTAAATGGGTAAAAGTGTAAAATAAATATAATCCCTTAAATATAAAACAGAATCTAAGATAATATGAAGATTGGAATATAATATTTGGAGTACATACAATAAAATCTTACACTCAACCTAGGTTTCTTGTCAACAAAGCTGTAAATCAATACATATCAAACAACAAAAAAGAAGTTTCATTGTAAACTTTTACTCTCAAAGGGGTGGAAATTGAACTCTTTACAACATGACTTGCAAATGAAAGTAAATCATAAAAGTTATACTGTATATGTGCATAAGATATACTGCTTTAAAGATTTCTCTATTTCAATACTAATGACTTTGCATAAATGACGATTTGAGGCAATCGTCAATATTTTGTTGGATAAGAAACTACCAGGGGAAGATACACAATTTAAACACAGACTAAATAACAGCCTTAAACAGCTATTGTCCTATTAACCCCGCGACCTTTAAAATTGCAGATTTTATTGTGAAGAGAGTTAAATTCAAATGAAAAGATAATTTGAAGGTCTTTATCGTTGCACATCTACAATTTAAAGTTTTTATACCCATTTAACAAAAAAAACTTGTATTTGAACTACCGAGATAACAATCTTATATGCTGACGATAAAATCAGGAGCAATATAAAAATACATTTATAAATTTTTTTTTCAAATGTTAACATTCGAGCAATGCTTTTCTTACAGCAAAACAAAGGACTGTTGATCATACAATAACAACCCGAGAAGATGGAAGGGGACATTGAGAAAAAAAAACATGCCTTAATGATTTCAAGTCAGGCAGCTAACCCAAGCCGTGTGTCTATAAACTCAGAAAATAATATGGCTATGTATATCTCCGATGCTTACTCAAGCAAAAGAAAATGTTTCTTTAACTTGATAGAAGGGATCAGATTTCTAAATCTGAGCTACAATTATAATTTAAGTCCATGCCTAAACGGCTTCCATTCTTCTTCAGATAGCAAAACGATTAAAACAAGATACCTTCGAATAAAACGTAGATGGGGTTTTTTAGGCAGAGGCTTGTCAATCTGTGTGTGTGACGACGGAATCTAATTGACAGGTGTTCAACAGGTACATTGACCTCAATGTTTACGAACATTTGAAATTAAATTCTATTGACCAGCTACATTTGTACATGTATATAGTCAATGGTGAATCCAGAAATTTAGTTAAGTATAAAGTCATTAGAATTGCCCAAGAGGTGGAAAGGGTTATTTAATTATTCAGGGACAGAAATTAAGAAAGTGAAGCTGGTAGCCCAGACCTAATCTTTGCTGTATAATGTCTATATGTGCATATAAAATTTTTGCAAAATGTTAGTAGCCCAGCTCAAAATCTATGGGCCTCTGGGCCCCTGCTAATTTCAGTCCCTGGGTTAACATAGTTGTATTTTTCTTGTATAAATTTAGGACTAGAGGTTGGATGCAATTAAGGATGATTGCTGGTCAGTTTAAAAATAACAAGGTCTCTAAATTAATATTTTTAATGAATAGCCCATAGGCAAAGGTACAAAACCAGCTTAAAAAATTCATAGGTCACCGAACTCGTTTTTGAGATATTAAGTGTTCAAAATTTGGCGGGAAAAGGATTTCTCTGACTTTTTCATAGGTTTAACATTAGACTTGTTTTAGTTTAAAAACCTATGAAGAAATAACAAGACATGTATAAATCTTTGTTAGTTAGCCCTTTATGCTCTAATAAATAATAATTTAAAAAGAAAATAGGGGGTTAGTGGGCAAAAAAATTATCCCCATTTTAATGGTAAAACCCAGAGGATTCCGAAAATCTGACAGAAATCTCAAATACTGACCAGCAATCATCCTTAAACAGAATTTATAAAAGTCCTGTACAACAGATAATTATATCTAAAACGTATAACTGCCTTGAGCAGGCCTCAAAGACAAGATAAACCCCCCAAAATTCAGTTTTGACTGATTTAAGGTGTTGATAAACCAGGTCAAAATAAACTTTTTACTAACTTTCTATCTTTTAAAAGTTAAGACAAAAAAATTGATATAGAGGCAATTATCTCATCTAATCATGAAATATTTTTTTCTACCTCCTTTTCTTTGATACCAAATAAAAAATTTCAACAGACACACCAAAGCTGTTAAATTGTTTATAAAGTTGATCAACTTGGGTTTAATTAAAAGGAAACTTTTTGATGTTATGAAATATTACAGTAGATGGGTTGCACCCTGTCCAAATGGAACTAAATCTAACTCTCAAAGATAGGTTTTTCATTAGAGTTCTATCATCAACTATTCAATGTTTACAATACTAACTGATTTTCCACTTAAAACATATGTTGGACAAAACCATATACATGATATATACAAGGCTTATGAAAATTGGAAAGATTTAGTATTTTAACCACTTAGGATGTAAAGAGGGTGTTGGTTTTAACAGATTAAAATAAAATACAAATATGTAGGGCTATCAAAAAGTTTTGGTTTTTTTTCAGGTAAAAAGATCTGAAAACTAGAGATCATTTAAGAATAAAGTTTGTGTGGTTAATCTATCTAGAATTAAGCATAAAACAAACTGAAGTAAAAACGCTCTTATGGATGGTTGGATGGATGAGGAAAAGTTGAAACCAAATAAATCACTAATTTTCCATCTAGCCATTTTGACCACTTTTGGACAAGTACTTATGGAGATATATGGCTAAAATAGTGACAAGCCCAACAAAATCATGGTCTAATTTCCATAGAAAATTAATACATTTGGAGGAATGGCACTCTTATAGCTTTTGGTTTTTAAGTGGTAAAAAATAACTGTATTATTCAAATCAGAGCATACTCTGGAGGTTTAGTGCCTAAAGTCTGGCTCCTCAAAGTGTTAGCAACTGATCATTTTATAAAAGATTACAAAACAAAGGTGAATGGAAGACATTACTTATACTCAATGATCTGCCTTGATTTAGTAGAAAAATAAACAAAACGGAACATGCAACTTTATTTTTACACAGGCGAGAAAATCGTTGTAGTCAAGAAGTCTGGCTTGGAAATGGCAAATAACCTTTTAATTCCTAAACAATGCATTCAGGGTTTTTGCCGCTAAGTTCAAACAGAATGTGTTTTGTCAACAAAAGTTAGACAATAGTTGAAAACAGAAACCACCCAAAATGGTACAAAAAGTCTCCAAAATTTGAAGCTGTCTCCCCAATTTTTTCAACACCTATCAAATTTATCATTACGCTTGTCACTTAACAAATAGCCTTTTTTAACAAGTTTGATAAAATATGCACTGCCCTTTTAATCTGTAGATCTATTTTAATAGGTGCAGATTGAATAGTAAATCATGTAAATTTGACAACAGTGAAAAAATATTAGTTAAAAGCAAAGCAGTCATTATTTGGTTAAATAGAAAAAGAATATATGAAGTGTCAACAACATTAAATTTATAAAGTACCCGTAACCAAGTTTCAACATTTCCTACATTAATCATTAATAACTTTTTTGTATTCAAATGTTTGTTATTCCCTTTTACCTGCTTAGTTCACTACATGAAATGTATTTAGGACCTCTCTGAGCATTTTAGACAATAAAAAGCTTCGCCGAGCGCAGCATGATACGACCGCAACATGTTGAACCCTGTACATTTTAGGCCCAATATGGATAGTCTATTGCTCTGGACACATGCAGCCCATGGTGGACTGACAAAGGTTTTTGACACATGCTGCTCTGGTGGACTTTCGACCCAGGGGGTAAAAATATAAATTTTCAATTTTGTATTCTACTCTTGCAAAAAAATTGTCAAAATCAGACAAGAATTAAAAAAAAATCAATTTCGATCCCTTTTGGCCCCTTATTATGTAACAGGTGAAAAAGGAGTGGGGTTGCAAAAATAATTTCTCAAATTTGGATTCACTACTTGACAAAAATAAACTTGCAAAAAAAAAATTTCAAAAACAAACCAGAAATAAAAGTTTTGATTACAGCCCCTTTTGGCCCCTAATTACAAAACAAATGAAAAAGGGGATGGTCACAAAAATTAATTCTCAAATTTGGATTCACTACCTGACAAGAATAAACTTGCAAAATTTTTTTTTTAAATCGGACCACAAATAAAAAAGTTTCGATTTTGGCCCCATTTGGCCCCTTATTACGTAATAGGGGAAAAAGGGGGGGGGTCGCAAAAATTAATTCATTAATTGTGTAAATGAGCTGAACATTTAAGCAAGAAACAGCTTCTCTCTACCTGCTATAGTTTTCATTTCATAGGCCAATAACATGAAAAAAACATTATTTTAGGGGCTGTAGCCCCTATAAGGGGTCATCTGACAACTTCGACCGTATGGAGTTTTTTGTAGAGCAAAATGAGCTGAACAATTAAGCAAGCAACAGCTTTTTGCTATCTGCAAAAATTTTCATACTATAGGGCAAAAACATGAAAAAATGCTATTTTTCACCTTTAAGGGGCCGTAACCCCTATAAGGGGTCTTCTGACAACTTCGACCAAATGGAGACTTTTGTAGAACTTTTGATCCTGAAGCAGTAGGGTGGCATCAGATTTCATCTATCCCTTATACTTTTTGAATTACAAGCCAAAAACAGTAGTCTGACCCCCCTGGTCTATTTTTAGCCATGGCGGCCATGTTTTTTGACGAATCAGAAATTGAAACATAACTATAGTGCAGGACACCCTAATGATCAATCATACCAAGTTTCATTGAATTCTGTTCAGTAGTTTCAGAGGAGAAGATTTTGAAAAAGTTATTGTAAGAACAAACAAAAAAGTAACAATTTTGGCCCTTTTTGGCCCTTAATTTCCAAACGAAAAAAGGGGGGACTCCAAAAATCAATCCCATCCATCCTTTAATGGTAAGAAATATCATTGTCAAATTTCATTGCATTTGGATAACTAGAACTAAAGTTATCGTGTATACACTAAAGTTAACAGACGACGACAACGACAACGACAACGACGACGACGACGACGACGACAGCATCATACCATTATACGTCCGCAAATTTTTTGCGGTCGTATAAAAAATGAATATGATGACCTCCTCAACATGTAACGATGTCCAACATTTAACACTCCTATTGTACTATATATCTTTTTTATAAATTATACTGTTATTTTTTCTTTCCATTTTTACTTACATTTTATGTATGACATTGTTAGCAGAAAATACACCAGGGGAAATGTCAGTGATGAAGTTGTAATTCATTTCTATGGTCTTCAGTTGTGGCATATGTAAACAAAACTCTTGGGCCAGGTAGGTTATCCTGTTCTTGTTTCTACAATGGACAAAGAAAAATCTGCTAAAGAACATAGCAAACATATATTTCAAATATTCTTCTTAAACAGACAAATGGAGAAAAATCTGTCATTAAAAAATGGCTGGATTTCATTAAACAGGAAGTAGGTGAGGAACAGACCTAGATTAAAATCCTACATTATGGAATCCCATTGTGATGCTGTATACCAAGGGGCTACAAAAAGTAGGGCTACGAGAAGAACTGCAACAATTTTTTTTCTCAATCTGCCTGCCAGCCGTTTTTCACCATTTTATAACCAAGATTTTTCAGTTTAATAAATCCAGCCAAAAAATGTATCTCATAATTTGTGAACAAGGTAATTATAATCACAGAAACTATAACTAATGAATTGGCCCAAAACCGAAACAAAAAGGAAATTTTTTTACCTTTCATCAATATTTCTGATTTGTGACAAGTATCTGTTATAAAAAATTCTACAAAAAAAATCTTAATGCATCTCATCGATTTAACAAAGAAGCATCATTTAGATGATGTTCTTCTTTAACTTTCCCTTAAACTGAATATATGAAATAAAAATGTGTTTCGTTTTAGGCTTGGTTTTCATATTGTCACAATATTTCTTTTACAAACAGTCTAAAATACAAGTATTGTTCAATTTCTATTACAAAATTTTAACTCATGCAAATATCAATTTAAATTGGATCTAATTCTAACATGATGTTTTTCAAATTTAAATCATGTTCAAATCACTTTTTGCATCTACTTTGAAAGGAAACCCTCTGCACTTCACAAAAGTACCTTTACAAAATGTCTGTTTGCTATGAAATATGATTACAACCAGCGATTCAATTCACAGCGGGTTATCAAATCAAAAATTTAATCAAATTTGTATATGGTGGTAGTTTTCACAAGTTTTCATGATAAACCAATACATTTTTGATACTGTTATCACCGTTTTGTCACCTTTATTTCAATAATTTGCTTGTCGATTATTCAAAACGTACAAACTATCTTAACTGTATTACCTGTCGCAAACAAATTCTTCCTATGCTACGAGCAGCCTGAGTAAACATATAAAGATTTGCAACTTTACAAGTACCCTGTACACCTTTCTCATTTTAATTTATTAACTGAGGTGTGTGTGTGTTTTCTCATACGAATTAAATTTTATAATAACTACACATATGTAGTAAGATTTCCAAAAATACTCTGGTTAACTTATTCAATTTCTTCTAAACAAATATTATAGAAGAGAAAATAATTGTGAAAGTGGTTGAATCTAAATTTCAATTCTCTCAAGTACTAACACTGAATGGTCTATATAATTTGTTTAACAAGGGCACTGACATTTGCCATTAAGCTCAAAGGGTCAACTTTGTTAAGAAAAGGCTTCTTACCAATCATGTGGCAAAATTACAAAAAAACTTCAAATAGACCCTTTTAATAAGTTTAAAAGACTACTACAAAATTTAAACATTTCTTAAGAACAACCAATGTACAATGTATCCAACACATTTACCAAAACAACATACATTGTATCAATGTCAATTTTATAATATATTTATTCCTAACAACTCAAATTCACAAAACAAAATCATGCAACATCAAAAACACTTTTGCATTTTTAAATGTTAAAATATGAAACAGTAAATGCATGTTTGTCATAAAAGAAGATTATAAATCTGAAAGCAATGTTTAGTTTTCTTCGCGACATTTTCGTGTCGCTAAGCCACAACACACATCCTGACTACTGTTTGAATAATTACCTTAAACTTCAAGGGGTATATTGCAACCCTACCAAAGGTAAAACATATTAATCTTGTCAAGTTTTTTATTGGACGTGATCCATTTTGCAGGTAAAGCTGCGATAAAGCAGATCCGTCCCGATAAATCTACCCTCATAACGTTTACATAGGGCAAACAGGTCATCTATATTCAAACATCGTCCACGAAACAGTGACAACAAAAGATTTGTTAAAATTTACAAGACACTTCAAACTGTGTCGAGTTTCTTCCACAAAAAATTTAAATATCCCTTGTAAAAGTTATGACAATCTTTTCACCAAATTTTATTGGTTGATAGAATATAAAGTGTAAGGACGATTTTTTTATTACAAATACATTAGATTTATTGCTGGTCTATGGGTTTATTGGGCTAAAATATAAATAATGAACTGGTTTCATATTCATCAAATGTCATCTACAATGGTTGATTCTTGTTTGTCCAGTAGCTTGTGTCAAGCCGAAAAACTTAAAATGTTAAAAAAAAATCAAAAGATCTTGTATCTTCAATGAGCAGGACATGCTATTTTGTGAATATTTTAAGTTGCAAATTTTTACAATCAGGATCTACTTACAGTTTGTTTGTTATTATGCAAGGTTTTAAAAACACAAGGCTAAAAGTTCTTTGTGCTGCTTGCATGAAAACGTAGGTCAATTGATGCACCAATAGTACATATACTTACGCTTCTAAAGAAATGAGAGATGAAAGTCCTTTTAACTTTGGAAGTTCTGTCAATTTGTTGTGATTGATTTTTCTGAAAGAAAAAACACAACAAAATTTACTTGCAACATTTTTACAAAACAGCTAAAACATTGGTTTACAGATGTAAATACTAGAAAGCATAAGAGATTGCTCAGAAATATAGCAATGAATTGATTTTACATGACATTTGATCAATTTTATCATGTTATGATAACAGTTACATAACCACTGATTATTAGATGACAATATTTGTTTTTTTATTCGATGCTAAAATACTATTGTTTTAATATTGATATGGTAAACTTACAAATGCTGAAGGCCAGAAAGATGTTCCAGTACAGAAATGTTGAGGGTCTTAATTTCATTGTTGCTAACATCCCTACAAAATAAATAAGAGAAAATATTGTTAAAGGTGGTAAAAGAAAAAGTTACGATTTCTTCATGTTGTACCTGCCAATCACTTCTATTTCAATTTTGGCTCTACATGTATAGTACAGCTGTACGTATACAAATTAAACATGTACATGTACATGTGAAGCTTAGTGTCAGCATGAATCTTTAACACACTCAGAACTTCTTGAAGGTTTTAGAATATGATGCATTATACTGGTATATTTTTGTTATTTCCAATGGATGTACAGGGAAACATATATACATGTATGGATACCTTTATGTAAGGAGATCATTATTAAAATTCAAGTTTAGTCTAAATCTTTGACCATATACAAATAAAGTGTATACATTTCAGTTTAGTTGTGCCACTTAGAAGTGAAAATCAAATGAAGAAATCTAAACCTTTGAGAAAATATTGAAACAAGATGTTAAACTGATACTAACTCTGGACATGTTATTTTAAACACCATAGATTTTGACAAACCTTGAGAATCTCAGTAATATGAGACTGGACAATACCCCACAAAAACAAATATTTTACAACTCTAGGATTTCTCAAAGTTAATCAGTGTTAAGAAGTTCCCACTTTACTTCTAATTAAAGAAAATTGATACACTTTGTAAAAGATACTCAATTTGTATTTTATTTTCTTTCATTCTTCTAAGTGGTTTTAGGTTAATTCATTTCTGCATTTGAATGAGATCTAGTTTCAAATAAAAAACCAACAAGACTACAAATCATTGTGAATTTGTACAGAAATTTGCATAAATAGACATTGTCAGGAAAACTCTCCACTTTTAAAATAGCTGCTTCAAAAGATTTTAACCTGTTTTAACAGCAATAATTTGATCTTCAGCTAACAATCAAGATGATACCCAGTTCATCATAAATCTTGTACGGGGTTTCTTTGTCACAAACACAAACCCGGCAATTTCGTACTGATCAGATGTTAATATATGGCTACCCATAACCCAACATTAAACAATATAAAACATCTTCAAAAGTTATCCTGCCATAAATTTTGTTTAAACTATCACCTTCACGAATTTGATATTCTGCAGATGCTGTGGAAATTTCTTAATTTTCTTTTATATCAAAATACCAGCAACTTTGTAATACTTCTAAAACCTTTTTGTTATTTTTTTTTCCTGTGTTCAAGCCAGTAATTTAATGAAGAGTTTTAACAATAGAAGAAACTATAAGGTTGGTGGTTTTATATGTAACTATAGCCTCACGTAACCACCCTCTTAACATCATGGACAAACAAACGATGGTTTGTACCCAGAATTTTAATAAATATCTCATTTATACCACTTATTGCCAATTAGGACATTTGACAAACAAAGTGAAAAATTCAGATGCATTTGAATTGACAGTTTGCTGCAAAAGAAATCAGAATTTGGTTTTTGGTGTAAAAAATCATATTTGATCTTATTGCAAATCTTACATAGAAGATGCTTTTTTATTAGGCAAGTTAACAGAGAGGTATTTCATTCAAAGTTTTTAAAAAATTCTAAAAAAATTCCGAAAGTTTGTCTACATACTTGTGCAACAAAGAAGGACCCTGAGATTGAGCTTCAAAGTAATTTCTCATCATGATTTAACCCTTTTTTGTCGAAATCGTACAAGTTCAAATTAATCAAAAGAAAGATTTTGAATACCATTATGATGAAAATGAAATTTCATTAGATTCTGATTTCAATTTGTCGTCATAACAATGAGGGTCATTCATGAAATCATCAAAGGTCCCCATTACACTTGAAAAGAGAAATATCATATTTTTAAATTTGGTTATATTTCAATCATGAGTTTCTAATATAAGTAGTTCGAATAGGGAGACAGTTTGACTACAAACAGTTCTTTGAAATAATCATTATTAAATCATTTAATTTTATAAAACTGTTACAAATAAAACTTGAAAGTTAAGACATTTTCTAAACCTAATATGTATTTTATGTGTTTTTGTATATTACATGACCATACAGTCGTTTGCGATTTTTTATTGAAGGCTTTCTACCAGGAAGTCATATACATGTACAGTGTATTTTAGGTTTTGATTTGATGTATTAGTGTTAATAAGAAAAAGTAGACTTCAGTTTCTCCAAAATGTGCGGGCCCACCGGTAAAAAATTGGCAAATTTTACTCTGGTCCAGCAAATTTGCTGAATTTCTATAGAAGTGTTGAGTCCATCTGGCATAATTTGTGTTTACGTCCGACATGCCAAAAGCCAGCTAGTTAAGACTGAGATTTGAAAAACTTAACTTCCAAGATTTTTATTTCTTTCAGACTTTCTCCTTCAATGTGCATTTTATGTTAAAACTTCCATATTTATTTCATGATGTCTGAAAAAGTATGTTCATTACATGTACTGACATAAAAGTGAATCTAAATTTCATAAATGAAAGCATTGTCTGAAAGGAGCAACCTGATACATGTATGCTTGCATAAAAAAATATTTTACAATTACATTTTTGTACCCGTCAAATTTCATTTCTTAGATATACATGTATAAGGCTAGGGAATAAAGCTCTAAACTGAACTTTGACCAAATTACTTTCTTTTCACGTGTCAAGGCTGGCTGAAGATCCAATTAAGCAAAGAAAATATTGAGATGTCAGCTCGAGTGGTCATCATGCTTAAATCCCATGATTGACAAGCCCTCGAACAATACCCATAATCCTGTCTTAACCTGCGGGCTTTTCACAATGACTAACCTCGTTTAAAGCTTATTTCACTCACACCCGAGGTGTGAAAGTTATTTAAAGTACCAAAAGATTTATACATGTACTTTTTGTCATCGAGTAATAAAATGAGTTTAAAAATCTTTATTATTAAAACCACACACAAACTTTCCACTACATACGAGTCCATAGATGCACTTTTACATGTTATGTAGAACTTTGCGACTTAAAATCATCCTTAACATCTATCCTTTAGAAATGAACTTTTACCAAAATGATAAGTATACACATTTTAATGATATCTTGAAAATTAAGTTAGGATCTTCTCTTCAAAATGGAGACTTCAATTTTACTACAATTTATACATTAATTAGTATTATATTCTCTCTCTCTATATTCTGTATACAGTGTTTTTGTTTGCTTAATTTTACCTCCGAATACAGGCTGTTTCCCCTAGTAAATTTCTTTCAAAAGCATGCAAAATTCCAAAATCATCAATTTACCCCCCTATTTTGGGTTCTCAAATACCTATTTTTTGTGATTTTTCTTCCCAAAACATACAGGACAGGGCTGCTTTGAAAGAGGGCAACAAAAACACTAGTATATAATGTACATGTATATGTAAAAGTGTCAGTGACAACTGTACAATGTACATCATGCAATTGTGTACATGTACAAGTGTAAATGTTCAAAATATATGTAGCTTTTGGGAACTTTTGCGTGTCTATACTCAACCCTTTTTAATTGCAAAATAATTCTTTTTTTTTTCTTCATACAATTATCTAACATTGTCTAATAAGTACAAAACTGCATTACATTTCATGTGGTGCATTATTATGGAACTCACTATGCATAATGTCACTAAACAGTTTGTCTGTCCAATTACATGTTAAAATATGTTACTAATAGGGTAATATAACCATCTTAATTCTAACTCAACCAGTCCTAATGTACTTACATTAACATGTACGTACATTGAGCATGTACATGTACACTTAAACCTGCCTTAAAGGGCACCTGTATAAAGCAAATCACTGCCAATAAATGGCACCTCCAAAATATTTCTTTTATGAACAATACAACCAAAATGGACCTTTATATATAAAGGGCATGATTTTGTTGTCCAGAGGCTGCCCTTTATATGCAGGTTTGACTGTATATGATATTTGATACCTAAATATGACTACAAGTGTGCATCAGCTTGGTTAACATTAACACATTTTTTAGACCACAAAATTGCGCTTTTATCTCTCTTGTTATGAGCATATTGGACCTTCGAGTATAGAAATTAAGTTTGCCTTCCATCCTTTTTTCACTAGTTGATAGTTTTAGAGCGTACCAAAGCAAGTGACACCTGTAGAACATAACTTTTGTGTCAAATTTTTAATGAATTCAATCAAAAACTCCAGAGAGAAAGGGTCAAGTTGTTGACTGGAGCAAAAAGGGAATGAAGGCTTTGTCAAAAATTCATTCAAGCATCTCCAATTTTCAACCTAACTTTGCAATAAAAACTAGTCTGAGATGTAGCATTGTTCAGAAAGGTCATGGGTTACCAGTTTGCTTTCATGAATTGACCAATCTTATATTATAACAAGGTATCTATTTACACTGTGTTGTTAACTTGTTGCCGCTCAATGTCCAATTAACATGCAATCGAAGGAAAAAAAACTAAAATCAAATAATGTTGTGATCGCTATCTGAAGACCTTTTTTATACTGTATTTACATGTACATATGTATATATATAAAAAAAAAATAATAGACAATTTAAAGAAATCTCAGCAATGTAATTTTGTACATCTCAAATAATATGTTTAACTCATATTTTTTTACACCCAGATGAAACTTTTTTTCAATTTTTTGGTCAGTAAAAAGTTTAAAAAGTTTAATTAAAGAGTACAAATGTACTTGCAGTGTAAATTTATAATGTTGTAAAAGAATTTTTTTATATTTAGTTATATACCATGATTTTTTAAGGTCTAAACAACGATTTTGAGAAGAAGCCAAAATGGTCCAATGAACAAAAAATATGTAGTAACACTTGTCATTCTCTCATCACCCCTGTACAAACCTAGGTTTCCATGGCTGCTCTAAGGTGTGTTTCATGAATGCATTTAAAAATTCATTTTGGTTGAGATATTGATAGATTTATGTGAAAGCAATGATTTTAAATTTCCATTTCTTTTGGACCTGGTGTATGTAAATTCATCAAAGCCCTGTTTCTTCACTTCCACAACTCTGCCAGAGGCAAACATTATCGGTGGTCATTGAATACACATTAGATCATCATTTTTTCATTAGAATAGATTTTTATGGAATGCAAAAATAATATATATGGGAATTTAAGCAGTGTTGATTACAATAAAACCTGTTCAATTGCTTCAATTCTGTTTTATTTTTGTTTTATGCTCCTTATCAAATGGAGTAATTCAAACTGCATCAAAGATTTTTATGGCACTAAAAACACATGAACATTTTTTGCTAATTTAATTTCAAAGAAATCAAGTTGATCAATTTTGAATCAGCTGTTCCTTTTCAGGTGTTCATCTCTGTAGGAAATTTCTTTCCTTATTACTTGTAAACATATACAGATGTACATGTAATTAAAACATTATATACAGATGTACATGTACACGTAACTAAAAAGTCTGAATCTGCACAACATGTAATTATCTTGAAAATACTTTTAAGAGCATGTACATGTATACTGACTAACAGTAGTTCTAATAAATCTTGTTCAAAAATGTACATTGACATTGTACAGGTACTAATTGTTTTTCTTTAAATCATTTGATGCTATATGTACATGTATTTCATTTGGAGATAGGAAGCAGTTTTTATTTCAACATTGAGCATGAGTTGTAAATGTACATGTATATACATTTATTATAGTACATGTACATGTATGTTTCAGTGTTAATAAATAAAATGTACATGTACTGTACTAATTTTGATTTAAAAATAAAATTAATAAAATTGTACCCCATTGTAAAAAAAAAAATCATTTTTGATTTCTAATTATTAGACATGTACACATACATGTACAAGACACATAAAAAAGCTCCATCTGAAGTTGTGACTTTGTCATCAAGATGAAAGCGAGGACTACAAAGGGTCCTTCTAAAAACATTAGTTTGTGATCAATCATACATGCCAGCCATATATTCTTCAATATACAATGTAGATGATTGTTACAACGGGTGTTTTAAGTTGCAATATAGACGGTTTCATACTTGTAAGAATTCCCAGTGTTTAATTCCTAGTGTTTTTTTAACATTTATATTTATACTTTTTCCATTTCAAGAATTAAAATTGTTTCGTGTTTGACATTGAATCTTCAATTTGTTTGAATAAATATCCAAAACAAAATAAATCAAATTCAATACAAACAGTTTTCTTGTAATACTTTGAAGTTTTTGCTAATGCTTATTTTTTAAAGAGGGGAAACAACAAAAGCTTACAATCAATTTTGACTTTGAAAAAAGCTTCAATATTTAATATGAAGTAAATATAAGATTATCATACATGTCTATATACATGTACTTACAAATGAGTCAAATTTTTCAATCCAATGAAATCTTCACTTTTTAATTCAGAAATGGCATTGTACTGGACCTCACTGAAAAAGACAAATTAACTTGTTTTAGTCATTATTAACATGATTAACAAAAAAACACTTTTATTGAACATTAAAAGTGTTTTTTTAATAATTTTTATTTTTTTTATTCTATTTGGTATTTGGTTAGTACGTTTGCAAATATATATATTTTAACATACAATCATATAAATGTGCTAAATTTCATACCTATTATTGATCATGATGTTAACTATAACATATATAAATGTATAGCAGTCCGAAGATTTTTTAAAATATATCTATTCACGACTCGAAACAGGATTTTTAAATTATAGAATTGGTAAGTATTTTGCTAATAATAATCAAGAATTAAAGTAAACTATTACATGTAGATATGTAGAAGTTAAAAAGTAAAACATCAACAAATTTTATAAAAATATGTAAATGTCATGATTAAAAAAGGTTTTTATTTCATTTATCAATAGAACTTTTTTCTTTGCATGTTTTATTGTATTATGTAAGACTCCAATTAATTTGTTTTTCTATGATTCCTGCAGTTGTATTGTAATGCATTCAAAAGATTTTGTATTACACAAAGACTTTGAGAAATCCTATTTTCCCATCCTGTTGATTTACACTAGTATTTTCCATTGGAACCCTAAAATCTTGTGTAAACATTTCTTTTCTATAATGTGTACCATGTATATTGAATTACAATTAAATTCTAAATTCATCCATAAAATTCAAAGAAGACGTTACTTTAAAGGTTGATAGCAAACATTCAGGTAAAGAATTTGTGTAAATAACACAATTTATTCTATGAACCAAGGCCAATAACTCAGGGGTGGAAAGTTTTGTTAAAAATTTTAAGTTTACTTTGTTTAAACCAAATAAAATCTTTGTTTTACATACAATATAACATATGAATGATTATTCTGTGTATTTGATTTTAAACTTATAGTTTTTATTATGCACATGCAAACAATGACAAAAGTATCTTGCAAATGTTTACATTAACTTCATAAGAGGTCACATTTTGTACTCACAGTCTTGTAACCCAAATTGGTAAATCCTTTGGAACTGCAATAAGCCCTTGTCGAGAACAATCTACAAAATTTCCAAGGCATGTACACTGTGATGGGCATCTTAGATTCACGGCCAAAGTTCGTAGTTCTCTAAATCCGCTAAAATTCACCACGATACACATATAAAATAAAAATAAAATCGCCATTTTGGTTCAGGGCTCAAGAGCCCACAACAAAACATAGGTTGATCCGCTCGATCAACGGATCTTAGAGTCACTAGGATGAAATATCGACATGTTTGTTTCGTTGTCCTTACTACATTGTCACTGCAATTATCAGAAAATTACTTGTAAATAAATTTCCAAGACAGTTGTACGCGAACCAAAATGTTATCGCCTCCCACGAGAGCATTGATGTAAAAGTAAATTTGATTGGCCAATTTATTCACGTGGTCTATTTTATTGACATTTCTATAGTAAAACCTGTAGCTTCAGGTGATATTTGAATGATTGATTAATTAGATCGATTAACACGTCTAGAGTCCCAATTAACACTTGCCGAGTGACCATAAAAACGCATCAGACATTTTATTGACAGGTAGTGTCGTCTGGATTATCGTCTACCTCAATTCACAAATGCAAATACCTGAGAATTTTGTTTTTTATGTCCCATAATTAGATATACAGGTCTTTTGTCTCAGGTAAAATTCTTCATTTGAAATTGTAATCAATTATCAATAAATGTATTGGACAATGTCTTTCATTGCACCAGAATACACAAATCCCTTTGGCGGATCATGGGCAGAAATTTTCAAACGTGAGGGCGCAAAAAACAAAACTTCTTGAACCTCCGTAATTTTACACAGTTCCTAACCATATGTTCATGTCAAACGGGAGGGCGTTATTTTACGGATTTTTTTTTCTTTATTGCAAACATGGAAATCAAACTATAAGTGACATACATATAGTCAGTCCAGGCGAGGAATTCGGGGTAAGCTGGAAACCGGCTCCCTACTGTTCAAGCCTACATTCAGGGTTTCCAACGAGCAAAGGTCATATATGTTTTTTTCATTCAATTTTCAGGACGAAATCTTGGTTAAGTTTAAAAATTTGAGCAACAAAGTTCCAATCAATATATTTATTCAAGACTCATCAGAGGCGCTCTACTGATAAGATTGAAAATGCCAAACACTATATGAATATAAAAAGCATAAAACAAACAAAAAACAAAAATATGCCGGACTGCATGGATCCCAATTTATGACAAATATTAATCTATGCCTGCACGGGGACAGGAAGGACTAATCAGTGTTTTGACAATTTAGAAATTAACACCAAAAATGTGTAGCAAACATACAAGTGTTGACCCCAAAGCGGAATATCCCCGGGGACTTTGAAATATAAGAAAAATAAAAAAAGATAACACAAAATCCCAGGCATTTTTTTAATGTCCAAAGAAATGACATATAAAAGCATTAGAAATATCTTTGCCATTTTTCACTGAAACACTGGTCAATGCATATAGGCGAGCGGCGGAAAGGGTCTTGAAAAAAATTTAAATTACCCAAAAACCTCATGGGATATTTTTAACTATATTGATAGTTTAATATTTTAGCTTTAATAATATCGATGTTTGCCATTTGGAATCTGGTCAGAACATGAAAAAATTAAAGGTCAAAGGTCACTACCCCAAATCTAAAAGTTTGAGTCTGCAAACATTAAGGCAACTAAAATGTTACAAAATGTGGTTAAAAGTTAGAAAATAAAGACTAAATATTACTTACATATATAAGTGAATATAAATCATTCACTTTTGGTCTCCTTGAAGAAATTTATTACGTCATTTTTTCTATTTTTAGAAAAGGGTCAAATTATTTTGATTTTTGTGTATAAAAGTTTGAATTGCGAAAAAAAGAATTCACATTTTCACTCACTTTTTTCCTCTATTTGTAAAACATTATCTTATCTTTCGTTTGTAACAAAAATAAATGGTTCAAATGTGTTCATTGACTCAAAAACACCACATTTGTGGATTATACCAGAATATTAGGTTTTTAATTAAAAGTGTACTGAGTTACCATTAACATGTTTAAAACGGAATAGGAATAAAAAACCAACAACAATATCTTAAATCCAACTAGTTAAGTAGAGAACAATAACTTTGCACAGAAAGAAAGAAAGAAAATCATCGAAAAACTAACTAAAACAAATAAGAGTTAAGTGGCGAATAGAGGTTTTAAAAACTTTTAAGTTTTATAACTTAATAACAAACCTTTTGCGATATTTTGGACTTAATAGAGAGATAAGAGTTTTGGCTTTCAGAACATATTAGTTTGACGCCTCTAAAATGGTCAGAACATTGTGCAATTTGAGCTCAAAGATTAGACATTTTTAAGCGTGAAGTCATAAGTTCAAAAGACGACCAAATCATTGTACAATGACGGCTCCAGCAGGTGGGGTGTTCCGGGAGCCCCTTAATGTCGCTTAGTGACAAAATGTTAAAAAAAAATCTTATAGATTTCAGGCAAAACTGTCATATACATCTTCAACAACAATGCTTTATGTAGAGCCCTCCCCCTTTTTTTCGAAAATTTCTTGATTTGCTCCTGGATGCTTACGTGCACAGTTTATACTTTTAGTTTCAAATAGATAGTCTAGTAACATAATTTCAAATATTTTCGCCAAAATATACGGCATTAATTTATTGTTTTTCTGCAATCGAATTTTTATTCAGTTCAACATATCAAACGCACCTCAAAAGTCAAGTACACCTTTCACAAATTTTTTAAACTTGGCTTTTATCAAACATTGCAGGTTAAAAATAAAAGCAAAGACCAAATAATAAATTTCTTGTGTTCACACAAACTCAAAACTAGCACATATTCTTCATAATTACACCAAAAAATGAAAATTCTTACAATTACTAATCAATCAGATTATAGTTAAAATGTAAATACGGGACACTCCGACAGTTTTCCGAGTCATCTGCAGTCAATTTTCTCAAAATCTTACATATTCAATTAAGAATAACTTTATTATCATTCGTTAGAAGAATGCAGTTTTAACTAAAAAGTAGCCTTGCAACATTTTCTTGATCTAAGTATACAATTTGTTTGATTTGAATGACAATTAATGTTGCAAAAGTTAAAATTAACGTGTATCTTTCACAGGCGTTTGGGTTCAGGATTATATTTTTTTATTAATACGTGTATATAAAAAATTTCATACTCGTCTATATAGTATATAGACGAGTATGAAAATTTTTATATACACGTTATTAATAAAAAAGAAAATAATCCTGAACCCAAACGCCTGTGGTATTTTTGCTACTTTTATTCGTGATTTTTAATTCGATAGAAATTATAGAAAACTATTATTGTTTTTGAAAATTTCAATTGCAAACAAAGAATTGAGCAAAATATTTCATGATGTGATTTACATTTTTTTTTCGTGTGTGTTTTTTTAGGTAAAAAAATAATTTTAAAAATCAAGCCGTTAAAGATTTTCATAGGGTACATGTACAAAACAACCTTTTTTTTTATATCTTCTGACCATATTCGACTTGTCAAACATATATATCCATAAAATAGAATAACCAACCTTTTAATTGAGTTCAAAAAATCTCATGAGGTTTTTGGGTAATTTAAACTTTTTAATTAGACGACTTTTTCGATATCCGCCGCTCGCCTAATAATAAACCGAGTTTATTTCATGAAGACTCATCAATTCAAAAGTTGCAAGGTGAACTTACAGCACATTAAAAAAAACTAAGAGTATCAATCAGAGTACTTAGACTAAGCATAGACCTGTTATATACAGGTCTATGGACTAAGCTATGCCGTCATTGGGGGGAGGGGGTTGCTAAATTAGTTTATTTTACAATTCTAAGATTTTTTTATATACACGAATTGCAATGTTTTATACATATTCCACGACTATTGTTATTTTTTTTTGTGCATGTGTGTGTGTGAAGTGTGCTTGTTTGTTTATAGGGACTATTTCTTTTAGTTTATAAAAAAAAGTCTTTCTAAAATGCTTTGCTAAAGATTGCATGTCAAAATTACTTCAAAATATTTGAAACTGCAAGTAAACAAAGTTAATAATACATGTATAAAGGAACAAAACGCCAACATCTAGAAAAAAACATTTAATCTTTGTTTAGGGGATTTGAATTTTGAATGCATCTTTGTAAAATATACCAGCCCGTCACAATGATGCAGTAAATGAATCATCCTCCACCATATCATCCTTGCATGTTGTCAATACTCTTCGTCAAGGCAAAGTTTACTTTAGAAACATCATCTACTAAGTTATTGCCTGTACTGCTTGAGCATATACATGTAAGTTATTCGCTGGTCATCTCAAGTCACCATTTTAAAACAAAACAAACAAACAAAACAACCAAAGAAAAACATGTGCAAGAGGAAACTCATTCGGTAAAAACACCACCACATTTCTACCAAATGGAAATTGGGTTCAGCTTATTTGAAACCACCATCTTCATTCAGCTACATTTAAACAAAGTCAGTTCATTCAACCCCAAAAAATGAGAGTCAGCTCACTATCATTCAACAATCACTTTCACTAAACTGCAAAAAAAAAAAACACCACAAACTGAAACAGAGTAAAACACGTCCGTCGTCTGACCATTGCAAAAAAAAAAAAACGAAAAAAAAAACGATGAATTGTCCTGCTCATTCAATTATGATTGGAAATATCTGTAAAGTGCAAACGCGACTATAGCGTATTTAACCATGCACACCCTCCTTCCAACCACTGAAATTCAAAGATAAATTAATTCATCCCTACGAAATCCATGCACTCAAACGTATTACGAACTGAGCTTAGCATTTAGAGTTTTTCATTTGCAACTAATCCGTGTAAATTCAAGGCTCTTTAATAAAAGTCAAACCATGCAGAGAAACTAACAATTATACCCAACTTTTCTTTATCAATAACTAAAAGCCCCCCCCCCCAAAAAAAAAAAACAAAAAAACAAAAAAAAAAACAACAAAACAAATAAAAAACAAAACAAAACGCAAGCCAATCACAATGTTGAACATTTGCATACAAGTTTCAATGGAGCATTTGAATGTTTGAAGACCGAAAAAGGACAAAAAGGCAAAGACAAAATCACATGAAGAACGCACACACACACGTACATAAAACAACTAACATTTGTGTTTTATTGAAGGTTTGTAGCTTTTTTTCCGCTTAACCAAAATTACACTGATGTAATGAAACAAGAGGCTCTCAAAAACCTAGCCCTTCTATTTTTTGCTTTTTCTTTTTATCGGACCAACACCTGTAAGATACCATCTGACGACTAAGATCCAATAAATGTACTTTAGTACAGAATCACACATAAGCAACAAATTGTCTCTATCCGATGATCAAACATGTTATTATATGTTCTTGTTTTACATTTCCAGGGACATAACCCCTAAAGGGACCATCTGACGACCACGTTCCGGTGTATAGGCTTTATCAGTGCTTCGTATAAAGCAGCACATTTCTGCACACAAATTCTTTTCTCTATCTGCATATTTTTCATTTTATACTTGGCAAATTTATGAAAATTAAGATTTTCGACACAACAACTTTGGTCATTGAGGGCTGATGTATGGAATTTTTGATTCTATCGACCTTGAGATCTACCAGATTTACTTATATAGTTTCTGAATTATAAGCCATTCAAATGTTTTAGTTTTAGTATAATACCAGACAGTTTTTGGCGGATCACCTGGCGGCTAAAACTTTGTAATATGCAGGTAGGACACTCTAAAGGATCAATCATGCTTAGTTTCATCAAAATCGGTGCTTTATAGTTTCGGGGAGAAAAATTTTGAAAAATTGTTTACAGACGACGGACTTCAAGAAAAACAATAGTTCAAATGGACCTTCGGTCTATGTGAGCTAAAACGGCAGGCATTTTAGGTTTGAACAATACGACATAACTCACCGTTACATATTCATATTTGATATTAAAAGGTGTTTTCAAAAATACTAGTAGTATGCTACTGCACAAAACTTTCTCAACCTAACTACCAAATATAATAAAAATATTTTTATTAGAGTCTTTATTGCACATAAATAAATTGGCATAACGTGTATTGACTATAAAACTAAATAGATTTAATGTCCTGTGGATCTTCTCACAAACGCTAGTTCCAAAGGTGTGAATTTTAGATGTACAAAAACTAGAAATAAAATTAATAAATCATTTTTATTCGTGGTCACGAATAACGAAATAGGTTTGGTCATAATTTGTCAAGTCTATAAATTTTAAACTGCAAAAGAAAGCCCAGATAAAAAAAAATCGATTCCCAAATAACACATGCATAAGAATGTGTTCTATCATTAAATCTGCACGCCCATAGTGGACCAACGTTTGTGGCGAGTGCCATGCTTCGTGCACGTAAAAGAACCCTTAATGTGGACCACCAAGTAATGCGCCAGAAAGGCTTTTCCTTTTCCTATGGTCTTCCTTTGTTTCCCACCCACCACCATATTTCATTTCTCATCATCATTTCATGTTCATTTTATCATCCTTTTCACGTTCATCGTCTTTACATAACCTATATAGCATTGCAAGAGCGAAAAACACAAACTCACTTACCCATTCCTAAATGCTGACCAGCTTGAACCTCAACACCACAACAAACATAGGCGTTGTTGGTGTGTTTTGAGATAAGACATTTCATGGCAAATATTTTGTTTTAGATGTAGTATGAAAATAGGCATAGTCTTGTTTGTGCCCAAAATAATGTTACACACGGACGAACAATTAAGATTAATAATACAGTCACAGGGAAACACCGGTGCATTTAAAAAAAAAATAAAGGCCCGAAATAAAGGACTGTCACCTACCAAGCACAGAATTTTAAAAGTTTCACAAAGTGTTTAACTTGCAATGCATCATATAAGGGCATACGAATGTCGAAGGTTCGAAAGAGTAACGACAAAACCAGTAAACACGAACGAGAGCAACACGAATTAAGAAACCGACAACACAAAACACAAAAATACAAAAACAGCTGAACTCAAGTCGAAACCATAGTGAACTCATGTGCTCTGGAAGAGTAAGCAGTCCCTGCTTGCTATAGAACATCCGTCGCGCTGCTTTTGGTCAACTCGTGTAAAATCGGGTAAAAAAAGGACTAAACAAAGCCCTATAACTTAGCATGCCGTAGCATATTTTCTTGTCGTATATCTGTTTGAGTCGACTTCTGAAGCCCTTGAAGTATTTGGCAAACATAAATACAGTTCTGAACCAGCTTCAAATATTTTGTTGATTGTTTTTCTGCCTTTTCCTAACATATATTTTACAGTTTTACGTGCAACAAAGTTGGTAAACTGGCACTCTCTGATTCATTTAGTGTCGATATAAAATTTACTGCAGCTGTTTAGAAAAAGGAAAAAAAAACTTACAAGTATCAACCTAAAAGTCACACATGTAAACATCTAAAGGTGAAAACAATACATATAGATTAACTACTGGGAACATGCAGATATGTTACTTTATACCAGTTCTGTTAACCAACCCATGCCAATACCTTAGAACTTTGATACCATTATTATGTAATATAAAAAAACAAACAGGAATTAAGTTCTCGCACCTGCATTTTTAAAGATATAGCCAAACATTTACAAGATTTAATGTTATTAATCAAGTAACTTGGAATACAATTTAAGATTTCAAGCTCGTTTATAAATATTATTTTGTTTTGGTACAATATGATTCAATATGATAATTGTCTTGTCCGCTTAACAAATTAAAAAATGATTGAAAATTACAGCAATCAAAACTGATCCTATATAAAGATACATTTTGTCTAAGTAGAAACGAGCAAACACAATGCTGGGTCGAGCGCACTATCATCCTTGGCTACGCCTCGGGTAGATATGGTCTTTCTGGCGACCAATTATTTGCATTTTTCATTGGTATCGTTTAAACAAAGTACTAATAATCAGTGCACATAAGAAAAAGGTTCGAAATTTCCCACTAAATAAATCAAAGGTAAACCTTTTGATCCTTTTTGCAATCCAAGGAATTAGATCGACACTTTGACTCATTAAAAGAACAAGAAAAGTTTGTTGAAGCACGTTTTGTGAAAATAAATGATACCCGTTTTAATACATTTAGGTGTTATATTTGTTTGCGGGAGTTACGACCCTATAGAGAGGGGTGCCAGAATGACGATTGGACGACATGTTTGCGTATCTTTTTAGTATTGATTTTGAGATAAGAAGTATTGCAATCTGACAAATTACTAGGTTTTTGACACGTTTTCTGTCCAACTGAAGATTTAAGGGGATGTATTTTACGTGTAATGTCACTCGAAATACAACTTGTCTCTTATCAACGACGGATTTAAGTTCTTTTAAAACTTTTTATCCATAAAGAATGTTGTCAAATTGAAATACATGTATTTTTATTTTTTTGTTTTGAATTGGCAACTATGGATTTATAGTTTTCTGGTCCAAATTTTGAAACTTCTTTGATCATATTGACCAAATGCAATGCTTTCCTGTTAGCTTTATCAAAATAAATATTGGAGATTAAAGACATACGGTACCTAATCTTCGTCAATTATGTCGCACAATGTAGTTGTCTTCAATTAACAAATGCAATAGGGCATCGACAAGTTGCATCAAATTGCAGAGGTTGGTTTGTCAGAGTTGTTATATGGTCTTTTCCTATAGCACTCTTCATACATTGACAACGCATCGGTTTTGCGAATTTTCAATTGGGTAAAATACCTCTAGCAGAAGGGAAGTGGTGCGTTATTTGTGTTGCGGAGTATATATTGACAACGCATCGGTTTTGCAATGCTAAGGGAACTGCTCATACATCCGGAGTGCAAATAAAGTTCACTTTCGTTGCTGATTTCTGTTTGCTTTCACTTAAGCGAATGTAGTGTCGATGTCTCTTGCATGTGTTTGTTTCACTTTTCCACTTTTTCACTTTTGATATTCCAATACCGGATTGGTAACTCTTTTCTCTTTTGAACAATTAAAATTTACCACTACTCGAATGAATAAGCTCGACGACCTTGATCGACGTGTGACCAGAAATAGGACCATGGCAAAATATTAAAATAAAATCATTTGTACGAATAGTCTTTCAACGCTCACCTTATTATAAATATATTGATCAGTCTGAGAATGCCCTAATAACCTATGTTCTGTTTTCTTTTGTTGTTTCATTCTGAAGTTCAGACGTGTAGTCTGTATTTTTTGTGTGTTTTTTGTTTATTTTTTTACCAATCTATGAATATGTACTTTTTTTCAGACCATAGGTGGTACTAACTAAGATCTACTAGCCAAGGATCCACTTATAATACAGAATATACTAGTATGATGTCTTAGAATATAGGTATTATTTCCGAGTGCCAAATGTTTTGTTGATGTGTATAATGCATGCAGACCATTTGAGTTAGCCGCTTTTCCACATTTATTATACTTGATAAACAATTTAGAAGATAAGATTTGCAATTGATAAGAAAGCTTGAGTGTTGAAGAAAAAGACAAATATAATCAGTCCAGCTGTATGCATATCAAACCTTCTTTAAAGTGACCAAATAAGGTTAAAGGTCATGTTGTAACCTCTAGTTGCCTTCAACAATTGTGTACACAGTAACACATTGTTTGTTCCATCGCTTTGTAACTTTTCAATATCAAATTTGATCATTTTTCATTATTTCAAATCCTTTCGGTACATTGCTAGCAAATATTTACCTTTCTTGAATTAAGACGCCTTTATTAAAAATCAAGAATACAAATATAGAAATTTTCAATAGCCATACAGAACAATTGTAAAAATGACCAATTCGAAGTGACTATTGTCCATATATCAATGTATGCATGTAGTTTCTAAAAGGGGGGTTATGAGTGATTATCAATTGTTATTATTTAAAGAAAGCAATATTTACATTGACCAGTTCCGATTATTTTTCTTTGTTAAAGGGTTTGAGACATGATTTATCTTGCCCTTCTTTGATTGTATCGATATTCTAAACCATGTTTATTTTAAAATAACATTTTTGAACAGGGAGGTATAAGAAGTAATAATTTTTGTCAAATTGAAAAAATTACCCCTACTTCTTAAAAGAGGGGGTATACCGTCCGTCTGTCGTCCGTCCGTTAGCTTTTCTCCAAAGACCTTCTTCCCCGAAAGGATAGAACAGACTGCTTTGAAACTTTGTACATTTGATCTATGAGGTAATTTAGAAAACCACAATGGACAACCACCAGCAGCCTTCAACGAGGCCATTTGGCACTGCTCGCGGTTCTGCAATTGGCCCATGGTCTAAATAAAATGCATATAATTCAAATCCAGCCCTGAAATAGTCACAGATAGACCCCCTTCTTAAACAAGGAACTGGAAACATCAAAAAGACAAAAACAAAGCCATTTTCAAAGTTGTTATTGCAAATGAAACAGTACCAGTACAAAGGCAGTTTGCCATTTCAAAGGTTGTTCATATTTAAAAGTGTTTTAATTCTAATGTGGCAATTTTATTTTTAAAGTTGTTAAATCAAAAGCTGTGGCATAACTATTTAAAGGTCGTGGATTCTAATGTGGCATATTTCTAATGTGGCGACAAAATATCTAAGGTTATTTCTGGAGAGGCAAAACCAAACTTGTATTTAAATGTTTCAAAATTATTTTAAAGGTATCTATTCAAATGTGAAAACCCATTTCAGAAAATGTTGCAAAATCATTAATCAAAGTTTGCTTGAACCATTTTAAAACGTTGCAAAATCATTTCAAAGTTTGTTTATTCAAATGTAGCAGAATCATTTCAAAGTTTGTATGGTAATATTGCGCAACAATTTCAAACATGTGCCGAAACCATTACTAAGGTTGTTATTACTTATGAGACAAACCTAGCCATTTACTGGTAATATAGTTGTATATGTTAATGTGGCAAAATTATTACAAAATGTGGCAAAACTTTTCCAAGATGGTTAATGTTTATGTGACAAAACCATTTCTAAGGTTGTTAATTCTAATGCAGCGAAACAATTCTAATGAATTGGTAAACCACTTCAAAAGTTGTTAATCGAAATGTGGGGACACCATTTCAAAGGCTGTTAATGATAATGTGGCGAGATTATTTAAAAGTTGTTAATGTAAATTTGACAAAACCATTTTAAAGGTGGCAAAATCATTGTAAAGGTTGTTAATTCATTTCAAAGGTTGTTAATTCTAAAGAAGCAAAACCATTCAGCTGCAGACATTCAATATTGCGTTATATCAGATACATTAGAATAATATACGGGTCTACTTTTATATTTTTAAAAATTGAAACAACTTCATATGGGTTATTCAATATCAAATTTGAAGAACAGATCAGATGAACCATAGACCTGTGTGTACAAGTCGGTGGATGCACTGTAGGTTTTGAGTCACAGTTTTTTAAGGACAAAAAAATCAAATTAATATATTAATAACCGAATTAGCTGGAGGCTTAATATTTCTCATGAATCTGTCTTGAATAATACATCGAAATAATACATTAATGAACTGCGATGTCGAGTGACAGCTTCAAAAATATAACGCAAATAAATACTACTTGGCACTGAACTATTCAACACAACGACTTAAAATTGAGAAGTGTTTTAGTCAACAAGCATAACCATTCAAAACATTAATTTTCATTTTACTGCTCCAGCAAAGGAATTTATTTGAAATTTGTTTCATAAAAACTCCAATAATAGGACAATATCCTCGTTCTTACAAATGTAAACATTGGCTAAAAGAGGATTATTTGCTTAAAATGTAATTTCAATATCGGCCATATTTCACGACTTTGATATACGTGTTTAAAACGATTTTTTGAACAGTTTCTTAACACCTTTTTCGTAATATATTTGAACACTCAAATTAAGTTTGGACACATGTCAAGTGGGTCTACCATTTTGAAGAGGGAAATTCTCAAACCTATGCCTCATCCAAATCATAAAACGTTAAGACAGGTGAATAAATATTGTATCTAAGAAGACACGACGAAATCTTCGGGTGGGTAACTGGGATTTTTGTACCATTACATAGCAAGGTCTCAATTCTTACAAATTTTGAATTTTAGTTTAAAATGTAAACCCAGTATTTGGTCTAGAAAACGTGTACTTTTAAAATCACTCAACATCCTTGTACATTTGTATGTTCAGTTCATGTAGGCCTTCTGGCTCAGAAAAAAACTTCAATCCATAGAAGTGATGATTGTATAAAATTTAATATTCTTATCCAGGTAAAGGAATATAAGAGAAGCACTAATATTCAAAAAGTTTCAAAAATAAGTCCAAAAAGTTTCAAAAATAAGTCCAAAAAGTTTCAAAAATAGGTCGACACAGTGGAACACACCTAGATATTAAAGGGGGGGGGGAAGCCATACAATTACTAAAACCAGCATGACAGTTTTCCATGAAAGAAATATGTCGTCTGCGTCTTAAAATATTTCATAAACAAGGAGAAGATGAATTACGGACATAAAAACACTTAAAACTATATAACGATGAATCTACATGCATAATATCAAAAAACTGCGGCGTGTAGCAATGCCAAGAAATCTGCGACGTCTCCGGACGATGCAGGCCACAAGACGACGGATAGTGTCAAAGTGGCCCCGTTATGTCGCTTTTGCATCACATTGCAGGAGACAAAAAGATCCTATCCAAACTTGACAATTCCAGGTCCATATTTAGATAATATATAAATACGACGAGAAGCGACCACTGGTCAATATCATTTTCACTGCAGATTTTAAAATGATCTTTTCTAAGAATGTTGAGTCTTGTACATTTATTCTGCATCTCATTCTTATTAACCGATATTTTAAGATATTTTTGTGCTGTTTTAATAAGTTCTTATAAATTCAAAGATGTTTCTGCATACGAACGTGATCAATTTTAAAACTTACAGATGAGAACCACAAGTGTACCTAGTGGATAACACATGTAAATTATAGGTAGCTGGGTTTACTTCTATTTCACATCTTTATATCATTTTTCAATATCATCTTGTACTAAAAAGATTTATTTTTACATCAAAGTCTTTCATTTCCATATTGTGTGGTCTATGGACAAAAAACGAATTAAAGATCAATATCATACAGATGGCTATTTGATATGATATTATGCAATTATAACGTGATGGTTTCCATAAACATGACAATTTAATTTCTCATCCATAAGTTTAAGCTTCTTGGGAATTCGGTCTTAAAACGATGTAAATTCTTGAAAAACGAATTTACAATATAGTATGATTGACACTTATAAGTATTCGCATTATAGGACTGAAAACATACTAGGTCAATAGTATTGCCCATCTAGGCCGTTCTACATCTGATTTTTTGACACTCAAGGAATCTTTCCATCCAATGCTGCATCAATGATTAAATCCTTTTGTAGCTTTACTTGCAACAAAAACAGAAATTATTTCCGATGATTTTTTAAATTTTCCAAACTTTCTTAGATATAAGAAGTTTCAGATATTGGACCTTGTCCAAACTTGCTTCTACTTTGTCCATTATACGAAAGACCGGTAGTGCCATTAGTTCTTTACATTTCTCGATTGGAACTACAAATATCCATAGACCTGGATATTAAAATATTTTAAATATATTTAATATACAGGTCTATGAAATATCATAGTTCCAACTTGACATTTCTCAGTTCCAAGTTTGCATTTCTCAATTCCAACTTGTAAGTGAGATATGTCAAGTTGGAAGTGAGAAATGTCAACTTTGAAGTGAGAAATATCAACGTGGAACTAAGAAATGTCAACTTGGAACTTAGAAATGTCAACTTGGAATTGAGAAATGTCAACTTGGAAATAAGAAATGTCAACTTGGAACTATGGTATTTTTAGTTTCAATCGAGAAATGTGAAAGAACTAATGGCACTACCGCTCTTTCGTACCATTATGTTTGTATTTTCAATTAATATTTAATTCCATGTATTTCTGTGATGTGGCTTGAAAAGTGCTGTACCATTAGCATCATGTTTTGATGGTGTCTGTTTTATTCCGGGGTTTTATTCAAATGTTCAATTATGTATTTGGGGAATTGGTTGTTCATTTTTGATTTTTTTTTCTATTTCTCTCCATCCTTAAAATTCACAGGCTAAAAATATTTGGAAGTAACTCTACTTAATGTTTTTGGCACAAATTTAAGCAATACTTTTTCATCAAATTCCTTTCTTGTACGAACAAGACAGTATCAATATTAGACGGATTACATTTAAATTTTAATCCGCAGTGGGACTACTTTGACCATATCTTAGACCACTTAATGACAATAGTAAGAGGGTACTTCACACCTGAAACATGCCTACCTACACACCTGTGTAAACCCCACGTGCTATATTGCTCATTGTTTTATTATATAGTTATTTGAGATAAAGATTATTTCTGAAATCTTGAGTAATTATTATAATAATGTCCATTAACGCTCTTTTATATAAGTTAAGAAGATGATCGCCACTTGTACTCGATAGAACCTACCATTTTTAAGTACATGCTTGGATTCTATTCTATAAAATGACTTTCAAAATTTTGTTTCCGTGTACTAAGGCACTGGAAATTTGAGTTGTATTGGCAATGCATAGTCATTGCTAACTAAAGAAAAGTTTCAACTCGGCTCTTTTATTGGTGCACAGTCATTGCTAGCTAATTAAGAAAGATTTGTTGTAAATCTAAACTTCAAGCCAAATATGGATGTTTTCCTTTAGTTCCTTCGGATATTCAGGCATTATATCTACAATATATTTAACATTTATTTGGTTTTAAAAACACTTTTTTTTCTTTTTTCTCATCAAATATATTCAGTCTAGCTACGATTGGCTCTTCTCGTCGATTTTCTCAAATTTACCATTCTCTAACTCTTGAAGAAACACTTTAAGATACATCAGGACAAAAATTAGGTTTTGTTTGTGTGCCACGTAAAATTTATCTTCTTTCAGGTATTGTAATGCACTTAATTAGATCCCCTCACACTCACCATTTATAGTGAATGATGCTCGGATTATAGTGCGAACCAAGTTTAAGTTCTTAATGGTTTCGAATGCTGAAGAATAATGCAGTGACAGGCACCACAAAATAGAGACACCTCAGATGACCGAGAAAGATCAGTATCACTCCAAGGAACACGCGTATCGAACCAGGTAATTTTTACTAACACTTTATATATATACGAATAGAGTCTAAAGATTTTTACTAACATGTTAAGGATTTTTTTAACCCTAATTTTATGTAATATGGAAAGCAATAGTGGATCTCCGCATCAACAATTTATTTACAATTGGTTTCAATGGGGAAATGTTTAAGTTCCATGAGTTCGACAATTAAATAATTTGACGAACGTACTTGTAATTCATATTTTGAACGAGCGCAGCTTTAATGATTTTTAAGAAAAGTTACTTCATCCGATTTGCTTTGATAAGTATAAAGTAAATGCAGTTGATTATAAGAGAAATCTTTTGCGGAGTTTATTAAAAATTACCTGGATCGATTCCCGTGTCCCTAGGAGTGAGTATATAATATAAACTTTTAGCCAAAAACTAGTATAACCAACATTGTTAATAATCTGTTGTGGAAAAGCAAATGTTACAGATTTGGCAATACATGTATAAAGCTCATGCGCTTTTAGAATTCCAAGAGCGATTTCGAACACTGGACACCGCAGCCAAGAAAGGGAAAACCAATAAGACCGCGGACGACCAGGGGCGGACAATCCAGAAGGAATTAACTAAAAGAGCTAGAGAATACATATAGGGCATAACCAAATTTTAATAGGTACCTATGGGGTATAACAAAATTCAAATAGACAGGAGTACGTTTCATAAAATTGAAAATGTATTCATGTTAAACATATGTATGTACTTCCATTCGCACAGAAAGAAACGGGATTCTTTAGAAACACCTTGACGCACCTGGCAAAATAAACCATTCTCTTTTAACCTCAATGAGATGTATAGACACGTGAATTAAATTAGCATTATTTCTTTTCTCTAGAATTTATAATGCCTTCAATCACTGATCATTCGAAAAAGATAATGAAATATACACGTGTGACTTCCCTTAAAATAATCATTGGGATATTATTCAGGTGTTTATCATCCAATTTTGGACGTGACTCATTTTATAAGAAACATTTAATATAAAATCCAGTAATCCTCTGAAACTTTGGTACATCACGGCTCTATGACATCCAGATCAAATACAGAAGCCGTTTGCATATTTAAAAACAGACACAACATGCAAGAAGTATACAGTTTCAATTTCGACTAATTGGAAATGCATATTTTGATATGAAACGGACCGGAAGTGTCAAGAAATCTCAATATTGCAGCTGATGAGACAATGCATGAGAATATTTTCCATGTTGTCTGCTTGCTAGTAAATGATCACAAAAAATACAAAGCAATATAAATGCAAAAAAAATTAGTACTTTGTTAGGACTATAGTCAAAGTCAATGCCAAAAAAAAACACAAACAAAAACTAACAAATTAACAAAGCAAGTGGAACAAACAGACGAACAAACAAAGGAAAACATATAACAAACAAAAAACGAAATGTCGGACGAATACGAGCCTGTCACCCGATTTGTCTAGTAGGCTTATCCGAGACGTTATAGACGGAAGCGCAAATAAATCATATAAAGAGCTCAATCTACAAACCCAAAAGTATTGTTCCATGCAGAACGAAATTGACCTTTGCTCCATCTCAGAGATTTTATTAAAAAGCATGCACGCAGTAATCAAATGAAATACCGGTATAACCAAAAAAAAAAAACAAACAACAACAGCAAATAACCTGCAAGATTTAAATGAAGCCAAAAACAGCTGTATAGATCAAACTAAAGCCTATTCTTGTTGGGCCACCTTCTTGTTTGTAGCACAACACAATAACATTGCCTTACAAACTAAATCAACGAGATGTTTAGGGCAACGGTCTGAAAATTTCACTAGAATATGTTAATTTCTTGGTTTCAAATCCATCGTTGCTGGTGACTCACAAACTTTTACTTCGAAAAAAAAAATAGAAAACCCAGAGAAAAGTAGAGTATGGAAAGTCCAGTTACTTGAGAAAAGCCTGGTCAAGTATTCATACTGCCATTATCACCAACGGTCTTTTTATAACAACTAAAAACTGGAATTTCACAAAATTAAGTTCGGGAAATTTAAGTTTCGTATTACAACTTTTGTATTCAAAATGCAAATTTTCGAACGCTGGTTTGACAAATAAAATGCCCATTTGGATAATAAATAGATAGAATTAAACAAGTCATCTAAAGAGACAATGTGTTAATTGACCAAAGACGGAATTACCATTACACTACGAAGATTTATTGCTTTTTTTTTCAGCTAATATGAATGGTTTTACCGTTTTTGAAGCTTCGCTACACCCTCATGTACCGACCGTGCATGATGAAATCATATTATAATTTTTGGTATTTTCAAGTATTTCCAACTTGACCCTGTTTTATGACGCACTAGGGTTTTCTTTTTCACTTTTTGAAATTAATTAAAAAATGGTGACTCCAGTGTTTTGCTAGCGGATTAAATTCTAGTAGAAGCATAGGTAAAGCATAGTTACATTCATCAATTTCATGGACTCTACACGAGTGTGTTTCGGCAACTTTATTAACAGATTTCATTATTTCACGAATAGTGAAATAATTATCAAAATTTACTCGTATATTATAAAATAATTCTTTTTAACTGTTTAAGCTACATATCGGGACATATCAAGTCTGCCTCGCCAGGAGTGCCTTGATATAGCTCTTAGTTAAATCTTTGAATAGTCGGACAAATTTTTTATGTCTAGAAAAGGCTACTATTGGTAATAATGTCTATTAAGCTCATAAGTTTAAAAACAGTTCATTGGAAATGGAAGAACTCGCTTCAAAATCTATTACGCAAAGGATATGAATTGAATATTTTGGTTAAATCTTTGAATCTAGTGGTTTTTTTTGCAGAAATATTGATAACTTGATACTTATATTGAAACTTTTGTAAGCTTCTTAACAAATTGTCATTTTTAGGCAGAGCCTTATAGCGTCATAAAGCTATCTGATTTTCGCGTTTTTTTTCCGTCTAGACAGGGTAAATCGGTCAGTCAATATTGCTACCAGAGGATCTATTACAGAACATTGTTCGTGTATTGTATTTTAAATGTTATACGTATTGTCTAAAATAGGAGGTACATATTTATACCCCTAACATAAATGCGATATAAATGTGGACTACATATCGTGTATTAATACTCGTTGACACTTAAGCATTTTTGACCTTTGATCAAGTGGGCGGAGCTTAATTACAGATTTCTTAACAAATGTGTAAATGTGCGGAGAAAACAAACAAAAATGATGTGCTATGTTTCAAGTTTATGAAACACAGATCGTTCTTTATTTTTAGTGCTTAGATTTAGCTCTGCCTTTAAACGCTTTAGCGCTTTGGTTAAACATTATATAGCATTATAGCGATCAAGTATGCCGTTTTTGTGTGATGATACTCCCCCAAACCATTAAAAGTTTGAAGCGTTATGTCGGATTTAAAATCGATATGTCTGATTTTTTTTTTACATCATCATACATTTTTATTCTCAGCTAGCAGTAACAGTGAGTGTTCTATAGAGAGTTCCTCTACCGTTCGTTTGTTCTTGTTCTCTTTAGTGGAACTGAATGCTGCTCGATTTGATTTTTTTGTGTTTTTTTTTTAGCTTTTTCCTGGATAATTGATAGCGGGGAGTTGGTCCAAAAAAAAAACAGCTTGACCCCACCACATTTTATATATGCCTATCCTGAGCCAGAAATCTTTGATAAAGCTTTCGTTTGTCTTTTGTATTTAAGAAGAGGCCTTTCTTTGACCAATTCAGGACTGGATTTGAACTATATGCATTTATTTAGACCTTATGCCGAGTGCAGAACTGTGAGCAGCACCTATTGACCTCGTTGAAGGCTGCTGGTGGTTGTACAATGTGTTTTTTTTTCTAATTTACCGCTTGGTATATATACAGTATGTGAGCTGTGTCGCGAACACTTATTCCACATCTCATTATTATTATGTCTCCCAAGCACTATATGTGTTGGGAGACATATTGTTTTCTGTATTGGATTGGTTTAGGATATTTTTCCACTATATGTATCTCTCTTCAATATCTACCAGTTTGTTCTTTGGTAATAAAATAGCAATTGGTTAAAAACAACAGAATTTTTATCAAAGCTGATGTTTTTACTCGTCGAATTTATGTTATCTGTTGGGGTTTTTTTGGTGTCAAGAAGAGGGTCTTTCATTGGCACTTCAGGATTAGGCTTGAATCATTTGTAGTTTATTTTAAATCCAGGGCCAATTGCAAAACAGCCAGCAGCGACCGATGGTCACATTGAAGGCTGCTTGCCGTTTTTCGTTGTGGATTTTTTGATGTTTTTCGTTGTGGATTTTTTGATGTTTTTCGTTGTGGATTTTTTGAATTGTCTTTTATATTGTAGACTTTTTCCACATCTCATTATCTCCTAACCATGAAACGTTTAAACGCATTTGAAAAACAAACAACGAAAGATGCGATAATTATCGTAAAATATGTCGGTTTACATTACTCCAACAACACTGGAGGTTGGTTTAAAAGTTTTTTCCTTTTGTTTCCTCTTTCTTTCTTTCGACTTGTTGTCTATAGGTTCAAATTAGTTTAAGGACTTAATGCAATTCCGTCGTGTTGCGACTCAGTTATTGATTTGTTTTAAGATTGTTTTCAGGAAGGTATAAAAAGTTTATTAATGTTTTTTTCGAAAGAAACATCAAAATCCTTTTTAATTTCCAAACGGGTTCTTTCAACTGTAAAAAATGCAGCAGTTTGAGTAAATTACATGCAAGGCAAAAAATCTACATGACTGTATGTATTAACTTGAAAAACAACTAAGTTTTTTTGCTGTTAACAACCCAAAAGTCGCAAGGCTGCCTCAATATGGATAATCTGCATCAACCTCATTGTCCACGACCATATAACTTCGTATATTTACAAAATGCAGTGTCTGGCTAAGGTGATAGCAAAAGTTACGTTAGTAGATGAAGCCATCACCTATAATGTAAATGAACTGTTACGTCTATTGGCATTTCATGTGTTTGCAAAGAAGCCGAAGAGCTGTATTTCTATTTGAATGGTGAGAGATCCCAAATAAAAAAGAGTAAAATAATAGAGGAAAAGTTACTGGGAATGTGTTCTTAGCATTCTGAAGTGTCAAACAAAGTAAGGAAAATGTATCTGTCGGGTAACTAGAATCACTAACAAGGGAAACATACTGCATGTTATTGTTAAAAAACCGTTCTTATTTCTGGTAAATTGTTGAAACATGGCATGAAACCGTCTTGTTTTGCCAAGCTAAACAGTTGCTGTTTGTATTTCGTATTGGGCATATATAAAACAGGAATGACAAAGTTGTCATTTCACAGAAAAAAGCGCGGAAATTAGTTTAGCAGAAGATAATTTGGTGTCATAACCGCCTGTATAATCAATTTGAACAGAAATCTGATATAAAGAAATTTCAAAAAGAAATTATTTTCTACTAATGTTCGCTTATTTTGACATTGTTTGCTGATATAGATTAGGAAATCTGCGCTAATGAGAAAACGAGGCTGCAGGTGCAATTTTTAATCACCGTAATGCTTAGGATTATGCACTTTTCACCTGCATCCTGATAATGATGTATTACTAATACACATTTATTTGTATGTTTTCTAAAACTTTTCGTAATTTTAGAAAATGCTTTTAAGCAAAAGACAACAATCAACAACTGAACAAACTGAACAATTGACGTTGTACTTTTCAGAAGGATCAAGTTAGATACTAGTTTTCTTTCTTACAATACCCCCTCTTGAAAAGTGGGGATATATAGTGATAGGAGTGTCCGTCCATCCTTACATCCATGTGTCCGTCCTTCCGTTACACGGGGCTTATGGTACACATTTCTTTTCCGCAACTCCTGCTAAACCCCTAAATGGATTTTCATGAAACTTTCACACATTCTTTCTGACATAATGTTGATGTACACCAAGTCTATTTAAAAATTTGATCTGATTGACCGTCGGGGTTTCCCAAACATAGACGACAATGGTAACCTTTCCCTTTTCCACAGCTTTGAATTTCCTCATAAAATCTTAGTGACACTTTGTAGATGTGTGCCTCCTACCTTAAATTTGATCTGATTGATTTGAGGGGGATATTTATTTACAGCGGCTCGCAGACAGTTTTCTATTTCTACTTAAAATGCAATAGATTATTATTCAATCAACCAATTAACAAATTTTATTGTCATCAAAAGATAAGTAAAACAAACACAATACTGAATATAATATAAAACAAGAATATGTCCAAAAGACATAATGCCCTATCTCGCAATTCAGGACGAACGGACAAACAGACTGGAACACTGTTTGCCGCCTACTTTCGTAGATGGGGCATAAACATGGAGGAATATGTTCATTGGACACAGATGCCTCTGCACATACAGTAAGTAGAATTCCGACATGTCTGAAAATCGCAAAGTACATACAGTTGGTCAAACTATAACTTCAAATCATCTTGTACGTTTTTGAAGGAAACATCTTGACCGAAATGTCCACATCGTGACATCGGTATGCTAAACTAAACATTCCAGTCAAATTTCAAATCATTCTCATGTACAGTTTCTGAGAAAAGCTTGACGGAAATTTGTACGGACGGACATACGTTATGTTCGCGACAAGTCGTCGCAAGGGTATAAAAATCAAAGAACGCAGTACTTACAGTATCACACTTGAACTAAACTAATGTGAAATTGTGGTTCAAAACGATCTCAGCGCTCAAGTTTGTGTTGCCATTCGAGGCACGAAAATAGATTCTCGAATTTCTTCCTATTGAAGAAAAAATAACCGGTTTAGGGGGCTGGGTAGCCGAGTGGTCTAATGCGCTGGTTTAAAATTCACACTTTTGATCACTAGCCAATCGCCTCTCAGCTGGCGTTCGAGTCCCGTTTGTATTTAACAAAAAAGGGACTACCACAACTGTATGTGATAAGGTTTGTCAGTTACCTGCCCAAGGTCGGTGGTTTCCTCCGGGTACTCCGGTTTCCTCCACCATTAAAACTGACCGCCCTACATGGCCCAGGTGCGCCGATAAAGGCGTTAAACACCAACACACACACACATAATAGACGGTTTTCATTTGGCATTTTATATGGAGGCCGGATGCGACCATTTCTTGTTTTCGCATACACAAATTGCGTAATTGTGAAAACACCTTTAAAATGGAAAACACGGAATTGAGAAATCGAAAAACCGAGAGAAACCGCGAAACCAGACAACGAAAATACGATATAAACAAATCTTGAAAAATGATATTATTTCTTTTTTTTTTTCGTTTTTATTTTCGCGATTTCGAAACTTCACCTTTTTCGCATTTTTAGTTTATTCGAAGCTGTCGTATGATCTGGTCCTTTTTCTCGCATTTTTTCTAAATTATGGTTGATAAATTACAACCAATATTTCATTAAAAATTGTATTTCAAAGTATATACCAATATGCATGCATTTAATTTCTTCTAAAAAAGCAACGTACTCTGTCGTGAGTTCCTTTGCATTTAATGCTTATAGATAAGCAGGCAATGGCTGTTCTTTTCTGTTGATTTTTTTTTTATTTCCTTGAGGTTAAAAAAGCAAAATATTTTTCAGCACTGAAGAGCAGTTACTCAAATAAAGGCTTGAGTCACCTGAAACTTGAATTCATTTATGCGAATAGACGAAATTGCCAAACATAAGAAATCAAAATTGCAAAATGCAACACATTTTTTGGTTTCCTGTTTTTGTGTTATAGTTCTATATACATTTTTCGATTTTTCGGTTTTCGCTCTCTATCAAATCTTCTTGCAATTTCATGCTTTCTCGATTCTTGTTTTCGCATTTTCGAGTTTTGCTCGGCTATCGCTTTTTGCGATTTCGGAAAGGTGATTTAATATTGTAACTATTTGAAAACTAAGACATTATATGTAACTTTTTTCTTCAAACCATATCTTTTTGAGTATAAAAATGATGGTTTGAAGAAAGAAGTTATATTGTGATTTTAATATTTTCGAATCTTGTTTTCACACGAGCATATTTCGATGTATTCTGATAATCTCAAATGTACCCTGACGAGTATTTTTTACCTATTGCTTTGATTATTGTGCGTTTAATTGGGAATTAAGTAGACATGCAGACATTCAGCATATCAAAACTGTCACAATGCTACAATCCGGAATGCCTAATTTCATATCATAAGTAATATTCAGAGGAAAAACAACGAAAGATTTACCGATTTAGAACAATCCAAAATGTCTAACAGGGAAGCATGCTTAACTCATTCAAAACACGTTACGTAAGGAGCCGAAAGTCTGTTTGATGATCTAATTAGCAGATATTCGTGACGAAATTACGATCGTATTTCTAAAAGAATCAGCAATACAGCAACTTGAAGGTATTTATTACGGTAACTATACAAGCTCTGCATATAGTCGAAGCACAACATTGAATTTGAAAACAAGAGGCTCACAGGAACCTGAATCGCCCACCTTGCCATTAAGTCATAAAGGTCTTCTATTAGGGGTCACCTAACAACTTTGACCCTATGGAGACTTTTGTAGAGAAAGTTTAAGCTTTTCTCTGTCGTCTTATGGGAAAACATGAAAAAAGCTATATTTGACCTTTTAAGGGCCATATTAATGTAACCCCTGTAAGGAGGTCATCCGACAAACTAATGAATACTTTTGTAGAATTAAATGAGCTGAAGGTTTTTAAACAAGCAACAGCTTTTCTCTATCTCTGCAATTGTATTCATTCAATAGGACAAAAGCACAAAAAATGCTATTTTTTACCTTTAAAGGGCCATACCATCTATAAGGGTACATCTGACAGCTTCACACTTTTGTAGAGCTTAATATGTTGAAAGTTTAAGCAAGCAACATAATTTTTTTCTATCTGCAATATTATAGTTTTCACTCTATAGGGCAAATACGTGAAACTAGAGGCTCCCAGGAGCCTGAATCGCTCACCTGATTTCAATGACTGATGGAATGAAAATAATTTGGGGTATCTGAGGTAAAAAAACTCCAATAAAGGATCACCAAACAATTTCCCCGTGCTTCAGTTGTATGCTCTTATATATTTTCGAGTACTGGAATATGTGTTGGAGAGACACAGTTTACATATTTCCAAAATTTGACAACGTTTGGCTATTTCTTTAAAAATTGATAAATTTATTTGTTTGGTCATTGTTGTAATATTTTTTGGCTTCTGTTTTTGTTTTATCAAATCTTATATACTACCGGTTTTCCAAAGTTTTTACTCCTAGTGTGTCTGATGAAGGTTAATCCAGAAAAGCACTTCACACGCAGCGAAATTTTGCATTGTACATTCAATATGTGGATCGTGCCTCTGGCACATATTCCATATTCTTTCGTATTTAATCTTATTTCAGAGTTTGGCTTTAGTGCCGTGTGGAGGTCGTAGAAAGCTTCCCCGTGCTTCAGTCGTATGCTCTTATATATTTTCGAGTACTGGAATATGTGTTGGAGAGACACAGTTTACATATTTCCAAAATTTGACAACGTTTGGCTATTTCTTTAAAAATTGATAAATTTATTTGTTTGGTCATTGTTGTAATATTTTTGGCTTCTGTTTTTGTTTTATCAAATCTTATATACTACCGGTTTTCCAAAGTTTTTACTCCTAACGTGTCTGATGAAGGTTAATCCAGAAAAGCGCTTCACACGCAGCGAAATTTTGCATTGTACATTCAATATGTGGATCGTGTCTTTCTGGCACATATTCCATATTCTTTCGTATTTAATTCCATAATGAAGGCTTTTGTAGCATTTTTTTTTATCTGACACCTTTAGCCTAATGGATATATTTGAAGGGTTAATTCAACTGAAGATTTAAGCAATCAACATTTTTTCGCTGTTTTTACAGCTTTCATTCTATAGGTCAAGTACACAAAAAGCCTATTTTTCACCTTTAAAGAAACATTACCCCTGTAAGGGATCATCTGACAATTTTGACCATGATATCATTTTTGTAGATCTCAATCAGCTACACAATTCTTCAATGCTAACTTTTTCTCTAGCACTTACAAATTTCAAGATAAAGTAAAAAAAAAAAAAAACAGTGGTCAATTTTGACGATTAAGGAGAAATAACTCCTATAAAGAGTCGTCCCATAACTTTGACTCAATGAAGAGTTTTGTAGAGCTTTTGATGCTGAAGTAGGTAGGTTGCTTCGGATTTTCTCTATCTCTTATACCTTTTGAACTATAAGCTAGAAACTATGGTCTGACCCCTCTGTTCTATTTCTAGCAATGGCGGCCGTGTTGGTTATTCGGCATGTACAAATTTCACAAACTTGATAGAAAACATCCTAAAGATCAAGTGTACAAAGTTTCAAAGCAATCCCTTTTGTGGTTTCAGAGAAGAAGATTTTAAAAGAAAAGTTAACGGAAGGACGACGTACGCTTAACGATGACAAATTCAATATTTTTTTATCTTTTAAGGGTCATAACCCCTATAAGGGGTCATATGACAGCTTCGACCCAATGGAGACTTTTGTAGAGCTTGATGAACTGAAGGTTTAAGCAAGCAAAAGCTTTGCTCTATCTGCACTAATTTTAATTATTAGGGAAAAAAACATGAAAAAATGCTATTCCACCTCTATAAGGGGTTATCTACGGAAAGCGATAGGTATCTTCTTACTTCAGACTTCTGATTTCGGAGTTCCGATTTCTGATTTCAGAGTTCGGACTTCTGATTTCAAAGTTTTGTCATCAGATTTCGGAATTCCGACTTCTGAGTTCAAAGTTCCGACTTTTGATTTCAGAGTTCATACTTCGGAGTTCACAGATATATATATATATATATATATTTATGTAACACGATTCATGCCATTATAAGACGCTCCGCGGTTAACAATGGAAACCCAGACTAAGGAAACTTACTAAAACAATATTTTTCAAAACGGTTTTCTCAAAGAGAAATAAAGAATGTTCTTGCGTGCAAACACAAGAAAATCATTAGTTTAGTGCATTTAAAATGACTGATGAAAAGGATGAATCTCAGAGGAAACTATGACACACATATTTTGGAAGTTATAGAATGTATAGAAGAAGAAATTCCAAGCAACTTTGGAAATCTTGGACAGAATTCAATGTGGACGAGATTACAAGTTATTCATGGTCTCAGGTAGGATAACTAATTCATTTTGACAGGATAGCTTATAGATTTGGTAGATAAGTTTATCAATTCTAATTGAGAGATATAAGACCGTATCTATTATTTTTTGACGATTCAAAATGGCGAACACAATTTTCAATTCCCATGTCCCATAGACAATTTGTGAAATTGTTAGCGCCGGACGGCGGGTAGACGGATGAGCGACGGACGCCAAGTGATGATTAGCTAACGTCGACTTCGGTGCAAGTGAACTAAAAAACGTAAATTCAACATTTTATCTTATATTTTATTGACGTATATTAAAAATAGAACTTTCAAAAATGAACCAAAGTAGACGAAAACATAAAATGAATGACCTTATAGTCACTAACTCGGATCTATACCAGACTCAACTCCGTATTCATATTTTCATTATAAAACGAACAAACTTATTTAAAAAAATATATTAAGAGAGACCACTGCACTATTTTGTCTACTGTTTTGTGAAAACAAACTAATTAATTATGGTTTTAAAACAAAAAAAAATCTATGAGGTTTTCATGTCAGTTAGTCTTACCCATTAAATATTGGTTTATAACCTTTTTTCTTATGCAAAGAATACAAGTTTTATTTCATACATTTATGTTCTACAATTCACGGTAGGTCCCGTGTCCGGCGACAGGATTGTTTTTTCGAGAAGGATTTACAATTGTCCTGGTTTTTTTCAAGAGAATAATCAATAAAAATGTAAACTTTGGTGATATTTAGTGATTTTTAACTTAAAGCGAAGAAAAACTGCTACCAACGGGTAGGCATATTTTAATATGATCATATTGTATAACAACACCAATTCCTATAAAAAAAAATGTGATTCCTAAATAAAATTGTGGGCTGTTTTTTCATTTTTTTACCTTTTTGCATTTTTTGCCCCTTAAAAGACAAATATATTGAACGAGATTGCTAACCATTATAAGTGAACATCAATGTTAAATTATGGCATCCTGAACATTGATGCCAAAAAGTTGCGTCTTAAATATTTCTAAATTAAAATAAAATACATGTCCAGGCTTTTTCAAGAGGCGTCCAGGTTTTTGCAAGAGAGGTCCAGGTTTTTTCATACTTGAGATAGACAAGTTGTGCGTGTTGTTTACCTCCTAAATCATATTTTAAAGGACATTGTATGTTGTTAAAAAAATAAGAATACGGTACTATCATTTCAAGGGTTTTTGACAAGAAAACGTCAGTAAAAAGTCAAGAATTCAACCTTATATAGCTTATATATACAAGCAGGCACATATAATTGACGTCTACAACCAGAACCCATTAATCTATTGCCTAAGCATAACTAACAACTGTTTTAAATTGAAAATAGCCTCATTGAATAATTGGCTGGAAACAAAATGTTTGTGTTGCGACAAGCAGACATGCTTACAGTTCCTGGGCTACCTTCTTTTAACTTGACTTGTAGTTGTTTCTTGGATGTATTTGTTTGTATCATAGAGTCGTCTTCTTTCATGTCTGCTGTTTTATCCAGGATTATATAAGACTCGATTGCCCTTTCAGTGCGTCTTAATTTTTACACTTATGAATTTATTGTATATATTATAGTTTCAACAAAAAAACTTCATAAGAGTATGCTCTCGTGCGGGACCCGGAAGGCGAGTAGGTTAGCAGCAGCGCTAAGCTTGTCGGTAAAAGTCCACTAAAGAGCGCTCAGAAACCTGTCATCTTTCCAGGCCGCTTAGCCCACAATGCGACTGGGATGTGTGCCACAGGTGGTTGAATGGGGCAGCCCTGTCATAATAAATGCCGGTTCATCAGGCTTTACTAATGCGGAAACTTGACCGTAAACCATATTGGACCAACGTGCGTGGAGAGTTCCAAGGTTCATGCACGTAAAATATCCCATTGTGCACCGCAACAGGCTAAATTTTCCTCACCTACCCACGTCTTCCCTTTTCCAGTGATCTTCAAAATTTACAGATCCTTTGTTTCCCACTCCTACCCCGCTTCTCTCTCTCAATGAGTATAGGTTCAATTAGGACTCAGCATTGTATTTTCGCCAGATAAAGGATGTTTATGTGAAACTGGGTAAGAGTTGGCTATATCCCACACAGGTAGGTGTTTCATCTAGTATGACCTCATTTCGGGTAAGGGTTCTTCATTGTCAGTCACCATATGGAAGGGTTCCAAATTGTACGAAACTTTTGAGGAAGGATTTCGCCACTTTCCGGATGCATTTGCCTATGGTGCGTTAAGGGTACGTATACATTGGCCTATCTTGTGAGTTGGTTCGTTTTACATCTGGTTTGTGGTCGTGCATGGGTCCTTCGGATTACATACATGGTCTATGTCCTGGGTGGGTTAAAGAATTCATTTTGATGTTTCAATTACTAGTAGCTCTTGTCCTGCTGATTATGATTGAAATAGTGTCGACAGGACATAAAACAAACATAAGAGTATGAGATTCAAATGCTATTTAAGTTTCTGTATCTTTACATACCTATGTATACGTTAAGGGGTTCCAATATTCCCTAATGTTTTATCAAATATCCCGTATCCAAAATAGAGGTTTGTTTCTTATCCCATATCCCTGTAAAAAGAATATTCTATATCCCAGTTTGTTTTGCCTCAAATATCCGGTATCTCAGAAATAAATATGTAAATAACCCATATTCCAAAACACCCTTAAACTCTTGAAATAACAGAATGCACCAGTGGAATATGCTCTTTTTGTATTTATTTGTTTCTGACATTCATGTAGATTTTATAGTTTCAAAGACTTGAAAAGGCACAAAAACAAGATTGCAACTTACCTTTCAAAATTTTGCCCATCGTAACAATCGCTCTTCTTAAAACCGGTAATTTATTAAAGCACATTATTAAGAAAGTAACAAATGTACAAATGTACCATAAAATTAATTTTGTCAAAATACTAATGTAATAGTAATGCATTTGGGCAGCCTGCTTATGCTTTAAAGTTAGAAACAAACTTGATATTTTGCATGTAATGTGTTTAAATGTATGTTTATTGAGTAGGAGGGATATTAGTTTCCATTTAAGTCGTATAGTTTCCACAAAACCCAGTGCCTCTCTTTAGTCAAAATTTTCAAAAAGCCAGGACACCTCTCGAAAAAACCGGACAAGTTGTTGTGCCTCTCGAAAAAACCTGATCAATTTTAATAAATCATTAACTGATGCTTCTTTACGGACTTTTTTGGAAGAAAAGTAATAATTCGAACATTTCGAATACTTTTATTCCTCTTTTTTGTTTTGTTTCACTTACAATCGAGAATTTAAGCACTTTTTTGTAAACGGACAGGCGAAAAAACCTGGACCTCTCTCGAAAAAACTGGACAATGCCTCTCGAAAAAAACAATCCTGTCGCCGGACACGGGACCTACCGTGCAATTGCAGGGTAAAAAGAAGTTCGGTTAATAATGCGGATGTTAGACCCTCAAGGCATCATGCTACGGAAAGCCAATCAACTTGTTCGAAGACAATAGGCCTATAACTGTCCTTGCCCAAACTTCGTGTGGCACGTTGACGGTTTCGACAAACTAAAGCCTATTGGATTTTGTATACATGGAACAATTGATGGATTCACGGCCAGGAAAATTATAAAGTTGCACGTCGGTTTTAGTAACAATGACCCAAGAGTCGTGGCGACTTACTTTCTAGATGCCATCGAAGAACTCAAATGCTGCCCTTTCCGTGTAAAATCCGATATGGGTACAGCAAATGTCATGACAAGGCAACTTCAGATATATTTTATTAGAAAGGCAACCAACGTTGACTGCGCAATTCATAGTTTCATTCAAGGTAAAACAAGTTTCCAATCAAAGAATTAAAGCTTTATCGAGCAATTTCCCAAGAATAGTGGCTAATAGTTTTATACATTTTCAAAGATTTAAAAAATGCTAACATTTAAGATCAACGAAATCAAATCCACGTGCAGTGCCTGAGATTTTGGTTTTTTTTTTCGATTTGGTTGCTGCAAAACTAAACGAGTCTGTGCAATACTTGAACTTTCATAAAAGTAGAAGTAACAAAATTTCACTTATTCCTGACGAAAAACCGGAAATAATGTACCAATGCCCGGAATTATATGAAGTGCGGGACATGAAACAAGAAATTGACAGATTTGCAAGGAACTTTACAGTTGTCGGAGTCTAAGGAGAGCCTGTTCTGAAGAATTCTTAAATCGTTTGCCAATGGTAGATGATAGAGCTATCAAGCAGATGCCATACACAATTGAAAGTGCAGTGAATTTATATGGATATATTTTATATTCAATAAATGGACACAGTTTAATACATTCGCAAGTTTATTAACAGTTTAAGTTTATTAAATAAAAAAAAGCTGGAATCATAGTTTTTTTAAGAAACATTGTATTATACTATGACCGGTCTAAGAAGTTATAGCTCATTCATTTATCCGAAATGATCATTTGGGACCCCTGTCGATTGTTTTGTTAAAAATTCCTTTTAAAATTCTTTAGTTCCTTAAAGATGAAAATGAAGTACTATTCTATGAAGTTCTGTTTAGGTATCATACATAAAATAAAATAAATTACCACAGTTACTAAAAGAAGAACATACTACTGACGGAATGTTGCCACTGACAAAAAATTAAAGTTTGGAACTTAGAAATCGTCGGGGTTGTACAGTTTCACGTTTGATTATCTAAATAAAAATGAGATGTGGAATAAATGACCCCCATAAATGTACGTGAAACAATTGTATAAACAATTAGTAATGTAAAACCTTTAAATAAAAACAGCGAGCAGCGCCGGTGATCATTATCTTGCTATTGGTGCAGAATCTAAACTGAATGTACATGATATTCAAACAAATCTTAACAGCACCAACAGTATGTTTTCATATGTCTTTTGGGACTATTGGTATGGTTATTCTGCTTTTTCATTTGGCCATACTTAAACAAGAAAATGTGCCAAACAGACACGGTGCCTGCCTTTATAATTATCAAACAGCTAGGTAATCTATCAATTACGAAGCTCACCTCGTTATGCATTATTGTCACTATGCAGGAACTGACTTAAAATTTTCAAAGTTTTAAGTGCTCATTCATGCAGAAAAAGCAGGTCACGGCCAGCATCTGAACCATGTATCTTGCTAAGCATCCCTAGATGCACCTACCATACCACTTTGGTCAATTATGGTACTTGCATGTTAGTAGGAATAGACTTTAACCATTATTCTGTAAGTGGTCATTCATGCAGAAAATATAGGTCAAAGCCAGCATCTGAAGCAAGGAATGTGTCTTAGCGTCATAAGGTGCACCTACCATACCAATATAGTTGATGTGGCACTTGTCAGTAAGCGGTTATGAACTTTAACCATTCTTCTATAGGTGGTCATCCGTGCGGAAAATATAGGTCACAGTAAGCATCTGAAGCATAAATTGTGCTAAGCATCACTAGGTGCTCCTACCTACAAAAAATAGTTGATATGGCACTTGTCAGTTAGCGGGCATGGAATTCAACCATTCTTCCGGCTGTAAGTGCTCATCCATGCGGAAAATATAGGTCACATCCAGCATTCGAAGCATGCATTAATTGTGCTGAGCATCACTAGGTGCACCTAATATACCAATATGATTGATGTGGCAATTGTCATTAAGCAGGAATTAGGAATTAATGGATTTGGGCGGACGGACGGATTCGAACACTATAAGCCCTTCTACTTTCGTAGGCAGGGCATAAAAAGATAGAAGCAGATATATGCTGATCACCTATACCAAAATGTTTTGAAGCTTAAACACATATACTAGAAATTCCCTTGTTTCTTGGTGGTATATACACAAATACATCAAGTCTAATATTCCACACAAACCATGAATATATAATACATGAGCTGCAATTTGCACAAATGTTTCTTGAAAGGAAATGGAAAGATGTCTGACGGACCTGAAATTGATAAGGGTAATGTGGGACCTCACAAACAAACTTTATAGTCTGTGATTTGTTGATCCTGAGAAAATTATTATGAGCAGGTGTAATGGTCGTGACGACAACACACACAAGACGAAGTCAGTTGCTTCACATTGACATACAGGCAACATCTATGACGAAGTCGCTCAAGCGGAAAATGTAGCAAAAATGAACCCTCTTGTACTACTACACAAGAGCAATCCATGTGTTAAGACAATACCTGTAGGTCAAGGTGACTATATTCCGGTATAGATTTTGGCTTATACTAAAGACAACTGTCAAGCATCTAACCGAGAGGACACACATAGCACTGGTAATTTTGTTAATCAGCTAACAAATCTGATAGTTTCATTAGTCAATTTCAAACTTTGGGCACATGGGATCGTTGATTAATTCCACCACCAACGGTTCACGGTGTCCAAAATTTGCAATTGACAAATGATAGTATGGGAAATTGTAAGCTGATAAAAAACTTTAACCTGTGGTCTTTGTGCCCACCCAGTTCGTGTGTCTTAACACCCAGTATACAAGATGTATCCACAAACCAAATACCCCAACCAACACCACTTGTAGTTGCTGATGAATTAACCTTATTCAAAATTTAACCTAAGTCACTTATGCAGAAAATATAGATCATGGTAATCTTATTCCTATAAAGGCCCTTTTTATATACTCATTATGTATTCATTGAAACAATATTACTACCACTTAGTTGTAGACCTTTGTCAAAATTTATCTATTTGATATGAAATCATTCTTACTACTATTTGGGTGTAAGATGCATGTGGCAAGATGTAAAGATGTAAAAGGGGCCATATAGAGTCTATTCAGATACCTAAGATGTTGTTTGGTTGTTGGCTAAAATAAATATATGAAGATTTTTAAGTTTTATATATATCTTTAATGTCTGGATCTGCACAGGAAATTATTTTTCAAAATATAAATAAACAAACTCCTAATTTAATACTGGCTAATTAGACACCACCACTATAGCTATAAGCAAAGAAACCCTGACAGGTTAAGCAAAAATTCATATATACATGTAGTCAGTTGTACTAACAGTTGTTACTACCAGTACAAAGTTTCACTTCCAAATTGTGCTCACTTTAATAATTATTTGGTTTAAAGTTTTCTTGTATTAAAGAGGTAAACATTTTGTGCAGTTGTTATATTGAAGTCACAATATGTTATTTCTGTTTGTGGCTTGCCAAGCGGACATCCAACATTTATAAATCTTATTGGTTTTAAGACAGATTTGGAATTTTTTAATGACATGACATTGGTTGACAGAGGCTCAATATTAGCATTTACATCAATAGTTGAGGTATGAGCATGTGTTTGCTAGATACAAGAGAAATTTGAGTAGAAATCTTTGATGACTTCTCGCCGTTGGTTGATGCAGTTGTTGTGATGTTCGAACCGTTGGTTGATGCAGTTGTTGTGATGTTCGAACCGTGGGTTGATGCAGTTGTTGTGATGTTCGAACCGTGGGTTGATGCAGTTGTTGTGATGTTCGAAATCTAAATTCCATGTCATCCTGTACTCCTTTAGGTGATTTTCCACTGTGGAAAAAGTCTTCTTTGCCTTTTCAATTACTAGTATATACATTCCACTGTTATTTCATCCATATTATTGATTTCTATACAGATTTAACTTGTTTTGGTTGTAAATCCAACCTACATTCAATTCATGAATTGTTTTGGATTGCTTTTCATCTTGACTGTCTTTCTTTTCTGTCAACACTTTTGTTGGTTTCTACAAATAAAAAAAGTATTCAGTTATATAAAAAGTATAGTACCAGCGAACATTTGTACACCTAATATATGATTTTATATTGTCCCAAGTAAAATTTTATATTGCACGAGCATGATTCCATTTTTTTTCATCACTGAAGCCTTTTTTTTAGAAAGCTGCATTATTTTGTGACTTCAGTTGCCAACATAGACACACTGACAGGAAAATCTGTACCCTGATAGTGGTCATTATGTAAATGGACACTCAATATACTATTTTTGTTTTTTTCATTTACTTATACCACAGTCAACTTCATGATAAATCAGTAAGTTGTCATGCAAACATGGAAACCAATTTGTGATGGACATGATGCATAGATGGGATGATTTAAAGCTGAATTCCAGTCTCCAGATTTCAGGAAAGGCAGGGGACAAAAAAGTCACACAATGACCTTTAACTTAAAAGATGGACCTTAAAAACTTATTGTTTCCACAAGAAAGTCAATGTCAATGGAAAAAAACGTGGTACTATAGGATAAAGCTATATGCAAAATGTCAGATCTATGTCAAGTAGTTGCTTAGAATACTGTGAGGTAAATTTTCTATACTAGTATACCTCCACTAGATGATCTACGGGCATAAAATCGCTATACACCATATGCACTATAGGATAAAGCTATATTCAAAATAACAGACTCATATGTCAAGTAGTTTCTGAGAAAAATGCGATTAAAATTTTATTTCGGACGGATGCACAGACGAACAGAGGTTAAACAGTATTCCCGCGGGGGTATAAAAATGGGATTTGGAACTTGATGTGGAATAAATGTACACAACTCCATCAACCAACAGTAATTTAAAAATCCTTAATGAAGTCTGAAGCATGAAATCAGAAGTCTGAAGTATGAAATCAGAAGTATGAAGCATGAAATCAGAAGTCTGAAGCATGAAATTAGATATCTGAAGTATGAAATCAGAAGTCTGAAGTATGAAATATGAAATCAGAAGTCTGAAGTATGAAATCAGAAGCCTGAAGTATGAAATCAGATATCTGAAGTATGAAATCAGAAGTCTGAAGTATGAAATATGAAATCAGAAGTCTGAAGTGTGAAATCAGATATCTGAAGTATGAAATCAGAAGTCTGAAATATGAAATATGAAATCAGAAGTCTGAAGTATGAAATCAGAAGTCTGAAGAATGAAATAGGAAATCAGAAGTCTGAAGTATGAAAACAGAAATATGGACTGAATTTCTCCTCAATTGCCATTATGCATGGGCTTTTAACTTGATGAATTACAAAGGTGTTTACCATCTTTAAAGAATCACCAGAAATCTGGGCATTTTTTTTTCCAATAACTTTGAGCTGTCATCATTAATATGAAATTATGTATATGTTGTGTACAAGTTGCAATATTGTACATGTTGCAACATGTACAGATAAATTGTACAAGTTAAGACAAAATATGAAATGGTTGTCTGTCATCAAGCACATATAATCCCAAAGAAGACATATGAGATTTTACACTTTTTATTCTAGTTCTGCATGTCAATTTTAAGAAATATTCACCTAAATGTTTAATAAATAGTATTATCTTAGTCCCAAACAAGAGCATTTAAAGTGTAATTGCTGAAATAAAGACTTCAAAGTTTAGGAACTTATTTTGCCATCACTATGCGATGAAAGTTCTTAAAACTTGATGTATCTTAGAGACTTGATTGTGAACTTGATGATACACTTTTACTTTAATATTCCACTCACATATATGATTACAAAAATTAGTCATGTCTAATAATGTAGGTGTCATTCAAATTTTTTTCTTAACTTGTACAATTTATCTGTACATGTTGCAACATGTACAAAGTTGCAACTTGTACACAACATATGTTATATAAAGACTGATTAATTTGAGCAGGTATATCAAGACTTTAACTTCCTATAAAAAATGTTGTTTCTAATCAGCCTACACAGTTTAAGAGTTTCTGATTCATTTTTGTGTATCTTTTTTATTAATAAAATGTAATATTAAATAAAGGAATAGTCTGTCCATGGGGCATAGATGCCCCCGCCTTATCAGGAAGTTGAAGTCAGTTAGGCCTTAAAAGCACTTTACAGCAAACAATTCATCATTAAAACTGATCATCAGCAAAATAACATTTTAACATGGCATACTTCACGTCTAAATTTTTTCGTCATTGAAATCTATGGAGTCATCTCTGAGATCTTTGAAGTCTATTTTATTTCATCAGTGGCCAATTTGAAAATGCCGGCCATCTTGAAAATTCGAAAATGGATTGCAACCCCTATGGTCCCCCACCATACCCTCAAGAAGTTTCATTTAATTTGGTTCATACGTTTCCCCAAAATCATGCAGACAGTTTCAGGATTAAGAATCAAAAAAGCAAATGTGTCAGAACGACAATGATACCCTGCTCAGAGCTTTTGTCTGAAAAAAGGTGAACCTGAAATGTAAACCTATAAAGTCTCTCAGACGGACAGACATCGAAAATATAGCCCATTGCTGGTTGCAACAATAAGTCCTTGATATAATGAACCGTTTGCAAAATTTCATAAAGATTGTAAATTGCAAAAAAACGTAAGTGTGACTGACGAACAAATAGTCGGAAAAATATATACCCTACGACAAAGTAGGTGGGGCATAAAAAGTAAATAAAAAAGGAAAAGAAAAGAAGCAAAAACAATAAGACCCCCAAACTTTGTTTTGGGCGACCTAATAATAATAATAAAAGTGACAAAAACAATATGTATCCAAACTTCTTTAACCGGTAGTAGACTTATTTATAATATTTCACGAACACTTTTATAAGGACAACATGTTCATGCCTTCAAGCTGATTTGGGCTAAAACATAGAGCTGCTAATACAGCATTATACCACAAAAAAGGCAAACTAGAAGTACTACTAGTATGAGCCCCAATCGTGCCAAATCGAGATAATATGAAATAAATAGAAAAAATCTTTGTACCTGAGTTGCACTTTACTGTCCTTGTACTGTTAAGCAATGTCGTCTACTGCTTTTGATTCTTTTTCTTTTTCTCTGACTTAGTTTCTGAAATGATATGTAAATAAATGTATATACTTAAGCTTTGAAAATAATCAAATAAAAGTAATCAAGACCCTAAAAAACCAATTGGTTTGAATCCCTGCTGCCGTTTCAGAGGAGAAGTTTGAAGAAAAGTTAACGACGACGACGACGGACGCCAAGTGATGACAATAGCTCACATGGACCTAAAAACTGACTGACTATCAAGATTGTCCATGATATATAATATTTAGTGTATTGATGTACATCATCTACACCCCAATGTCTTTTCTACCCGAATCATTTTATAAGTGCGCTTTAAGTAAAACTTCATCTTGTCTTTAGTAGTCTACATGTCTTAATTCATTTAATAAACTTATATGCTAATAATCAATAGATGTGGGGATTTTTGATTCGACAAAAACATGGCCGCCATGGCTAAAAATAGAACATGGTGGTCTGAATACAGTTTTTGGCTTATATTTAAAAAAACTATAAGATATATTTGAAATCCGAAGCCACACTTCCTCTTCAGCATCAAAAGCTCTACGAAAGTCTCTATTGCGTCGAAGTCGTCAGATGACCCCTTGTAGGTATTATGACTCTTGAAGGCCAAAAATGGTGGTTTTTTTCATGTTTTTGGCTTGTAGAATGAAAAGTATTGCAGATAGAAAAAAAGCTGTTGCTTGCGTAAATGATCAGCTTATTGAGTTCTACAAAAGTTTAAATTGAGTCGAAGTCGTGAGATGACCCCTTGAAGGGGTTATGGCCCTTTAAATGCGAAAAAAAAAGTATTTTTGCCCCTAAAATGAAAAGTATCGCAGATAAAGAAAAGCTGTTGCTTGCTTAAATGCTCAGCTTATCAAGCTTTACAAAAGTGTCCATTGGGTCAAAGTTGTCAGATGACCCTTACAGGGGTTATGGCCTTTTAAACGCAAAAATATAGTGTTTTGACCATAGAATGAAAAAAATATTGCAGATAGAGAAAAGCTATTGTTTGCTTAAATGATCAGCTCATTGAGCTTTACAAAAGTGGCAATTGGGTCAAAGTTGTCAGATGACCCTTAAACGGGTTATGGCCCTTTTAATGCGAAAAATAGTGTTTTGACCATGGAATGAAAAGTATTGCAGATAGAGAAAAGCTATTGCTTGCTTAAATGGTCAGCTCATTGAGCTCTACAAATTCCTAATTGGGTCAAAGTTGTCAGATGACCCCTTAAATGAAAAAATAGTGTTTTTTTGCCTATAGAATGAAAAGTTTTGCAGGTACAGAAAAGCTGAATCAGATGTAGCTCATTGAGCTCTACATTATTTCCATTTGGTCAAAGTTGTAACTTTACTACATTTGGTAACATTTAGTCCAGCAATGTTGGAGGAAAAAAACTCTAATAAACTTTAGCCACAGAGAAATACCGTGCCTCTGCATTAATTGGTTGCTATGGATAGACCTTGCAGAAAAAAGTTCACAAATCTATAATGTGCAGTTGCTAAGATATAAATGCAAATCAATCAAGCAGAAATCTAGGTCACAATGACATAGTTCTATGTAGATGTTGACCTACAAAGGTGTAAATATATACTTTTTTGGCAAATGATATGTATATATTGTGCTATTACACTTGTATCACAATTTGTATGACTATCACGATACAAATATTTAGTTTTGTTATCTATGAGCTAGACCAAATGCAGATGTTAATGTGTATTAGTTTTTTTGCCTTTTTTATCTGTTTTGTTGAAAAAAGGGGCCTACCCCAGCAGTATACTGTATTGTGTAAATACAAAGGCTGCTAAAAATAAAATTTTCTTAATTTTACAAGCTAAAAATTCGGAACTTCTCTCTGACTGAATTCACTCTATAGGGAAAAAAACTTACCAAAATGAGTGTCGCGCCCATACGCGTCCGACTTACTGTGGTTCTCAAATACTGACAGGAACATATAAATGGCGCGAATCGCGGTATATATAGTACTGTTAACTAAGAAGTCTGAAATGTGAAATTATAACCCTGAACTCCAAAATCAGAAGTCGGAACTCTGAAATCAGAAGTCTGAAGTAAGAAGATACCTATCGCTTTCCGTAGTTATCTGACAACTTCGACCCAGTGGAATCGTTTGTAGATCTTTTGATGCTTAAAAAAGAAGGTTGCATCGGATTTTCTCTATTTCTTTTTTTTTTAATTTAGAAGCCAAAAACAGTAATCAGGCCACCTGGTCTTTTTTAAGCAACAATGGCCTTGTTTCTCGACGAATCAAAAATCGAAATACAACTTTTGTGCAGGACACCCTAAGTATCAGGCATATCAAGTTTCATTAAATTCTAATAAGTAGTTCCAAGAAGATTTTTGAACAAAATGATAACGTACGACAGACAACGAAGAGGGACGTTAAGAGATGGCAATAGGTCTCCTGGACCGATTGAAATCTGCTGTTATACAGGCGCTATATGGCCATGATTTTTTATTCAAAAGCAAAGAAACGCCAATGGGAAATTCACATTATTTTAATCAAAACATATCATTATGATATAAAACGAGAAATCAAAACCGAGTGTACCTTTACTACGGAAATAATTTTATGCCTCAAAATGTTGAAAGAAACGTAACTCTAATTCTGATTCGGTTAAAAATTCAAGAAAATTTATTTTGTTTCTTTAGTAATTGGTAAAAACTATGCAAGCAAACAATCCGTTATATAACAGACGTGAATAAAAAAATTACTTTGCGATATTTTGACCAAAGGACTAGGATTTATAAACCAAGATCGATCAAGGATTAGAAAATGGACCCCCTCGGAAAAAAGGACACATGCAGAGAATAACTCCCAACCAAAAAATTGCATAAAAGCTCTATAAAAGTTATTTGGTACATTTAGCTTCTACGCGACGGGGAAAACATTTGGTTTTCAATCCGTTCGGTCTGGGCATGAGAAAAAAGAAAGTAAAGTACACTTTAAAAATGCTTGAGATTATAAAGTATTTTACAAGTATTTTGAAAAGACTCGATTCTAAGAGGCTAGATGGACGTAGAGATCAAACGTCTCTAGATCTTTGTTGTTGTTGGCTAGCCTACTTGTAGGTGAAAGGGAGAGTCGAGTGCGAAAATCTTATCTGCCAGTACATAGCCTCTACACTACCAAGACTCCCATCAGTGTCTCCTCGTGGCAATGCACGGTAACTGAGTTTTATAACCTAAGGATAAACTGAAAGGGGATCTCGGAACGGCAAGGGTCCCAGATATGCAGTGTGTAGGCCCACCGGCGTGTGGACATGCCCTAGCACTCATCATCCATGCCGATACTATGGGTAAATAGTCGGCCAGATGAGGGTCATTAGCCTTGGATGGCAATTCATCTAAGAGAAGGAAAACGCTGATATAAAACCTGGATAGAATGGCTTCATTAGCTATGATAGGCAACCATTCTTGAGAAAGGTAACCATGATGACAAATTCCTGGTCCACCAGGTTGAAGGTTGAGAAAGGGTCTCGTAGAACAACACTGATTACGGAAACAAGGACTAGAAGAAGAAACTCTACTGTTCTCGATGCATCAGAATACCAACAGAACTCTGCATACATGACTGAGAACAGTGAAAGCCAACTGGAAGCTGGTCTCAAGAAAAGTATCCTGATTCCGAGAACAAAGCTTAGATAAGGCTTCTGGAATGTTCGTACTATGTACGAAACAGGAAAGCAAGTTTCAGTAATACGAGAAATGAAGAACAACAAACTGCAGTGATTATATATGGACTGGTTTTGAAAAGAACTTAGTGAGGACAGTAGAGACCACCATCTACTCTGGTAGAAGTGACAATAAGCACCAAGAAGGAGTACTAAGTAAACCAGCAGTAAGAGCTCTCATTTTATATCAACCAGTCAATTAAAGAATTATAAGAGCTTGATTTAACACCAAATGATTCAAGACATCAATCATACAAGTATTTTCTCCAACAAATGAAGTAGATGAAGAAGTTAAAACTGAATTTTATGAATTAAATGTTACAGGCAGAGATAGAAAACGTACCAAAACATGACCTCATCATCGTCATGGGAGATTTCAATGCGAAAGTAGGTGGAAATAGTGATGGAGTTGAGAGAATAGTGGGAAAACATGGTGGTGGTGTTATAAACGAGAATGGGGAATACCTTGTGGAATTTTGTGGGATTAACAACTTAGTTAAGAATTAACTGTAATTAATTTTTGGTTTATTGAACCATAAACTGAATTTTTCATGGTGCACATTGAATAATCCGCGAAGCGGATTATGTTAAATGTGCACCATGAAAAATTCAGTTTATGGTTCTATAAACCAAAAATTTATTACAGTTAATTCTTATAAATAAATTTTATAGTACATTCCGCGTAAAAAAATATTAAAATTACATTTTTAATCAAAAATATTTTAAAATCAGTTAATCAATCTAGCGCATTAATATTTACACCTATCAATCAAAACAAAAAGCACGCGGAGTCCGTGCAACTGCAAAGTCAAAACTATAAAGGTTGTATTCCGGTTTAATTTGGATTTGACATTTAGATTTTGCATGGGCTTTAATTGCACGATAAAAAAATCATAAAAAATCTTTCTGTTTTTTATAAGTTAACGAAATAAATAAAATTCTTTCAACGTAAATGCAACTAATAATTCTCTATTTTTAATTATTTTAATTATTAATTATATCTTTGATTAAGAGGAAATTTTGCCAAATGATAAAGTTGTGTATTAGATGTTGTTTTGAGATTCTGAAAACCGGTTTTACTGGTTTGACAGTAGATTCATTTGGGCGGAGTTTGCCATCAACCATTAACCATTTGTATTTTTAGTGGGCGTATATAAATAGCTGTATAAGCCAATCTAATTCTTTGCATGTTTTTTAGTTCATTGAAAAATGGTCTAAATTTCTGAACAACGCAAAAGACACTAGAAATACTCTTAAATTTATTTATTTATCAGATGAACTCTTTTTCCACAAAAAAAAACATTCACAAGCCTACTTGGGTATCGCCTGGAGGTAGAACATCCAACCAAATCGACCATATACAGATTAATGGTAAATGCCTAAATGGAAAAGATCGCTTCAAGATGTCAGAATAAGGCGAGGTGCTGAAGTAGCAAGCGACCACCATCTTGTTTCAGCCAATATAAAGTTGAAATTACAGAAATCAAAAACCACAAACAAAGTAAGAAGGTTTGACAATTAAGACAGAAAGACCAGGCAAGATTTAAACTTTAAACTGGAAAATTATTGATCAAAGAAAAGGGCTAAATGAACAACAACATTCAGAGAGATTAAAAGGTCGACTGAGGGTGCAATATTAAAGCAAAAAAGAAGTTCAGAAAGCAACCTAGAAAGACCGACAGAACTTTATATATAGAAGCACTAGCTTCTGAAACTGAAAAGGCTGCTTCAGAGCAAAGAATGGGTGATGTTTACCAAATAACAAAAAAGTTGAGTGGAAAGAAAATCAGTATCATGCTTGCCAGTACGAAGCAAACAAGGAGAACTTTAAACATCTGAACAAAAGCAAAATTAAAGGTGGTCAGAACATTTTAAAGAAGACTTCAAGTCCTAAACAGACCTGGACCTGAAGTAATACCAGATATACAAGAGGCCGAAACAGATCTCAATGTCAATATAGAAGCACCAACCAGAGATGAAATAATAAAAGCCATCAGAAGTCTCAAAAACAACAAAGTCCCTGGAAAAGATCAAGTTCCAGCGGAGGTATTCATTACAGACACATCACTAACTGCTGATATTCTATTTCCATAATTTTGGCAAAATAACACCATCCCAAGATCTTTGATGGAAGGCATCGTTATAAAGCTACCAAAGAAAGGAGACCTATCAAACTGAAAAAACTGGAGAGGAAGCACTTGTGTTTATATTGAGCAAAATATTTAGTAAGATATTTTATTAATAAATTTATTAATTTATTCAAATAACCAACAAAATGCTGCATGAAACAAATGGCTCTGAAGATATTGCAGCCATGTTAAAGAAGAAATGATGGAGATGGATAGAGCATGTCATGAGAAGACCATCAGATGGCGAAGACTGCTCTACGATTGACTCCAGAAGGAAAGAGGAAGCAGGGGAGACCGAAGATAACTTTGAGGCGTACCATCGAAGTTGAGATCAAACAGATTGGCACCACCCGGAGAGAGTTGTAAAAGAAGGCACAGAACAGAGACGAGTGAAGATTCCTAGTCCTTGCCTTAGGTGCCTCTGGGCATAATAAGGACCATGTAGGTAGGTGATGGACACTAATGCGACCTCCAATAAAAATAAACTCTGATGTTGTTAAGACATTGTCAAATGATATTAAAGTAGGTTGTCGTATTGACCAGAAGAGATTTTGCAGAAACATGCCATGATTGTTTACAATCTGAATTATGGCACTGTTCATTGAAGAAATCTTTCACACTAATAGGCCTATATCTTACTGTCAACTATTCAACTATAAATCTTTCCTGGTCATATACTTTGTTGAAAACGAAAAGTACTCAAAACCAAAATCCGAACAAGGAAGTGTAATGAGGAAATGCTGTGAAAATGCTCAATTTTGATGTTCTAAGGGAACGTTGACCCTATTACATATTTTGTAGATCTTGATGCGCTTAACAATATGCAATTTAAATTTATCGAATATCCTGTATAGTTTTCAAGATATTGAGCTTAACAGGTGCAAAATTTGCAAAAAAAAATCCACAAAAGGGGCAATAACTCCTACATGGGTTGTTGAATTTTCTTCGAAATTTCAGGGTTAGTAGATCTTGAAATCACTTATACCTTTTTACCGGAATTTTGATATAAGTAGCCGTTTTCGAGTTATTTGCAAAAAACTGCATTTTACCTCTATGTTCTATTTTAGCCTCGGCGGCCATGTTTTAGCACCTTTATGAAATAATTGTAAACTTCAGACTGAAGCAAAAGAAAATTTAACTGACATCCTTAAGAAGCAGTTTCAATCTGCAATCACATCTGAGGCCAACATCCCAATTCCATATCAAGGCAAACTCAATAACCCAATCATGGACAACATATCTTTGATACTTGAAGGCGTTTCCAAATTGTTCAAATCTATCGACCCAACAAAAGCAACAGGTCCTGATAATATCACAGGCGAAGTACTAAAAGAAACAACACATGCATCAGATGAAATGCTTAAAGTCTCTTATATCATGAAAAGTACCAACAGATTGGAATCGTGCACATGTAACACCTGTATTCAAAAGTAGGCGTCGAACATCATCCTGGCAATTACTGACTTATTCTCTTAACATGTACCGTATCTCATGTAGATCAATTGAACACATAATAACAGCAACATGATGGGTTACCTTTAGACACACAACATTCTGTTTGACTTACACATGGTTTCCGTTCTAAAAGATCTAGTGAATCACCAATCCTATCACTCTATCCGGGCACTCTATCATGAACACATGCACAGTACAATGACAATAATATACAGTTAACGACCTGTCAGATAACATAAAACACAGCAAAATCAGACTATTTGAAGATGACATCATTATATACCGTCCTATCGTGGACTGGTGCATCTAAACCAGATTGTTTTAAACTCCTGCAAGATCTATAGGTGGGAGCAGGATTGGCTCATGGCCTCAGTTCCACCCTGATAAATGAAACATCCCCAGAATAATTACAAAACGTAAACTTGAACAGTTCTACTATAATTTACATGGCCATATCCTAGAATCGGTAGAATCTTCTAAGTATCTAAGATGTAACTTGCCTCAAATGGAACAACCATATCACACAGTCAGCTGCTTAGGCAAACAAAACACTACAATTCCTGAGACACAACATCAAAGTAAGTTCTAAAAGCATAAAAGATCGAGCATATCAATCACAAGTCCGAAGATACTGCAGCTCAGTCTGGGATTCCTATACAAAAGACAATGAATTTAAAATAGAAAAAAATACAAAGAAGAGCTTCAAGATATACACGCAACACCAGCAGTGTGTCAGAAATGTTGCAAGAACTAAATTGGCCCATATTAATAGTTTGTCTCAAAACTAGACTGACCATGACTCCTTCTTTAACAAAACTTTAAAAGGTCTTTTAAAAAGACTGGAACTTTTTACCTAAACACAAATGCTAGAGAATGATCTGACAACGTCGAACATTTCAAGGATAAACTCACCCATGAGTTTCTACTAAGCACCTATACAATATCTAATCTACATGCCTTTGTTTTTATCTTATCATCTAGATAATTAAAAAATGTGAAAATATAACACTAAATTAATAAAAGCTAAAAAAAAAGTGAAATGAAATGAAAGTATAAATTGTAACTTGTGCCGGAAAGTCATATTCAACTAGTCGAGTGTTGAAGATTTATTTTGGCAAATATCAATCTGATTAAAATCAGATCTATCAATAGACTTTTGTTCCCTACTGTCTCTGCATGGTAGTCAATTCAAAAGGTCATCAGAACAGAAAGCAGAATGGAATTTCTTCAGATCTACCATGCAAAGACAGTAGGAAACAAATGATAGGTCTTTCTCTCAGTGGGTCCGCGTCTTAATTGTTATTGCTGCATTCGGGGGGGGGGGGCACTCCCTATATAAATTGTACTGGGGATGTTCTGATAAACAGGGTTGCATTTTTAGAAATATTTTTTTTTCTGGAATTTGGTTCTAAAAAGTAGTTTTAATTTTCTCAGGGGGAGGGTAGTCGATCCGGACTTTTGATTTCCATCATTATATGCATTGAACAATCAATATTTGGAAACAACTTTAACAGCGTTTACATAATAAACTACATTCAACCCCAATAGTCCTTTTTAGAAAATATTTTCCGGACGTGCAGACCTCAGAAATATTTTACTTATGCACTACAGGTTAACGACTTCAATTAAATTGACTAAAATTGAAACTGGTTAGATTAAATCACGTGACTTAGTATTTTTAGCTTCCTTGTTTACTATGAACGTCCGGTTTGTAAACCAAAGATGTTTATCTGAGAAAAAAGATTTCTAAGATGGAAGATCGGACAGGACAGCTTCTAAATGCACTGGAGAAATTCATCAGACATGTTGACAAGTTGAAGAATGAAGACGACCCGTCTGGAAATGGGTTTCATAGGGAATACAGGGTAGGCCATTCAAAATGTAAACCTAAAGAACACCTATTTGATCCTTTTTGGCTTGAAACCAGAATATTTATGTGTGTAAGATTTGTGAAAGGGGTAGTTCGATTCACCGAAATCCCCGGTATTTACCAAAATCCCCTCATAACTCACCGAAATCCCATTGTTTTGTGGAATAATACCCTCAAAATAAATAATACCATCATCGATTTGCCTTATAAAGATAGTTTTATACCAAAAAAATGTATTTTAAAGTTTGTATTCATTTTTATTGGTGTGCCGTATATATAGTCTATATTATTACAAGCCAATATGGCGTCCTATACAGGTATTATCATAGTGCTAAAACTAGTATACAGACCCGATAGCAATTATGTTGTATACACATTTTAAACTAAAACATAAAACATTAAAATATAGAAATGATAGCGAATCTTTAATTATTAAAACTAAATTTTACTTACAAGATGAAAACATCTTGGCTGCATTAACACCATTCATTCATAAAATTTTAGAATTAGAAAGTTGATTTGCTAATATTAATATTATTCAAAAATATATATCATTTATCAAATATATGATCAATTGCATGGGTGGTCATTATTGATAACTTTCACAATTATTTAAAGTTTATTAAGAAAAAATAAAATTGACTAAGATACATGTATCCTGCACAAGGCTCGGGCATATCTATAGCAATCCGCGATTTCACAATTATTTAAAGTTTATTAAGAAAAAATAAACCTACTAAGATATCCTCCCTTACCAAAAACAGAGGTCTTCCGCAACCTGTTGCCGCTGATCTGCAGCTAGCTGCAAACCTGCAGCAAGTTTTCTGCGAACTATATCCTGCACAAGGCTCGGGCATATCTATAGCAGTCCGCGATTTCACAATTATTTCAAGTCTATAAGAAAAAAATAAAACTTTTTAAATATCTTTTTAAAAAAAATAAGTAATTGTTTATTTATGAAAATTTAAAAAGCACGCAATACGACCGTAGCAACTTGAAGTCCTCTTGAAGGTTGTTCTTCTCTCGTTGATACGCCTCCTCCTCTGACCAATCTTCCGTCCATGTGTTCGTGGTTTTCACAAAGCTTCTGAATCTTCGGACAAGACGCTGTCGTTCCTCATGTGTTTTGCTGGCCCATGCTGACTTCGATATAACCATACTGACCAAACTACGCATCAATTCTTTATACTGAGTGCCCACCATGTCTTGCAGTATTTCCACCAGATCTAGGAGTGGCTTTGACTTCCAATTAATTGCCCTTCTCATTACATGATTAAGGGACTCGCAATTGCTATTATTAAATTCTATTTTTGAGGTTTTGCTGTGTCATATGATATAACATTTTTTTTTTTTTATTATATATTGTATTGTTGTATGGGATCATTCCGTTTGTATTTTGTCCCGTTTCGAACGTTAGGCTAACCAAAATCTATCAATCAACCACGTGCATTTAATGAATTATTAGCAATTGGGATTTTATTTAGCGTTTTATTTCATGATAAAAGTAATAGCTAAATTCGTTTTCTTTTCATAACTTTTATTTAACAAAACTTAAATATTTTACTTTTTTAATATACAAACTTTGTAATTATAACTGGAAACTGACATTCTGAAAAAAAAACCAACTAATAACTCAAAATGAGAACAGCGTCTATAATTAATTGTGGAAATACTAATAATTGATTAAACATGCAATTTGGAAACGATCTGATTGTACGGTTTACAGCACGTGCCGTGTAATCCGATCAACAGAAACGGGTGCCATAAATCGATCCTCGCTGGGTACGTGTGCTATTAATTAATCACAATCAATAGCTAACAGGTTTTATGTTATACGTATTCATTGACATTAAAGAATTATTATGATGATTAAATATTTAATATTTAAAAAATTTATTGAAATCTAAGATTTACGGAGAAAAAATTTCATGAACACAAATTAAATTTAAATATCTGTTAAGCTAGTAAAGATTGTCATCAATATTTTTTTTAATAATAATTGTTTGTTATATAAAATACAAAATAATATATTAAAAACAAAATAATTGATTATTATTTATGACAGTAAAAATGATGAGAGAAAAATATAAATATATATAAAAACATGTATATATAACGGCTTTTTATTTATTATCCCACCACTCACCCCATTCTGTTACTAAACACATCTGGAAAACCATGAACGTTTTAGTACTTGGACACAGCTTTGTTGAACTCCTCCGTAAACGACTTGAAGACCCAAGAAAACCACACCAATGGATAGACCCTACTAACTGCCATGCCCAATGACAAGTTAATGTACACTTGAAATCACGGTTTCAGCGGCGGGTACGTAACCACACTTACCAAGTAAATCAGATCCGGACTATTGGTTCACTACAAGCCAAGGATAGTAATTCTACAAATTGGTGGAAATGATTGCAGCGAAAACTTATTTGACGAAAAACAATTCACCAAAGATGTTAATGATCTAGTCATCGAATGCACTACCAGAGGAGCAGGTGTTTTGTTAATGGCAGTTCTCCAACGCTCCCGAGTTAGTCATGTACACCAGCTGAAAATGAAGAAAGAAGAACCATTGCTAACAAAGTTTTCCTGAACGTGGCTAAAGAACACAAAGCAGTTGGCTACTTCAAACCTATCAAAATCTATCATAGGGAACGATCTAGGCCATGATATTCAGCAATGCTCCAAGCACTAAGAAAAAGGTTTAAGTTGGTTTGTGAACTATTTATCCAGATTGTAATTGTACTTTATTTACATATTATTTTACATTGTGTAAATACGTTACTCTTGTTTATTATTATTATTAATATTATTTAAGAAAAGAAATAAAATTTATTTTAATTGCTAGTTATTGATTCATGAGATTTTATGATGAAATAAAATAAAATTGATACCGTGTGGTTAAATCCAAATGACAATCATGGAAATCTATATATACTTATTCTTTTTATATTGAAAAAAAAACAAAAACAAAAAACTATTTTTTAATACTTTCTCGGAATATCGATACTCATTTTAGCAAGACCATCACCTGTAAACATGTAGGACGCCATATTGGATTTCAATGCATTTTACACATCACACAAATAAATTTGTATACAGACTTCAAAATACTTTCTTTCTCATTTAAAACTATTGTTTTTAATCAAATCGATGCTGATATACTCGATTTTGAGGGTATTATTCCACAAAACTAAGGATTTCGGTATTTTCTGAGGGGATTTCGATGTTTTCTAACGGGATTTCGGTAAATACCGGGATTTCGGTGAATCGAACTACCGTTGTGAAAGTGAACTAAGCAACTTTAGTAGCATGGATATAGAATACTCTTTGTGATAAAAATAACAAAATAGTAAATATTTCAGTTTTTTTAGTTTTTAAAGTTTTTATTTAGAGTTATCTCCCTTAGTATGCCTCAGGGTGTACTATTTGAACAAATGAATTACATTACTCATCTCAGCATATAACACACAAATAAACACGAAATTGAAACAGGAAAGTTATAGTTGTGATTAATGGTATAATAAAAGATGACTTTATTTTAAAGATGTTTTTTAAACAATATTAAACACTCTACCTGAGTTCCGTTATCAGCTGAGCATGGGTTTTACATTACATGTACATTTACATAGTATTAATTAGTCAAACCCCAGAAACACAGGAAATGTTTCATGGCTGTAACTATCAAAATGACCATAAAGTTAAAATTCTGTCAAGTTTTGAAAAGCTGGAGATTATAGAAAAAGATGGGTGAAAGGAAGATGGGTCTAAAATATGGGAGATTTTGACTCATGGGTGTAGTATCACATGTTTGGGTTTAAATCTTTTAGCTTATTCAGTAACAAGCTGGGGCAATTAATCAAGGTTTCATTCCCAGTGAAGGCCTTGTGGATTATGATGACTACAGCTGTAACATTACAAAAAAAGTTCCTTATGAAAAATTTAACTGCATCTGATGTGTATTTCTCAAGTTTAGTACTGGTACTCATTGGAAGGGCTAAGGCTAAAAATTGTAAAGCCAAACTAGAAAATGTGTCTATGCGCCATGGAATGGCCCTCATCTTCTTGGAGTATTATTGATCCCCAATACATGTATATACAACTGTATTTAGTATTACCTTGGATATGGACCTTTACCAAGAAATTGATCAAAGTCATTCATGTGTTAGATATATGTCACAGTGACGGAATTTCTACTGAGTGGTGTCATGATACCCAATACACATCTAGTGGTAAAATATTATTGACCCCAGCATCTAGTATCCAAGTTATAGATCTTACCCAAGAACTTAACCTTTATATCAGGGTTATAAAATGGTGAATGTTGGGCGGTGTGTGGGCAGGGAAAACAATTTCATAACAGTTTGACCAGCTACTACTAATCACAGCCCCTTGATATATTTGGTAAACAGCATCAGTAGAAGGCTCCATAGTGTGGGATTCAATTTTAGGTCTGTTGCCCTCTTACTTCCTGATTTTAACAAAATCTAGCCATTTTTTACTTTGACAGATTTTTATACATACTTATTCATTACACTTGAACAATGCATAGGTTGTTTGTGATTTTGTTCATGCAGTTTATCTTCATTTGACTAAACTATAAAACATGTACATGTATTTCTATGTCAATAAAATATGGGATAAAAATTAGAATTTACAGCAATATATTTGAGTTATGGCCCCTTGCAAACCTCTTTGAATATAAAAGTTGTCTTTAATAAATTCATAATAAGATTTTTAAAGTTTGAAGAAACATTGATTACATGTAGCTTTAAGTGACATTGTTTAAAACACATTATGGTGAATTTGTTTTTTATGCCATGTATGCCCCACCTACGAAAGTTAAGAGAGGCATATAGTGCTCGAGGCTGTTCATCTGTTTGTCCAAAATGTTGCGAGATGGGGCATTATGTCTTTTTTGCACATTCTTGTTCAGCATAATAAATGGTTTAGAATACTTTTTATTCAGGACCAAAAATAGTTGTGATATTGACCTGCACTTTTTAGTACAGGTTGCTTTCATTGTTTCTACATGTTCTAAATAAAAAAAAAAACAAATTATTGTACTAAACTGAACACAAGACATGTGTATGTGTATATATAAAAGTGCAAGTAACTCTATTCTTAACATCTTAAAATGAAGTTTATATTTTTAAAAATAAAAAAATAATTTTCGATGATTAATTTGAGCAAACACCCAGGAAACCTATTGCTATTCAATACATTTGAATGAGTCAATGCAGTGCACTTGTTGAGCACCACCTTATTGATATCTTTTTAGCTGTAAAATATCTTTGCCTCAATCATTTCAATGCATATTTGGATATAGGAAGACAAAGAGGAAGTGGTCACTTAAATGTGATACTCTGTATTTCCTGCAATTTTAAGTGGTTGAATTGATTCAGTTATCCTCTTGAAATTAGCGCAGTCAATTGTTTTGTACTTTTATACAATACATGTAGAAGGAAGATACTGGATGCCACAATACTGATATTGTAATGACATTGTGCTTCTTCCTGTTGTCTTTGTTTCCAGTGTCTACTGGATGCCACAATACTGATACTGTAAAGATTGTGTGCTTCTTCCTGTTGTCTTTTTCTCAAGTGTCTGCTGGATGCCACAATACTGATACTGTAAAGATTGTGTGCTTCTTCCTGTTGTCTTTGTCTCCAGTGTCTGCTGGATGCTACAATACTGATACTGTAAAGATTGTGTGCTTCTTCCTGTTGTCTTTTTCTCAAGTGTCTGCTGGATGCCACAATACTGATACTGTAAAGACTGTGTGCTTCTTCCTGTTGTCTTTGTCTCCAGTGTCTGCTGGATGCCACAATACTGATATGATACTGTAAAGACTGTGTGCTTCTTCCTGTTGTCTTTGTCTCCAGTATCTGCTGGATGCCACAATACTGATACTGTAAAGATTGTGTGTTTCTTCCTGTTGTCTTTGTCTCCAGTGTCTACTGTATGCTACAATACTGATACTGTAAAGATTGTGTGCTTCATCCTGTTTTTGTCTCCAGTGTCTGCTGGATGCCACAATACTGACACAGTAAAGACTGTGTGCTTCTTCCTGTTGTCTCTCTCCAGTGTCTGCTGGATGCCACAATACTGATACTGTAAAGCTTGTGTGCTTCTTCCTGTTGTCTTTGTCTCCAGTGTCTGCTGGATGCCACAATACTGATACTGTAATGAATGTGTGCTTCTTCCTGTTGTCTTTGTCTCCAGTGTCTGCTGGATGCCACAATACTGATATTGTAAAGATTCTGTGCTTCTTCCTTTTGTTTTTGTCTCCAGTGTCTACTGGAAGCCACAATACTGATTTTGTAAAGATTGTGTGCTTCTTCCTGTTGTCTTTGTCTCCAGTGTCTGCTTGATGCCACAATACTGATACAATGTACTGTAAAGATTGTGTACTTCTTCCTGTTGTCTTTGTCTCCAGTGTCTACTGGATGCCACAATACTGATACTGTAAAGCTTGTGTGCTTCTTCCTGTTGTCTTTGTCTCCAGTGTCTGCTGGATGTCACAATACTGATACAGTAAAGATTGTGTGCTTCTTCCTGTTGTTTTTGTCTCCAGTGTCTACTGGATGTCACAATACTGATACTGTAAAGCTTGTGTGCTTCTTCCTGTTGTCTTTGTCCCCAGTGTCTGCTGGATGCCACAATACTGATACTGTAAAGCTTGTGTGCTTCTTCCTGTTGTCTTTGTCTCCAGTGTCTGCTGGATGCCACAATACTGATACTGTAAAGACTGTATGTTTTTTCCTGTTGTCTTTGTCTCCATTGTCTGCTGGATGTCACAATACTGATACTGTAAAGATTGTTTGCTTCTTCCTGTTGTCTTTGTCTCCAGTGTCTACTGGATGTCACAATACTGATACAGTAAAGATTGTGTGCTTCTTCCTGTTGTCTTTGTCTCCAGTGTCTGCTGGATGTCACAATACTGATACTGTAAAGCTTGTGTGCTTCTTCCTGTTGTCTTTGTCTCCAGTGTCTACTGGATGCTACAATATTGATACTGTAAAGATTATGTGCGTATTCCTGTTGGCTTTACCTAAGTGTTTGGAAGTTTTGTCTTCTCTCGGACTTTTGAGAATTGAATGGTCTTTGGTAATTCTTTCACTTGCTTTTACCTCTCATGTTTGTCAGTTACCTACCCAAGGTCGATGGTTTCCTCTGAGTACTTGGTTTTCCTACACTATTCAAGCTGACCACACTACGGTATATTGCCCAGTTGCATAATGAGTGGTTTAAACCCTTATACTCAAACACACACACATGTAGGTTGACACTACATTTATCCTTAGTTTTAATTCTCATGTGCTTAAATGTATTACATGTAGTACTATTGTTCAAAAATGTATATTTTGAGTGATTATTTTTGAACTAATGTGGATTTTAACTTTTATTTGAGGTCAATTGCTAGACAACTAGCAGTGACCACTTCTCCATGACAAGTCCTTTTCAGATTCTAAAATTACTGTTGTTATATGGTAGTTGTACCATGTGCATTTGTTGCACATCTGATTTTTATCTTTAGTCAAAATGTACCAGTATATCTGCTGGTACATGGTGACTCCCACTTAATTATTAGAAAGGTAAAATAACATTATTGTAATAAAAATGCCTTTTAAGGGTTAAAATCTGATACTTTAAGTTAACAGTAATACATTAAATACCTTATATAAGTGAATCTATTTATTATACATGTATGTTCATCTATGCAAAGCTTTCAATCAGTTAAAACTATTTCCTTCCTTAATCATATTTATGAATGTATGAGAAAAAACCCTTTTAGAATTCATCTGGTGTGATAAAAATTGAATGTAAGAATCTTCTTAAGGTGTACTTTCCCATAAAATTGAATAAGATGCAAGGATCATAGATAATTGATTCTATGTGATATGGAACAATATATACCTAATCGTGAGGCATTGTTTCCTGGAAACTGTTTCTTTCAAAATAATGTTTAAGATTAATATAAGAATTAAGTTGATAGTGATTTTTCTTAGAATGAAACTATTAATAAAAACAAAATACATCCTTATTCATAAAAACTGAAAGAGATTAATTCAAAATAATTTAAAGCTGTTTAAAATGCATGTTGTTTCCTGTATTAATAATTTTTATTCTGTGATCTCTGACAAAAGTTTGTGGTATTTATATTGCAAAACTTTCTTTCCACAGTCAATAATGGTCATCATTTTGCTTATTAGTATCGATGTTTGGATGAAATAATAAAATGATTTAGCAAAAGAATTAAAAAGCAAATTAGTGGATATGAACACCCCCCAGTAAACATAACAAATATCAATCAGGAAACAAAATGAATTTTTAGCAGGTATTACACAAAACAATAAAGACCCTAGAACCAGTCTGTTACATTGAGGTTGTGCAATTCACTTTCCCATTTTACAAAAATCAAATATATAGAATTTTAGTTTTTGTCTCGCCTGCGATGAAGGCGAGACATAGGTATTACTTTCTGGTGGTGGCGACAACTGCAGTGGCTTAAACTTTTTATGGCCCGACCACGTATGTGGATCGGTCATATAGTTTTACCCTTGTCCGTCCATCCGTACGTCCGTCCGTACGTCCGTCCGTACGTCCGTCCGTAACACTTTGGTTAAGGTCCATTACTCTGATACTAGATGTTGGGGTCAATGATATTTCTTTAGCAGATGGGTCTTGGGTAGGGCTACACCACCCACTAGAAAATAGGTCACTGTGACCTATATTTTATGCATGAACGACTTCGGTTAAGTCCTTGGTTAAGGTCCATAACTTGGATACTAGATGTTGGGTGTCAATGATATTTTACTACTAGATGTGTCTTAGGTAAGGTGACACCAACCACTAGAAATTAGGTCACTGTGACCTATATTTTACGCATGAATGACTTTGGTTAAGTTCTTGGTTAAGGTCCATATCTCAGATACTACATGTTGATGGTCAATGGTATTTCACCACTAGATGTGTCTTGGGTAACATGACACCACCCAATAAAAATTAGGTCACTGTGATCTATATTTTATGCATGAACCACTTCGGTTAAGTTCTTGGTTAAGGTCTGTAACTTGGATACTAGATGTCAATGATATTTCACCACTAGATGTGTCTTGAATAAGGTGACACCATCCACCAGAAATGAGGTCATTGTGACCTATATTTTACACATGAACACTTTTGATCAATTATTTGGTAAAGGTCCATATCCCAGGTAATACACATTGAGGGTCAATGATATTTCAAGAACGGGAGGGCCATCCTGTGGCTCATAGACACATTTTCTAGTTTGTAAGACTTTTGTGGACAGTCAATTGCTTGAAAAGTATAATAGCTAGGCATCTCATATTGGGTATACAGACAGTTCAGGTTATGGTCTACGCAACTGTCATTATGCCGTGTAAACTTGACCCCATTTTCACACTCCAGTGACACTGTGAACTTGGGTCTTTTTTTCAGGCTGAAACTTTTTGGTTAGACCTTTGTAAACAATGAATTGCTTTAAAAGTATAATAGCTAGGCATCTGATATTTGGTCATAATACAGACACTTTTTGTGTTTATTTCAAGAAATGAAAGCTTAGGAAATTGATTTTGGTGATGGTGCTGGCAGGCGAGACATACATTTAGTGGCCTCACTTGTTGTCCTATTTGTCTAAATTTTTTCAGTCTTATATTTTATTTAGATAAAGCAACTTGTTTGTGTCCTGATGATGGCTGCAATATCAATCCGACAACACATAAATCAATCAACAATCAATACTCAGTACAGCACCATGTGTATAAAAGACCCATTACACCATTTCATTAGCTCATTCATTTACATGTTCCTAATTTCAGGATCTTCGTGAGATTTCCATTGAGAACAGAGACACAATCCCAGCAACTCATGGCAAGTTACCACACAATATCAGGAAGAACAGATATAAAGATATAGTTCCATGTGAGTATAAGTTAGAATAAGAATTTTATTTCCTAAGGCCAAACAAAAATACTTGTTCATGTCTTGTATCAAAGTTTTAAAAATATGGAAGGTCCACGTAGGAAGGTATTAAATTATTTTTCCTTGAATCAAGGGGGGGGCGGAACTTTGACTTAACCTTTGCTAATTGCAAAAAAAGAGAGCTAAACAAACAGAGAGATGTTATTCATAGGGAGAGATTTATCTGGATGTATGTATGCTGGTATATATACATGTAAACTTTTTTTAAGCGGGGCTCTTAAAGTTTAGAAGTTTAGCATTGCTCTTCTTTCTGTTAACAAGACTTCTTTCTGTAAATATTTTAATTCATTTTTGCATTTCTTGACAGTTGATGCTACAAGGGTAACCCTGTCCAAGAAAGATGGGATTGAAGGGTCTGACTATATCAATGCTAACTTTATTATGGTAAGTATGTTTCATCTTTTCAACAAATTACATGTACATTATACATGCATGTGTGTGTGTGTATAAGGGTAAAACATCCTTTTTTGAGGCACCTGGGCAATATAGGGTGGCCAGTTTTAGTGGTGGTGGAAACTGGATTATTCCCAGGAAACCAGGTAACTGACAAACCTATAGGTTGGGAAGTACCATATGCAAAATGAAATCAAATTCAAGGGATAAAGAGTCTTATAGATACTTGTTCAAACAAAATTCCAACTAACTTCAAGGCAGTTGCAACATTTCTGGCAAGGGGGATGCAGGGGAGGGTATTGGGAGGAAAACATGCATGCCTAGGTGGCGATTTCTGACATTAGCCCCATTTTGGTTGGTTTTGGTCCATTCTTAGATTGTTTTTCCTTAAATTTTTATTTGAAATGGAGTTGCTATTGCACCCTAGACACCCCATGTTCTGAGGGCCTTGATATTTAGGGTCACACTGGTCTTTTTCAAAACATTTCTTGTGGGTCTTCTTACAGGATGCTCACCAAAGAGAGGGTTACATAGCCTCACAGGGACCTCTGCCTCATACCTTAGAGGATTTCTGGAGGATGTGTGACGAACTCAAGGTCAAGGTTGTAATGATGGCATGCAGAGAGTTTGAAGCAAATAAGGTACATTTTGTAAATCATCAGGTTAAAAAGGAAGATATGGAGTAGGTTTCAAACAAGAACAGCATGAGGAAACACAAAAAACACGAAAACAACCACACAGAAATCAACAACGCAAACTCAAGTTGTAATTCAGGTGCTCTGGAAGAGTAAGTTCCTGCCTGCTACAGCACATCCCTCGCGGTGCAAATGGAGTAGGTTTCAAAATATTCAAGCTCTCCTGATTGAGCTTTTTATCCTATAGTCACTGAAGCTCACTTAAATGGAAATCTGAATATTTAATGAGGTGTGTTTTTTATAACAAAATAATCTTAAATGAAAAATACTAACTACCGGTATATGACCTTTACATAAACAAACTGACAAAAGTGGAATTTTCATATCTTTTCTACATTGGAAATGTGTTGCTGTAGAACTATAATGTTTATATTGTGTACAATGATTCTGTTTTTAGAAAAAATGTGCAAGGTATTGGGTAGACTTAGATGAAGAAGCAGCTCAATTTGGTCCTTATAAAGTGGATTGTGTAAGTATAATGTGTTTTAGGACAAATAACCTGGCAAGTCCTGGCTAGTATTTTCACCTTTTCACACTTTAAGTTTGCAAGGTCATAATAAACATTATACATTAAGATTTATAAAAAAGTGATCATTTACTTTTGAAAATAATGCTGAATTCAGTTTTTGCTTTTAGAGATGTTAAATGATTTTTTGTGATTTTATTAACTTAAACATGATGTCATTTTTTTTTTCAGATAAAGCAAGAAGCTTTAGCAGACGACTGTGATGAGCGCCACCTACAGTTAATAACACAACACAAAATACAGGAAGTTTTCCAGTACCATTACACAGGTTGGCCAGATCATGGGATTCCTGATGATATAGATGTAATTCTAGCTATGATAAAACGCATGCGTGATATCAGATCAAAGGATCCTGACCATGCTCCAGTTGTAGTTCATTGCAGGTAAAGTTATTTTATTACCTTAAAAACTTGTTATTAAAAATTACTTAAAACTTGGTTTAGTTTTTCAAGGTTTCTGGATGTCAAATTTTGATAACATTATTTCACTACCTACTAATTAACAGGTAGCAGGAACTCTTTACCTTTTAACTAAACTGTTAAAAAAATGTTGAAGAAGTTCATGCAAATATGATAAACTAGAGTCTGTTTGTCTGTGTGGCTCCAGTTTACAAAGGCATTTATTAAAGTGCTGGGATTTTAATGAATACATGTCATGTTGTTTTTCTTTTTTAAGTGTTAAAAAACACTAATTGCACAGTGTTTATAGAAATGCAGAGATCATTTTAGTATAATATTTTTGCTTTTCTCCAGTTTATAATTCATATCCTTTCTTATTTTATTATTGTTTTAGTGCTGGTTGTGGGAGAACAGGAACTATATGTGCTGTGGACTATGCATGGGAAATACTTAAAAGTGGGGTAAGATAAAAAAAATGAACATCACTAATAATTTCTAGTGTTAGGTTTATTTCGGCTTTTTGATCGTCATTCTGCTGGTCCAAAATTCTGTAGCATGTCTTTTAAAAGCTTAATAAAATTTCCTGAAACTAACTAACATTGAAGAATATTGGGTAATAAAATAAACCTATAAATTTTAGGGTCAGAATTTCAAAGATCAGCCACATGATTTGCCAGGACCACAATTCATGCTATTGTTTCTGTTATCACACAAAGGACTTTTTACACATATTTTGATTATTCAATTCCCTAAAAAATGCAAATAAAATGCTGATGTAGTTCATAAGGTTGTTCTTTTGTACCTGTATCTTTAAATTATCTTGCACTTTTTTACGTAATCTTATGTGTTCTTTCAAATAAATATGTTGTTTAAATATGTTGCATCAATATTGTTTTAGGGAAGGATAAAACTATATTTATAATAGACATCTACATAATGTTCTTGCCATTTTAGCTGAATATCACGGAATGAAAAATTGAGTTATAAAACTGAGTATGTCTGACGGACTTTGAAATTTGCAACAGTTTTATACCAGGATTGGGTCCTATCACCTGGGATTCCATTTTAGGTCTTTAGCTCACCTTCATCATTTTAAGGAAATCTGGCCATTTTTTACTTTAAAGGATTTTCAATCGTATATTTGAACCTTTAAAACTTTTTATTGAGTATTTGATGTATTAAAGATATTTTTTTTAATAATGAATTTCTTGTTGTTACATTTTAGCAATTGACAGATGACTTTAACCTGTTTAACATTGTGAAGAGTATGAGAGAACAAAGACAGTCTATGATACAAACACCTGTATGTATTCTAGTATGCTTTACTTAAAATGTGAAAATCTTTGTTTCTTTTTTATGCCCCGCCTACAAGAGGAGAGGGGGCATATAGTAATGGGGTCCGTTTGTCCATCCATCCCAAATTCCCACTTACTGACAAATGCCACATCAATCATATTGGTATGGTAGGTGCACCTATTGATGCTAAGCACATTGGATGCTGGCTGTGACCTTTTTTTTTCTGCATGAATGAGCACTTAAAATTTTGAAAAGTCAATTCCTAGATGACTTAGCTGAAGGCGGGGCACCGTGTCTGTTTGACACATTTTCTTGTAATACAACATCAAAAATATATGCAGACATATAATGGAATGATGCTGACGTCATTGTCCTTTGTCATTTATCGAAGCTGTCTGTTAATTTTAAGTGTTCTCACAATAATTTGGGTTTAATTTATCCAATAGCCTAAGATTTTACTGTAATGTTGCCCCTCACAAGAATTTTTTACTGTAAATGTGGCAATGTTGGTGTTTTGTTATGTACACATTAAAAGTACAAATACCAAAACAGGTATAAAAACAATTACCGGTACTTGAGTTATGCTGTTTATAAATATTTCAAGTAGTAACCTCTCATTTAAGCATGTGGATCTGGATAAGTTCACATTCTGAATATTTAGTGTCATCTTATACAAACAAAACATCTTGTCCCACAGAACATTGCATAGTTATTTCATTAACAACTTGCTCCTGTTGGCAAAAAAAACATTTCATAAAACCAGTAGAACTCTTGATTTAGATAGATATAAGGTTTATAATGATATATTATTATATCAATTACTGTGGTTTCATTATTATTCGTGGGGTATCAATTTTCGTGGTTTTCGTGAGCGACTTTGACCCACGAAATTTAATACCCCACGAAAAGGAAATTCAACATTGATCTATATGCTGTAGACTTCAAAACCACGAATTTAAGATTCCACGAAATGCTCCCTTTTCAACAAACCACGAAAATTGGTACCCACGAAAATAAATGAATCCACAGTAATAAGAATCATTTTAATTTTTTTTTTCTTATTGAAAATTCTTAATAGATTCTCATTAATCAGTGATTCTGAAGTATTTTTTTCTCTTTTACCGGACATGTCATGTAATCATGTAAATTTCAATGGAAAAAGTCAAAATATTTTACTGGACCAAGCAATATTTTACCAGATTTGTCCAGTGTCTGACGGACCTTCGGAAAAAACTGATTTATTTTGTACTTCTTTCATTGAATAGGAACAGTACGAGATGGCTCATTTAGCTGTGGCAGAATTATTTCGGAAGCACATTGAGATTATGAATGAGAGCGATTATGCAAATGTAGTAATAGGACAAGATGTAAGTTATTAAATTTTGTGTAACAGATATTTATAGATATTTATGGATTCAGGGGTTTAAATTAATATTTTAAAGCAAAAGGTCCAGGACTTTTTGAAGTTTTAAGTGGAAATTCCACCAGATGTAATTAAAAATTCCTCAATAGGAATTACTGTAAATACATTCAGGTCCAGGACTTTTGTAAATAGAATATCAAAGGTCCGGAATCAAATTTGAAGGTCCAGGACCTTGGACCAGGCTAAATTGAACCCCTGGATTTTTGTGTATGATATTCCATGTAGGAAAATATTTTAATGTGCGAAAAATTTGGCGATTTAAATCATAACCACTACATGTATTACATAAGTTTAACATTATATATTTCTTAATGGAATATAGAATTTAGTGGAATTTATTTTGGCAAATGACAGTGAGCATCTAAAAACACAAAAATTTGCACCTGCCAATATTACCCACTCTAGGATATGCAGAAACTTTTCTTCCATTTAAGAAACAATCTAAACTTGCATTGAAGTTCATGTAATATGTGAATCAGTTTCTAAGCAAGACTATAATTTACCATTGATTTTCTGTTGTAGAATGAATACTCAAATGTTGAAGAAGTTAACAATAAAGGTAAAACCTTTACATTTCATTTCAAATATTTTATTGAATAAACAAAAGGATTGGATAACAGGCAAAGCCTATAAGGATCCTCTCCTCATTGATGATTTTGACTTTGTTGCGGGTCAGGATGGGGTGGGGTAGGGGGGAGGGATTTACTGTAGTAATCATTCTGTCTGTCCATCAGTCTCTCCACAGATAAGCCCAACTTTTGAATTGTTTGAAAGTTGTTGGATTTTTATGAAATTGTACTTGAGTGAAATAAAATAGAAATGGTGAATGTCGGTTGGGCAGGTAGGGAAGAAGTTTTTGTAAGAGTTTTCTCAGCAACTACTGATCACAGCCATTTTATACTTGGTATACAGCATCAGGGGGGTCCCACTCACCAACTTTCTGTTTAACGAAATTCTGCCATTTTTGACTTTTGACAGATCTGGTTTGTATTAGAGAGCCTAAGAATTCAATGAACTGTTAATTTTATATTGGTTCCTTTTAGCAAAATTTGCAATTTCGGAAAATTCAAAAATAGAAATCTCGAAAATTTATACCCATGAAATAAAAAAACAACAAAAACAATACAGTATTTTACTTGTATTTGTAGAAAATAATCCATGGTATTTTACTTCTATTTGTAAAAAATTCATAGTATTTTACTTCTATTTGTAGAAAAAAATCCACAGTATTTTACTTCTATTTGTAGATGATGATGAACACTACGCAGATATACAACAAGATTTGAAAAAGCTTCAGCTAGATGCCTTGGATACGATAAGAAATTATGACGAAACACCTGAAACCCATAGCCAACATTCTGATCATTCCTCTCATAGTAAAGAAAGTAAAACTATCCAAATCATTGACAATACTCCATCTCTGAAACCTAAAGTTGTGATAGAGCAAAAGCAAATGACTGACGTCAAATCAAAAGGCTATGATAATGTATTCACCGCTGATAAATATGAAAACATAAAACCTGGGTCTGATAGTAGCTCCTTGGAATCTGTTAAAAAGTTACGTGAAGATTTCGAACAGAAGAATTCACATCCTGAGGTTGGACCAAGGTTTTCTGGACCAAACGCTACTGTGTCAAGTGCTACAATTAACCTTCCAAATACTACAGATAAACAGGCTACACAAAATCCACAAACTCCCCCTGTAAATCATGGACCTTTGTTTGTGTCACCGAATAGTAGTACCATTCCTAAAGTTCCAACAAATGATGTTCAAAGTGGGCCAATGTTTGTTAAGCAATCTTCAATTGAACAATCAAAAATACAAGATCAAAGCAGACCTCCACCTACTGGAAAATTTGTGTCTAAAATTAGTATATCCTCCAGTTCGTCTACAATCTTGCAAGGAAATAAAACGAATAATACACCCAAAATGGATGAATATGAACTTGCAAAACCTATAAAGGAACCAACTAGAAACTCATTGCAAAATGTGACCTTGAACTCTGACCTTTCTGCTGTATATGCTGTTCCTGGCAAAAGTTCAGCTCCATCTACTTCTGGTCCAGGTCCAGTGTATGCAGTGCCAGGAAATACAACAGCGCCCCCTGCTAGTGGAGTTTATTCTGAGGTTCAAAAAGGGGTAAATTCAGCAAGCACAGGAAAAAAGATAGCACCCCCAACTGCTGGTGCAGTTTATTCAGAGGTACATAAAGGGGTAAATTCAGAGCACAAAAATGTTCCAGGAGATAGTGCTTATGAATCAATAGCAATTAGTGCCCCTGCAGGACCAGCAAAGCAAACAAGACACTATGAAGATGTACAGCTAGGTGCTGGAGAATATTCGACAGGTATTAAATGAATTCTAAACGATTTATTGTCAATAACCCTGTGTATAAGTCCCTCTTGATGTCTTAGTTGCCTGTGTTGCTAGGTTAAATGGCACATTTTTAGGGCCCCGCATCAAAGATCAGACGCCCTATAGTTTTCACTTTGTCTGTCCGTCTGTCAACAATTCTTGTGAACACTAAAACTCAAAAACTATTAACACCACAGTTCTGAAATTTTGTACAGCTACTAAGTAGCAAGTCATAATTTGCATATTAAAATTTCATGCAAAAAAGTGAAATACTTTTGGAAAAAAAACTTCATATTTATTGAAAATCACAGATTTTGAGAATTGGACTTTGTGAACAATGTTAACAATACAGTTCTGAAACTTTGTACAGTTGCTAAGTAGCATGTCATGATTTGCATATTAAAATTCCGTGCAAATCTGTGTCATATTTTTATCGAAAATCACAGATTTTGTGAACACTAAAACTCAAAAACTGTTAACAATAGAGTTCTGAAACTTTGTACAGCTGCTAAGTAGCATGTCATGATTTGCATATTAAAATTTCGTGCAAATCTGTGAAATATTTTTGGAAAAAACTTCATTTTTTATCGAAAATCACAGATTTTGAGAATTTGACTTTGTGAACGCTTAAACTCCAAAACTGTTTACAATACAGTTCTGAAACTTTGTACACCTGCTTAGTAGCATGTGATGATTTGCATATTAAAATTTCGTGCAAATCTGATTATTATTTTGGAAAAAACTTCATTTTTTATCGAAAATCACAGATTTTGAGAATTGGGATTTTTGAACAATAAAACTCAAAGGCTATTAACAATACAGCTCTGAAGTTTCATACACATTCCATGAAACATGCCTTAGTGGTTATAATTAAAGTTAGTATGATTTTGAAAACACTTAGATTTTTTGCCGCAAGGGCCCTTTCTGACATTGTCAGTATTCTAGTTGATAATTAGTAAATTAGCTCTTAGAATTCATTCAACATTTTCATCACAATAATAGTTTATTTATCTGCCTGGCTTAGACAATTGTTTTCAGTGTCCTGTTTATATTGTGGACATCCATGTGTATTAAAGGATGTTTTAAATTGAACAAAACAACAACTCTAGTTAAATCAATCAGCATCAAAGATGTGGAACTAACCTGCTCTAGAAATATATTACTGAAGGTTAATTGTTAAGGTCAGTTTATATCGCAATGTTAAATCATCTCAATTTACTTGGTACATTATGAAGCTTTTTCTGATATTGATGAATATTTATTCTTTCTTTTCAGTTGGCGAGCTAAATAATGTGGTAAGATATTAAACTTTAGAAATAGATAGGGAATGATAAAGGTACACATGTAACATCAAAATTACCAAACAAAATGTCAATTAAAAGGATACAAAAACATGTAAAGTTAAGTTGTTGAGAAATTAGAATGGCAATGGCAATTTCCAATCCGCCTGCCGCCCGATGTTTTCCATTTTGTGACCTTGGTTTTTAACGGATGTTTCCATTGATTTAATAAGTCATATACTCAAAAACTTTCCCCAAATAATTTCCTACTAACTTATCATTATGCCTAACAACGTTGTGGTAGATTGCAATAGATAGGGGGGTTAAACACCATAGAATCTGTTTTTGACATGCTGTACTGTTACCATGATATTTGGGTGGTTGGAAATTTTTTATGTAACAGTTTTCTCAGCAAATACTTATCACAACCCCTTGATATTTAGTATACAACATCAGCATGGGGTCCTATAATGAGGATTTTAGGTCTGTCACTCACCTACTTCCTGTATAATGATATCTGGCTGTATTGACAGATTTATTTATATGTGTTATAGGAAAGTGGTCCTCCAATACCTAAAAGAGAATATGATGAACCAGAACATAGCTCTGACCACTCCAAATCCAGCATGACAGGTAAAAGAGTTCAAGAGTCAAGAGTCACATCTATTGTTTATCATAAAATTAACATTTTGCATTTAATTTATTTTACTTAAGGTTGAGCAATCTCAAAATATTTTCTCTACTATATAGGAAAAAATAGTTGAAATAAAAAGATGGTGAACCAGAGCTCTGTAAGTTTATGATAAGAAGAAATAAAAAAACAAATCTTTAAGAGGAGCTGTTTGAAGAGAAAGATATTTAACTCGCCTGATTCAGAAAATACTAAATCAGGTGTGCTAAACTTTTAGATTTTATACCCACCTTTATTACGTTATCCATAGTATTTCCCAAAATTTGTTAGAAATTGTTGGCATAAACAAACATATAGACATGTTTTTTCTGAAACCTGCAAAAAATATTGTGGGAGACAAGACAAATAAAGTGGCTTTTTATGGTTATGGCAGCAGCGGTGACATCCACACTATAAAAGATTTTAGATCCCATAAGACATACTTTAAGTGTCTACAATTGTTATTATGTCTGTCACACATTTTCCTTACTGCACAATATTTTTGTTTTCCTGCGACAAATAGTCGTGGAAGGCAAGACATAGGTATAACTTTCCATTGGGGGCGGCCACAGCATAACTTTTTTTGTAAGACTTTTGTGGACGATAAATTGCTTAAAAAGTATAAAAGCTAGGCATCTGATATTTTGTAAACAGATCTACACAACTGTCACTATGAATTGTGACCCTGACCCAATTTTCACGCTCTGGTGACTCTGTGAACTTAGGTCTTTATTCAGGCTGAAACTTTTTTGGAAGACTCGTCGACAATGAAGAGCTTTAAAAGTATAATAGCTAGGCATCTGATATTGGGTATACAGACACTTTTTATGTCTCATCTACAAAAGTAGAGGGGCATATAGTGTTAGGGTCCACTCGTCCCTCAGTCCGTCCATCAATCTGGTTGTCCATCCAAAATCCCCATATTTCCAAATTCCCACATATTTGCAAATGCCACATCAATCATATTGGTATGGTAGGTGCACCTAGTGATGCTGAGCACAATGCATGCTTTGGATGCTGGATGTGACCTATATTTTCTGCATGAATGACTACTTTCAGAAGAATGATTAAAGTCTATTCCCACTTACTGACAAATGCCACATTAATCATATTGGTATGGTGGGTGCACCTCGTGATCCAAAGCACAATGCATGCTTTGGATGATGGATATGACCTATATTTTCCACATGAATGACCACTTATCAAAGAATGGTAAAAGTCTATTCCCACTTTCTGACAAATGCCACATCAATCATATTGGTATGGTAGGTGCACCTAGTGATGTTAAGCACAAGGCATGCTTGGGATGCTGGATGTGACCTATATTTTTCGCATGAATGACCACTTTCAAAAGAATGGCTAAAGTCTATTCCCACTTACTGAAAAATGCCACATCAATCAAATTGGTATGGTAGGTGAACCTAGTGATGCCTAGCACAATGCAAGCTTCAGATACTGGATATGATCTTTATTTTTTGCATGAATGACCACTTTAAGAAGAATGCATAAAGTCTATTCCAGCTTACTGACAAGTGCCACATCAACCATATTGGTATGGTAAGTGCATCTACTGATGCTTAGCACAATGCATGCTTCAGATGCTGGATTTGACCTATATTTTCTGCATGGATGACCTCTTACAGAAGAATGGTTTAATTCTATTCCCACTTACTGACATGTGCCACATCAACTATATTGGTATGGTAGGTGCACCTAGTGATGCTAAGCAGAATGAATGCTTCAGATGCTGGCTGTGACCTATATTTTCCACATGAATGACCACATATAGAAGAATGGTTAAAGTCCATATAATAATACTCTTGGTTTTGTGATTGTGGAAAAAAAAATAATGTTGCAAGATGGGGCATTATGTCTGTTGGACATATTGTTGTTGTGTTTATATCAAGAAATGAAAGCTTAGGTAGTTGATTTTGGTGATGGTGCCCGCAGGAGAGACATACTTTTAGTGGCCACACTTGTTTATTTCCTGAATAACTCAGAATGCAATAAGATTTTAAAAGCTATCAACTCTTGACCTGTGTAAATATGATTTTTCTTATTTGTAGACAAGTTGAAGAGCAAATTTTCAAACACTTTGGTAAGTATACATATGTACTGATTTTTTTTTTTCAACTTGTGGAAAAATTCCTATAGAGATTGGTTGTGTGTTAGTAGAATTTTTACTTCCTTTTTACTTACTTTACTCATATATGCACTGTACTGCACATGTGCACAACCATGTGTCATGTCTTAGAAATTTTCAGATGAAAATTCACTAAAATTGTAAAAAAAATAGAGATACATGTATTATTTTTAGGATAGGCAACTTCAAGATAAATATGTATTGCCATTTAATGTTGCTTGATTAAATTCACTATCTTTCTTTCAGGGAACTTTCATTCATTGATCGAATAAAAGCGATATAAAACATTTTTATACACTTAAGAATTTGGAATAGAGGCTTTTTATTTGAAATGATTTTTCCATAAGGCTATAATAAAATAATTCCTAGATTATCTTCCAAATTTATAAAAAAAGTATAGGGTGGGCAAATTTTATTTTTTATTTTTTTTCATTTTGATAAGATATTCTGTCTATTTAAATCAAATTAACCAAAAACTAACATAATTTGCCAAAAATCAAAATAAAATCTTTTTTAGGGGGGGGGGGGGGCGAAAATCTAGGATATTTTTTAAATTGGCCTTAGGTATAAAAAAGTAATAAATTTCAGAAAAAAAATCTTGGTCCACAAGGCATGTTTTTTCATGTTACATGCAAGGTGTTGCAAAGCGACATATAGGGGTAACTTGTGTCCAATGTCCTGCTGCATCACAAAAAAATTATAGCAGTTTTTTGGGCAACAACATGTTACAGCTTCTGGATTTTTGGCATGTAGATTCTTACTATTAGTACTATATAGTGGAAAGCCATTTTATGCCCATAGGGCAAAAAAAAGTTAGTGTATTTCTGGTTTCATGCTTGAAAAAAATAGGGTTGGTAGGTAGGCTTTTTTTTTTTCAATTTTTTTACCATGAGTTAATGGGAAACAGATTTCAAGTTTAACAGTGCTTTAGCAAAAATCGCAATAAAAAGGCTAGGGTCAGCACAAAAAACTAGGGACAGTACGGAAACCAGAAACACTCATATTTTTCTATTTGGCCTAATTCATCCACTTCCTGGTTACCAAATATTTTTTGATGCTTGTGACATATGTCTTCCATGAAAGACCACCATTTTAGTCGTTAAAAATTGTTTTATTTCAAAACAGAATAAAGGAATGAATGTTTCAAACAGCATTTTGAATATGGTGAGAGAAAAGTTCTGGCATAAAACTGCTGTATTTCAATTTAAACTCTCATTTATTTTGCAAGTTTAAATCTATGGGCCATCTTTGACTATGCATTGTACTCTATAGAATAGGAGAAAGTTTATTTTTGCTTCTTCTATGTTTAATACTAGTTTTCAATAGCTGGTCTTATAATTAGATAAAAATCAAACTCTTTTTAGCTGAAGAACTAGTAATGTGCTTTTGTTCTATTAAAGACTTGATCGGGGTACTTATGCAAAAAAGGTGTAAAGCCAATTAAAGGAATCAAATTTGTAACATATGTTGGTCACTTTTTAACATTTTTAGTTGGAGTTTCTATCTCAGTTAAGCTTCATTTAGAGGTCTTGATATATTTTTTTCTAAAATCTTTACCCAATGGTATTCTGTGGTTAATATTAACTTTCATGACAATGCATACTGCCTGATAATTCAATATTCAATACTTTGGTATTTTGCTTACTGTTTTTTGTGTATAAAATGCACATTTATCTGTTCAGGCTTTCTCTGCAATTAATAGTCTAATGGAATTTTACTGAAAATTTTATTATATGCAAACTTCATGACTATCACTCATCTACTTCCTGTTTGTCAAAAATCTGACATTAATGCTCTACCTAATACATGTATATGGAATGATGAAATAAAAATTACAACAAAGTTCCAGATAATAAACAGATGAAATGAAACTTTTTTAACCAGAGAGAGTTCTTTAAAAGACTTATTTTATAAACAATCCCTTATTATTTGCATTTAATGAAAAGCTGATCTTTTAAAGGCATTTGCTCCTTCTAACTTTTTTAAAAAAGTGACAGTTGTAAAGAGACAATTACTCATATGCCATTTTAATATGACTGTGGTGAAGTAACAATCAACTTGAAAACTTTTTGTGGGGTTTTGTAATGGCCAATAAACTTATCTTATCTAATAATTTTCTTTTCTTTTCCTTTTGAACTGTCTAATATTTAATCATTGTAATATATTACAGAATAGTCCAACTCTTCAGAGAAAATTATATAGTACATATGTATTTTGGCATGATTTGCATAAAAAAGTTAACGAGGTTTGAAAATGGGGGAGGGAAGTAACAAGCAAAACTAAATATTGAATGGATATGGAGCTATTGAGTATTGATACCAATCCAGTGGCGAATCCAGAGAGGGGGGAGGGGTCAGGGATAAGAATTTCCTTTGTAGATTTTTGTCTTGTATGCGAAGCAGAACCAGACATAGGTGTTACTTTATTGGCGACAGTGGCGGCATTAAGGCCTTATGAGCACCTCCATATCTCAAGAACTATAGGTCCCAGGGTTGCCACACATCCTTGAAACCTGGAAAAAACCTTCGTTTGTCAGGTCAATGTCCTGGAAAAGACCTTGAATTTTGAAATAATTGAAAATATCCTTGAAAAACCCTGGAATTTGATAGTTACACAATCAAATGTTCATGATTGAACTGTTTCACAGAAAATTTAATCGGGGACTGAAATTTTGTCGACTGTTTTCATCCTTGAAAATGACTTAAATACCCTTGAAAAGTTCTGGAAAAAACCCTTGAATTTTGCAACAACAAATTAGTGGCAACCCTGAAGTCATAAGTTGATGAAAATTGGTATATTGCATATGCCCCAGTGGTAGCTTAGCACAATTGCATTCTCATCTTTTGACATTGACTTTGATATTCCTGTTGAGTGACTATGACAATTTTCAATACATATAAAAGCAATGTTAAGGTTTTGCGAGCACATCTCTATCTCAAGAACTGCAAGTCCTAGGTTGTATATGCCCAATACATGTAGTAGCTTTGATGTGTTTGAGGAATAACAATGTATTCTGATGGTGCCAGCAGGCAAGACATACTTTAGTGTTAACTCTTGTTAATTTTTGTGTAAATTTTCAACAATTTTTATTGGCCTAACATTAGCCTGGAAACCCCACTGGCTGAGAATCTAAACAGGACCCCCTTTTAAGAGGGTGTAGATGGGGTAATTTCGTGATGCGTGATTGTCCATTTGAATTTTCTGTGAACTGTGATTCAGGCAAACAATTGTTTGTGAACTGTGATCAGGGCATTGTCTGTGAACCGTTCTGTGATTCAGACAAACAATTGTTGTGAATTGTGATCAGGGCATTGTCTGTGAACCGTTCTCAGCTAAAATAATTTTCTGTGATCTGTGATTGATGCCTCCGTAGATCTCTACAGTAGCAATATTTCGTGTGAATTTTGATTTGGGGAATTTTCTCAAGTATTTGCTAATTTCCTGTGAACTGTGAAATCCAAATTTTATTTCTGTGAACTGTGATCAGGACCCCCCATCAGGGGCCCCCCCCCTTTTAAAAATATCTGGATTCGCCCTAAGCTGTTAATAAAAATTAAAAGGCTTATGATTGATGAATTAAAAAAAATGCAGTGTTAGGACTAATTTTCTGCAATAATGTATGCCATGGAAAAGAAATCTAAATAAATCTAGGATTTATGTGTTTTGTCTAAATATATATTAATTAAGAAATGTACAATTTATAGCAGAAAATCACTGAATCGAATGCTTTCTGCCATCTAAAGCTTTGCCTTAGAATAAATCCTGATTATCAAAAATCTCAAAATATTATTATATTCTCACACAATTATTTATGGATGATTCTCAGAATCCTAAGTTGGATGGTTCTTCAATTCCAACAAATGTGCAGCCAAGGTAACACATTTCCTTGTTTGTTATCCCCCACCTACGAAAGTAGGGGTATATAGTGGTTGGGTCCGTTTGTTCATCTATTTGTCCCTCTGTCCCTAATTTTTTGAAATGGGGCATTATGTCTTTTGGACATGTGTTCTTGTTTAAAAAAAATTGAATGCAATGTCAAAGTTGTTTTATATGTCCTTCCATTATTGCTATGAAATTAAAGAATTTTGTCTATAGGTCACACATCGGTACAATTTCAGTGGCGGTTCCAGGATTTTTGAAAAGGGGGGTCCCGGGTAGAAAAGGGGGGGTCCAAAACTATAATTTGATGATTTTTGCCCAAATTTTGCATGAAAATCACAGAATTTTCCGACGAAAGGGGGGGTCCAGACCCCCTGGACCCCCCCTCTGGATCCGCCACTGAATTTTGTTTTAATTTCACAGGATCCATGAATGCATGATCTTCAAAAGAATTAATGTACACTGATATATGAAGTAATATGGGAAAATTATTTTACAATAATGACCTTTATCTCTTATAATTATGATGTTAATGGGACCCCTTTCAATTCAAGACACATTGTTAAAAGGAAAAAAAGTAATGTATTTTTTGTAATAAAGTAGAAGATGAGAAACATTTCTTTTTTCATTGTCATAAAAACCAGGCACTTCGAAATTTAATGTTTGAAAAATTAAACTTGAAAGACTATAATGTTGAATCTTTAAATGAAATAAATAAATTGGAATGGCTTTTAAATCCATCAACACCAGATCAAACTTTCATAGTTTATTCTTTTATTATACAGTCATTAGAGATGATACTCTTTAATATACATGTACTATATTTTCTGGTATTGTCCATGTTGTATGTTTCATCTCTGTATTTATGTGTTGTATTGTAATGTATGTTGTTATCCCTAATTTTGACATGTTTGCATCAATAAAGTTAATAAATGAAGTTAATGTGACAAAATTATTATGCTGTACAGTAATAATTTGCATTTAAGTCATTTAAGGTAGATGGGGTGTCTATCACTGAGCATCTTTTTGCACATCTATCATAACTTTTAATTTTATAATGCTAGCTATTCTAATTGATATCTTTTCGGCTAGGTAAACATCAAAATGTATAATTACAACAAAAATTTGGATAAAACCCACCTTCTTTGTGAATTTCAATATTTTCCCGTACTTTTTAAGGGGAGATAATTTGTATAGAAATAATAGGGAAAAAGCACATTTTTCAATTTTTCCCAAAATTTTGCTGGTGAACTTTATTTTTTATTTAGTATATTTAAAAATGAATACAAAACAAAAAAAATCACAATTTTTTTAGAAAAATCTATGGAGTAGATTTTCTTAGATGAAGAAAATTTGAATTTTCCCTATTGATCCTATATTAAAAGTACCAAAATCATGCATTTTTCAAAGTCATTTCTACAAAAATTCCTCTGGTGAACTTTTAATTTTTTAATCGAAATTTAAAGTACCATTCTAGAGCTAACTGTGGCCAAAATTTAAGAAAATTCTATGGATAAATTTTTAGACACCCCATCTACCTTAAGGTAGTTAGGGGGTATAAGAAAAATCCATCAGATTTTTGTTAAATTTTGCAGAATTAAACTTTGATAAACAAACATTAAAAAATGCAAAAATAAATTGGGGTCACAGACCTTCCTTCAAATATATGACTTTATGAATTAGGTGGTCCTGTTTTTCAATAGATTAGAAAGGGAAAAGAGTTATTTAGCATCACTGTGAGCAGGAAACTCATCAGATTTTAGTTATATTTCACAAATGTCAAGTTACATATACTATCTACTGAAAAACATGATAAAAAACTTGGGGTCACAGACCTTCTTTTTTTAGATATCTAAGGAAAACTATTTTTCCTACACATTTCTATATAAAAATTTGTCACACATTTTCCCGCTAATTATCTCCCCTGAAAATAGAACTTTTCCTAAAAATCTTAATTTCTTTTTAAATATTTAAGCTCCATTTTTTTCATTTATAAAATCAAATAAAGAATTAAATTTTGCATCTTATGGGTATATTTTAAGTCATTTTAACTGAAATCCAGATTAAAAAATTTGCAAGATGTCCGAAAAAGATGCTCCTTATTATACTCCTGATCCACCTTAATAGGTGTTTCTTATTAGATAATAACACATACTGTCTTCCAGAATTCCGACCAGTACCTCCCCGTGGTGGAAGACGGGCCCTGCTCCAGCGATAACAAAGGATACTCTGGAGCAGCTAACACTGGCGGTGGTGTGTCATGGGCTGGACGACCCATGGCACATAGCGAGTCTAATAGTCGACGCAGAGGGGCTTTCCCCTAGTCGCGACTATAAATACCCATCTGTCTATAACACATACTGTTATATCATTATAAAATGCACAATTATAACTTTTTAATTTTTTTATTGCAGAGAGGAAACAAACATATCAAAATGGTTATGTAATTTTCACACTAGTTATCTTTTGCCACTTAAACCTTATATTTAGAAGAGTGAAAGCTTTTGTCTTATTTTATTTGTTTTTAAATTGGCTTTTTTCCTTGATCTACTAATTTTTTGTCCAAACTAATCTCAACTTTACCATAAAGATTTTAGTCTTGTTTTCTTACTTGTATCATCTACAAAAGTCCTCATTTTTAAATTGATCCACAAAAATGTAAAGGGATATTGCATGTGAAATTACTCTGCTTGATCAAAAGAAAAGACAAAACATATGGAAGACATACCAGAAAAATTGAAGATTGCAATGGTTCTGACTTGGTAAATTAAAATTGACAGTTTTCTCATGTCTAAATTTCTGATGTTAACTCTTGTTAGAAATCTTTCAATATGTGTTTTTTTTTCAAATCTAAAAAGTATGGTAAATAAAGAGCTTGTGATAAGAGACAGTTAGGCCAGACTTGCATGGCTATAAGGAATTGCATGAAATGTCTGGTAGTTAGTTGTATACTAGGTTTTATTCTACAGGTACTTGACTTTCATCCATATTATTGCATTAAGCTCATCAAACGCCAACTTCAGCCAATTCATTTTGCTTAACTCAACTACTTTATTTACTACAAGTTTTTCTCATTTGTTATGATTTTTTGGGTTAATTAACATCTAAAATATTTTGATAATGCTTACAGTAACATCTTGGTATATTGCAATTGGTTGCTCATTTGCAGTGGGATATTTTTTTTTTCAATTTTACCTTTTATTTTCATTGTTACCAAAGGTGAAACATGTTTAGGAGTCACAAAGAATAATAACAGTGACCTTGGGTCAGATTATGACATTAAAGAATTTTCTTATTGGTCATGCTAACTGTACATGGAATCCAAATTGATTTTTTGACATTCGAGTATAACTGATAGTGAAAGTTATACTAGGATTTAAAGTACAAGTAGAATGTTTTTTAATGGAAACATTGACCAACTAGAAGTATATGTATATGTATATACCTTATATATTAAAGAAAAGCAATACATAGTTAGATCACAATATACACTGTATAAGAATGTAAACACAGCATTAGTACAGTTTAAAAAGAGTAATAGAACAATTTATATCTTGGTCATATCTGAAATATACCATTATATTTGTTTCATGAAAATGTCTGCAGTTTTATATAAACTTGTTAACCATCTTCACAAGATAGTAAACAGCTGCTTTAAAGGTTTGTTTTCTCATACAAATTAAAACTTTTACATTTTATTTCCATAATGTGACATATGTGTTATGTTTTGATGTGTAATGTACACATGTGTTCTTTCACTTACAGTTCAGCAGTAAAGGGTCTAGTTCTTCTGACCAGGCAGATCAAAAGACAAGCTCTGTACCAGGTTAGTTATTACTATTTCTTTTAATGGCATATGATAAAGTTTTGAAATTCCATTTGCAAAATGTGTAATGCTTTAATCATGTAGAACCAAAAACTGTAATACAATTAAAAAAGCAGAGATGTAAAGCATTTATGACTGACGAAAAAACAAAACTGTGATGCCTTTTATCCCGTTTAGAGATAGTTATAATGAAAATAAGAGGTATGAAGTACATATGCTTTACACAAAAATACATGTTCAAAATAACTACAAAGCAAAGAAGCAACAATTTTGCTGCAGCCTGTGTGACAGATTCTCATGAAATTCCATACGCTTCAGAGATTCAAATTATCACTGGTTCAAGTTCCTTGACCTTCAGTTTTTGACCACTTAGGACCTTTTAAATCAATTTATGAAAGTCCTGAAGTTTTGCATTTACAAAAGCTCAAATTGAGGACATTTTAATTACATATGATGGACTAACTTAGTTTCACTTAGAACTTCAAAAAGTCCTGGACCTTTTTCTCTCAAATGTTAATTTTAACCCCTGCATAAGGTTATCACATTGTAGTAAAAATGACCAAAATGCAATTTCAACAAGTTTGTACTTTCACTGTCTTGCAAGACTGAATGGCCTGTTTCTTGTGACTGATAACAGTAGTAATTTAAGCTGATTAATTTAATTTTAGTCACACCAGGGATACTCGAAAGTCGCAACCAAAATTCCGGGACCCAGAATTTTGTGATTTATTTTAATGTAATAAACTTGATAAATAGAAGAATGTCACTCCATGTATAATTGTTGAATACTTGTAAATAAAGCAAAAACAGTTTATTTTGTTCAATTAATAACGCTAAATTTCATTTTTCCTTAAATCCGGACTTGTCCTGGTTAATAGAATCGCCTTGACAATATAAAAACGATTTCTGGCTAAAAATATGTACAAGCTTAACTATTATTTTTTGTTTATTTAAGATCTGTGACAAATTTCACATGGAGTGACATTCTCTGATTCTTGCAAAAAGTGTTCTTTCACTTAGTAGCAATAAACTTCCGGGTAACAATATTTGGTTGCGACTTGCAAGTTTCCCAGGCGTGTTAGTAAGTCAATCATTCTTAACACTTATAAGTTTTGTTTTGCTTCATTTTAACAGGATTTAATCAAAGAATAGAGAAGAAAGTAAAAGGACCAAGACACATGCCATGGAAAAAGTCCAAATCCTGAAAGATATAAATATTCAATGAAGCCTAGTTTATTGTTTATAAGTCTTCCACAATACAGTTGCAGATCTCTCATATAGTGCACCTATTAAATTCAAAAATAATGTCATGAATATCTACCATTGAATTTATGCATATTTAGATATTTTTAAATGAAGAAAAAGTATAAGCTGTTTTCATTTATTGAACACCTTTAATACATTAATATGTATGTAATATAGTAAAAAGAGTTGCCAAATTTTATGAAAAATCAAATCATTTTCATTGAAAATATGGATTTTGAAGAATTATCTCCCCTAGGTATTCTTTGTCTCTTAAAGTAAGAATGTTCAATGATGAAAAGAAATTCAATAATAATGCATGTAGTTTTCTAGAGACATGATACATGTATATTTGTTTTACTTTATGTGAATCTATGAAAAAAATGTCTTTGAGAATTTTTGAAAAAACAATGCAGTATTCTGCTTCAAACAGAAAAATAAACCCATTGTGTTTAAAATAAATCAGAATAGAAAAATAGGAATGATTTGTTAAATACTAAATTAAATATGAAATAATGGTTGTATGTAAAGAATTAATAGATCAATTAAAGTATATTATATCTCTTAGGTGCTTTCTTTTCCCTTTAATTTATTTTTTATTTATATGTACCAGTATAACATCTTATCTTAGCTAAGGACACAAACTAAGCTTTAGATATATGAAATAAGCATAATAATCATATGTAGAATTCTGAATTTTTGTAACATTGTATTGTATGGTTAAGAATTAAATGAAGAGGGTGTATGCTTTATCAAGTTTTAAAAATGACTGCTTTAAATTTTATTTTGGATTCTGTCGGAATATTGAGGTCAGTTTAAGACGATATTTTCAATGTGTTCCAATAATTTTTTTATAATGTGTGAAATGTCATATAAGTTGTCATTTTAGAACATTATGTTCCAACAAAATCTTCAAATTTCAGCCACTTTTTTCAGAATTAGTGTACTAGTACTTTCATGTTAATTTTTTAGCTTTTGATTTTTGAATGATACATTATTCATTTTTTCGTCAATAATCAAATTTAAATCACTTCAAATTAAACATTTGTACATAGTTTCAACTTACTTATTTCTATTTCATGTTTTAATGGGCTCCAGGTACCATACTCAGATAACAATTTTGCTTTAAATGTGCTTTATGGTCTTTTAAGCCAAATGGAGGTCAGGGGGCATCCCTACAAAGTCTTCAGGTCACAGGAGCCCCAACGATTCAAGATGTAAGGTTCCTCATTCATAGTTTTATAAAATTGCTCATTTCAAACATTTCTTAAAAAAATACTTGGGTGTTCATTCCAAAATTTCTTGTTTTTATTCTTGTTTCCATTCCAAAGTCATTTACTTTCCATTTACATTTGCAATAATTTTTATAGTCTTTTTTTTTTAATTTCATTTAAGAATGGTCTTTCACCCATCATTCTCCATTTCATGTGTTTTTATATTCTTTATGAAATTATTTTTGCAATCAAAATTGTGACCATGTCTGACAAAATGGGGCCAAAATATTTTGTTAAATTTAAAAAAAATGTTTAAAGACACAGCAGACAGATTTCTCTCTACTCTGCTATGACTAAGTTATTCTTATTTTTTCCATATGTTATAAATTTGTTTATTTAGAGACTTTTTTTTCAATTTCTAAAATTCTCGAAATAGATGAAGAGGGAGGAATCAAATACTATGTTAATGTACAGTAACTGTATTTTGTCTTCGTTTTAAGTTCATTTGTTAATGATTTGATGTATTGCCAAATGTTAATCCTACATCAATGATAATGAAAATCTTTTAAAGGGTAAGTTCACGATTTTTGACATATGGTCTTAAATTGTTCAGAACAATGTTTTATAACAGTGTGCAATTTTTTTCTCTCATATCTTAACTTATAACAAAGATATTGGGGATTATTTATTTGAAATAGACCCCTTCTCTACATTAGGGGACTACTTCAGTTAATCAGAATTTCTACTGAGTAGCAAAAAATCATATTAGTTCAAACGTTTAAGTGATCATGTGGTACATCCAATAACCAACAAAATAATTAAAATAATCAAAAGTCAACAAGATCATTTAATGTTTTCAAATTACTTTCTATATTAAATCTGTTTAAAAACATTTTATTAATCTATTATCTTTTTTTTCTTTTAAATTGAACTTTATAATCAAATAATTAAAATTAAAATTCTATAATACAAAAAAATATTATTTTTTTTACTATTAAGAAAGAAGTTGTGTATTTAAATGTAAGCCATGAATTTCATTGAAAATAATTGTGATATAATCATGTACATTACAGGTCATCCTTTTCTAATCCCCGCTGGGTTTGCTAAAAGTGTTAATTAATGTGAATTTATTGTCATTGTTTCTCAGCAGGTACCTGTGTAATGGTTAGGTAAACATAAATGTAATTAGTCACAGCTGACTTGGGGTGAAATAAACAGGAAATTCTAATTATCAATACCTACAGTTGTCAAAACCTAATATAATAATAACTTTATTCTCATCAACCAATCTTACAGAGGTACAGAGAAATACTATATACAATCATTCAGAAACAAAGTTTTATGTACTAGATGATTTTATTTTCATTCTAGCATTTAAAACAATAATGTTATTTATATGCAAGGTTATCACAACATGACTTAGATAAATTAAAAATGACTTATTTAAATTGATTTTTATACCAAAAAATCATTATTACTAATTATAACTCAATTTTGTTAATTTTAATAAGGATTTTCTATCACTTGTTTAAAATGCCATAACATAGATGCACACAAAAATATTATATATTGGCAATTCAATAATTAGGTAAATGGTGGGTCACTGTCAAAAGGAGACTTTGTGGTATTCAGATGTTTTGTGTAATTTAAAATGATAGAACCCAAAAGATGAAAAATAAAATTCCATTTTTGTCAGCTTATTAAATTGAATATAAAAGTTTAAATGATATAGCATAAGTAGATAATGCATTACAAATCATATGACAAATTTTCATTTTTTTGTGAACTTTCCCTTTAATGTTCTTTTTGACATTATTCTTGCTGTATATCTGTGTTGAGTTGATATTATTGTTCAATATTTATACATGTATACACAATTGAGACTGTGATTTGTACAGTAGTTGTAGGTAATAGCTATGTAATCAAAATACTAACATGGTTTTGGTATACTATCCTATCAAATGTACACAAATATTATTTAGATCTCATATAGCTTTAATGTTTAACTTGCAACATTTTGTACTTAAGGTAGTACATTAGTGAAAAATCGGTAGGATAGAATTTTTTTAAATTTTGTCATAAGAAGTATCTATGTGCATATGTTTGAAAAATAAAATAAAAAGAATAGGTCACCGTGCTTAATTTTTGTAGAAAGTTGATCAAAAACAGTTCAAATTTGGCCATTTTTATATAGATTATATAGGGAAAAATTGTTTTAATTATATTTTTCAAATTTCACGGGATAGATTTTTGTTATATTTTGTCAAAACATCAATTTTTGTTAGTTCTTTGAAAATAAGGTATAAAATCATGGGGTCACCGTTAATTTTCTGAAAATAAATTGGAAAAACTGAATTTTCCCTACACATTTCATACAAATTATCTCCCTTTAAAAAAGTACGGGAAATGTTATAAAATGGTTATAACAGTTAGGTTTTGTTTCAAACTTTTTTTTTCTGTAATAATTTATATTACTAGCAATCTTCATACAGTTAAATAACAATGTTTTTGCCTTTGCTTGAATTTGGTAACATGCTCAGAAAAGATGCTCAGTGTTATACCACTGTACTACCTTAAATCATAATAATTGGATATTTGTGGGTCCAAATACAAATAAGATTTGAGGACATATTAATAAAAGAAAACAAGTTGGTTTATTCTTTTATGTTGAAAGACATGCAGTTCATGTGGTGCAATTATAAATATTGATGGTCTTATGTGCAATAGACTATTTTCATATTTCTGGGATGACTGATTATTTTAGTCCTTCTCAACACTTTTTAGAGAGTTATCTTTTCCTGAGTAGGACAAACAAAAATATTGCATCGATAAGGTCAGAATAAACTTGATTTTGTAATGTTTTCTTACAAATGTTTCATTGTAATCTTGATGGATTTGAATTAAAAAATAAGGATACATCAATAAGATGTTGATTTGGAAATATTTTAGCTTAAAATAAGTGTAAAAGGGCATTTGGTCATTCTACCTGAACTCTTTGCTCTATGCCATATTTGCATTCAGAAAGACAGTAAAGAATCCTCTTTAGACATATTATTTGCTAAAACCAATGATTTCAATAATTTTAATCTAGATTTCCTAAAATAATGTGTTAAAACTTTACTATTTTTCCTTTGCTCAATTATACAAAAAATGGTAAACCAGTCCATGTCGGGTCAGGATCAGTCCAAAAAATACTAAATTATTCAGCAGTCCCTGAAATATGAAAATGGTTTATTCATTCTGTTTTTATAACTTAAAATTTATAATTGCACATTACGTTAATTTTTGGCTTTGAAATCTGTTTTGTAAATTAAGTTTCTACAACTTGTTGACATCTTTAATTATTACTTTTGGGGGAGGGGGTTTACATAGAAATTCAACCAAAGTCTTAACTAATTAACCATTTTCTTGGAATCTAGCTGTTGGACTTTTTTGTCATTTATTACTGCAATAATTTATTATCATAACACATGTAGCATAAATTTAATCTTTAATATTTCAATTTGAATAAGATTTTGAAGATTAGTTTTCTTACATGATTGATAAATGTTTAATTTATAATTGTTTCTTGTTACTTGTATTTCTATACTCTGTCACAAAGTGCTTGTTAAAACATATCTTTTAATACAGTTATAAATTTTGTTAAAAGGTTGTGCTTTTTTCTCTGCCCAAGACATATTTTGCTGCATTTGCTTTATCAAAATGTGTGGCATTTTTAATTGTGCATTTTGTAGGATCTATACCATATTCATCAACATCTGCATACCAAGTTTTGTCTGTTATAATTATGACAAATTCTTGATTTTTTATACGACCGCAAAATTTTTGCGATCGTATAATGGTATGGCAATGCCGTCGTCTGGGGACATTTGGTTTCCGTGCGATAACTTGAGTAAATATTGACCAATTGTTATGAAATTTTGATATTATGTTTCTAACCACTAGAAGAAGGTTCCTATTGTATTTGGGGTTGGTGGCCCCTACCGTTTTGGAAAAAAGGGCCAAAAGGGGCTAAAACGGGTGTATTGACAAAACTGTTGTAGAATGTTTATTATTCATTTGATTTTTAAAAATCTTTTTTTATTTAATTCCTCATTAAATTCTGTCAACAAAATGTGTCAAAGGTTTTGATGTATATCGAACCGTTACATTGCTACAGGGGGCCAAAGATAGGCCACACCCAAAAAATCAACTTTTTTATTTGTGGTCCGATTTTCAAAATCTTTTTTTTCATTGGAATCCTTATGAAAATCCCTGCCTGGATTTTTCAATCAGATTTGCAATATCTCTTACTGTTTTTGAGATATCAGGGGTCAAAGGGGCAAAAAACGCCATTTTTAAAAGTAGGTAAAGGCAAATGGTTTTACACAGGAAATTTAGCTGTAGCGGGCCAGCCAATTGATATGAAGTTTAAATATGATGATTATATCCACTGAAGGAAGCTTTTTATTGCATTTGGGGTTTGTGGTCCTAACCTTTTAAAAAAAAGGGCCAAAAGATGGCTAAAACGGGCCAAAAATGTCAATTAATATAGAAATAAGATTTTTCTATTAAATGTTAATAAAAATATATATGTCTTAAATGCGCATTTTAAAGTCCACCATGGGATGCATGTGTCAAAAATCTTTGTAAGTCCACCATGGGCTGCATGTGACAAAAGCAATAGACTATCCATATTGGGCCTCCAATGTTCAGGGTTCAACTTTTTGCGGTCGTATCATGCTGCCCTCGGCGTAGCTTTTTATTGTTTTTTTAAGATGGATGTAGTTGCAAGCACTAGTGTAAAAGTGTTTAACTTGAGAGACTTTTTACAAAAGTTTATGGCTTTCAACTTCCCTCCTTATTTAGCAAAACATTGCATTGGGTTTTCTTTTCACAACTGGTACATAATTTCAGAGTATGTGGAAGAATAAATTTTGGCTGCCTTAAAAGGGTGTCACATCTGACACAATAACTGCTAAATATTACAAGTTGATGTTGACTTTGTACACAAGTTTTGTGAGACATACATCATGTACTTTTAGACAAATTCAGGGTTCCTCTATCATATTTCCATTTGTCATAGAGTTTTTTGTACTTTCCAATACCATCCTTAGCAATCATTGGCAATGCAGCAGGTGAGTTTAAACCTTCAGGAGCTGCTTACCTTTCCAAAGCACCTAAGTTTACGTTGTTTTTTTAAGTTCTTGTTTCTGATTGCAGATTAGGTGTGTTGTTTGTTGGATTTCACTAGTGAAAATCTGGGTTATAAAATGGTGAATGTCAGGCGGCGGGCGAGCGGTTGCTTGGGTAGGCAGGCAAGCTGGGAAAATACTTTTGTAACAGTTTTCTCAGCAACTACTTATCACAGCCTCTTGATATTTGGTATGCAGCATCAGCATGGTCTCCCATAACATGGGATTTGATTTTAGGTCAGTCACTCTCCTACTTCATGTTTACCGACTTAGTTAATTTTTGACATTAATGTTCAATTTAAGAAAATTTTCTTAATTTTTGACATTAATGTTCAATATAAGAAAATTTTCATAATAGTTTTCTCATCAACTTCTAATCACAGCCTCTTGATATTTGGTATGCAGCATCAGCATGAGCTCCCATAATGTGGGATGTGAATTCAGGTCTGTGGCTCATGTACTTCCTGCAATGAAATCCGGCAATTCTGTCTTAGACCCATTTTAAGCTCACCTGGCCAAAGGCCATGTGAGCTTATGCCATCACTATGCATCTATCGTCGTCCATTTCCGTAGTCTGTCGTCCGTTAACAATTTCAATAATCTTCTCCCCGAAACCACTTGACCAATTTAACTGAAACTTTGCAGGAATGGTATATGACATGTTGGCAACAAACTATCCTCATTTCAAAATGATTCGATAAAAAACATGGCTGCTGTTACTAAAAATAGAACATGGGGTAAAACCACTTAAAATGGCTTATATCTCAGCAACCATAACAGATAGAAAAAATCTGAAGGATCATGGGCTCTTCAGAATCAAAAGCTCTATTAAAGTCTCCATTGGGTCGAAGTTGTCAGAGGAACCCTAATAGGGGTTATGGCCCTTAAAAGGTAAAAAATAGCCATTTTCATGTTTTTGCCCTATAGAATGAAAACTATTGCATATAGAGAAAAGCTGTTGCCTGCTTAAATGTTCAGCTCAAGTTGTCATAGGGTCGAAGTTGTCAGATGACCCCTTATAGGGGTTACAGCCCCTTTAAGGCAAAAATTATTTTTTGCCTATAGAATGAAAACTATTGCAGATAGGGAAAAGCTGTTGCTTGCTTAAATGTTCAGCTCATTTAGCTCTACAAAAGTAATGTCATAGGGAAGTTGTCAGATGACCCCTTATAGGGATTACAGCCCCTAAATGAACATGTTTTCATGTTTTTGGCTTATATAATGAAAACTATAGCAGATAAAGAAAAGTGGTTGCTTGCTTAAATGTTCAGTTCATTAAGCTCTTAACAAAAGTCTCTATAGAGTCAAAGTGTTCAGACGGCCAATAAAATAACATTTTGCACATTTTGCACGTTTTTAGCCTGCAGGATGAAAACTATTGCTGAAAGAAAAAGCTGTTGCTTGCTTAAATGTTCAGCTTATTCAGCTCTACAAAGTTCTTCATAGGGTTGACATCAAGACCAGGTAAGCGATTCAGGCTCCTGGGAGCCTCTTGTTCATTTCTAGTGTTCATCTGGTTTTGCATTTATATTCCAATGTACCTTCATGGGTATTTGTTTAGTTCTTGATGCATAGAACTATTCAAGATCATTGCTCAGTAATCAGGAATCAAAATAATGTAAGAGTTTGGTATTAGGTCATAATTTTATGCATACCAAGTTTCATCCACCTACATGTTTTGTTAATTCACATACATAATTATATTTCTTTTCAACTGGAAACTCAAGGTCAAGGTCAAAAGAACAGACACTACTTGCCCATTTTCATACCAAATTTTATCAACCTAGGACTAAGAGTTGTTTAAACGAAAGGGGTTTGAATGTTACATGTATTGGAAAGTTTTCAGTCATTCAACATAACCAAAAGTCTAGCTACTATTGAGCCACAAGCATACCAAGTGTCACCATCTTCAGACATTGTTCCTGATTGCTACATACCAAGTTTCATTAAAGTCAGTTGATTAGTTTGAAAGGAGTTTATCAGAATGACTTTGTGAGTGATACCTAGACATGACTTAAACATTTTCCCCAATGTAGTAGGGGGGGATAAACCTCTTTGGTTAATTTGGGTTTGCAATTTCTGATGAGCTTCAAATATTAAAAACACATCTCATGAATATTCAAATGTTTTGTTGCTTGTTTATCTGGTTGTGTGTGTGTGTGTGATTGAGTTGTACAATTGAAGTTTTCGTAAATAACATAGCAGGGCTCAATCTACTACCTGAGAGTTAATTGACTAGTGATAAATCATTATTGAAACCAGCAATTTTGACCACCCAGGACCCCAGGTTGTGTATTTAATTTTAGGTTTAAACTAGAAAATGTGCCTATGAGCAACAGGATGGCCCTCCCGTTCTTGAAATATCATTGACCCCCCTAAGTGTATAACCTAGGTCATGGACCTTTACCAAGAACTTTACCAAATTTGTTCATGCATAAAATATAGGTCACAGTGACCTTATTTCTATTGGGTGATGTAGCCCTACCTAAGACCTATCTAGTGGTGAAATATCATTGACCTCCAACAACTAGTATCTAAGTAATGGACCTTAACCAAGAACTTGACCAAGTGTTACAGACGCACGGACAGACAAGGGTAAAACCATATTGCTGTTCCACATATGTGGTCAGGCCATTAAAAAATTAAAGTTTGTTTTTTGCATACAAAAACGATGTCTCCCCCTGTTTCCCCCAAAAGTTCTAAGTTCAAAAGGCAATTAGTCCCACTAAAATTTGAGGATCAAAATTTCCTGTTTATATGCACAACTACATATGGTGTCCTTCCTATATACCAAGTTTCATTGAATTTGGTTCAGTAGTTTCAGAGGAGTTGCTCTGACAAGATGATAAATGAGGATTTTCAGCAAAGTCCTTAGTTCAAAGGGCCATAAGTCCCACAAAAATTTGAGGATCAAAATTTTCTGGTAATATTCACAACTACATATAGTGTTCTTCCTATATACCAAGTTTCCTTGAATTCGGTTCAGTAGTTTCAGAGGAGTTGCACTGACAAACTTTGTGACGGACAGACGGACACAACAAAAACAATATGTCTCCCCACAAAAGGGGGGGGGGGAGACATCATTATATTTGGTTCCACTGGTGAAGCATACAAATACAAATATTTTATTGAACCAACTAAAGGCATAATAAGCCTTAATTCAACCCTTTTCAGTACATGTATAAGAATGCTTTTGAGGGGGGGAGACCAGCCAAATTTTCAGCTGAAAACGATAGATTAAGAATATCTTTTCCTAGGAATATGTTGGTCTTAAATTTAACCTTGAACTCAAAGGACTGGGTCTATGGTTTCTTGAAATTGAACAGCTGCTGATTTCAATATGCTCTGACCAAGGCATGACTTTTATGGTCAAAAGGGTAGAAGTACCACAAAATATAAACAAGAGCTGAATTTTGAACCTGTCTTGAATGTGCATGCATGTATTAAGGTACCAATTTTATGTATAGATTTTATAAAATTCCATTTGAGTCGTAGGCTTGAGTACGTTCAAGAAACTAAAAAAAAAAATAATTACAACCCAAAAAAAACCTCACTTTTTGGCAAAGGAAGTGACATGTTAAGATAATTTTAAATCACTTTATTAAACTTGAACAAACTTGAAAACTAAGTTATATAACATATCAGGCTTCTTTAGGGGGTTATTAATATTAAGGCAAAAAATATAGTACTAATACTTTGATAATTTGATTTACAAAAACTTATACTTTGATAATTTGATTAACAAATATCCCCTTTAAATTTTCAGATATCTCAATGACAATAAATATTCCATTTCTTGTCATAAAACAAAAATACTGAGAAAGTCAGGAAGGGCCCTGTGGTCCAAAAATCTTAAGTTTGTCTAAAAGTAAATTTTGTACATGTATTTGTTCCCCTAAAAAAGCCTTACATATCATTGACAAAGAGTAATAACAAATTAGGAATATAACAAATCAACTTTCTCTAAAACAATGTAAAAGTTAGAATCAGATTTCCATAGACTGGTTTGTGCTTAATATACATGTTAATAACTAACTTCTGTCTTGGGAGAAAATTAAGGAAATAAACAAAATAATCCAGTGAAGTGAAAGGCATAAAATATAGTACTTTACTTTAATAATTTGATTAACAATTTTGATGATTTAACTATAATACTATAATACTAACATGATTTTTTTTTGAAACTTACATGAACATACAGCTATAGGTAAAAAAAAATAATTACTTGCAGAATATTTTGAACTCATTTTATCCACTAACAATGTTGACTGTAAAGTAACAAAAACTTGTCAGAGTGATGGATCTAGAAATTTCAATAAGCGGGAAGGGGCCCACTGACTGGCTAAAAGGGGGGAACTTTGGTAAGGCTTCAATGATTTCCTGCAATGTATATATCCCCCTCTCTCTATTCCTTACATTTTAAGGTTTTTGTTTGTAATTTGCATCAAATTTACAAACTCAATTCGGGGGGAAAACCCTATTTTTAAATTCAAAATTATGTAATTTAATCAATTAACAGGTACAAAAATGTACAGTAAGAGAGTATTGTTGTACATGTAACAAATAAATGTAAAACAGTCATAGTTATTGTGTAACAGAGCCATATAGTCCAACTTAACTTGTATACTTGGAAAACATGACACATCAGTGCTTTACCCTTGACAATATACACTGGTATCAATTCTAACAATAATAAACTAACAAGAAAACATTTTTACACATAAAAAAATAAAACATAAAAACAAAATTATGATCCACCAACAGGAAAATCTTAGAATGCAAGCTCACTGTGGAAACCCCCTGCTATATATTGAGCTTCTACCAGATATAGGAAAACCTTGTCCAATCATCTCCCCTGAATGATACCAAAGAGCATTGAAATCATGCAAGATGTTACTATACTTCCATTGTGTAAAGCTTCATCAAAATCCATCATGTGGTTTGTAATTACAAGATATGTAGTCAAATGGACAGAAAGACAGAGTGATTCCTTTGATATACATTTGTAACCCCACATATTTATGGTCAATTTGATGATTTCAAAACCTGTCCTGCCTTTTAATTTCCAGATTTTTGGCATCCTGCATTATTATTTCAAATTTAACCATAGCCCATCAAAATCAAATGGTCGCTCTGTAACCATGCAAATGACTACTTTTAAAAAAGAAAATTGTTTTAGCTTTGATGTTATAAGAAAGAGTATTCTTGAATTAGCTACAAGTATTATAAATTTTGAAAAAAAAAATACTTTAAACAAATTAAGTTCGGTTCGGCTTCAACGTTGTGAACAAGCCAACATAAAAAGCTTCGCCGAGCGCAGCATGATACGACCGCAACATGTTGAACCCTGTACATTTTAGGCCCAATATGGATAGTCTATTGCTCTGGACACATGCAGCCCATGGTGGACTGACAAAGGTTTTTGACACATGCTTCTCTGGTGGACTTTCAACCCAGGGGGTAAAAATATAAATTTTCAATTTTGTATTCTACTCTTGCAAAAAAATTGTCAAAATCGGACAAAAATTAAAAAAAATTTCAATTTCGGCCCCTTTTGGCCCCTTATTATGTAACAGGTGAAAAAGGGGTGGGGTTGCAAAAATAATTTCTCAAATTTTGACTCACTAGTTGACAAAAATAAACTTGCAAAAAAAATTTCAAAAACAAACCAGAAATAAAAAAGTTTTGATTACGGCCCCTTTTGGCCCCTAATTACAATACAAGTGAAAAAGGGGACGGTCACAAAAATTAATTCTCAAATTTGGATTCACTACCTGACAAGAATAAACTTCCAAAAAAAAATTTTAAATTCGGACCACAAATAAAAAAGTTTCGATTTTGGCCCCATTTGGCCCCTAATTACGTAATAGGGGAAAAAGGGGGGGTCGCAAAAATTAATTCTTAATTGTGAAAATGAGCTGAACATTTAAGCAAGCAACAGCTTTTCTCTACCTGCTATAGTTTTCATTTCATAGGCCAAAAACATGAAAAAACATTATTTTAGGGGCTGTAGCCCCTATAAGGGGTCATCTGACAACTTCGACCCTATGGAGTTTTTTGTAGAGCTAAATGAGCTGAACAATTAAGCAAGCAACGGCTTTTTGCTATCTGCAATAATTTTCATACTATAGGGCAAAACCATGAAAAAATGCTATTTTTCACCTTTAAGGGGCCGTAACCCCTATAAGGAGTCTTCTGACAACTTCGACCAAATGGAGACTTTTGTAGAACTTTTGATCCTGAAGCAGTAGGGTGGCATCAGATTTCATCTATCTCTTATACTTTTTGAATTACAAGCCAAAAACAGTAGTCGGACCCCCCTGGTCTATTTTTAGCCACGGCAGCCATGTTTTTTGACGAAATCAGAAATTGAAACATTACTATAGTGCAGGACACCCTAATGATCAACCATACCAAGTTTCATTGAATTCTGTTCAGTAGTTTCAGAGGAGAAGATTTTGAAAAAGTTATTGTAAGAACAAACAAAAAAGTTACAATTTTGGCCCCTTTTGGCCCTTAATTTCCAAACGAAAAAAGAGGGGACTTCCAAAATCAATCCCATCCATCCTTTAATGGTAAGAAATATCATTGTCAAATTTCATTGCATTTGGATAACTAGAACTAAAGTTATCTTGTATACACTAAAGTTAACAGACGACGACGACAACGACAACGACAACGACGACGACGCCGACGACGACGACGACAGCATCATACCATTATACGTCCGCAAATTTTTTGCGGTCGTATAAAAAAAGATGAATATGTCCATTGGACATGAATGTTCCCCCCCAAAAAAAAGCAAACCAAAAACACAAAAGGAAATAGGTGTTAAGCTGGCCTGACATTTTTTTAGGACATACTGTATTGTTGGACATTACAAAAAAAATCCATAGTCATCTAAATATAAGTTTCTTGGAAAACTTTGGCAGAAATTTGTAAAGGTAAAAAGATGAATAAACAGACACGAGTAAAACTCACTCAATGCATCACAGGAGACTTACATGTAATTATGTTAATTGTTGTAATGAAATAACAAGCAAAATAAATGTAAACTTGCATATGACAAACAAACATGAATATGCTGACTCTAATTTCATTTCAGTGGACATGTGTACATGTACTGTTCCCTTTTCCAATGGCAATTTTTTACTATAGATTACTGTAGATATTTATACAAGTTCACATTCATATCATTTGTAATTTACAGTTATTGTACAAGAGATTTTTTCTCTAATACATGTACATGAACCTGCTGTATTAACGAAACTGGAACATGTCAATTTTGCTACCAATGTTGTTCAACACAATCAAAATGTCCACATCTCTTTTGTAAGTTATTCCCCTTGGGCAGGCAATGTCATTATCACTATCCAGCAGAATTCTTTTCAGCTTACCATGAGGAGTAAGCTGGTGAATATTGTTGGAGGTAAATCCAGCAACATAAATGTTCCCTTCCGGATCTGATGTGATGCCTGAGATTCCACCCAATTTTTCATGGCTATAGGTAAAGACAGGTTTGAAATCATATGTCAAGCAGATCAACTCTTTGTTGTCACGGGTGGAGAAAAAAATTCTTCCAATTTCATCAACATGTACATAGTTAGGCTTCATTGTTTTGTATTCCCTGATGTTATTTCCATTCATGTTGTAAACACGGATAAGATGACTTTCATTCTCCTCTAGGGATCTACAACTTCCAATAAGCGTATTATTGTAGAAAGCTAGGCCTGTTTGTGGTCTGTCCATCTGAATAATCCTACTGACAGACAAAGTGTTCAAACAAATGTCAGCAAGTATGTTTCCCTTTGGAAAGGATACTATACATCTTCCCTCTGTAGTTCCAGTGACATCCCATGGAGAAACTCCCTTCGGAATAGTTGGTGGTTTAAGCTTAACCTTCCCCTCATAGCTGTCATCTTGTTCATCGCCAAAAACATACAATCTGCATTTATGATATTCTACTAGAAGTATCCTATTATCGTGGAATGTAACTCCACTGAATTTACCATCACTTTCAATATTCTCATTTGCCTGAAGATCAAAATATGGACATGGTACAATGTCAGATTCTAACAGTGCTTTACTTGTTGGTTTCTCAGTTTCTTCTCTGACAACTACTTTTCCTATGTTAGTTAACTTGTTAATTGTATCTTCCACAGCACTATTTACTTCAAAAACAACTTCTTTAGAAGTGATATTTTCATGCTCTTGAAGAAAACTTTCAAGCTCCTCTTTCTGTGTTTTCATATTGTTGTAATCATACAGAAGCTGAATATCGGAATTGCATTTGAGACCTGCTTTCAAGAGGTTTTGGCAATGAATAACCATTTTCTTTTTGTCTTTAAAATCCTCTATGACTCTGCTTAGAGTAGCCAGCTGTTCTCCACAGTTGAAACTGATCTGATCAATACTTCTTCTTACATCCTTGATTTCTTCTATACCATTGCTTTCACTATGTTCACAGTCATTGAGGAGCTCTTCTCTCAAATCAATAGCTTTGGTGAATGAGCGGGTTAGGAATCCAAATGAATTCATCAGATCAAGATATGCATTGCCCTCACGCAATTTTTTAGCTACTTCATCAATGGCCTCTACTTCATTACATTTTCTATGTTCAGTTCTGTCACATTGAAGACAGCAGGGCTTTTGATGATCTTTACAAAAGAGTTCAATCTTTTTCAAATGTTCATTACAGGTAGTGTACTGTAATCCCATCTTCAAATGCAAATCTGAAACTTTGTCAATATCAACTAATTCATGATCAGTAAAAGCTTTGAAAGCCATGTGGTATTTGGAACAAGTTTGACAAAATGCTTCTTTACATTCAACACAGAAAACCTTAGCATTTGTCTCTCTATTGGTATCAAGTTTTTTGCAAGGGCCACAATGGGATTTTCCTTTGCACATTTTCTGGGCATCAATCAGACTCATTATAATATGATTTACTGGCAGTTTCTTGGCAAAATCTTCGGCATTTGTAGTACCATCTGGAATCTTAATTTTTGTTCTACAACTTGGACATTTGACAGTTCTAGGAATAGCATCTTTGAACAATTTTGCAAGATATCCATGGATACATGTCAGACAAAATGTGTGAAGGCAGGTAAAGTACTTGGGTACTTTCAGTGTATCAAGACAAATTGGGCAGATTGTAAGGTCGTTCACTGTGTCTGAAAGGTCTTTGCTGCATGAAGCTTTATTCAGCATAGCTGATGCCATTGCTTTATTGTCTTTTTTCTTGAATTCAAAGTTGCAACTGGGGTATGGAAAAGAAAGGGAACTGAAACTATACAATGGAGAGAGGTAACTCGGCCCTTTTATGCTCGTACCTAAATAAAAACTTTATTTTTCAGTAGGTTCAGTTATAGCCAATAAAATGATTAATTACCCCAAGGTGAACAGGGACTCATCAAGGTACTTTGGAGTTACCGTACTTAATCCTCCTATTGAATGTGTTACAATGGAAGTTAATCTCTCTGATCAGTTTAAACTCACATCTATAGAGAGGAGATTATCTTGTTGTATGAAGGAAAAATTTTCCTAGTATAAGAGACTTACCAATCTCATTAAAATAAGATCTTAGTTTACTCGTCCACTATGTTCCCGAAAATTTCACATTAAAAAATAGCCCAAAAAGGATATTTATATAAAAGAAAATTAGAAAGATAAATGTCAAAGAGTTGGTTAAAGCATTAAATTCATAAAAAAACATTATTTTGTTGCAACAATCGTAGATATAAGCAATTTTCTCTCAGAGATAGGAGTTTTTTCGTTTCGGTAAAAATCATCAGGCTACCTATGAGTAGTTTTCATTTTCAATGAATGTGTGAGTTTAACTGATCAAAAAGATTAACTTCTATTATTACAACATTCTATAGATAGATTAAGTGTAACAGCCAATCTTTTCCACCCGTTTATTTGTTCCGGCGGAACTTATTAACCAGTTCATTTGTTCTGGTGGAATTAAGTGTCTGGCTACTTTGTTCCAGTTGATAGTTAGAAAGTTCCGGAACTTTTTGTCTGGTTCAGTAGCTGATTTGTTCCGTCGATTTTTATTCTCGGAACATTCTGATTGATTTGGTAGCCGATTTGTTCTGTCAGTTGTGAGGCTCGAACATGGGATCTTGAGGTTGAAAGGCAGCCACCTAGTCAATTGGTCTACGAAGGTGTCCTCTTTTTAAGTAGCTAATTATCATATAAATATAAATAGTACCTAGTACGTATATAAATTTAGTACCAATTATCTTAATCGTGTACAATATTGTTATAAAGATTATAAACTAATTATTTCACGGCCAATATTTTATTCGATTGGAACTTTTTAACCAGTTTATTTGTTCTTATAGAAATCACAATCTAACTACATCATGTATATAAGGGTGAAAGGTTGTGGAGACTCAAATGCATATCTTTCGGGTATTACTTTTGGGATGGTAATTAATAACGGAAAATGAAAGAGCAACAAATCTTAACCATGCAACATCATTTCTATCGATTTTTTTTATTGCGACCAAGAAATTGTAAAATGGATGTATGCTATTAAATTGAAGTTACAGTTTGTGTTGTGAATGATGCATTTGGCAAAATGTGAAGTCTTCAAGAAATCGACTTACAAATATGCGTCAAGCTTTCTCATAAACCGATTTAAAATTCAATAGAATGACACAGTATCACAAACTTTACGTCCTAAGCGACTTTCAGACCTGTTAGACTTCTACTTCCTGTTTTATGATGCACCGATCTGAGAGTGAATTTCCATCGAGGTTCTCTAAAAAAACCATAGTTTTACATGGTAATGATTTGAAACTAGATAGGATGGTTCAGTCCGGGGGTTCAGTATGACTAACTATATATACATCCTTAGCTACTTTCAAACATGTCGGACTTCAAATTTCAATTATGATCCATTTGCCGATTCCATGTCCCATGGAAAAATTATTTTTGCCATTAAACGAGGAAAGTTTTTGATTGGCGTTTGCTGAGAAATTTGATTTTCATTTTGCTATAATGTATGTTTTTGTCAAGGGTGATTTTGTGATTTTTTACTGTAACTTGGTTTCTCTTTTCTATATTTTATATGGTTTATTTAGTTCTATGCTTTTCGTATAATAGGGTTTGGCTTTTTCTAAACATTGGGTTAAGCACCTCTGATGAGTTCCAAGTATCAGCTAGCTGTCTGGATCTTTGTTGTTTATAATATATAACAAAATTGTTGTTATAACAGTAATCTATAATTATTTAAGGCAAATTGATACATTATTTTATTAGTATATAGATGTACATTCAAAAATATTCAAAACTACTCTTGCGTTTAGCTATGCGTCTGCGTTTTGGTCTACATGTTCCACTACTGTCATTATCATTGTCGTTCACATTACACTCCTCTGAGTAATGGATACGTGTACTATATGAGTTTTGTGTGATAAAAATGTCGTCATCAACACGACTATCCTCATCAATACAAACAGGATCAGCACCACAAACAATATCGCTGACAATATCATCGTTATTGTCAGCATCATCATCATCGTCTTCTTCGTTGTTGTCGTCATCGCTGCCGTCATCAGAGTCAATCGCGTTTACCTGCATGTTGCCGTCGTTAAGTTCATCATCAGGGGATTCAACATGGTTGGTTCATGGCCGTTAATAATATTGGAATGTGATCTTTTCATAATAGAGGTTAAATGTACTTTAACGGAGTACACCTGTTTATGCATAAGGTATTTAAATGTATGATTTTACGTAAATGAACTGTGATGTTGTTATACGGTAGAACTGTTGTTATTTGCATAATGTTTGTTGTAAATTTCAGAGCTTTTTATATTGGTAATAAAGCATATGAACCCTATGCAGTTTCTGTAACCCCCAGAATCAGTCCCTGCAACATAAACACAAAGAAAACAGGGGGTCACCAGGTTAGATGTTTGTCTACTATTCAAACAGGAAACTTTGCCAAAGCCTTTGTTTGTCCTTGTCTGTCAAGAATTGGGTCTTTCATCAACATTTAGGGATTGGCTTTGATACTCAGTTTGTATTCTATTATAAGTCTTGGACCTCTGGTCATGTTGAAGACTGCTTGCTGTTTTCCGTTGTGATTTTTTTAATTGCTTTTTGTTAATGTTTGTTGTGTCGCGTACACTTATTCCACATCTCAATATCGTCTAATGTATATGTAAATTTTAGCAAAGAGTAGTTTTGACATGAGTTATCTCCCTTGTTTTCGCCAAAATGTCCATTCTTAAGAGACAAATGGTGCAACCTTTAAACAATTATCACTCATTGAATTAAATTTAAATATTCTAAATATTTTATTATTGTCTTTGTGAAAATTGGTTTTTAATTTTTTTAGTTTTTTTTAGTTTTACATTTTTGAAAGGTACAAAAGTTATGTAATACATTCTAAGCTCTGGATCCTAACATAAGCATTTTCGTATTAGCAGAAGAGGTACTTTTCTTTTCTATAAAGGGGATTATAATGAATTGAACATTGGCATACAGTTATATGCTTTTGATCGATATTTAGTAACATGCATATAAAACTAATGTAAAATTTGTACTTACAATTCAACATAAATGACTACAAAAATGACCTACCTTTCATTGCACTTTGCATATGTCTTGTCCCTGCCTGTGTGACCAACATGGTACAACTTAATAACGCTATTCTTTCTTTCTTTCTTTGGTGATGACAGCTTTTTGGATTTTACACCCATCGATCTCATCCACATAAACCAATTTGGTACCATCAAGTTGGAAATTTTTAACTCGTTTTCTAATTTTTCATTTTTTTCATTTTCTGAAGTTCCATCGTTGTAGGTTCCATGTTGAAGGTGCTGCACAAGTGTCTCGTATTCTGATATATCCATTTTATGCCCATTTATAAAAATGCCGTGCTTTTTATACTTTAATTTAAGCCAACAACTGCTCAATAAATTGGACCATGCATTTCTGAATTTTACCCAATGGTAAGTAAAGTTTCATTTAAATCGAACAAACCAATTTATATATAGGATCTTATACTGATCATTAGTTCATCAATCAACACACTTTCATCGTAAAGATAAAACTAATTTGCTTTCTCGAGGTTGCTTTATAGTGTAATATTTTTCAATATTTTTATTAGAAAATAACAAAGAATAAATGAACTAGTTAAAAAGTTCCATAAGAACAAAATATGAAGTCATTTAGTTCCTCATATGCTAATTTATTGAAATATAGAACATAATAACTAGTTATCTGGTTCCATAGGAACAAACTGACTAGGTATAAAGTTCCACTGCAGCATCTTCTATTTATATTTTTCCATTGAATCAATGTATTTTTTAAAAAAGGTATCATTTGTTCTATAGTTTTGTCAAAATATGATATTTTATAAGAAATCGGAACATTTAAACTAGCCTTTAAGTTCCGTCAGAATTATTTAACTAGCTATAATATTCTATCGGAATTAAATAACTATCAAAGGAATTTAATATCTAGTTACATGTATCCGTGGGAATATTTTGACTAGTTGAATAGTTCTGCCCGGAACTAATTATATCCGGAACCATTCAACTCTTACATTGTAACAGCCAATCTTTTCCACCCGTTTATTTGTTCCGGCGGAACTTATTAACCAGTTCATTTGTTCTGGTGGAATTAAGTGTCTGGCTACTTTGTTCCAGTTGATAGTTAGAAAGTTCCGGAACTTTTTGTCTGGTTCAGTAGCTGATTTGTTCCGTCGATTTTTATTCTCGGAACATTCTGATTGATTTGGTAGCCGATTTGTTCTGTCAGTTGTGAGGCTCGAACATGGGATCTTGAGGTTGAAAGGCAGCCACCTAGTCAATTGGTCTACGAAGGTGTCCTCTTTTTAAGTAGCTAATTATCATATAAATATAAATAGTACCTAGTACGTATATAAATTTAGTACCAATTATCTTAATCGTGTACAATATTGTTATAAAGATTATAAACTAATTATTTCACGGCCAATATTTTATTCGATTGGAACTTTTTAACCAGTTTATTTGTTCTTATAGAAATCACAATCTAACTACATCATGTATATAAGGGTGAAAGGTTGTGGAGACTCAAATGCATATCTTTCGGGTATTACTTTTGGGATGGTAATTAATAACGGAAAATGAAAGAGCAACAAATCTTAACCATGCAACATCATTTCTATCGATTTTTTTTATTGCGACCAAGAAATTGTAAAATGGATGTATGCTATTAAATTGAAGTTACAGTTTGTGTTGTGAATGATGCATTTGGCAAAATGTGAAGTCTTCAAGAAATCGACTTACAAATATGCGTCAAGCTTTCTCATAAACCGATTTAAAATTCAATAGAATGACACAGTATCACAAACTTTACGTCCTAAGCGACTTTCAGACCTGTTAGACTTCTACTTCCTGTTTTATGATGCACCGATCTGAGAGTGAATTTCCATCGAGGTTCTCTCAAAAAACCATAGTTTTACATGGTAATGATTTGAAACTAGATAGGATGGTTCAGTCCGGGGGTTCAGTATGACTAACTATATATACATCCTTAGCTACTTTCAAACATGTCGGACTTCAAATTTCAATTATGATCCATTTGCCGATTCCATGTCCCATGGAAAAATTATTTTTGCCATTAAACGAGGAAAGTTTTTGATTGGCGTTTGCTGAGAAATTTGATTTTCATTTTGCTATAATGTATGTTTTTGTCAAGGGTGATTTTGTGATTTTTTACTGTAACTTGGTTTCTCTTTTCTATATTTTATATGGTTTATTTAGTTCTATGCTTTTCGTATAATAGGGTTTGGCTTTTTCTAAACATTGGGTTAAGCACCTCTGATGAGTCCCAAGTATCAGCTAGCTGTCTGGATCTTTGTTGTTTATAATATATAACAAAATTGTTGTTATAACAGTAATCTATAATTATTTAAGGCAAATTGATACATTATTTTATTAGTATATAGATGTACATTCAAAAATATTCAAAACTACTCTTGCGTTTAGCTATGCGTCTGCGTTTTGGTCTACATGTTCCACTACTGTCATTATCATTGTCGTTCACATTACACTCCTCTGAGTAATGGATACGTGTACTATATGAGTTTTGTGTGATAAAAATGTCGTCATCAACACGACTATCCTCATCAATACAAACAGGATCAGCACCACAAACAATATCGCGGACAATATCATCGTTATTGTCAGCATCATCATCATCGTCTTCTTCGTTGTTGTCGTCATCGCTGCCGTCATCAGAGTCAATCGCGTTTACCTGCATGTTGCCGTCGTTAAGTTCATCATCAGAGGATTCAACATGGTTGGTTCATGGCCGTTAATAATATTGGAATGTGATCTTTTCATAATAGAGGTTAAATGTACTTTAACGGAGTACACCTGTTTATGCATAAGGTATTTAAATGTATGATTTTACGTAAATGAACTGTGATGTTGTTATACGGTAGAACTGTTGTTATTTGCATAATGTTTGTTGTAAATTTCAGAGCTTTTTATATTGGTAATAAAGCATATGAACCCTATGCAGTTTCTGTAACCCCCAGAATCAGTCCCTGCAACATAAACACAAAGAAAACAGGGGGTCACCAGGTTAGATGTTTGTCTACTATTCAAACAGGAAACTTTGCCAAAGCCTTTGTTTGTCCTTGTCTGTCAAGAATTGGGTCTTTCATCAACATTTAGGGATTGGCTTTGATACTCAGTTTGTATTCTATTATAAGTCTTGGACCTCTGGTCATGTTGAAGACTGCTTGCTGTTTTCCGTTGTGATTTTTTTAATTGCTTTTTGTTAATGTTTGTTGTGTCGCGTACACTTATTCCACATCTCAATATCGTCTAATGTATATGTAAATTTTAGCAAAGAGTAGTTTTGACATGAGTTATCTCCCTTGTTTTCGCCAAAATGTCCATTCTTAAGAGACAAATGGTGCAACCTTTAAACAATTATCACTCATTGAATTAAATTTAAATATTCTAAATATTTTATTATTGTCTTTGTGAAAATTGGTTTTTAATTTTTTTAGTTTTTTTTAGTTTTACATTTTTGAAAGGTACAAAAGTTATGTAATACATTCTAAGCTCTGGATCCTAACATAAGCATTTTCGTATTAGCAGAAGAGGTACTTTTCTTTTCTATAAAGGGGATTATAATGAATTGAACATTGGCATACAGTTATATGCTTTTGATCGATATTTAGTAACATGCATATAAAACTAATGTAAAATTTGTACTTACAATTCAACATAAATGACTACAAAAATGACCTACCTTTCATTGCACTTTGCATATGTCTTGTCCCTGCCTGTGTGACCAACATGGTACAACTTAATAACGCTATTCTTTCTTTCTTTCTTTGGTGATGACAGCTTTTTGGATTTTACACCCATCGATCTCATCCACATAAACCAATTTGGTACCATCAAGTTGGAAATTTTTAACTCGTTTTCTAATTTTTCATTTTTTTCATTTTCTGAAGTTCCATCGTTGTAGGTTCCATGTTGAAGGTGCTGCACAAGTGTCTCGTATTCTGATATATCCATTTTATGCCCATTTATAAAAATGCCGTGCTTTTTATACTTTAATTTAAGCCAACAACTGCTCAATAAATTGGACCATGCATTTCTGAATTTTACCCAATGGTAAGTAAAGTTTCATTTAAATCGAACAAACCAATTTATATATAGGATCTTATACTGATCATTAGTTCATCAATCAACACACTTTCATCGTAAAGATAAAACTAATTTGCTTTCTCGAGGTTGCTTTATAGTGTAATATTTTTCAATATTTTTATTAGAAAATAACAAAGAATAAATGAACTAGTTAAAAAGTTCCATAAGAACAAAATATGAAGTCATTTAGTTCCTCATATGCTAATTTATTGAAATATAGAACATAATAACTAGTTATCTGGTTCCATAGGAACAAACTGACTAGGTATAAAGTTCCACTGCAGCATCTTCTATTTATATTTTTCCATTGAATCAATGTATTTTTTAAAAAAGGTATCATTTGTTCTATAGTTTTGTCAAAATATGATATTTTATAAGAAATCGGAACATTTAAACTAGCCTTTAAGTTCCGTCAGAATTATTTAACTAGCTATAATATTCTATCGGAATTAAATAACTATCAAAGGAATTTAATATCTAGTTACATGTATCCGTGGGAATATTTTGACTAGTTGAATAGTTCTGCCCGGAACTAATTATATCCGGAACCATTCAACTCTTACATTGTAACAGCCAATCTTTTCCACCCGTTTATTTGTTCCGGCGGAACTTATTAACCAGTTCATTTGTTCTGGTGGAATTAAGTGTCTGGCTACTTTGTTCCAGTTGATAGTTAGAAAGTTCCGGAACTTTTTGTCTGGTTCAGTAGCTGATTTGTTCCGTCGATTTTTATTCTCGGAACATTCTGATTGATTTGGTAGCCGATTTGTTCTGTCAGTTGTGAGGCTCGAACATGGGATCTTGAGGTTGAAAGGCAGCCACCTAGTCAATTGGTCTACGAAGGTGTCCTCTTTTTAAGTAGCTAATTATCATATAAATATAAATAGTACCTAGTACGTATATAAATTTAGTACCAATTATCTTAATCGTGTACAATATTGTTATAAAGATTATAAACTAATTATTTCACGGCCAATATTTTATTCGATTGGAACTTTTTAACCAGTTTATTTGTTCTTATAGAAATCACAATCTAACTACATCATGTATATAAGGGTGAAAGGTTGTGGAGACTCAAATGCATATCTTTCGGGTATTACTTTTGGGATGGTAATTAATAACGGAAAATGAAAGAGCAACAAATCTTAACCATGCAACATCATTTCTATCGATTTTTTTTATTGCGACCAAGAAATTGTAAAATGGATGTATGCTATTAAATTGAAGTTACAGTTTGTGTTGTGAATGATGCATTTGGCAAAATGTGAAGTCTTCAAGAAATCGACTTACAAATATGCGTCAAGCTTTCTCATAAACCGATTTAAAATTCAATAGAATGACACAGTATCACAAACTTTACGTCCTAAGCGACTTTCAGACCTGTTAGACTTCTACTTCCTGTTTTATGATGCACCGATCTGAGAGTGAATTTCCATCGAGGTTCTCTCAAAAAACCATAGTTTTACATGGTAATGATTTGAAACTAGATAGGATGGTTCAGTCCGGGGGTTCAGTATGACTAACTATATATACATCCTTAGCTACTTTCAAACATGTCGGACTTCAAATTTCAATTATGATCCATTTGCCGATTCCATGTCCCATGGAAAAATTATTTTTGCCATTAAACGAGGAAAGTTTTTGATTGGCGTTTGCTGACAAATTTGATTTTCATTTTGCTATAATGTATGTTTTTGTCAAGGGTGATTTTGTGATTTTTTACTGTAACTTGGTTTCTCTTTTCTATATTTTATATGGTTTATTTAGTTCTATGCTTTTCGTATAATAGGGTTTGGCTTTTTCTAAACATTGGGTTAAGCACCTCTGATGAGTCCCAAGTATCAGCTAGCTGTCTGGATCTTTGTTGTTTATAATATATAACAAAATTGTTGTTATAACAGTAATCTATAATTATTTAAGGCAAATTGATACATTATTTTATTAGTATATAGATGTACATTCAAAAATATTCAAAACTACTCTTGCGTTTAGCTATGCGTCTGCGTTTTGGTCTACATGTTCCACTACTGTCATTATCATTGTCGTTCACATTACACTCCTCTGAGTAATGGATACGTGTACTATATGAGTTTTGTGTGATAAAAATGTCGTCATCAACACGACTATCCTCATCAATACAAACAGGATCAGCACCACAAACAATATCGCTGACAATATCATCGTTATTGTCAGCATCATCATCATCGTCTTCTTCGTTGTTGTCGTCATCGCTGCCGTCATCAGAGTCAATCGCGTTTACCTGCATGTTGCCGTCGTTAAGTTCATCATCAGGGGATTCAACATGGTTGGTTCATGGCCGTTAATAATATTGGAATGTGATCTTTTCATAATAGAGGTTAAATGTACTTTAACGGAGTACACCTGTTTATGCATAAGGTATTTAAATGTATGATTTTACGTAAATGAACTGTGATGTTGTTATACGGTAGAACTGTTGTTATTTGCATAATGTTTGTTGTAAATTTCAGAGCTTTTTATATTGGTAATAAAGCATATGAACCCTATGCAGTTTCTGTAACCCCCAGAATCAGTCCCTGCAACATAAACACAAAGAAAACAGGGGGTCACCAGGTTAGATGTTTGTCTACTATTCAAACAGGAAACTTTGCCAAAGCCTTTGTTTGTCCTTGTCTGTCAAGAATTGGGTCTTTCATCAACATTTAGGGATTGGCTTTGATACTCAGTTTGTATTCTATTATAAGTCTTGGACCTCTGGTCATGTTGAAGACTGCTTGCTGTTTTCCGTTGTGATTTTTTTAATTGCTTTTTGTTAATGTTTGTTGTGTCGCGTACACTTATTCCACATCTCAATATCGTCTAATGTATATGTAAATTTTAGCAAAGAGTAGTTTTGACATGAGTTATCTCCCTTGTTTTCGCCAAAATGTCCATTCTTAAGAGACAAATGGTGCAACCTTTAAACAATTATCACTCATTGAATTAAATTTAAATATTCTAAATATTTTATTATTGTCTTTGTGAAAATTGGTTTTTAATTTTTTTAGTTTTTTTTAGTTTTACATTTTTGAAAGGTACAAAAGTTATGTAATACATTCTAAGCTCTGGATCCTAACATAAGCATTTTCGTATTAGCAGAAGAGGTACTTTTCTTTTCTATAAAGGGGATTATAATGAATTGAACATTGGCATACAGTTATATGCTTTTGATCGATATTTAGTAACATGCATATAAAACTAATGTAAAATTTGTACTTACAATTCAACATAAATGACTACAAAAATGACCTACCTTTCATTGCACTTTGCATATGTCTTGTCCCTGCCTGTGTGACCAACATGGTACAACTTAATAACGCTATTCTTTCTTTCTTTCTTTGGTGATGACAGCTTTTTGGATTTTACACCCATCGATCTCATCCACATAAACCAATTTGGTACCATCAAGTTGGAAATTTTTAACTCGTTTTCTAATTTTTCATTTTTTTCATTTTCTGAAGTTCCATCGTTGTAGGTTCCATGTTGAAGGTGCTGCACAAGTGTCTCGTATTCTGATATATCCATTTTATGCCCATTTATAAAAATGCCGTGCTTTTTATACTTTAATTTAAGCCAACAACTGCTCAATAAATTGGACCATGCATTTCTGAATTTTACCCAATGGTAAGTAAAGTTTCATTTAAATCGAACAAACCAATTTATATATAGGATCTTATACTGATCATTAGTTCATCAATCAACACACTTTCATCGTAAAGATAAAACTAATTTGCTTTCTCGAGGTTGCTTTATAGTGTAATATTTTTCAATATTTTTATTAGAAAATAACAAAGAATAAATGAACTAGTTAAAAAGTTCCATAAGAACAAAATATGAAGTCATTTAGTTCCTCATATGCTAATTTATTGAAATATAGAACATAATAACTAGTTATCTGGTTCCATAGGAACAAACTGACTAGGTATAAAGTTCCACTACAGCATCTTCTATTTATATTTTTCCATTGAATCAATGTATTTTTTAAAAAAGGTATCATTTGTTCTATAGTTTTGTCAAAATATGATATTTTATAAGAAATCGGAACATTTAAACTAGCCTTTAAGTTCCGTCAGAATTATTTAACTAGCTATAATATTCTATCGGAATTAAATAACTATCAAAGGAATTTAATATCTAGTTACATGTATCCGTGGGAATATTTTGACTAGTTGAATAGTTCTGCCCGGAACTAATTATATCCGGAACCATTCAACTCTTACATTGTAACAGCCAATCTTTTCCACCCGTTTATTTGTTCCGGCGGAACTTATTAACCAGTTCATTTGTTCTGGTGGAATTAAGTGTCTGGCTACTTTGTTCCAGTTGATAGTTAGAAAGTTCCGGAACTTTTTGTCTGGTTCAGTAGCTGATTTGTTCCGTCGATTTTTATTCTCGGAACATTCTGATTGATTTGGTAGCCGATTTGTTCTGTCAGTTGTGAGGCTCGAACATGGGATCTTGAGGTTGAAAGGCAGCCACCTAGTCAATTGGTCTACGAAGGTGTCCTCTTTTTAAGTAGCTAATTATCATATAAATATAAATAGTACCTAGTACGTATATAAATTTAGTACCAATTATCTTAATCGTGTACAATATTGTTATAAAGATTATAAACTAATTATTTCACGGCCAATATTTTATTCGATTGGAACTTTTTAACCAGTTTATTTGTTCTTATAGAAATCACAATCTAACTACATCATGTATATAAGGGTGAAAGGTTGTGGAGACTCAAATGCATATCTTTCGGGTATTACTTTTGGGATGGTAATTAATAACGGAAAATGAAAGAGCAACAAATCTTAACCATGCAACATCATTTCTATCGATTTTTTTTATTGCGACCAAGAAATTGTAAAATGGATGTATGCTATTAAATTGAAGTTACAGTTTGTGTTGTGAATGATGCATTTGGCAAAATGTGAAGTCTTCAAGAAATCGACTTACAAATATGCGTCAAGCTTTCTCATAAACCGATTTAAAATTCAATAGAATGACACAGTATCACAAACTTTACGTCCTAAGCGACTTTCAGACCTGTTAGACTTCTACTTCCTGTTTTATGATGCACCGATCTGAGAGTGAATTTCCATCGAGGTTCTCTCAAAAAACCATAGTTTTACATGGTAATGATTTGAAACTAGATAGGATGGTTCAGTCCGGGGGTTCAGTATGACTAACTATATATACATCCTTAGCTACTTTCAAACATGTCGGACTTCAAATTTCAATTATGATCCATTTGCCGATTCCATGTCCCATGGAAAAATTATTTTTGCCATTAAACGAGGAAAGTTTTTGATTGGCGTTTGCTGACAAATTTGATTTTCATTTTGCTATAATGTATGTTTTTGTCAAGGGTGATTTTGTGATTTTTTACTGTAACTTGGTTTCTCTTTTCTATATTTTATATGGTTTATTTAGTTCTATGCTTTTCGTATAATAGGGTTTGGCTTTTTCTAAACATTGGGTTAAGCACCTCTGATGAGTCCCAAGTATCAGCTAGCTGTCTGGATCTTTGTTGTTTATAATATATAACAAAATTGTTGTTATAACAGTAATCTATAATTATTTAAGGCAAATTGATACATTATTTTATTAGTATATAGATGTACATTCAAAAATATTCAAAACTACTCTTGCGTTTAGCTATGCGTCTGCGTTTTGGTCTACATGTTCCACTACTGTCATTATCATTGTCGTTCACATTACACTCCTCTGAGTAATGGATACGTGTACTATATGAGTTTTGTGTGATAAAAATGTCGTCATCAACACGACTATCCTCATCAATACAAACAGGATCAGCACCACAAACAATATCGCTGACAATATCATCGTTATTGTCAGCATCATCATCATCGTCTTCTTCGTTGTTGTCGTCATCGCTGCCGTCATCAGAGTCAATCGCGTTTACCTGCATGTTGCCGTCGTTAAGTTCATCATCAGGGGATTCAACAAATAATATTGGAATGTGATCTTTTCATAATAGAGGTTAAATGTACTTTAACGGAGTACACCTGTTTATGCATAAGGTATTTAAATGTATGATTTTACGTAAATGAACTGTGATGTTGTTATACGGTAGAACTGTTGTTATTTGCATAATGTTTGTTGTAAATTTCAGAGCTTTTTATATTGGTAATAAAGCATATGAACCCTATGCAGTTTCTGTAACCCCCAGAATCAGTCCCTGCAACATAAACACAAAGAAAACAGGGGGTCACCAGGTTAGATGTTTGTCTACTATTCAAACAGGAAACTTTGCCAAAGCCTTTGTTTGTCCTTGTCTGTCAAGAATTGGGTCTTTCATCAACATTTAGGGATTGGCTTTGATACTCAGTTTGTATTCTATTATAAGTCTTGGACCTCTGGTCATGTTGAAGACTGCTTGCTGTTTTCCGTTGTGATTTTTTTAATTGCTTTTTGTTAATGTTTGTTGTGTCGCGTACACTTATTCCACATCTCAATATCGTCTAATGTATATGTAAATTTTAGCAAAGAGTAGTTTTGACATGAGTTATCTCCCTTGTTTTCGCCAAAATGTCCATTCTTAAGAGACAAATGGTGCAACCTTTAAACAATTATCACTCATTGAATTAAATTTAAATATTCTAAATATTTTATTATTGTCTTTGTGAAAATTGGTTTTTAATTTTTTTAGTTTTTTTTAGTTTTACATTTTTGAAAGGTACAAAAGTTATGTAATACATTCTAAGCTCTGGATCCTAACATAAGCATTTTCGTATTAGCAGAAGAGGTACTTTTCTTTTCTATAAAGGGGATTATAATGAATTGAACATTGGCATACAGTTATATGCTTTTGATCGATATTTAGTAACATGCATATAAAACTAATGTAAAATTTGTACTTACAATTCAACATAAATGACTACAAAAATGACCTACCTTTCATTGCACTTTGCATATGTCTTGTCCCTGCCTGTGTGACCAACATGGTACAACTTAATAACGCTATTCTTTCTTTCTTTCTTTGGTGATGACAGCTTTTTGGATTTTACACCCATCGATCTCATCCACATAAACCAATTTGGTACCATCAAGTTGGAAATTTTTAACTCGTTTTCTAATTTTTCATTTTTTTCATTTTCTGAAGTTCCATCGTTGTAGGTTCCATGTTGAAGGTGCTGCACAAGTGTCTCGTATTCTGATATATCCATTTTATGCCCATTTATAAAAATGCCGTGCTTTTTATACTTTAATTTAAGCCAACAACTGCTCAATAAATTGGACCATGCATTTCTGAATTTTACCCAATGGTAAGTAAAGTTTCATTTAAATCGAACAAACCAATTTATATATAGGATCTTATACTGATCATTAGTTCATCAATCAACACACTTTCATCGTAAAGATAAAACTAATTTGCTTTCTCGAGGTTGCTTTATAGTGTAATATTTTTCAATATTTTTATTAGAAAATAACAAAGAATAAATGAACTAGTTAAAAAGTTCCATAAGAACAAAATATGAAGTCATTTAGTTCCTCATATGCTAATTTATTGAAATATAGAACATAATAACTAGTTATCTGGTTCCATAGGAACAAACTGACTAGGTATAAAGTTCCACTACAGCATCTTCTATTTATATTTTTCCATTGAATCAATGTATTTTTTAAAAAAGGTATCATTTGTTCTATAGTTTTGTCAAAATATGATATTTTATAAGAAATCGGAACATTTAAACTAGCCTTTAAGTTCCGTCAGAATTATTTAACTAGCTATAATATTCTATCGGAATTAAATAACTATCAAAGGAATTTAATATCTAGTTACATGTATCCGTGGGAATATTTTGACTAGTTGAATAGTTCTGCCCGGAACTAATTATATCCGGAACCATTCAACTCTTACATTGTAACAGCCAATCTTTTCCACCCGTTTATTTGTTCCGGCGGAACTTATTAACCAGTTCATTTGTTCTGGTGGAATTAAGTGTCTGGCTACTTTGTTCCAGTTGATAGTTAGAAAGTTCCGGAACTTTTTGTCTGGTTCAGTAGCTGATTTGTTCCGTCGATTTTTATTCTCGGAACATTCTGATTGATTTGGTAGCCGATTTGTTCTGTCAGTTGTGAGGCTCGAACATGGGATCTTGAGGTTGAAAGGCAGCCACCTAGTCAATTGGTCTACGAAGGTGTCCTCTTTTTAAGTAGCTAATTATCATATAAATATAAATAGTACCTAGTACGTATATAAATTTAGTACCAATTATCTTAATCGTGTACAATATTGTTATAAAGATTATAAACTAATTATTTCACGGCCAATATTTTATTCGATTGGAACTTTTTAACCAGTTTATTTGTTCTTATAGAAATCACAATCTAACTACATCATGTATATAAGGGTGAAAGGTTGTGGAGACTCAAATGCATATCTTTCGGGTATTACTTTTGGGATGGTAATTAATAACGGAAAATGAAAGAGCAACAAATCTTAACCATGCAACATCATTTCTATCGATTTTTTTTATTGCGACCAAGAAATTGTAAAATGGATGTATGCTATTAAATTGAAGTTACAGTTTGTGTTGTGAATGATGCATTTGGCAAAATGTGAAGTCTTCAAGAAATCGACTTACAAATATGCGTCAAGCTTTCTCATAAACCGATTTAAAATTCAATAGAATGACACAGTATCACAAACTTTACGTCCTAAGCGACTTTCAGACCTGTTAGACTTCTACTTCCTGTTTTATGATGCACCGATCTGAGAGTGAATTTCCATCGAGGTTCTCTCAAAAAACCATAGTTTTACATGGTAATGATTTGAAACTAGATAGGATGGTTCAGTCCGGGGGTTCAGTATGACTAACTATATATACATCCTTAGCTACTTTCAAACATGTCGGACTTCAAATTTCAATTATGATCCATTTGCCGATTCCATGTCCCATGGAAAAATTATTTTTGCCATTAAACGAGGAAAGTTTTTGATTGGCGTTTGCTGAGAAATTTGATTTTCATTTTGCTATAATGTATGTTTTTGTCAAGGGTGATTTTGTGATTTTTTACTGTAACTTGGTTTCTCTTTTCTATATTTTATATGGTTTATTTAGTTCTATGCTTTTCGTATAATAGGGTTTGGCTTTTTCTAAACATTGGGTTAAGCACCTCTGATGAGTCCCAAGTATCAGCTAGCTGTCTGGATCTTTGTTGTTTATAATATATAACAAAATTGTTGTTATAACAGTAATCTATAATTATTTAAGGCAAATTGATACATTATTTTATTAGTATATAGATGTACATTCAAAAATATTCAAAACTACTCTTGCGTTTAGCTATGCGTCTGCGTTTTGGTCTACATGTTCCACTACTGTCATTATCATTGTCGTTCACATTACACTCCTCTGAGTAATGGATACGTGTACTATATGAGTTTTGTGTGATAAAAATGTCGTCATCAACACGACTATCCTCATCAATACAAACAGGATCAGCACCACAAACAATATCGCTGACAATATCATCGTTATTGTCAGCATCATCATCATCGTCTCAGACCTGTCAAGTGTCACGCACCTCGCGTGAGACTCACGCATCTAGTCAGCAATTTGGCGGCAAATTTCTTTGATCTTTTAATTTTTTCCTTTGATCTTTTCGTTTTTTGTCAAATCTCACGCATGCAGCTCATAAAAACTTGACAGGCCTGTCGTCTTCTTCGTTGTTGTCGTCATCGCTGCCGTCATCAGAGTCAATCGCGTTTACCTGCATGTTGCCGTCGTTAAGTTCATCATCAGGGGATTCAACAAATAATATTGGAATGTGATCTTTTCATAATAGAGGTTAAATGTACTTTAACGGAGTACACCTGTTTATGCATAAGGTATTTAAATGTATGATTTTACGTAAATGAACTGTGATGTTGTTATACGGTAGAACTGTTGTTATTTGCATAATGTTTGTTGTAAATTTCAGAGCTTTTTATATTGGTAATAAAGCATATGAACCCTATGCAGTTTCTGTAACCCCCAGAATCAGTCCCTGCAACATAAACACAAAGAAAACAGGGGGTCACCAGGTTAGATGTTTGTCTACTATTCAAACAGGAAACTTTGCCAAAGCCTTTGTTTGTCCTTGTCTGTCAAGAATTGGGTCTTTCATCAACATTTAGGGATTGGCTTTGATACTCAGTTTGTATTCTATTATAAGTCTTGGACCTCTGGTCATGTTGAAGACTGCTTGCTGTTTTCCGTTGTGATTTTTTTAATTGCTTTTTGTTAATGTTTGTTGTGTCGCGTACACTTATTCCACATCTCAATATCGTCTAATGTATATGTAAATTTTAGCAAAGAGTAGTTTTGACATGAGTTATCTCCCTTGTTTTCGCCAAAATGTCCATTCTTAAGAGACAAATGGTGCAACCTTTAAACAATTATCACTCATTGAATTAAATTTAAATATTCTAAATATTTTATTATTGTCTTTGTGAAAATTGGTTTTTAATTTTTTTAGTTTTTTTTAGTTTTACATTTTTGAAAGGTACAAAAGTTATGTAATACATTCTAAGCTCTGGATCCTAACATAAGCATTTTCGTATTAGCAGAAGAGGTACTTTTCTTTTCTATAAAGGGGATTATAATGAATTGAACATTGGCATACAGTTATATGCTTTTGATCGATATTTAGTAACATGCATATAAAACTAATGTAAAATTTGTACTTACAATTCAACATAAATGACTACAAAAATGACCTACCTTTCATTGCACTTTGCATATGTCTTGTCCCTGCCTGTGTGACCAACATGGTACAACTTAATAACGCTATTCTTTCTTTCTTTCTTTGGTGATGACAGCTTTTTGGATTTTACACCCATCGATCTCATCCACATAAACCAATTTGGTACCATCAAGTTGGAAATTTTTAACTCGTTTTCTAATTTTTCATTTTTTTCATTTTCTGAAGTTCCATCGTTGTAGGTTCCATGTTGAAGGTGCTGCACAAGTGTCTCGTATTCTGATATATCCATTTTATGCCCATTTATAAAAATGCCGTGCTTTTTATACTTTAATTTAAGCCAACAACTGCTCAATAAATTGGACCATGCATTTCTGAATTTTACCCAATGGTAAGTAAAGTTTCATTTAAATCGAACAAACCAATTTATATATAGGATCTTATACTGATCATTAGTTCATCAATCAACACACTTTCATCGTAAAGATAAAACTAATTTGCTTTCTCGAGGTTGCTTTATAGTGTAATATTTTTCAATATTTTTATTAGAAAATAACAAAGAATAAATGAACTAGTTAAAAAGTTCCATAAGAACAAAATATGAAGTCATTTAGTTCCTCATATGCTAATTTATTGAAATATAGAACATAATAACTAGTTATCTGGTTCCATAGGAACAAACTGACTAGGTATAAAGTTCCACTGCAGCATCTTCTATTTATATTTTTCCATTGAATCAATGTATTTTTTAAAAAAGGTATCATTTGTTCTATAGTTTTGTCAAAATATGATATTTTATAAGAAATCGGAACATTTAAACTAGCCTTTAAGTTCCGTCAGAATTATTTAACTAGCTATAATATTCTATCGGAATTAAATAACTATCAAAGGAATTTAATATCTAGTTACATGTATCCGTGGGAATATTTTGACTAGTTGAATAGTTCTGCCCGGAACTAATTATATCCGGAACCATTCAACTCTTACATAAGCACCAGTACTCCAAAGTAACTTGATGAACTCCTGTTCAGCTTGGGGGAATGGAACATTTGATTGGCTATAAAAATAGAAAACAAGAAGCTCACAGGAGCCTGGATTGCTGGCAGTCAGAATGAAAAAAAAATATTTGCATATTTTGATGTAAAAAAAAATGTAAACGACACATTACTTTCCATTACTGTATATATCTTTAACCTATGGAGATTTTGTAGAGCACATAGTCAAACATTTAAGCTAGCGAAACATTTCCTTAATCTTTTATAGTTTTAGTAATTAGGCAAAAGCTAAAAGCTTGACAATTAGGAGCCATAACTTTTATCATGGGTCATATTGTGACAACTTCAACCCAATGGAGACTTTTGTAGAGCTCAATGGACTGAAAATATACAGGTCTATGGTTTAACCAAGCCACTCCCAGATAGCAAAAATGTGTTGTGTCCACGTAGGATTATGGTTGACAGTCTCGTTGGCCCCTTGTTGGCTAATCATTTTGCTCATCGGGCCCACGTCATTTCCAACCGTTGGCTCGACGTTGGCCCGACGTAGGACAAATACATAATCACTGTGTGGGAGCGAAACCGGAACTTGGTACTAGTTGAAGCGAGACATGTCAAATAACAAACGTCACTGAAGGTAAGAAATTCTACTTTTTGCTTATTTAACGAACTTTTTCAAGTTGAAGTTAAAGTCGATTGACGGATACGTTAATTGACAAGTTGTGCGTCTTTTTACAGAGTCGTACGAAAGGGTTTTATATGAAAACGAGTTAAAAAATGTTGACCTGGTACCGGTGAAAAGTGAGATCACGACATTAAACATCATAATATTCAACGATTTAACGCATATCTGGTAGAACCAATTGATAAATTTTGAATAAACTGTTTTACTAAAAATAAAAATAAAAGAAAAGACGACCCTGTGGCTGGAAAGATCGTGACCATATTTTTCCGCCAAAAGATTTTGTTCGAACTCACCTAGATTTTACCTTACTGTAGTGTCACTCGGAATTCGTTTTATTTGGCGGAATATTGTTTCCCTATCTACTTCCGTCCCTGGTGATATTTTTGGTCCGGTTCGGAGGAAAAAAGACTAGATTTGACGTTATTACACATTGATACACTATAATTTTGAGCCCATATGAGAGAGAAAACTAAAAAGAATGAGACAATTGCCAATTTCATTTCGATGGAAAACTACTTCTATAAGAAATTCGTAGATTTCCCAAGGTTCTATTTTTAGAACTGTCAAACATTCTTGCCTTGTGGAAATAGTATATAGACGAGTATGAATTTTTTTTATATACACGTTATTAATAAAAGAATAATCCTGAACCCAAACGCCTGTGAAAAAGACGTCCTCTGAATTACGTTTCTTTTGCGTAATGACGTTAATGAGTAGTATCATGCCTAAAATTGTCATAGATAAGTAAGAAGCACCCTTTTTTAACCGAAAAATCTAAATTTAACAGAAATTTTGTGACTTTCAACATTTTGTCATTTTTTATTTTACTGAATTTGGTTTTTAGAAATAACCGAATCCCACCGGAAACCGTTGCAAAATATCCCATCCCTGTAGTTTTACAGATGGTTAAATGTCCCTAAATTCTGAATTCAACTTTATATTCATCAAAATGCTGTCAGATATTCAACATAAATGGTTTGTCAGGAACGATAATGCTTTGCAAACTTGATTTTCTACAATATCTAGGTAAAACCTTAAAGAGATGTTAAATTCGAATCAAAATCAGGTATACTGGATTTTAGTCTCTTCAGTATGACCAAAGATACGTTTATTCAATGGAAGTTACAACTTTTCTTTTGTTATAGAAATTTTATCAAATAAAAAATAAGTGTAACGTTTCTTTTTTGTCTAGTATATGAAGAGTTAACTAGGTCTTATATTATTTTGCTCTAATATTCTTACACTTAAGTGTATTCTACCGAACAGCAGTCAACTTCGGAAGTTTTCTGATGAAACTTGACTATGATATTGCTTATCTTTTCAAAAATATAGGTATTAACAGCAGTAGTCAATTCTAAAGCTCTCTATTTTTTGTGAAGTTAAAATGTAATAGGTTAAATCAACCCCTAATATTGTATAAAATTACTACGCATTATCAGTACAGGTATTGTCAAAACTTGTTAATCAATTAATGAAGTATACATTTTTTGTTCAATAATATGTAAGAAACTTGAGTCTTGGTTTGTATAACTTGTAAAAATAATTTTATATTATTGCATATTATAATGATTTTAAGGGGAAATAACCAAGTTTTTGACGTTGGCCCAACTTTGAATTCCGATCACAACTTAAAAACTCTCATACGGAATTTCTTTACCTTTGGAAATTTGACAGATAAAGAGATAAAAAAAAATTTTTTCAAGATATAAAGTTCAAGCTAAAATTATGCAAAGTAGGTATATATGAATTCAAATGAAAGTTTACTTAAAAGCACACCTGTATTGTTTGCACACAATATTGACAGGACCATAAAATTGGATCATAATTCTAAATGTATTTGAAGAATGATAATTATACCAATGCTTGATCCGTGTTATCCTTAAAATATTTACTAAATTAATAACCAAATCATTTATCCTCGGCTACCTAACGTTGTGCCAACCGATGACTGTACTTTGGTAGGCCGACATTGGGTCAATGTCGTACTGCCAACCGTTGGTTTTGACACATTGATCCAACGTTGGCCCAAGGTATACATGCAAATGCCAACCATATGCCAACCTTGCCAACCTAATGCCAACGTTGGCCCAACAATGTATTGCTATCTGGGCTGTGAACAAAGCAAGCTACAGCTTTTCTCTATCTGCAATAGGTTTCTTTCTATTAGCCAAAAACATGATAAAAAACCCACAATTTTTCACCTTTAAAGGTTCATAACCACTATAAAGGGTCATCTGAGATCATCTGACAACTTCGACCCAATGGAGACTTTTGTAGAAAGGTTAAAGCAAGCAACAGCTTTTCTCTATATCTGAGAAAAGTTTTCATTCTATAGGCCCAAAACATGAAAAAAACGCCGTTTTTTTTTCACCTTTAATGGGCCATAGCGCCTATAAGGGGTTACCTGACAACTTCGACCTATTGTAAATGGAGACTTTTGTACAGCTCATTGGGCTTAAGGTTTAAGCAAGCAACAGCTTTTCTCTATAGTTTTCATTCTATAGGCCAAAAATATGGCATCTGATCATGGGACATTAAATGATACCCCGCCACAATATTCATCAATAGTTAAATATATTTGTATACTATACTGTATATACTATATATCTATATTGTATATATAGAGACAGAAAAGAAATGAGTTATCTTTCTTAGACCAGAAAATTTCATCATTTTCAAATTTGGAAAATGTACAAAGTGGCAAATCTTCAATATTTTTTTCGGATCATCCTGAAAATTGAATTAACCTGTATTTTATTGTTCTAAACAGCTGTGCAAAATATCATTCAAATCTCTTGACACGTTTTCAAGTTATCATCCAGAAACCTTTGGGGGGGCGGACAGACGTACAGACACCGAAAGAAACTGAGCCTATAACATATTAATTATACCTCGCCACTTCGTGTGGCAGGATATAAAACATGATAAAGCGCAATTTTGTCTCGCCTGCGACGAATAGTCGCGGAAAGCGAAACAAAGGGAAATACTTTCCGGCGACAGCGGCGGCGTAAACTTTTTTGTTAGACTTTTGTGGACAATGAATTGCTTAAAAAGTTAGTATAATAGCTTAGCATCTTATATTTGGTATACAGACATTTCAGGTTATGGTCTACGCAACTGTCACAATGGCATATGACCCTGATCCCATTTTCATGGTTAAGTGACTCTGTGAACTTAGGTCTTTTTTTAGGTAAAAAAACTTTGTTGTAAGACTTTTGTGGACAATGAATTGCTTGAAAAGTTTTATAGCTAGGTATCTGATATTAGCTATACAGACAGTTGAGGCTATGGTCTATGCAACTGTCACCATACCGTACGTGTGACCCTGGCCCATTTATTACGGTCCAGTGACTCTGTGAACTTAGGTCTTTTTTCGGGCCGAAAACGTTTTTGTAAGACTTTTGTGGACAATGAATTACTTGAAAAGTAAAATAGGCATCTGATATTGGGTATACAGACAGTTGAGGTTATGGTCTACACTACTGTTACCATGCAGTGTGACCTTGACCGCAGTTTCACACTCCAGTGACTCTGTGAACTTAAGTCTTTTATCAGGTAGAAAACTTTTTTGTTAGACTTTTGTGGACAATGTATTAAAGCTAGGCATCTGATATTTGATAAACACAGTTGAGGTAAATGTCTACGCAACTCTTGCAATGATTTGTGACCTTGATCCCATTTTCATGCCTCAATGACTTTGTGAACTTAGGTCTTTTTTCATGCTGTAAACTTAGATTGAAGGAGTATTGTGGAAAAAGAATTTCTCGAAAAGTGTAATAGCTTGGCATCTGATATTTTGGTTATTGATGGATTAGATTAGGGTCTTAGCGTCTGTCACAATGTCATCTGACCTTGACCTCATTTAACACTAAATGATTGTTAAATTTGATATTTGTTTTTGTGTTCTGTCTTTCTTAATGACTATGATATCCAGAATGACTTTTTGGTCCACAGGAAAATGTTATTTAAAGTCACTTGCCAAATGATTATGACTTTATTAACCTCTGATATCAAGTATTCAAGGCCTTAATGCATTTTGTTATTACATGTATGCCAACAGGCAAGGATTAATAGATGAATAGTTGAATAACTTGGTATTCCGATAGTGCGGGCAGGCGAGATATACTTAAGTGTTAACTCTTGTTCAACTTGAAAGGGCCATAACCCCTAGAAGAGGTCATCTGACAACTTTGACCCAATGGAGACTTTTGTAGAACTTTTGATGCTAAAGATGAGTGGTTACATCAGATTTTCTCTATCTCTTATACTTTTTTTATAAGCCAAAAACTGTGGTCTGACCCACCTATTCTATTTTTAGCAACAGCGGCCATGTTGGTGGGTCGGCAGTCATCATTTGTGCAATCTTGGTTGATGACATCCCATAGATGATGAGTGCGAAGTTTCAAAGCAATTCCTTTAGTAGTTTCAGAGGAGAAGATTTTTTAAAGAAAAGTCAACGACAACGATGGACCACTACGACGGAGTAACACCTACATGTATATATGTCTCCCTCCGCTCCGCAGGCGAGACAAAAATCAAAGAAATTTACTGACTAGATGTGTGACACTTGACAAGTCTGCCCCGCATACAGGTGTTTATGGTCTCTCATGTGAGAAAAGTGAAGGATAGTGAAAGATATTATGAAACATACAACCAGATGTCCAATGGATTTAAAAACTTATTCCAAATACATTGTAACTACATGCTTTTTCTAAATGCATAGAAGCTCTGTTAGGAGGAAAATTGTGATGTCAAGGAACCACTTAGTAATGAATGATAGAACTCTGGATGGACAAAACTTAATATAGTTTCTACAACAATAAAAAGTTGATTTAAGAATTTCTTACATCATTTTCTATATAGCTTGCTTTGATCAAGCTGTTAAAATATCAAATAAATTAATTTCCCTGAGATGTTAGAAATTCCATGATCCTCGAGAATTGAGATATTCAAAGCATTTTCACTAATACAGTAAACATTGGCATCACAATTTTGAAAACAGTTGATAATTGAGATGTGTCATTTCAGTGGGAACTAATTTTTTTTTTAGATATGATAAATAGTATTTTTTGCAGCAAGCTGAGAGGTTGATTAATCAGATGCAAATTAGAGAAAACACAATACCACCCTTCTTTATTAAATTTACTTAAGTAACTGTATGTGTACCATTCTTTTTAATCATAGACTTAATTATTTATATAACCTAGGAATGATGCTATTTCCCAAACCTTTGTAATCAAATAAACTTTTGAAAATAAAAATCTTCGCCGAGCGCAACATGATTCGACCGCAACATGTTGAACCCTGTACATTTTAGGCCCAATATGGATAGTCTATTGCTCTGGACACATGCAGCCCATGGTGGTCTGACAAAGGTTTTTGACACATGCTTCTCTGGTGGACTTTCATCCCAGGGGGTAAAAATATAAATTTTCAATTTTGTATTCTACTCTTGAAAAGAATAATGTTTGGGAAAAAAATTTAAAAATTGAACCAGAAATTTTTTTAAATTATGATTACGGCCCCTTAGGCATGTTAGGTAATGAGCGAAGAAAAGGTGGGGTCGCAAAAATTTATTCTTAAATTTAGAAAAAAAAAATTTTAATCGGACCAGAAATAAAAAAGTTAGGATTTTGGCCCCTTTTGGTCCCTAATAACATAACAGTAAAAAAAGGGGACACAAAAATATATCTGCTACTTGACAAGAATAAACTTGCAAAAAAATTGTCAAAATCAGACAAGAATTAAAAAAAATTCCATTACGGCCCCTTTTGGCCCCTAATTACAAAACAAGTGAAAAAGGGGATGGTCACAAAAATTAATTCTCAAATTTGGATTTGCTATCTGACAAGAATAAACTTGCAAAAAAAATTTTCAAAATCGGACCACAAATAAAAAAGATTCGATTTTGGCCCCATTTGGCCCCTAATTACGTAATAGGGGAAAAAGGGGGGTTGCAAAAATTAATTCTTAATTGTGTAAATGAGCTGAACATTTAAGCAAGCAACAGCTTCTCTCTACCTGCTATAGTTTTCATTTCATAGGCCAAAAACATGAAAAAACATTATTTTAGGGGCTGTAGCCCCTATAAGGGGTTATCTGACAACTTCGACCCTATGGAGTTTTTTGTAGAGCTAATTGAGCTGAACAATTAAGCAAGCAACAGCTTTTTGCTATCTGCAATAGCAGTTTTCATACTATAGTGCAAAAACATGAAAAAATGCTATTTTTCACCTTTAAAGGGAAAGTTCACAAAAAAATTAAAATTTGTCATATGATTTCTTATGCATTATCTTATTATGCTATATCATTTAAACTTTTATATTCAATTTAATAAGCTGACAAAAATGGAATTTTATTTTTTATCTTTTGGTTTCTGTCATTTTAAATTACACAAAACATCTGAATACCACAAAGTCTCCTTTTGACAGTGACCCACCATTTACCTAATTATTGAACTGCCAATATATAATATTTTTGTGTGCAGCTATGTTATGGCATTTTAAATAAGTGATAGAAAATCCTTATTAAAATTAACAAAATTGGGTTATTCTTTATTAAGTAATTATGATTTTTTGGTATAAAAATCAATTTAAATAAGTCATTTTTAATCATCTAAGTCATGTTGTGTTGTGATAATCTTGCATATAAATCACATTATTGTTTTAAATGCTGAAATGAAAATAAAATGATCTAGTTAATAAAACTTTGTTTCTGAATGTTTGTATATTAGGGTTTGACACCTGTAGGTATTGATACAGTATGTAATTAGAATTTCCTGTTTATTTCATCCCAAGTCAGCTGTGACTAATTACATTTATGTTTACCTAACCTTTACACAGGTACCTGCTGAGAGACAATGACAATTAATTCACATAAATTAACACTTTTAGCAAACCCAGTGGGGGGTAAGAAAAAGAATGACCTGTAATTTACATAATTATATCACAATTATTTTCAATGAAGTATGATGGCTTACATTTAAATACACAACTTCTTTCTTAATAGTAAATAAAAATATTTTTTTTTTGAATTATAGAATTTTAATTTTAATTTATTGATTATAAAGTTTAATTTAAAAGAAAAAGATAATACATTAATAAAACGTTTTTAAAAAGATTTTTATTTAGAAAGTAATTTGAAAATATTAAATGATCTTGCTGACTTTTGATTATTTTAACTATTTTGTTGGTTATTGGACGTACCACATGATCACTTGAACGTTTGAACTAATATGATTTTTTGCTACTCAATAGAAAATCTGATTAACTGAAGTAGTCCCCTAAAGTAGAGTAGGGGACTATTTCAAATAAATAATCTCCAATATCTTTGTTATAAGTTAAGATATGAGAGAGAAAATTTGCACACTGTTATAAAACATTGTTCTGAACAATTTAAGACCATATGTCAAAAATCGTGAACTTACCCTTTAAGGGGCCGTAACCCCTATAAGGGGTCTTCTGACAACTTCGACCATATGGAGACTTTTGTAGAACTTTTGATCCTGAAGCAGTAGGGTGGCATCAGAATTCATCTAGCTCTTATACTTTTTGAATTACAAGCCAAAAACAGTAGTCTGACACCCCCCTCCCCCCCAGGTCAATTTTTAGCCACAGCGGCCATGTTTTTTGACGAATCATAAATCGAAACAATTCTACAGTGCAGGACACCCTAATAATCAATCATACCAAGTTTCATTGAATTCTGTTCAGTAGTTTCAGAGGAGAATATTTTGAAAAAGATATTGTAAGAACAAACAAAAAAGTTGCAATTATGGCCCCTTTTGGCCCTTAATTTCTAAATAAAAAAAGGGGGGACTCCCAAAATCGATCCCATCCATCCTTTAATGGTAAGAAATATCATTGTCAAATTTCATTGCATTTGGATAACTAGAACTAAAGTTATCGTGTATACACTAAAGTTAACAGACAACGACGACGTCAACGACAACGACAACGACGACAACGACGACAGCATCATACCATTATACGTCGGCAAATTTTTTGCGGTCGTATAAAAAGTATTTGTTTGATAATTTAAGCTTTTAACCAAATCAACAAATTATCAATCAACCAAATTAATCAAAGCGATTTATCAACTTCCAACAATAATTTCAACTAAAACTGAATTTTAAACTTTTGCAAGGTACACACAGTTATGATACAAACCTTATGAACACATGTATATATTTTATGAAAAATTCTATGCAAATTGTAGGGGTGATAGAAATTGGAAGCAGAAAATAGATTGCACATGTACACAGACACAGACATGGAAATCTCTTATTGCTATATCCACACTGCCTTTTGCTCTGGTGGACCAAAACAAGAGGCTCCCAGGAGCCTGAATCGCTCACCTGACATATGTGCCTGAAGTAAAGGTTATTAGGCAAAATCTATTTGACAATGAAAGGGTCATAAGATTAATAAAGGGGTCATCTGACAATATAGTGGATATTAAGGTGCTGATCACTTTTGTTCTCCATCAAAATCTAAAAATCTGTCACCGTTTTTGAGTTATTTGCAAAAAAATGCAGTTTAACATAATGTTCTATTTTTAGCCACAGCGGCCATGTTTTACGACCAATCAAAATCACCACATAAGTTCTATACACGTAAGGCTAATAAACAACTATACCAAGTTTGGTTTCATTCGGACTGAAAGTGTCAGAGGAGTTAACGTTTTTAATGTAATGAGGAAATGCTATTAAAATGCTCAATTTTGACATTCTAAGGGCAATAACTCCTAAAAGGAAAGGTCCTACAACGTTGACCCGTTACATTTTTTGTAGATCTTGATGTGCTTAACAATATGCAATTTAAATTTCTCAAATATCTAGTATAGTTTTCAAGATATTGAGCTAAACAGGTGCAAAAAATCCACAAAAAGGGCAATAACTCCAACATGGGTTGTTGGATTTTCTTCAAAATTTCAGAGGTGGTAGATCTTGAGGTGCTGATCACTTTTGTTCCCATTCAAAATTTTAAAATCTGTCACCGTTTTAGAGTTATTTGCAAAAAACTGCCATTTACCCCTATGTTCTATTTTTAGCCATGGCGGCCATGTTTTACCACGAATCAAAAATCTCCACATCAGTCCTAAGCACTGAATGCTAATGAACAACAATACTAAGTTTGGTTGCAATTGGACTTATGGTGTCAGAGGAGTTAACGTTTTAAAAAGTTTACAGACGATGGACGACGGACGGACGACGGACGCCAAGTGATGACAATAGCTCACATGACCCTTTGGGTCAGGTGAGCTAAAAAGGCCCTGATATAATGTCAATAATCTGATCTGTTGCCTTTAATTTACTTAAATCATAACACAGAAAAATAATTTCAACCTGAAATAAGACCTGATTATGGACAAACGAACAAAGGAACTGAAGACCTAATATGCCCCTTTTTTTCTTAGATAGGGCATAAAAAACTCTGCATCAATAACAAATACAATTTTCATCACTTTTTTATTAGTATAACAGACATTTTAAAAATTACAAATAAAATATTTCTTTGATTTCACCAATTCATTGATTCATATACTAGTAAATGAAATGTTAATTTAATCTTTATTAAACATTATAAATATCTTTGAGAAATACCCCCAAAAATATATGACATTTTTCAATTCTTATTGGAGAGGTTTTGATGAAAGATTTTCAAAGAATTGTTATCCTTTTTATGTGATATGTTCACAATACATAAGATAAACATTTTGCTAGAGCATAAGTGATGGGTCTTTCATAGCATAATACTGTGGTTTCATTATTATTTGTAGGGTATTAATTTTTGTGATTTTTGTGGGTGTCCTCAAACCTCAAAATTTTATACCCCACAAAAAGGAACTTTAATATTGGTTTATATGATGCAGACTTCAGAACCAGGAATTTCAGAATCCACCAATTGTTCCTTTTTAATCAAACCACGAAAATTGGTACTCATGAAAATAAATGAATCCACAGTACATGTCAGATTTTATCCTCAAGGAAATTTTGAAACCACAAATAAAGCCAACACAGTGCTCACATGATACAGACCTGTCAAGTGTCACGCTACTCACGTGAGACTCACACATCTAGTCAGCAATTTGGCCGCAAATTTCTTTGATCTTTTAATTTTTTCCTTTGATCTTTCAATTTTTTTAGCAAATCTCACGCAAGCAGCTCATAAAATCTTGACAGGCCTGAATGATACCGTTTGAGTAGTTTTTTTTCGTGGGAGCTAAATTTCGCAGATTTCTTAAAAGATGAAAGATGATTTTTACATGCAATTCAATTTTAGCAATTACTTATATGCGAGTATACACTTTACATATACTATTAACCAGTTTTAATTTTCGTGGGTTCATATTTTCAGGAGTTGCCAAATACCATGAAAAAAGCGAAAATTAGATACCCGCGAATAAAACAACCTATACGGTAATTTTCACATTAACAGTTTCAACTTTTAATGAAAATATTCAGAATAAACTTGTCTTGTTAGTTGTTTTACATCTTCTAATATCGTGAATTGTATTGCACTCACCCTCTTGGAATCACTTTTATGCAAAATAACTTCATAACAATTGCGAATAAAAATGTTAAAAAGCATAAAAAAAGAAGGCAAATTAACTGTAAATACAAATCTAAAACTTAGTATTATTATGTAAAGAAGCACCATGAAAGAATAGTCTATAACAAGCACAGTATTTTAACATAACAGGTTAGTTTCAGTGATGATTAAGTTTCTATATAATGGTAAATGTTTAAAACTACCATGAAGTTTGGAAGACAAAAAAACTGATAGGTAAATAAAACTCAAAATCACAAATTTCACAAATGAGTTAGGAGAAATTCTACTGACCAATAAATCCATTACAATTGTTTAATTCAAGTAAAACAATATATGAATAATAAAATTAAAATAGATATTCTTTGAATCATTTTGTTTATAATACAGGATCCATTTTATTTCTGTTAAGTGAAGACATGAATTTTTCTTTTCTTTATTTATTTAAGTGAATTATTTTGTTTTATGGTAACCTCTAATGAAAACTAATCAACTTAATATTAAAATTAAAAAATAATTCCATCATAATCTATATAGTCATTTTATATGACATAACTTGATTAAGTTTTATTACCGTAAGCAATTTAAGAAGGCTGGCGGGTCTAGATTTGTGCATATTTTTGTGCAGCGGTATTGTATTGGTAAATCCACCCAATGTCTGTAGCATCGTCACTGATTTCATTAAACAACACAGCTTCTGTGCAAATTTGAAGAAATTATATTGTTCAGTTCTTTCTGTATGCCTTGTTTTACATTGAAATCCTCATTTTCTTTGTATTTTGTGCGAAAAATACCAAAATTCCAACAGTTTTTATAATTTCATTTTTTTATTTGTACGGTGACCCCCATTATTTAATGATTTAATTTGAAGAATGCATTAAAACACACATTCTTTGGAAATTTGAAGAAATTCTGTTGTTTTGATTTTTTTCTATGTCATTTTAAAGCTTTATATTATCGTTTTTCCTATACAATCTATATGAAATAGATGGGAAATAGCATATTTTGATAACTTTAATAGCGGGCTTTAATGAACGGTGACCCCCATTTTTTATTGCATATTTTTGATCCATACACAAAGGACTTTAAATGTGCCAAATTACAGAAAAAGCTATAATTTCAAATTTAGACCCTCGAGCCTCCTTAAATCATATTTCTATACCCAATTCCCTTTTAGAAAACTTAAAGAGACATTCTATCTAAGTAAATGTTTATCATAGAGAGAACTTGGTCAAAAACTCTTCTTATAAAAAATATACAAAATTTAACCTAAAAATTGGCATGGTAGATTAACAAGTGTTATTACCCCTTAAAATATGTTATTTTCACAAAATAGTAAAAAAAAAAACCTGTTTAAATAATGTTATGTTACCTATTCTTTTATTAAAAATCTCCAGTATATGCCCTAAGAGTTATGATTTGACCTGTGATTCTTTTTGAACTTAAGCTTAATACAAGGTGGGCATACAAATTTAAAATGAAAACTCATACATACCACATCATATGCACCAAAATCACACATCTACACACAATAACAACTTTAAAACAAGTAATAACAAAATACCAGTATACAAAAATCAACCTCAGTTAAATCTAATCTTAAATGTACCATAGACTTTAATCACTCACTGTAGAGCTGTTACAAAAAAATTCTTTGCCCCTCACAGTCACCACAGGGTTACACATTTCTGTCTTCCTCACTATAGTATCAAATCCAAAGCATATAAATTCAGGTAGACATTTAAATAAGTGGCAACATAATTTCTGGAACAACTCTCTTCAGTACATGTACTAATTAAGATCAGTTTTAAGTGAGATTGTACAACCAAATTTATTTGGCAAGTCAATTAAAAATACTGGTTAACTCTTCCATCATATCAACACACAACCTTTTCAAAAGCACAATTAAATGATGTATTTATAGCAAAATATGACACAATAAGATTTAATAATTTTTTGTACAAGCCAGATAAAACCAAAACAATTAAATCAAAATTTTCAAGAAAGTATTCTTTGAAGTTTGGTATAACTTCTGAATAAACAGGTAAATATTGATCATTCCTGATTTTTTTCTTCACTTATAAAAAATTCAAATGTCTAATATTTATTCATAATTAACATTTATTTAATCAAAAAATCCAAATTGTGCATGCCAGCTTTGCAAAAAATTAAATAGTTGATAAAATTAGATGTTGAACCTGTTTTGTTTTAAGATAAAATTATACTATCATATGTCCTCAATTTTTTTGTGGTCATATTAATATTTACATACAATCAAACAGATAGAGTTGTTGTATTACCATAAAGCTGATCACATAATTTTGATAAAACTAAGATTCTCTTAAGTAGCACTTGCAATAGACAACATGGAAAAGGGAAAAAAAACTAGTTAATATAACTAGTACCCCAATCCACACTTAAAGCACAAGAAATTATAATATCATGATTTAAATATCAAAAATAACAAGTTTCATACATTTTCAAAACAGTGAAATTTACTTAATTCAAAATGGTGATATATCGAAACAGTGACAAAACTTGCATCAAAACAGTGACATTTATGTGAATGATTTTAAATAAAAGTAAATTAAGAGATAAAAAGGAATCAATGTCCTAGAGACAACAAAATTATTATCATAAACTAGATTAAAGGACATTAGCTAAATGTTCGAAAAACTAAATAGTAACATTTAACCACACAATGGTGAAGCTATGATATGGGTTATCATATACCATATTTCTAAAGTTCAAAAGTATGCAGTTAAAAAAAAAATATAAACTGTATTTCAAACTTTCTTTTATACATAAAATTAACACTCATTTCAGAGGCATATTCAGTTAGAGATACAAATAACCAACCTCTTTTTTTTATATATAAAACAATATATCTGTGCAATATTTCTCAAGTTTACTTGAATGTTTAATGTCGATGTTTTGATGAATAAATTTAAGAAAATCTAATTAAGACTACAGCAAATGTCAATGCCACTATTTTGAAAAGTCACTGTTTTGATGTTACCCTGTTTCCTACACATGCCTACATTCCCACTCAGGCCTATAACTAAGTCCAATATAGGCTGATCTAGAAACAACTGTATGGGGGGATCAAAGGCACTTTTTTCCTAGACTCACAATGCACACTGGTTTCTAATTTCCTTTATTTATATTGCAAGATTAATTTATCATAAAATACAACCACCCACAGAATTTTAATTTTAATGTCTTTCATCTCCCCCAAGCATTTCTGGAATAGCCCTAACTTTTTAACATCCAACAAATCAAAATGGCAGTTTTATATGATCTAGTACCTACAATGACTAGTATCTGTACAAAGTTTGTACAAAATCCACCAATCCATTTCTTACACAATATGAGGAGGGAAAGCAATAAGTAAGGGTGAGCAATTTCTGTAAACATACTTATCATCAGGGATTTTGCAGTAAACTGGTTTTTGCGAAAATCAATACCAGAAACCTATCTTTCAATTTCTGCACTCAATTAAGTTATCTTTTTTTGAAATTGTGAAATTGTCGAAATGAATTTCACTGAAATAAGTATGTTTACAGTAGCCCTTTCAATGATGTAAGGTGTGAAACAATAACATTATACTATACATCATCAATAACACAACAATATCCCTGAAAGATCTTGGCATAAGTCTCTTTTCTTTAGCCATATAATGTTTGAGACAATTTGAATGCTGTTTTCAACTACACTACAATTCTTCATCAACTTCTCAGCACAGACTGCAGATCCTCTGGTAAGGAAGATATGATACCGTTCATTTGTTTCTTAAGTTTGCTTATATTGTCTGTGTTTACCACTAAGTTGTTCACTGCAGCAAAGTTCTGAAAAAGTTAATGTGACATGAAAACTTGAAAAATAAATTATAAAAAATTCAGGGCAAACAATTTTAAATTGTCTGAAGTAAGAGTCATTAAATAAGAAGCATTTTTTTCCTGACAATACTTTCATTTCAACAATTAAGAAACAACTTAAAGATTAATTTTGTTTTTTTTAGACAATTAGAGATTGTTTGACATATGTTAGTAACTAACTCTTGTAATTTTTTTTTTAGACATTTAGAGATTGTTTGACATATGTTAGTAACTAACTCTTGTAATTTTTTTTTAGACATTTAGAGATTGTTTGACATATGTTAGTAACTAACTCTTGTAATTTTTTTTTTTAGACATTTAGAGATTGTTTGACATATGTTAGTAACTAACTCTTGTAATTTTTTTTTTAGACATTTAGAGATTGTTTGACATATGTTAGTAACTAACTCTTGTAATTTTTTTTTTTAGACATTTAGAGATTGTTTGACATATGTTAGTAACTAACTCTTGTAATTTTTTTTTAGACATTTAGAGATTGTTTGACATATGTTAGAAACTAACTCTTGTAATTTTTTTTTTTTTTTAGACATTTAGAGATTGTTTGACATATGTTAGTAACTAACTCTTGTAATTTTTTTTAGACATTTAGAGATTGTTTGACATATGTTAGTAACTAACTCTTGTAATTTTTTTTAGACATTTAGAGATTGTTTGACATATGTTAGTAACTAACTCTTGTAATTTTTTTTTAGACATTTAGAGATTGTTTGACATATGTTAATAACTAACTCTTGTAATTTATTTTTTTTTTAAATCTAGAGATTGTTTGACATATGTTAGTAACTAACTCTTGTAATTTTTTTTAGACATTTAGAGATTGTTTGACATATGTTAGTAACTAACTCTTGTAATTTTTTTTTAGACATTTAGAGATTGTTTGACATATGTTAGTAACTAACTCTTGTAATTTATTTTTTTTTTAAATCTAGAGATTGTTTGACATATGTTAGTAACTATTTTAATTTTTTTTTAGACAATTAGAGATTGTTTGACATATGTTAGTAACTAATTCTTGTAATTTTTTTTTTTTTTTAGACATTTAGAGATTGTTTGACATATGTTAGTAACTAACTCTTTTAATTTTTTTTTAGACAATTAGAGATTGTTTGACATATGTTAGTAACTAACTCTTGTATTTTTTTTTAGACAATTAGAGATTGTTTGACATATGTTAGTAACTAATTCTTGTAATTTTTTTTTTTAGACATTTAGAGATTGTTTGACATATGTTAGTAACTAACTCTTGTAATTTTTTTTTAGACAATTAGAGATTGTTTGACATATGTTAGTAACTAACTCTTGTAATTTTTTTTTGAAATATTTAGAGATTGTTTGACATATGTTAGTAACTAACTCTTGTAATTTTTTTTTTAGACATTTAGAGATTGTTTGACATATGTTAGTAACTAACTCTTGTAATTTTTTTTTAGACATTTAGAGATTGTTTGACATATGTTAGTAACTAACTCTTGTAATTTTTTTTTAGACATTTAGAGATTGTTTGACATATGTTAGTAACTAACTCTTGTAATTTTTTTTTTAGACATTTAGAGATTGTTTGACATATGTTAGTAACTAACTCTTGTAATTTTTTTTTAGACATTTAGAGATTGTTTGACATATGTTAGTAACTAACTCTTGTAATTTTTTTTAGACATTTAGAGATTGTTTGACATATGTTAGTAACTAACTCTTGTAATTTTTTTTTTAGACATTTAGAGATTGTTTGACATATGTTAGTAACTAATTCTTGTAATTTTGTATTCCCACATGTAAGCTTTAGCAACAAGAAACAAGAAAGCACAAATTAATTATTCATTAGATCCTGAATCTACTCTTTCAAAAGATCAAAATGCTTTTTTTCTGTTTTCTAAAATTTACTTGTGTTGATAATGTTATCATGTTATTTTTAAAATTTTCTATAGGTTAAGCATAGTTTCTTTTGAAATTTTGATCTCTTGTAATTCTTTGCTTTTTTTGGGTATATTCAAATCATTAGCTCATCTGGCCAAAGGCCATGTGAGCTATTGCCATCACTTGGCGTCCGTCGTCGTCGTCCGTTGTTGTCGTCCGTCGTCGTCGTCGTCGTCGTCCGTCGTCGTTAACTTTTCTTCAAACTTCTTCTCCTCTGAAACGGCTGCACAGATTCAAACCAAATTTGGTCTTGTGGTACTTTAGGGTATTACCCACAGAACTGATGTGGGGATTTTTGATTCGTCGAAAAACATGGCCACCGTTGCTAAAAATAGACCAGGGGGGTCAGACAACTGTTTTTGGCTTGTAAATCAAAAAGTATAAGAGATAGATGAAATCTGATGCCACGTTACTGCTTCAGCATCAAAAGCTCTACAAAAGTCTCCATTGAGTCGAAGTTGTCAGATGACCCCTTATGGGAGTTACGGCCCCTTAAAGGTGAAAAATAGCATTTTTTCATGTTTTTGGCCTATAGAATGAAAACTATTGCAGATAGAGAGAAGCTGTTGCTTGCTTAAATGTTCAGCTCATTTAGCTCTACAAAAGTATCCATAAGGTCAAAGTTGTCAGATGACCCCTTATAGGGGTTATGGCCCCTTAAAGGCAAAAAATAGAGTTTTTGGCCGATAGAATGAAAACTATTGCAGATAGAGAAAAGCTGTTGCTTGCTTAAATGTTCAGCTCGTTTAGCTCTACACAAGCCTCCATAGGGTCGAAGTTGTCAGATGACCCCTTATAGGGGTTACGACCCCTTAAAGGCAAAAATAGTGTTTTTGGCCTATAGAATGAAAACTATTGCAGATAGAGAAAAGCTGTTGCTTGCTTAAATGTTCAGCTCATTTAGCTCTACAAAAGTCTCCATAGGGTCAAAGTTGTCAGATGACCCCTTATAGGGGTTATGGCCCCTTAAAGGCAAAAAATAGAGTTTTTGGCCTATAGAATGAAAACTATTGCAGATAGAGAAAAGCTGTTGCTTGCTTAAATGTTCAGCTCATTTAGCTCTACACAAGTCTCCATATGGTCGAAGTTGTCATATGACCCCTTATCGGGGTTACAGCCCCTTAAAGGCAAAAAATAGTGTTTTTGGCCTATGGAATGAAAACTATTGCAGATAGAGAAAAGTTGTTGCTTGCTTAAATGTTCAGCTCATTTAGCTCTACAAAAGTTTCCATAGGGTCAAAGTTGCCAGATGACCCCTTATAGTGGTTATGGTCCCTTAAAGACAAAAATAGTGTTTTTGGCCTAAAGAAAGAAAACTTATGCAGATAGAGAAAAGGTGTTGCTTGCTCAAATGTTTGGCTTAATTAGCTCTACAAAAGTCTTTTTACGGTCGAAGTTGTCAGATGACCCCTTTAAGGGGTTATGGCCCTTTAAATGTGAAAATAGTGTTTTTTTGCTTTGGAATGAAAACTATTGCAGATGGAGAAAAGCTTTTTATTGCTTAAACATTCAGCTCATTTATCTATACAAAAGTCTTCAAAGGGTTGACATTAAGACCAGGTGAGCGATTCAGGCTCCTGGGAGCCTCTTGTTGTTGTTTGGAAACCGTTACAACCAATGGGCTATGCTGTTGGAAGGGAGCTGTTTACAATTGCAGATTTTGTTTCTAATTGAGTTTAAGTTGTTGTGTGGTTTGTTTTTGTGATGATTTTATTTCTACTGATATTGTTTTTTGTCTTTCCTGATTAACAACATTCTATTGCCCCTTTGGTGGACCTTGCTTCATTTAATTTGTCATTGTTTACCATATCAAATCCAACAGTACTTACCAGTTTTTCACGTATTCGAAGAATAAGATCAACTATTTCTACTTCTTGTTTGTCCTGAATCCAATCTAACAGATTCTGAAATTAATATATACATAGAATATAGATCTTTTGAATCTTGAGATCTAGTTTTATCACTGGTTTATGGTGAACCCGAATGGGTGAAATATAAACCAGTGATAAACTCAATTTCAAGATTTAACAAGAGGCTCCCAGGAGCCTGAATCGCTCACCTGATCTTGATGTCAATACTATGCAAACTTTTGTATAGCTAAATGAGCTGAATGTTTAAGCAAGAAAAAGCTTTTCTCTATCTGCAATAGTTTTCATTTTAAATAAGCAAAAACCACTATTTTTCAACTTTTATGGGGCTGTAACCCCTATAAGGATTCATTTGACAACTTCTTAGGCAAGCAACAGCTTTTCTCTATCTGCAATAGTTTTCATTGTATAGGCAAAAAACATGTTGAAATAAAGAAAGAATGTGTCCATGGGACACGGATGCCCCTGCTGGCCCCAAACAGGAAGTAGATTTCTGACAGGTCTGAAAATCGCTTAGGACATACAGTTTGTCATACTGATCCATCCTACCAAGTTTCAAAACATTCTGGTATACAGTTCCTGAGAAAAATGTGACGGAAATTTTCATATAATGTTCACATATTTTCACATTGGCCTATGTCCCAAACAGGAAGTAGATGTCCGACAGGTCTCAAAATCACTTAGGGCGTATAGTTTGTCATACTGAACCATCCTACAAAGTATCAAACCATTCTGGTATACATTTCCTGAGAAAAGCTTGACAGAAATTTTCATATCATGTTCACATACTTCACATACTTTAATATTGGCCGAAGTCACAAACAGGAAGTAGATGTCCAACATATCTCAAAATTGCTTAATACGTATAGTTTGTCATACTGAACCATACTACAAAATTTCAAATCATTCTCATGTATGGTTCCTGAGAAAAGCTTGACAGAAATTTTCATAGTCATGTTCACATATTTTAACATTGGCCTAACTTCCAAACAGGAAGTAGATGTCCAACAGGTCTCCAAATTGCTTAATACGTATAGTTTGTCATACTGAACCATCCTACAAAATTTCAAATCATTCTCATGTATGGTTCCTGAGAAAAGCTTGACGGAAATTTTCATAGTCATGTTCACATATTTTAAAATTGGCCTAAGTCCCAAACAACAAGAGGCTCCCAGGAGCCTGAATCGCTCACCTGACATATGTGCCTGAAGTAAAGGTTATAAGGCAAAATCTATTAACGTTGAAAGGGTCATAAGATTAATAAGGGGGTCATCTGACAATATGGTGGATCTAAAGGTGCTGATCAGTTTTGTTCTCAATCAAAATCTAAAAATCTGTCACCCTTTTTGAGTTATTTGCAAAAAAATGCAGTTTAACCTAATGTTCTATTTTTAGCCACAGCGGCCATGTTTTACAACCAATCAAAAATCCCAACAACAGTTCTATACACCTAATAATAATAAACAATAATACCAAGTTTGGTTCCATTTGGACTTAAAGTGTCAGAGGAGTTAACATTTTCAATATAAGGAAATGCAGTTAAAATGCTCAATTTTGACGTTCCAAGGGCAATAACTCCTCAAAGGAAAGGTCCTACAACGTTGACCCTGTTACATATTTTGTAGATCTTGATGTGCTTAACAATATGCAATTTAAATTTCTCAAATATCTTGTATAGTTTTCAAGATATTGAGCTAAACAGGTGCAAAATTTGCAAAAAATCCACAAAAAGGGCAATAACTCCTACATGGGTTGTTGGATTTTCTTCAAAATTTCAGAGCTGGTAGATCTTGAGGTGCTGATCACTTTTGTTCCCAATCAAAATTTTGAAATCTGTCACCGTTTTAGAGTTATTTGCAAAAAACTGCCATTTACCCCTATGTTCTATTTTTAGCCACAGCGGCCATGTTTTACGACCAATCAAAAATCCCCACATCAGTTCTATACACCTAATGCTAATAAACAACTATACCAAGTTTGGTTCCATTTGGACTTAAAGTGTCAGAGGAGTTAACGTTTTCAATGTAATGAGGAAATGCTGTTAAAATGCTAAATTTTGACGTTCTAAGGGCAATAACTCCTAAAAGGAAAGGTCCTACAACGTTGACCCTGTTACATATTTTGTAGATATTGATGTGCTTAACAATATGCAATTTAAAATTCTCAAATATCTAGTATAGTTTTCAAGATATTGAGCTAAACAGGTGCAAAATTTGCAAAAAATCCACAAAAAGAGCAATAACTCCAACATGGGTTGTTGGATTTTCTTCAAAATTTCAGGGTAGGTAGATCTTGAGGTGCTGATCACTTTTGTTCCCAATCAAAATTTTGAAATCTGTCACCGTTTTAGAGTTATTTGCAAAAAACTGCATTTACCCCTATGTTCTATTTTTAGCCACAGCGGCCATGTTTTACGACCAATCAAAAATCCCCACATCAGTTCTATACACCTAATGCTAATAAACAACTATACCAAGTTTGGTTCCATTTGGACTTAAAGTGTCAGAGGAGTTAACGTTTTCAATGTAATGAGGAAATGCTGTTAAAATGCTAAATTTTGACGTTCTAAGGGCAATAACTCCTAAAAGGAAAGGTCCTACAACGTTGACCCTGTTACATATTTTGTAGATCTTGATGTGCTTAACAATATGCAATTTAAAATTCTCAAATATCTAGTATAGTTTTCAAGATATTGAGCTAAACAGGTGCAAAATTTGCAAAAAATCCACAAAAAGGGCAATAACTCCTACATGGGTTGTTGGATTTTCTTCAAAATTTCAGGGTAGGTAGATCTTGAGGTGCTAATCACTTTTACCCTATGCCAGAATTTTGATATCTGTAGCCGTTTTTGAGTTATTTGCAAAAAACTGCATTTTACCCCTATGTTCTATTTTTAGCCATGGCGGCCATGTTTTACGACGAATCAAAAATCCCCACATCAGTTCTAAGCACCGAATGCTAATGAACAACCATACCAAGTTTGGTAGCAATTGGACTTATGGTGTCAGAGGAGTTAACGTTTTAAAAAGTTTACGGACGATGGACGACGGACGACGGAGGGACGACGGACGCCAAGTGATGACAATAGCTCACATGACCCTTTGGGTCAGGTGAGCTAAAAAGTCCTTTATTCTCATCATCAGTAATCCCCGAGCGACAAAATGTACTTTTTTTGGTTAAAAAGTTTTTTTTTAATGTGTATTTTTACAAGGAACTTTTTTTTGTGTGCGCACTGATAAAACATGTGCTACGTCACCTACTGACCCGATAAATTCTGTGATAAACACCTGTTCATGATACATGAGCGACAAACATCAATGAAAAAATGAAATGATTACTTTGTACCGATAAACATGTATACTAGTTGTCAATTAAAATCATTCTGTTTTATATAGTGTTTGGCATTTTCAATATTTTTGGTAGAGCCCCTCTGATGAGTCTTGAATAGAAGAAACGCGCGTCAGGCGTAGCAAACTTTATTGTCTGGAACTTTGTTGTCATTTGTATTTTATTCAAAGTATAATGAGCGAGTTGGTGTTTTATGCCCTAGAAAAACTATATAGGTAAAATATTCATAAAATAATATAATCATCCTCTGTAAAACTACACATGATTTTTCTTATATTTGAAAACATAAATAAATTTTGAGCATTTTGAAATACAGACATTTTTAACATATTGTTTTCTTGATATTCGAACTTTATGACATAGTTAAATATTTTATTCTCTTTTCTACTTGTACTTACTGCTTCACATATTGCCTCTAGGTGGAGAACTTGTAATTTTTGATTGACCTCATGTTGTCTGAATTTGTACCATCCTTCAAAGTTACTACTTCTAAAAAACCTTTGATACAGTCCCTGCCAGTCACCTTTGATTCCAGAGGTCAACTGAGGACCTGAATGTTCTACTGTTTTGAGAAATTCCTCAACATCAAAGGGTCTCAAAACGGGTGGGCTCTGAAGAAAAAAAAATTTAATAAATGAAAATCGGCACATCAAACATAATATTTGACTAATAGAAATATGTAAATTAAATGGTGGTTAATTGACATCTATCTAAAGTAGAAAATACTTTAACGCTTATTAAATCAAAAACTTTTTTATTTTTCATTTTTACTAGAAATCTGTATCTTATGATAAACAAAACCACATTTTGTAAACAAAATTCCTTAAATCATTAATATTAAGAAAATAGGATTTTTTTTTAGTTTTTACAAGTTGCCACTATGATAATACGAGACTTCATTTTAAAGAAGGTGTTGTACAAGTTCTTAAATATGTAACTATCATATAGTTTGAACTATTATAAACTATATGAAATAAGCTTTGCATCCTGAGAAGTGTTGTTATCAACTTTTATTTATTATACCTTGTGTGGGGATATGTTTCTTTGTAGAGGCATCAAACTGGCCATATATCTCTCCTGCAAAATTAAAAATAATTCTTTATCAACAAAACCTTGTACTAGAAACCTAATTTACACAACAATACATTTTATTTCATATATTTTTCAATCAAGTGTAAAGCTAAAGTTAAGATTTATTTTTAATGCAGAAAACACATACATTAGTGTACACAAGTCCCGACACCAGTCAACAGACAGCTTATAAATAACAACTTTAAATATGAAACAGCAACAACTTACTAATGGAATGATAAAACTCTGTGTAATCTCCAGAAAGTATCTTCTCATGATGGCATTCTGTGCTTCAACGGGTCGCTTTGTCTGGATACCCTGAAATATAAAATCATCAAGTACACATTACCAAAGCAGTATCAATAAAACAGTCAATTTAGTCATGATGTATAATTATCCCTCACTTCAAGGAATAACCACTCATCAGCAGCATTACGGGTTCAATGATACTGTAGAAGCAGAAATATTCAGGGGGGATTAATTTTGGTTTATTTGGTGGTAGAGAAAAATCCACGATATTAAATTCCCACAAATTTAAAATATTTTAGTTAAAGAGTGTATGTCAAAATAAAAAATGCACGAAAATTTGTCCCCACCGAATCAGTTTTGTGCTCTAAACCACGAAATTTTATCCCCACAAAAATAAATGATTATACAGTATATGTTTTTTTTTAATTAAATTAACATTTGTATGCTACACAAAATAGATCAGTCTTAGCTATTGTATTTATTTTACAGAAAAAAAACAAGAATAAGTCTAAAAGGCATGGTGCCACATCTCTCTTTTAGTCAATCACTAAACCATGAAGTAAATGTAAGGGATAACATGATATTGTATTTTGTTTGTGTGTTAATAAATGTTGCCTATTGAATATGTGTATAAAATTTCATGATAGTTGCATACATCTTTCATTGAAAACTTACCTTTAACATTGATATAATATCAATATTTACACTGTAAAGGTTTGAAGTTCAGTATTGTGTTTATTATGCTTTATCACATGTATATTTCTGTAATCCATTGTGTATGCGCTTAAACCAATTATTGTAATTGTGTTCGTGCAATAAATAAAATTAAATTGAATTAAACATGTCAAGACTAGAAAATGTGCCTATGAGCCACAGGATGGCCCTCCCGTTCTTGAAATCATTGACCCCCTTGGGTTATGGATTTGAACCAAGAACTTAAACAAAGTCGTTCATGCATAAAGTGTAGGTCATAGTGACCTAATTTCTAGTGGGTGGTGTCATCTTACCAAAGACACATCTAGTGGTAAAATACCATTGACCCTGCACATCCAGTATCCGAGTAATGAACCTTAACCAAGAACTTAACCAAAGTCGTTCATGCGTAAAATATAGGTCACAGTGACCTAATTTTTAGTGGGTGGTGCCACCTTACCCAAGACACATCTAGCGGTGAAATATCATTGACCCCCAACATCTAGTATCCAAGTTATGAACCTTAACCAAGAACTTAACCAAAGTCGTTCATGTGTAAAATTTAGGTTATAGTGACCTAAATTCTAGTGGATGGTGTCATCCTACCCAAGACACATCTAGTGGTGAAATATCCTTGACCCCCAACATCTAGTATCCGAGAAATGGACCTTAACCAAGAACTAAACCAAAGTCATTCATGTGTAAAATTAGGTCACAATGACCTAATTTCTAGTGGGTGGTGCCACCTCACCCCAGGCACATCTAGTGGTGAAATATCATTGACCCCCAACATCTAGTATCCAAGCAATGGACCTTTACCAAGAACTTAACCAACATCTTCGCTAGCCAAGGGTTACGATCCGCTACCTCTCATCTTCAGAAGATGAGAGATAGTGGATCGTAACCCTTGGCTAGCGAAGATGCTTAACCAAAGTCGTTCATGCATAAAATATAGGTCACAGTGGCCTAATTTCTAGTGGGTGGTGTAGCCCTACCCAAGACCCATCTAGTGGTGAAATATCATTGAACCCCAACATCTAGTATCAGAGTAATTGACCTTAACTAAGAACTTAACCAAAGTGTTACGTACGTACGTATGGACAGACGGACGGACAAGGGTAAAACTATATGGCCGTTCCACATACATGGTCGGGCCATAATAAAATTAAAACTGGGTTTGTTTCTTATTTTCATGGCTGTCACCTATGAAGACCACAAAAAGTTGTTATCCCCCTTGAATAATAATTAAACCACAGCACAACGAAGATATAAACTTTTGGAAAAATGATGACAATAAAAGTGATGTTCATTCTTACCTTAATAAGTCTTTTTAGTATAGCTTTATCTTTGGTAAGAAATGGCTTGTATCTTGTGTAAACTCCTAAAATCAAAATGTAGAAAGTTATCTGAATTTAACAGACAAATTTCAGTTAAGTTACTAATATCAGTATTTTTAAAGACTAAGGAGTGTCTATTAAAGTAAGACATTAAAATTAATTGAGTTAAAAGTTTATCAGAGTTGAAATATATGTCAAATAATGCAGGGATAAAGTAAAAGCATTGCAGCAAAGCTATGTCATGTAAATATCTAAAAAGCTTACAATAAGTGAAAATTGTTTTCAAGATCAAATATACATGTTCAGATAGTCAAACAACTATAATATTGGACAAACATGCTTTGTTTCTCTAAATGCATGAAAATCAAACTAGATCTGATCATCATTTTTATTTTACAATGCTGCTTAAATAATCAAATGTAACCATTTTTTTTATTTACATACCAGGTTTAGAATCTAAAGTCTTTAGACTGCTAGCCTTCTTCAATTTGTTAAAACCTTTTGGTGCTAAAATTCAAATTATATTTACTACATATCAAATTTGTAAAATATAATGAAAGGATTTAAGGTTCATGGCCCAACTTTGGGATTATTTCTGGTCAAAAATTAGCTTTTAACATTACAATCTAATAATTGTGAGGAGTAATTTCTGATAGGAATAAAAGTTTTTAACATTACAATTTGTTGCCAAAACACTTTATTCCTGAGCTGAGCTTTTTCGTGAATTGGTTAAAACCAAAATTGGCTAATTCATAATATTTACCTTTTGATTTTACATATACAAATGTGTATAATTTTTTCCCCCCAAATACCTACCCAAAACTTAAGTTAAGGTACTAGTTTTCAATTGTTTTATTATAAAAATGTACTTGGACATTGTGTTGTGCAGAACATGGCAAGGAATAAAATGTGGAAAAGGATTATTGGTGAAGCTAGCATCTAATAGGGTGCTTGTATATCTTCCATACTTACTTTGAGACATCATTTCACCGATCCTGATGATGTGGGGCCAATGTTGTAAGGTCTTGGCAAAGAAAGGGTTTGTGACTCCAAGAATGACTGATGGTCTGACAAAATAAAAACAAGATATACAATTACAGCACATTAAATATACAGAAACAATATGTCTCCTAATGCACTAATCACTTGATAGGTGAATATGTTTTGGATTTGCATAACTTTTGCTACAATCCTTTTCCTTGTTTTGATTAATAAGAACTAAAATTTCCATTCAAGGTAAAATTTGTGGCCTTTGAGAAATCAGGTAAATATGTACAGGTAAACCTGAGGAAGTAAAAATAGGTGAACAGACACACTTAATCAATATGTTATCACTTTCTTTGTCAGGCCAATAAAAATGTCCTTTTTTTAATTTTAAGTGGAAATTAGAAATATATTTGTCTTATTAAAAAATCACAAACTTTTAAAATAAATAGTATATACTTACGGTGCCTGCGTTTTCGTTGTGTATTCTTTAAATTCGCTGTCATGTATGGTAAAGTAGGGGCGGAAATCAGAACAATATTTCAGTGGGCTAATTAAACTGAAATCAAAACCAAAACAAGCTATACTTATGTAAATTTAGGAATATAAGTTTTCTTGTTTAAAAATAAGACAGCAGATGGATGTGGTATAATTAATTTTTGTTGGTTTGTTTGTTTATTTTAGTCAGTAAAGACAGGGAAATGCCTTTTACAATCTTAAGCATGATTTTTTTTATCATTTTCTTGATATTGCACCTTTTCTTTTCAATCATAAATCATAAGAATATGTTTTTCCCTTGTTTTGTATGATTTGGCTTCATCCATTTTTATATGTGTACATTCATTTAATTGATTTACCTGATAAGAGCTTGTACTGTTGAAGATGTGATTGATGGAGAAGCTGCCATGACAACCAAAGGCTACAAAACAAACAGTAAAAGCATTAAATAATAAGCCTGAGAAAAAATGTTGTTCTAGCATGGAAAAGCAGAGAGATCGGTGTCTTTCATGTAAACCTAGATAAGTTACAGCATGAAATCGCTTTAATACACCATATAGTACCATAAGAGGAAGCTACATACCAAATATCAAAAGGTTGTAACATGTAGTTGCCTGGGAAACTGCAACAAAATTTTTGTGACACCGCAGGATGACAACGTGCCGACGACAGATGGGGCCAAAGTAACCCCTATATGTAGCTTGTGTTGCAGGCGACATAAAAAGAGAATTGGTGATTTACTTTGTGATTTTTAGCTTTTTGTTAATGCCTGATTGTTTTCAATAACTATTAATCACCTAAATACAATGCATCATTTATTGTTGAATTTTGGGTTAGTGGAAGCCCAAAGTAAGTTGGTTTTTATACCTTTGCTTTGCTCAGTAATAGATAATAACATCATATATTACCTCTCCTGTCAATGATAACTCCCACATCATCTGTATGTGAGGTAAAATTGATTGAAATGCACTGAAAATATGAGATAGAAAAGATATAAATCCAACACTGCTTTTGTACATCTAAGAAGCAAGTCATATTTTAATTTATTTCACTTTTATATAATGCACATTACAAACATTTAACATTTCTAATTTACAGAAATAGTGCTTATTTAGAAGAAGTCTACTCACTGAATCACTTAATTTTATGAATATCTTCTTTTTTGTTGTTAATACTGCCTTTGGCGGTCTTTTAAGATGATTCAAAGCAAACAGCATAAATTGATTCAAGATCATTAAAATATCTCTTCAGTCCTGTTTTTAATTTTTACCTACCTAAATATATCAACTTCACATAAGGAGGGAAGAATTACATGAGCAGGTAACATTGGCTGAAATATAAAAATTAATTTATTTGTTTTTCTTTTAGAAAGTAAATAAATATTTTTAGCATATGTGGAACACATTTCAACAAGCAGTTATGTCTTGCAGACTCAAAATTTCATGCTCAGAACATATATGTAAAAATTTTATTTCCACATCATTGTGGACATGAAAACAAATTCCATTCTAGGAAAAATAACAAAGAGGTTGCACTGAGTTGTGCTAAGGATACCCCCACTCGACCATTCGGGAAACAAAGAGCAGATGCATAACTGACATGAAAAGGGAAGGCATGGTACATAGTATCATCATAAAGCAATGTACCAATTTTGAAGTTAATCCCTTCAGTAGAAGCCAAGAAATCTGTTAAGAAAGTTTGTAACGGACAGACAGATTGACGGAACAGGTTATTGCAGTGTAGCGCCCTCTTTTACGAGTGGGGTTTAATAAGCTTCTTATGATCTCATAAAAGAAGGGCCTACAAAAACTTACTTATAAATTTAATCTTTTTCTGCATGAAGGATTTACAGCTGTTTCAGTTGACCATGTAGCCCCTGGCTTAGCTAACTCAATAGGTAACATTGCTAATAAAGTAGGTGAAGCGCGATTGTGTATTGGGATGATCAATAAACATTGCCATCTACTCAAAGTAAAGTTGCTTTGGGCAGAATTTACCTGTAAAAAGTTATAGTCTTGTTCATATTTTGTTCACTTATAAAACCAAAAGTAAAAATTCGAATTTGAATTGATTTAATGGTATTTTTTTAGTTATCTATGTCTGTTTGCTTTGCTTTCTTTTCTTAGCAGGTGTGAATATTTGTACATTATTTTTCTCCAGTATAAAAAAAAACTTGATAAGCTTGAGAAAGCTTAACATAAGCATATATCTGTATATTAAATAGATTTGCAACTTGTTAATTGTCCAGTATATGTGTGAAAATATCACTAGTTGATAAATGAGAGTTGGTTTATTTTTTTAACTACTTCAATGCCTTTCTATGGAATTAATCAGAATAAATTGCATTAAACAGAGAAAAGATTAAGGAATATCTGTGTGAAAATTTTATTTTATTTGGTTGAGAAATTAAGATTTTGTGACAATTTAAAGTGAAAACTTTATGAAAATTTTGTAAAATATTGTATTTTCATAAAAACTAGGGTAGTGTGAGCTCTTTCGAAACTCCTCTAAAGTGCCAAATGTTATAAAAATTATTTTAACACAAGTAAAATCTTAAAACATTTAGGGATGGCTGTAAAAAAGAATCATGTAAAAATCTTAAATGGTTTTTGAGATATTACAGTATAAAGTTGAACTTTTGAAATTGTTTATTATGAATGAAATCTCGTTTATTGGCATGAGATATTGTGAGATTTCACCAATTTGCAAATCTATTTAATAAACAGATCTATGACATAAGTATGTCTTATTTAGTAAGTTGCAGTATGAACATGCAACCTTAGACAGGTCTCCCCATCTACTAGATACATACTAAAGTTGCAGTGAAATATTTGGTCACTATTTCATGTATTTCCTGTGATAATTGCATGTACAAGAAAATATTATATAGTTGTTGTAAATCATGATGGAAAATGAAGTGTCCCCATGCATTTATTTACTTAAAAAGTTCAATTACTTAAAATAGACTATAATGTAATTATTTACAGATAATGCCCCACCCTAATCCCCTTTGCTGTCATTTCATTGGATAGCTATGTTTACTGTTCACCTCAATACACACTCATGGTCCATCTACTTTACTAGCTAAGTTACCTATTGAGTTAACAAAGTCAGGTTTTACATGGTCGATTGAAACAGCTGTAAATCTTTCATTTGGATTCTGATGGTAGTAATGAAGAGTGTCTCAAGACTAGATTTAGACAATGGTAATACTATATGTTTTATACAATTTAAATTAAAAAGGTAAAGTATTTTTTAAGCTATGCAAAATAGTGAAAACACTTAGTTCATAATTAAAAAAAGAAGCTTAATTCAGGCATTAATTTATGTTTTGGCTTTTAAAGTAAAAGTTATAAAGATATTAATAATACACTGTTAACTTACCACAGTGGGTATTTTATTTACAACTTGACCTACAACTTTATCAGATCTAGAGGGAACTCGCACCTAAAATAAAATCACTCCATTTAACACATTCATGCAGCATGCAACAACATTTCCAAGGTAAAATGGATAAAAACAAATAAATATTGGCAATATGAAGCAAAGATAAATGAGGTGAATTGAATGTTGTTTTCAAATTTTGGTAGTTCATCTTTTAAAATCTATAGATATGAGAAGAACTTTAATTTTATGACAACACCAAGTTCTGATTGATACATTGTCTATTTGGTTTTAAATGTCAAAGAATTCATTTGAAAAACAATCAAATACATCTGTTCTTTAAAAAAAATATCAGAATTTTCAGACTATAGTATTTTTAAGAAGAATTTATATCTAAATATTTTATTCAATTTTTAATCATACAATTTTCCTTTTTTCTGAGATTAACTACATATAACAACTAGAAAATGTGTCTATGAGCCACAGGATGGCCCTCCCGTTCTTGAAATATCATTGACCCTAAATGTGAATTACCTGGCATATGGACCTTTACCAAGAAATTGATCAAAAGTGTTCATGTGTAAAATATAAGTCGCTGTGACCTTATTTCTGGTGGGTTGTGCCATGTTACCAAGAATCATCAAGTAGTGAAATATTATTGACCCCTAACATGTAGTATTCAAGATATGTACTTTAACCAAAGTCATTCATGCCTAAGACACATCTAGTAGTGAAATATCATTGACCCCCAACATCTAGTATCCAAGTTATCGACCTTAACGAAGAACTTAACTAAAGTCGTTCATGCATAAAATATAAGTCACAGTGACCTTATTTCTAGTGGGTGGTGTAGCCCTACCCAAGACCCATCTGGTGGTGAAATATCATTGACCCCCAACATCTAGTATCCGAGTAATAGACCTTAACCAAGAACTTAACCAAAGTGTTATGGACATGCGGACGGACGGACGGACAAGGGTAAAACTACACTGGATATGTCCGATCCACATACGTGGTCGGGCCATAAAAATAGGGCATCTATTGGGCCATTAAATGATACCCTGCCACGATATTCATCAATAGTTAAATATATTTGTTTACTATATTGTAAATACTATACATCTATATAGAGTCAGAAAAGAATTGAGTTATGTTTCTTAGACCAGAAAATTTCATCATTTTCAAATTTGGAAAATTTACCTAGTGCCAAATCTTCAATAATGTTTTTCAGATCATCCTGAAAATTAAACTTGACCTGTTTATTGTATTCAACAGCTGTGCAAAATATCATTCAAATCCCTTAACATGTTTTCAAGTTATCATCCAGAAACTTTCAGGGGACGGACAGACAGACACAGAAAGAAACTGAGGATATAACATAATACCTCGCCACTTTGTGTGGCGGGGTATAAAAATACCAGGATAAAATATGAAGGAATAATAGACAAATAATGAAAGAAAGCCCTAAATACTATAAAACTAATTTAATATCAAATTGCTAAACATAATAATTGATAAAAATATCCACCATGATAAAAAAAATGCTAACAATATCCTACATCTAAAGCAGGAAGGTATTAAAATAACTACTGTGATTTCAAATATTGTGGATACCAATTTCATGGTTTTGACCAAAATAAAAAGAGATATTTTATTGGACTAGAAAAAATGAATGCAATATTAAAACTGGATACTTATTTTCATGGCTAGCCCACTAAAAACCATGAAAATTGTTACCCCATAAATGAAACCACAGTAATATGACAAGCTTACCTGTAATACAGTACCAAATATAGGCAGGTTGATGGTTTCTCCAGAATTAGGTGCTGGCCACTGGTCAATGTCATGACAGGCTGTAAGTAATTAAAATTTAAAACATAATATATGACTTTTCGTAATTAAGAAAAACAAGAACATGTCGAAAGAAATGATGCCCAACATGATGAAACATGGAATAGCACTTTACTTAAACCTTAAGGTAAACCTGACCTAGGATGGAGGGACAAACAGACAGAGAAAGGAACTGACCTACACACTAAAAGCCTCTCTATTATGTATATTATTATTATTATTGTATTATTCAAAACTATAAATTTAAAAAGGTTTTTATGTGTGTCTTCCATAACTTGTGAGAATACATTTGGTTTCTATAAGTACAAATATATTAACTGATACAAAGTCATAATAATGACAAAAAATACAACTGTGAATGGCTGCATTTAGAGTTTTTATTATTTCTTATGAATTAAAGTTAACTAATATTACTTATAAAAGTATAACTTTTCAGTAAATTTCACTGGTACAAATGTCTTTGGGGTGGATCAAGAAAATTTACTGCTATTAGTTCAGATTTTTAGAAAAAAATTATCAAAATTGGCCGGAAATCTAATTATTTTGTCTTAAACTATTCTTGCTCCACACATGGGTCAGGCATGTGATTTTTGTGTTCATTTTAGCAGCATATACCTACCTGCTTCTAAACTGGGTTCACCATTGTCAAAATATTCTGGTGCTATTATAGAGATCAACTCTGAGAACAAGGCAACAAAAGGGAATCTTGATATAAGTACTACAGACTGTAAATAGAATAAACAAATTTCATATTTGATTACACGTAAAAAACTATGTTTTTAATAAATACATGTAGAAGCATCATGCTTCATCACTGATTTTTGACTTAGGGAATGACGCTAATTTTTATGTAAAACATTATCTATAAGAAATATGACTGACAAACAAATGAAATTCAATTATATCTGCTTAGTTTTAAGGGTGATTTGTCTTATATAAGTGATTTTCAGCAACTGTTAAACATCAGGTGTCCTTTGGAAAACTTGAAATTATTTTTCTCCTGATTACTGATTTTCTTCATTTCATGTAAAATAACTATATTTGTACTTTTGATTTCATTCATGATTATTTTGAAAATGACACCATGTTTTGGGTTTTATCCTGTGCTCTTTGTGTTCTAGTTTATTTTGGCCTTACAACCTTTGACTGGAGCCTCTCTGATGAGTCTTTCACAGACAAAACTGCTTCCTTAACATAACTTCTGTTATTAATATACATCAAACAATTTTGTGTTCTGTAAGCAAAAAGAAGGTTTACCTTTTGAAAATATCCTCTTCTAATTGATTTATCTTTGGTTTGACGGAAATAAACAAAGCCATAAAAATGAGCATCATCTCCCTGAAAATAAAGGATTAAAGTAAACAAATGAAAATGTACGTAACATTGTATTTAACTTTGATTGAGAATCATATTACATAATCATGACATCATAATTATTTCAGCGGAAAATGAAGGTTAAAAGATGATAGATTATCAAAGTCAACAGTGTAATGTTAACTTGAATCAAAACTACTTTGTTCATTTATTCTTCAGACTAAATGATAACATTTTTTTTTAACATGGCCAACCTCACCCTACCACATTCTAATGTCTGTCTCCCATAAGACATCATAAAAACAACAATTTGTTCTTCTTTTTTCAAAAATTTTGTTGTATTTAAAATTTTACTAGTGCTTCATATACACCGTACCTGTATTGACACTGGTAACTCTTTGTTTATGGAATGAAATGATCGACTTCCAGGCTTTCTTCCAGGGGATTGTCTGATTCTAAAATTAAACTGGGTATCTCCCATACAACCTTAAAAATAAACCTTCTAAAATTAAACTGGGTATCTCTCAACAAATGTTTAACAAGAGTTAACACTAAAGTATGTCTCGCCTGCCGGCACCATCAGAAACAATTATTCTTTCTTACTTCCACTATATTTTGAATTTACATGGATTTTCAGTTTCTGAGATCAAAAGATGTTTATAGAACTTAAACATTGCAAATATATGCAATAAAAATAATCAAAGTCACTCAACCGGAAAATCAAGGTCAAGGTCAAAAGATGGGGATGCAACTGTGCTAAGCTACTACTGGGGCATATGCATACCAAGTTTCATCAGCCCAGGACCTATAGTTCTTGAGATATGGAGGTGCTCGCAAAACTTTTCCATTGCTATATATGTATTGAAAATTGTCAAAGTCACTCAACCGGAAAATCAAGGTCAAGGTCAAAAGATGGGGATGCAACTGTGCTAAGCTATTACTGGGGCATATGCATACCAAGTTTCATCAGCCCAGGACCTATAGTTCTTGAGATATGAAGGTGCTCACAAAACTTTTCCATTGCTATATATGTATTGAAAATTGTCAAAGTCACTCAACCGGAAAATCAAGGTCAAGGTCAAAAGATGGGGATGCAACTGTGCTAAGCTATTACTGGGGCATATGCATACCAAGTTTCATCAACCCAGGACCTATAGTTCTTGAGATATGAAGGTGCTCACAAAACTTTTCCATTGCTATATATGTATTGAAAATTGTCAAAGTCACTCAACCGGAAAATCAAGGTCAAGGTCAAAAGATGGGGATGCAACTGTGCTAAGCTACTACTGGGGCATATGCATACCAAGTTTCATTAACCCAGGACCTATAGTTCTTGAGATATGGAGGTGCTCATAAAACTTTCCAAAAAGTTAATGCCGCCGTCGCCGCTGCCGCCGCCGGTAAAGTAACACCTATGTCCCGCTCTGCTTCACAGGCGAGACAAAAATGAAAGGAATGTATCTCCCATAAAATCTTAAAATAAGCATTCTCAAATTAAACAAGCTATGCCCATTAAATTATGGAATTATGATCATCTACTACAATGTAACCAACCTAAAATATACAGTTAAAAGGTTGATGAATGTTTTATCTTATACCATTTGGTTAATGGCCTGCATGATTTTTGTTTCATTTTTTTGCTAACAGATTATGCATGTATTTACATTTGTAGTCTTGTACATATACTAGTTTTTAGCTAAATCATATGTTATAAGTGTGTTGCATCAAGAAAAACTTTACTATATCTTTGTTGCACAATTTAATTACATCATAGCTCTTTTGTTCTAAACAGGGGTGATATGAGCAGGATCATCCTTTGGAATACACTGTTCTACTTTTTCAACTCTTTTATTCTTTTTTTCTTTTGTTTTTTTTTTTTAGAAATGTTCACTTAGTTAGACATAGGAAAATTATAAAATCAACAATGAAGTATATTTGAAGATTGACAAATACAGGGTTCCCACTGGGATTGGAACGAGGATCCTCACCATTTCTAGTCCACCTTTATTATTATTTTTTTGGTGTTATATTCACTAGACCAGGAGACCGATGCAAAGCTTGTGTTAAAAATCTGTACATAAAGAATATTGAAGGGGCCTAATAGGGATACTCTATATTATATAGTATAAAAATGTTTTTTATTTGATTCTAATTCACAGAATTATATTTTACATGACATATTTTGAAGGCTGGGATGTAAAATAGTTATTACATTTGGACTTGGTGTGTCAGTAAGATCACCCCCTCCGGCCGTCAGGGTGATCTTTTACTGACACACTGCGTCCTCATGTAATAACTTTTACTGACATACGCATGATACATGTAATACCTCTTCATAAAACTTTAAACTACAGAAAGAATAGTGTAGTCATGAACATAGCTATCAAGAAACAAACCCAGCAATGCATAAATTCTGAGTTGACTTGTAAAATATATCAAACATTAAGGTTCTTTAAGGAAGTCATTTTACAAACCAGTAATGAAATCTCACCTGAATTTGAATCTGGGAAGGATAAGTAACAAATATTTGCCTTCTGAAAAAAATAGAAAAGAATAATTACATGTACATAAAGTCAAAAGAAGCCATTAGATTCCATTCAAGCCATTCATTCTTTTTGATTTTGTTTTTATCAAAATTGAATTTAATCATAGAGGCAAATGATGTGGAAAAGATCTTAAAATCAAATGACAAAAGAGCAGAGAGAGCTTAATAATTAACTTGTTGTTATAGATAAACTTCATATAATAAACATGTTTGTTTTTACAGCAACATATGGCTGCTTTCTCTTTGATCTCAGCAAACTACACATTTTTATCAAAATAGACATTATTAATAAAACTTTTTTAACTCTTCATAATACAAATGTACTTTTTCTGATATATGAATATCAAATACAAGTACACATAACAATTGTCGTTTTGTCTTAAAGTTTCTAAAAAAATAAATCAAATTAAATCAAATAAATTTAATCATCATGTAAATTATTCACCTGTAAATTAATACTTTGTACAATAGTTCACTACATGCATAATGCTGGATCATTTATATGAACATATGTATATTATGTTTGTGCTGTCATATTGTTTTCAACATGTTTGATGTTAAGCCAGCAACAAATGCTGAACTGGACAAGGGCTGCTTGTCGTTTAACAAAGCTAGTATACCTATAGATTGCAATGTTAAAAAAGTTTACATATTTATGTATACATGTATGTCAACTCACCTCTGCATCTGTAAGCTTTATGTGACTTGGGTAAATAATCTACATAAAAAGAATAATTTCTATGAGTTAAATGACTAACATATAGTTTCCTCCTGATTTAGTCTTTTTAATACATGTAATTATAAATTGGACTTAAAGGGAAATTATGGCAATACATAAAATTGATGTTTTATTGTAACGCATTACCATAGTTTTCAACAGTGGATGTACCGATCACGGTTCATGGTAAAATTACATCTGTAATTCACGTTTCACAGGAAATTCCCCAAATCACAAATAACAGGAAATATTTTGACTAAAGAGACCATTCATAGGGCGAATGAACCCAAGGCGAACGTAGGACAGGGGCGAACGGACCCGATACCAGCCGTATCTACCTGTGGCTGTAGTAAAACAAAACCCAAATTTTCCAATATGGAATTGAAAATAGGTAAATACTCTAAGGTCATGGATTTTTGTATCAAATTTAGTACTTGAAATGTCAATCTGGATATATAAAAACTAATGATCAACCTTAGGCCCAGCCATTGATTGTTGACCTGTCAGACTGTAGCCAAATTGAAACTATATAAAAACTTTGTCTTTGCCAGTGTCAAGACATTTTCACGTAAAATTTACCTCCATCGCTTGACCCAATTCTAAATCAAACGTTACAACGCAAGCACAGTATAACCAGTTTGAAAATCTATCCCATGGTAATAATGTAGGGGAATTCAGCCCATCATCTGGGGACTTTTCTCTCGCCAAAGTAAGCGAATCTTCTTTCCCTGCCATTTTCAGGCAGTTGTCCTTCACCTTTGTAGTGTTAATCTCTAAACTAAATATATTTTATATTGTTAATAATTACCATGAATATCAATTAATTATGATTGGCTTGTTTTGTTAACATTTTTTTATTTCTTGATGATTGTTTTGTATTTAATAATTTTGTATATTGTCAAAATAATGGAAATTAAATATGTAGAGATTAAATCTTCCAAAATATTCTGATCAAAATGGCTGTCTCCTGAATAGGAAAAGAAAATGAATGGTAAGAAATCATCCAACTGTCGTCTATCACAGAAAATAACAAGACATTTGACAGACCCATTCAATTTAACAATTATAAAATTTCATGGAAAGATAGTATTGGTACTTAATTATCAAAGCAAACTCATGCTAACCACTTTTGAGTTTGAGTCGTTTGCCAGTGACAGGTCATGCAGGTTGTTTTTATTTACATGTACATGTTCATGTAGCAAAGGCATACCTAGCGCACAGACTTACTGGTGGGACCTATACTAAATAATGAAGCTAGGAGTCAACACTGGTGTCCATGCATGTATACTCTTTGAAATAAATTAAGGGAACAGCAAAAATATGAACAGGGATGAAATCTCAGAGGAATGTACATTTATCTGAAAAACTAGGCCACAATTCCTGACTTGGTACAGACACTTCAAAGGAAATAGTGGGTGGATCCAGATTTTGCAACGCCAAACCTCACTCCAATATGGTTTGTTACTTGTTAGTAACTCAAAACATAACACATAAGCACAGTCGACGAGCTATTACTTAACATGTTAGACACAATTTCTAAAGTTATGTTAACTGCTTTGGATAGACAGATAACCAATAATTGTACCTATTGAAGCTGTGAAACTGTGCAATAGGTTTTTTGTGAGGCCAAACAAAAAAGTATGTGTGTTTACTGTCACATGCTGAAAAAAATTAGGGTCGGTAGGTAGGAAATTATTTTTATTTTTAAATCTTGTTTTACCTTGAGTCTATGGGAGCAACATTGTGACTTAAACAGTGCTTAGTGGAAAATCTTCATAAAAACTTTAGGGTAGGGGGTAAAAAGTAGGGACGGTCGGGTGACAGTAAACTCACCTACATGTACTTTTTTTTTTTGCCTGATTTATATATTTTTTTCTGATTTAATGCTCTTTCAATATTGTCAGGTTGTCACTTGTGGTGACTGATAAATCAACATGCTTCAAATTTAAATTGAATAAAACTGTTTATGAAATTATCTAGGTTTTGTTAAATCTACCAGTAATGTATATTCTTTAATAAGAAATTACTATATAAATACCATAATTTAAGTAAAACAAATAATATATTTAACATTTATAAAACCCACATCATACACAACTGACTGACTCTCTCATTCATAGCATTTTGCATAACTTTGTTTTTGTATATGTGCTCCAATTACTTAGAAACAATGTTCTATGCTTTTTAGCTCACCTGACCCAAAGGGTCATGTGAGCTATTGCCATCACTTTGCGTCCGTCGTCCGTTAGCTTTTTTCAAACATCTTCTTCTCTGAAACTGCCTGGCCAAATGCAGTCAAACTTTATATGGTTGTTCCTTAGGGTATTGTGCAAAAAGTTTGCGTTGGGATTTTTGATATGTCAAAAAACATGGCCGCTGTTACTAAAAATAGAAGAGGGGGGTCAAATACAGTTTTTTGCAAATAACTCAAAAACGGTGACAGATATCAAAATTCTGGCATAGGGTAAAAGTGATCAGAATCTCAAGATCTACCTGCCCTGAAATTTTCAAGAAGATCCAAAAACCGATGTAGGAGTTATTGCCCTTTTTTTCTGGATTTTTTCAAAATTTTGCACTTATTTAGCCCTATATCTTAAAAACTATACAAGATATTTTAAAAATTCAAATTGCATACGATTAAGCACATTAAGATCTACATTTCATGTAATTAGGTCAAAGCTGTGAAACCATTTTTTTTAGGAGTTATGGCCCTTAAAGCGTCAAAATTTATTTTTCATTACTTTTTCCCTGAATTTCAAAGATTAACTTGTCTGACACCATACATCCAACTTCAACCAAACTTGGCACAGTTGTTTAATAGCATAAATGCTACAAGGGTATCGTTCAGATTTTTGATTTGTCAAAAAATATGGCCGCCATGGCTATAAATAGAACATAGGGGTAAATTGCAGTTTTTTGCTAATAACTCAAAAATGGTTACAGATATCAAAATTCTGTTTGGAGACAAAAGTGATCAGCATCTGAAGATCTACCTGCTCTGAAAGTTTCAAGAAGATCCAACAACCGATGTAGGAGTTATTGCCCTTTTTCTGGATTTTTTCAAAATTTTTTCACTTATTTAGCCATATATCTTGAAAACTATACAAGATATTTCAAAAATTTAAGCACATCAAGATCTACATTTCATGTATTCAGGTCAAAGCTGTAGGACCATTTCTATTAGGAGTTGATGTCCTTAAAACAACAAAATTTACCATTTTTCATTACTTTTCCCTGAATTTCAAAGATTAACTTGTCTGACACCGTAAGACCAACTTCATCTTAACATGGCACACTTGTTGAATAGCTTATATGCTACAACTCTATCGTTCATATTTTTGTTTCGTAAAAAAACATGGCTGCCATGGCTAAAATAGATCATAGGGCGTAAATTTCATTTTTTATACGACTGCAAAAAATTTGCGGACGTATAATGGTATGATGCTGTCGTCGTCGTCATTGTCGTGGTCGTCGTCTGGGGACATTTGGTTTCCGTGCGATAACTTGAGTAAATATTGACCAATTGTTATGAAATTTTTATATGATGTTTGTAACCACTAGAGGAAGGTTCCTATCGTATTTGGGGTTGGTGGCCCCATACCGTTTCAGAAAAAAGGGCCAAAAGGGGCTAATACGGGTGTATTGACAAAACTGTTGTAGAATGTTTATTATTCATTTGATTTTGAAAATTCTTTTTTTATTGAATTCCTTATTAAATTCTGTCAACAAAATGTCTAAATGGTTTTGATGTATATTGAACCGTTACATTGCTACAGGGGGCCAAAGACGGGCCACACCCAAAAAATCAACTTTTTTATTTGTGGTCCGATTTTCAAAATCTTTTTTTCATTGGAATCCTTATGAAAATCCCTGCCTGCGCTTTTCAATCAGATTTGAAATATCTCTTACTGTTTTTTGAGATATAAGGGGTCGAAGGGGCAAAAAACGCCATTTTTATACGACCGCAAAATTTTTGCGATCGTATTATGTTATGGCGATGTCGTTGTCGTCGTCGTCGTTGTCGTCGTCGTCGTCGTCGTCGTCGTTGTCGTCTGTAGACACTTTGGTTTCCGTGCGATAACTTTAGTTGTAGAAAACCAATTGTTATAAAATTTTGATATGATGTTTATAACCACTAAAGGAAGGTTGGTATTGCATTTGGGGTTTCTGGCCCCTACCGTTCAAGAAAAAAGGGCCAAAAGGGGCAAAATTGTGTATATTGACAAAACGTCTGTAGAATGTTTAATTTTCATCCAATTTTGATCATTCTTTTTTTATTGTATTCCTCAATAAATTCTGTCAACAAAATGTATCAACGGCTTTGATGTATCTTGTACCGTTACATTGCTAATGGGGGTCAAAAAGGGGCCACACCCAAAAAATTGACTTTTTTATTTGTGGTCCGATTTTCAAAATCTTTTTTTCATTGGAATCCTTGTGAAAATCCCTGCCTGCATTTTCCAATCAGATTTGCAATATCTTATACCGTTTTCGAGAAATTAGGGGTCAAAGGGGCCAAAAACGCCATTTTTTAAAGTTTGTCATTTAAACCAAAAATTAAGTTGTAGTGGTCCTGCCAATTGTTATGAAGTTTTAATATGATGATTATATCCACTAAAGGAATGATGGTTTTGTATTTGGGATTTGTGGCCCCTTCTTATTTAGAAAAAAAGGGCCAAAAAGGGCTAAAACGGGTGTATTGACAAACCTGTTGTAGAATGTTTATCATTCATTCGATTTTGAAAATTCTTTTTTTATTGAATTCATCATTGAATTCTATCTACCAAATGTGTCAATGATTTTGATATGTATTTCACCATTAAATTGCTACAGGGGCGCTAAAGACAGGCCGTGCCCTTAAAATCAACTTTTTTATTTGTGGTCCGATTTTCAAAATCTTTTTTTCATTGGATTCCTTGTGAATATTTCTGCCTTATTCTTTAATCGGATTTGCAATATTTTTACCGTTTTTGAGAAATTAGGGGTCAAAGGGCCAAAATTGTAAATTAATACATGTATAGATAAATAAGGCTTTTGTACTAGATGTTGATGTAAATATAAATGTGTCAAAAATGCATTCTTAAGTCCACCACAGGATGCATGTGTCAAAAAGCTTTGTAAGTCCACCATGGGCTTCATGTGACCAAAGCAATGGACTATCCATACTGGGCCTCCAACGTACAGGGTTCAACTTGTTGCGGTCGTATCATGCTGCGCTCGGCGTAGCTTTTTATTAAAAGTTGGTCAAGGCAAATGGTTTTACACAAGTAATTTAGCTGTAGTGGGCCAGCCAATTGTTATGAAGTTTAAATATGATGATTATATACACTGAAGGAAGCTTTTTATTGCATTTTGTGGTCCTAAACTTTTTTTTTAAAAAGGGCCAAAAGGGGCTTAATCGTGTCAAAATGTCAATGAATATAGAAATATTTTTTTTTCTATTAAATGTTATTGTAAATATATATGTGTCAAATATGCATTTTAAAGTCCACCATAGGTTGCATGTTTAAAAAAGCTTGGTAAGTCCACCATGGGCTGCATGTGACCAAAGCAATAGACTATCCATATTGGGCCTCCAATGCACAGGGTTCAACTTGTTGCGGTCGTATCATGCTGCGCTCGGCGTAGCTTTTTATTTGCTTATAACTCTAAAATGATTTCAGATATCAAAATTGTGCAAGAATCAAAAGTGATCAGCATATTACATGTAAGTACCTGTCCCGAAATTTCGGAAAAGATCTGACTGCTGATGTGGGAGTTATTGCCCTTTTTCTGATTTTTTTCTAAATTTTGCACTTATTAAGCCCAATAACTTGAAAACTAACCAAGTTATTTCAGAAATTTAATTCGCATATGGTTAAGCACAATAATATCTACAAAACATATGTATCTGTGTAGTTCAGGTGAGCGATTCAGGCTCCTGGGAGCCTCTTGTTATAGATCTATGTTTGTTATTGATTAATATGATTTAATATGTGCCTTATAATTAGGAAATAAAGATTTGAATTTGTATTAAAATTCATACAAACTGTCATTACAAACCTCAAAATAAGTTTTGCAAGTGTAATGTACAAATGAAATTTGAAACCTTTGAGCTATTTTTTTTTATTCTAATTTTAGGATAGAGGGAGAGGTTAAATCAAGTCAGCCATGTCTGCAGTGGCAATTTTGTCCTGTCAGCCGAATTCACATCCATTCCAGGAGCGGCACATTTCTCTCCATGAGCCTATAAAGATAGGCAGATCTGTCGCAAGAGCAAGACCAGCAGCTAACAATGGCATTTTTGACTGTAAAGTTCTATCAAGAAATCATGCCATGTTGTGGTATGAAAATGGCACAGTAAGTTCATAACTATATTACAATGTTTACTATACATGTCTTATACTTTTTTATACATGTACCCTGGCATGCATTCACTCTTTTTGTGTGTCAATGTATCTCAAATGTGTCCTAATTATAACTAAATGGATATCTATTTTTTTTAACTGTACAGAAAAAAATTTAAATGCTATATACATGTATAGTAATAATTCAAGTGTACAGTACCTGTACATGATTAAAAAAAAATCTCATAATTGTGAAAAGTACCCCATTCTGGACATAGTACATTTAACTTCAGTAATTATAAGACAAGACAAAGATTCCAGTCTAAGGATGGTAATAGAAGAAAATGAGATGTGGAATAAGTGTACACAACACAACCTACAATATAAACAACAATTTAAAAAATCCACAATGGAAAACAGCCAGCAGCCTTCAATGTGACCATTGGTCGCTGCTCTCTGTTTTTCCATTGGCTCTGTCAGGATTGAAAATAAGTAAGCCAGTACTTACAGATTAACATTTGAAGTATGTTGTCAAAGTTCCCTCCTAGTTATAATTAAAAGTCAAATGAGTACCAATGCTGTTACATTGTAAGTCAAAAAAAAAACCAAGACAAAATCAGAAGACATTAAAAACATCACAAAAAGAAAATGCACAACATCTAAAAAACACATACAATGACAACTCAAGTCAAAATGACAATGAACTCAGGTGTTTCGGAAGGGTAAACAGTTCCTGTTTGCTATAAGCACACCTGGTAGACCTCACCTGGAGGAGTTCATGAGAGGCGAACAAAACTTACCAAGATTCACTTATAGTTGGTTTGATAAGGCATATGCCGGATATGTTTTGTCTGGTAAAGTGAAAAGTAAACAAGTTTGGATTCTGTTTTGTATTGGGTTTTCTAATTTGTGATTTAAATTATTGGGTTGAAAGAGAAATATTTATCAAAACCATTTTTAGGTGAACTCACGTTACCAGGGGGGATATCACAGTTGTTGCATTGCTAACAATCAATTTAGTGTGGCTCAATATAAACACTATGACAAACCAACCTCTGTACTCATCTGAGAGATCCTGTTTGTTTATGATCTTAAACAAACCAACCTCTGTACTCATATGAGAGATCCCGTTTGTTTATGATCTCATACAAACCAACCTCTGTACTCATCTGAGAGATCCTGTTTGTTCATGATCTCATACAAACCAACCTCTGTACTCATATGAGAGATCCCGTTTGTTCATGATCTCATACAAACCAACCTCTGTACTCATATGAGAGATCCTGTTTGTTTATGATCTCATACAAACCAACCTCTGTAATCATATGAGAGATCCTGTTTGTTTATGATCTCATACAAACCAACCTCTGTACTCATATGAGAGATCCCGTTTGTTTATGATCTCATACAAACCAACCTCTGTACTCATATGAGAGATCCCGTTTGTTTATGATCTCATACAAACCAACCTCTGTACTCATATGAGAGATCCTGTTTGTTTATGATCTCATACAAACCAACCTCTGTACTCATCTGAGAGATCCTGTTTGTTTATGATCTCATACAAACCAACCTCTGTACTCATCTGAGAGATCCTGTTTGTTTATGATCTCATACAAACCAACCTCTGTACTCATTTGAGAGATCCCGTTTGTTTATGATCTCATACAAACCAACCTCTGTACTCATCTGAGAGATCCTGTTTGTTTATGATCTCATACAAACTAACCTCTGTACTCATCTGAGAGATCCTGTTTGTTTATGATCTCATACAAACCAACCTCTGTACTCATCTGAGAGATCCCGTTTGTTTATGATCTCATACAAACCAACCTCTGTACTCATCTGAGAGATCCTGTTTGTTTATGATCTCATACAAACCAACCTCTGTACTCATCTGAGAGATCCCGTTTGTTTATGATCTCATACCATGCATACAAACCAACCTCTGTACTCATCTGAGAGATCCTGTTTGTTTATGATCTCATACAAACCAACCTCTGTACTCATCTGAGAGATCCTGTTTGTTTATGATCTCATACAAACCAACCTCTGTACTCATCTGAGAGATCCTGTTTGTTTATGATCTCATGATGTCTTTAGACTTTGATACTGTATGTACGATGTTATAGACTTTGATACTGTATTTACTGTGAGCTATAAAATATTTGCAGTACATGTAACTGAGGAAACAAGCAGTATGGAGCATCTTGGTTAAACTTCTTCTTGTTGTATAATTTAAGACTATTCACACACACACTATGAAAATGTTTGCTACATGTACAATGTAAGGAACTTTGTTGTCAATTTGTATTGTAGGAGGGTTTTTTACAGGCATATGAATTTTAAAATTATATTGAATATAACCAGTTGTAATACATGTACATGTATTGATTGTGCATACATTTGCATGTACATTAATGACAGTATTCATACATGACAATTGCCTTGGCTCAGTCTCACTTTCATCTATTTAAAAAAATTTGATTAAAACAACATTACTTCTCATGTTTACACTTTGTTTATAATCATTTTCTTAATTTTTGTAGATTCTAAAACCCAAGGTTTTGAATTTGATCTTCCAATATTTTAATTTAAATGCTACTGATGAGAGGTTACTCCTTGAAATATCGATATATACATGTAGCATATCCAAATTAACCATTCATACCCGCGTTTTGGTATTTGTAATTTTTTAACTCCCTCCATCGTGGTTTTGCACATAGCTATATTTATTCGGATTGCGTTTTGGTTTTATGCATTTTATAAATGTTTTGAAATGGTGGATTTCCTTTGTTTGGTTTCTAGTGCTGTTGATGAGGAATAATTTTCCGAAATGGCCATACAGCTCATAAAAATTAATTGCAGTTCATGTTGGAGTGAACATTATGTGTTGTTGTCTCATGTTCATTTTCTCAAATCCTTTCATAAATTATCTTCTTATACATAAATGTAAATTGACAAAACTGAGAATGTTAACATTTGTCATGATTTTGGTTTATTAGCATTTACATATAGGTTGTACTTTTTAGCTCACCTGGACCGAAGGTCCATGTGAGCTATTACCATCACTTGGCGTCCGTCGTCGTCGTCTGTCGTCGTCGTCGTCTGTCGTCGTCGTCTGTCGTCGTCGTCGTCTGTTAACAATTTTTCAAAAATCTTCTCCTCTGAAACTACCAAACAGAATTTAATGAAACTTGGTATGAATGATCCTTAGGGTGTCCTGCACCAAACTTGTGTTTTGATTTTTAATCCGTTAAAAAACATGGCCGCCGTTACTAAAAATAGACTAGGGGGGTCAGACTACTGTTTTTGGCTTATAAATCAAAAAGTATAAGAGATAGAGGAAATCTGAGGCCACGCTACTGATTCAGCATCAAAAGCTCTACAAAAGTCTCCATTTGGTCAAAGTTGTCAGATGACCCCTTATAGGGGTTACGGCCCCTTAAAGGTGAAAAATAGCATTTTTTCATGTTTTTGGCCTACAGAATGAAAACTATTGCAGATAGAGATTAGCTGTTGCTTGCTTAAATGTTCAGCTCATTTAACTCTACAAAAGTCTCCATAGGGTCGAAGTTGTCAGATGACCCCTTATAGGGGTTACGGCCCCTTAAAGTTGAAAAATAGCCATTTTTCATGTTTTTGGCCTACAGAATGAAAACTATTGCAGATAGAGATTAGCTGTTGCTTGCTTAAATGTTTAGCTCATTTAGCTCTACGAAAGTCTCCATAGGATCGAAGTTGTCAGATAACCCCTTATAGGGGTTACGGCCCCTGAAAAATGGCATTTTTTCATGTTTTTGGCCTACAGAATGAAAACTATTGCACATAGAGATTAGCTGTTGCTTGCTTAAATGTTCAGCTCATTGAGCTCTACAAAATTCTCCATAGGGTCGAAGTTGGCAGATGACCCCTTATAGGGGTTATGGCCCCTGAAAAATAGCGATTTTTCATGTTTTTGGCCTACAGAATGAAAACTATTGCAGATAGAGATTAGCTGTTGCTTGCTTAAATGTTCAGCTCATTTAGCTTTACAAAATTCTCCATAGGGTTGAAGTTGTCAGATGATCCATTATAGGGGTTATGGCCCCTGAAAAATAGCCATTTTTCATGTTTTTGGCCTACAGAATAAAAACTATTGCAGATAGAGATTAGCTGTTGGTTGCTTAAATGTTCAGCTCATTTAGCTCTACAAAAGTCTTCATAGGGTCGAAGTTGTCAGATGACTCCTTATAGGGGTTATGGCCCCTTATAGGTGAAAAATGGTGTTTTTGGCCTATAGAATGAAAACTATTGCAGGTAGAGAAAAGCTGTTGCTTGCTTAAATGTTCAGCTCATTTAGCTCTACAAAAGTATAGGGTCAACATCAAGACCAGGTGAGCGATTCAGGCTCCTGGGAGCCTCTTGTTTTTTTCAATCTCACTTATTTATGCTGTTTTAAGATAAAATAGTAACTTAAGTGCATGGTGGAACAGCAGAATGGTTTTCCTACATAAAATAGAGCAAAACAATTAAGATAAACTAATAAGATTGAATCAATACTTTCTAAATATAGCTTTATGTTATTGATTGTGACAATTCAAGTAATCTTATTTCAACCCTATGTGGTAAATTAGCTGTTGAAAACAATTATTATTGAAAAAAACATGTTTTTATGCCCCATCTACGGAAGAACATGTAGGGAAGCATATAGTGTTCTGGTCCTTTCATTCATCCATCTATCCTGGCATCCCATATAAATATTGTGAGATGGGGCATTAATTTCATTCTTGTTTAAATCGTACAATGTAGTTGTATTTAAAATTTAGTCTTAATGTTTTTGAAAAGCATTATTACTAAATTTGCACTAATTACTTATTAAAAAGCTTTGTGGACAGCAAACACTGCATCCAAATTGCAGTGAGTTGGAAGTTTTCGAATTTAAACAGCTGTACATGTATGTTGCAACCTACATGCACTTATAGAATTCTTATCTAACCATATGATAATTGCATACCAAACTTGTAAGTTGTATTTCACTGCAAGGGACTGTGTGTATAGCTCTAGGTGTTCTGATATCAAGAACATGTATGTTGGGAATAAGAGTCTGTCTTGAGTAAAAGATGAACATGTTACATGTACATGTATGTCAAAGTTTGGACACAGAGAAGAAAAAATGGGAAAAAGTGGAGTTCAGTTTATAAATGCATATTTTATGGTCTGTCTACAAAAATTTTGCCAAAAGTGCCAGAGGTGCAACATATATTAAACTATTAAATGTATAACACTGATATGTAAGATTACGAGCTTTCTAAAATGAGGTGGTCACATTGAAGTCCATCGGCTATTTTTCATTGCAGCACAGACTTATAATTGCTATTGGTTTATGGAAATTGTGTCAAAAACACTTATTCCACATCACATTATTATCTAAATGTACATGCCCATATCAGTACTTTTATTTGGATGCAGAAAAGCATGCATAGTACTAGGTGTTCTCATCCAGGTGTATGAAGTATACAGAATGGTCTGTCATTACATGAGAGGAATGTAAGTTTGTATACTTGTTTATATGTCAGAGGCTTATTGATTTCCTCAAGAATGAGGGAAATTAGTCTTATGACAATGCAGAGTATACTATGTCTAGTAAAAGTCTTCATTTGAGCATCATCTGAGTGGTAAAGAGGAAAATAATGTTCTTGCATCCACATAACTAAGAAGCTAAAACAGTTATGTCTTGTCTTATAGATTGTCTTTTATAATTTAATTTTGAAGTTAACATCAATATGTGTCCTTTGCTTCTCTTGGTAGATTTAGCTATTTTGTTGGCAGTCTAAAAGTGAACTAGAAAAGATATCAAATATATACATATACATGACACAAAATCACATTACAAATATTGAAATAAAATGAAACAAAGCAAAGGATCAGCCCTTTTTGTCCCCCACTGCATCACCAACGGGGACAAAGAAATGCTGGTGTCCGTCCGTTTGTTCGTCCATCCGTCACAATTTTTCCGTAACAGATTTCTCAGCAACTATAAATTAAAGGCTTTGGATATTTGGTATGCAGCTTCAGATAGGGGTCCCATATGGTGGGATAAGTTTTCAGTTCTGTAGCTCATCTACTTCCTGTTTAAAGAACGTATTAAGATTTTCCCACTCAACAGGCGGGGAACCTAGAAACTGTTCTTGTATTGCTGCACTTCATCCAAAAGTCACAGGGAGGCCTTCAATGAAGAGTTGGGGATCTCACCTCACTGCAAGTTTAGGAAGGCATCTAGCATTGGTTCAAGTGGATTTGTTTGCAAAATGTCAATAATGCTATACATGTGTATTGAGAGAGATGTTGCTCATAGGGCAATACAAATACTAATTTCAGCAAAGTTCTAGACAATAAATTTTGCTACACCTGACATCGAGCGTTTCATCTATTCAAGACTCATCAGAAGCACTATTCCCAAAATATTGAATACCCATATACAAGCTACCCTTATCCTGCATGATGTTTAACATTAAAGTCTTTGATAGCATTGGATTAAGCTAATGTACATAGTTATGTACAAAATGTAGTACCAAGATAAAAAGCTTGAGAGCTAATTATATAAACGTATCAAGGTTTCATGGGTCTTCAGTCTGTTAATGAACCACTTTACACTGATATAATTATACATAGAGAAGATTTTATGCTTATGACACACCATCCAAAAATTTTGATTCATCAAGTTATATTTCGTACCTTTAAAAAGTATGCACCAGTTGCTTCATTTAAAAACATAACACAGCTTATATACAAGAAAATAAATACATGAAGCTCTCATCTTCAGACTAAATGAACATTTCTATTTGCAACAATATGAGACAGAAAAAAAAAACTTTTATGAGGATGTTTAAAAATGTTGGGGTCTATTTGGTTATAAATGTTTGACACACTCATCTTCAGGCCGTTTTTTGCACTTGTGCAATGTAAATTGTTTTTATAAGGGACCGACCATTTAACTTGAAGGGGGGCCTTGGTTTTTTCCTAAAAAAATATTCTGAAAATTATTTTTGATGAAAAAAATATTTTGGCAGCTGAGGGTGAGAAAAAAAATATTTCTGCTATAAAAAATAATGCTGATAATGAAAAAAATATTTTGTCGCGACGCCTTCCAAAAATAAATATTTTGTCCTCGTTCTGTGCGGGAAAAAAATTTCTGATCAAAACAAAAAACCAAGGCCCTCCCCTTCAAGTTAAATGTTCCGTCCCTAATGAAATCCCTTTCTCAATATGTGTGCAGTAAATGTTTTCTAAAGCTTTAAATTTTCATGATGGGTTAACTTTTGGTCACTAAGGAAAACCCAATGTGTACTGGTTAGGGTAAGGGTTAGTGTTTAGCTTCTCTTAAATAGGTTTGTCATTTATGGGGAGTTTCATAAACAAAATTCTTTCTTTGAAGATTTGCAAATAATTGGCTTCAATTACATTGTATACCAAAAGGAAAATGAAGACAAATTTATGTATTTGAACCATGATGAGAAGTTGCATCTCAAATTGAGTCCTATACAGTGTAAGAGATCAGAGAATTATCCATTATTAGAATAAATGGTTTACCTCTGTATGTAAGAATTGTGAGTAAAAGTGGGTATATAATTGTTTTTTGGAATTTCTGATGATACTTGGTCTACCAAAACGGGTATATAACAGTAAATTTTGTTATGCTGTATATGCATATTTCAAGGAGTAACCCTTCATCAGCAGCATTTGAATCAAAACATTGGAAAGTCAAAAACCAAAATTATTGAAAGAAAAGTACTCAAAACCTAGACAGTTCAGGAGGGAACTCCAGAACCAAGGATATCAACCATGTGCAGTACAAGGAAAGAAACTGGGTGTTCTTTGTTGTAATGTTCAATGTTGAAATTACATTGATTGTACATGTAATGATCTAAAGGAGTAGGTTTGAAAAGGGGCAAAAATTGCCCTAAATTTCAAATTAGAGACAGCTTCAAAACAATGCTGCTAGAATTGTCATAAGACTCTATACTTTATAAAATGTTATGAATTTTACTTTGGTAAACAACAGAGACCTTCAAAGTTAGTGAACTTCAATAAAAAAGCACAGTTTTTGACATATTTAGCCACTTTTCCGTAAAAAAAGATGAATATAATGTTGGCCGCATATTCTGACACAAATTGTTTAAATTGGTTAAAATGTTCACTCTTAAATAATAAATTAATAAACAAAAATCTATGTTGGTCATAGCATGCAGCCACTTTTGAGTTTGGCAAAATATTGGTGAAAAGGGGTAAAAATCTACAAAAATGAAGATTTTTCTTCTTATTCCCATATTTATGATGTCCAGCACAATTCTATCACTAGAAAACTGTTATATATGTTAAATATTGGTATTCTGTGAGTTATTTTCAAAAAATCTATTTAGAATGTTTGAACATGAAAAATCAGCCCAATTACAGGGCCAATAATAGACCTTTGTGAACATACTCCTTTCTATGATAAAAAGAAATGGATAATAATTTTCCTGTTTGCATGGGTCATCTGATTCCCAACCATATGCAAATTTCATTTACATTTGTACCTATATGCATGACCATGTAAATTTTTGCTTTTTCCATGAAACTGGTACCAACAATTAAATGTGCATTTGCAATATTGATTTAAAAGATTAAAAAAACAGTTCAAAGTTCTGATTCTTCATGCTGTATTATTTATGCTATATTCCTAGCCTTGCTGTTTTACATTAATTAGACCATAAATCTATTATTATTTACGCTAATGAGACCATCTTCACCTTGCTGAGTTCACTAATAACCCTGTAAGATGTTGTTATCTCACTAATCTATCTTCATTATCTGTGATACTGTGCTGTTTTACACTTGCATGTTTTCTTTGGTATCATTACAAAGGCATCTTCTGTCAAAGGTACATTGTACAAGGTGGTTGTTTTCCTATACGTGTACTACTAACCTGGTTAAAAAAATCATACATGACCTGAAAAAGACTGATAGAAATCTGATTTGACTGATTTGAAGACATTTTGGTCAGAAAGATTTACAAGACTGAACAGAATACATGTACAAGTGTAGGTAAATAGCTGCCAGTAACACGACTGTGATTGTCAACTTGCATATAATCCAAAGCTTGAATTTTATTGTCAGTAATAGAAAATAATGAGATGTGGAATACGTGTAAGTATGCGAGACACAGCTCAAATAACAAGCGGTGTTTTAGAAAAACCACAATGGAAAAACACCAGCAGCCTTCAACCAGGTCAGTAGGCGCTGCTCCCCATAATGCAATCAGCCCAAGGTCTAAATACAATGCATATAATTAGGGCCTCGCATCAAGATGTGGATGCCCCATAGTTTTCACTTTGTCTGTCTGTCCGTCCGTCTGTCCGTCTGTCAACAAATCTTTTGAACACTAAAACTCAAAAACTATTAACGAAACAGTTCTGAAATTTTGTACAGCTGCTAAGTAGCATGTCATGATTTGCATATCAAAATTTCGTGCAAATCTGTTTATTTTTTTTTGGAAAAAACTTCATTTTTATCGAAAATCACAGATTTTAAGAATTTGATTTTGTGAACACTAAAACTCAAAAACTATTAACGAAACAGTTCTGAAATTTTGTACAGCTGCTAAGTAGCATGTCATGATTTGCATATCAAAATTTCGTGCAAATCTGTTTTTTTTTTTTTGGAAAAAACTTTATTTTTTATGGAAAATCACAGACTTTGAGAATTGGAATTTTTTAACAATAGAACTCAATACAGCTCTGAAGTTTCATACACATTCCATGGAGCATGCCTAAGTGGTTATAATCAAAGTTTGTATGATTTTGAAAACACTTAGATTTTTTGCTGGGGGGCCCTTTCTGACTATGTCAGTACAATGTATTCTAGTTCAAAGTACAAAAAGAACTTAAAAAAATGATGTATCTGAATTAAGATTTTTATGTAACCATACACAAAACAAATAAAATGTACTAGAATTTTATTCAATAGATTGTGTGTCTCAAAGACAATCTTGTCTGTTTGATTTGCCTTCTAAAAGAATTCTGCTTTTAAGATCATTGTTTTTACTTGGAAGTTGTTCATTGTCATGTTTGCTTTGCTCTATCATCATGTTACTATAAAAGTACATTTTATGTAGCTGATCCATGAAATCCCCCATGAACTTGATCCTTGGCATCAGTTTGATATGGAAAGGGTTATGGACTTAGTAATTACTAAATAGCCTTCTGTTGCAGAAAATGACCATATACATATTGATTTCTGATCCCCATGATATGGACAATGATCAGAAAATTGGTTATAAAGAAGCAAGTGGATGAACCTAGCTTGTCTGTTTTACAGTCCAATACTATAAGTGGTCTGTGCTATGAGTTGTCATTCAGTGATATATGAGATGAAAGATGTGTCTTTCTGAACATGTTTTTCAAAAGACATTTCTTTTAAACTTGTATTCAAAGCTTTCAAGGTTGTCTTGAATCATACATGTACATGTATTATTTCTTTACATATAAATTTCTTCATTAACCCCTCCTAGGGCACTTGCTTTCAATACAGTATTGAAATTTAAAAATTTTAAAAATCTTTGTCAGACATGTGTTAACACAAATAAAACAAGGACACATGTTTTACATTTATAAAACTTAATTTTGAGGTCAAGTTCATATTCAAATACTCTTGCATACATGACATAAGGGTATTACATGAAGGTACACACACAGCAATTTATATCAAGATATCCAGCAAAGTGCAATGAATTTGAACATATACCTTTTCTTATCCTTGAAATTCCTAGCAATTTGACAAGTTACAAGGTATTCTGTCTTGTATTATTCTGTAGATTCAAATGTCATGATTTAGACATGTATGTATCAAAACTTGTTTCAAAATTGTACTTTAGAAACAACATTCATTAAAGCGGGAACTGGGTAACATATCTAGAACTACCACTGTTTAGTACCGGTATTTGAAATTAACCATCAGTTGACTACCATTCATACTTGACGTCATTCAGGGGTAATTTTAGAGGATCAGAAGCCTTAGATAATGCTTGATGACTAGATAGTTGGGTGCATATTCCAACATATGGTTGATGCAACTTTATGATAAATCTATTTAGAGTCAAAGTTTATCAACAAATGCAAGAATTTTTGTAATGATCTATAAAAAAAATGTAAAGCTTTGCTAAACAGAATTATTATTAGTTTTGCAATAAATCTCTTATTGCCAGTGCATACTTTTTTTTTCAAAATGGGAAATTTGTATAACTATGATTATGGAAGTTCTTCTCAGGTTTGTCTGTTGTTGGAATCATATTTTTTTTTCAATTTTTATTACAGTATATTTTTAGGGATTTTTTTGGGTCAAATCAAGAGTAATATGTGTAAGGAAGGGTTAGAGACACACAAAGTTTAGAATTTTATGTAATTGAATTGACCACTTGTCAGTCCTATCAGGCTTAACTTTCATGTACAAATATAAGTTTAAAAAGTTTAAAAAGTTAAATACTAAATGGAAAATACCCTTTGGCAACTAGCATTTTTTTATAAGGATGTTTCAATGTTGTTCTATGCCTACCGTATTTATATATTTATGCTAAGATGAAAAAAAGTTTTAAGAAATGTCAACAAGTAGACAGCACTTCCTGCTAGTAACAAGCTGCTGTTGGACTTGTTTCAAAACTAAAATCTCCAAAATAATCACTCTGCACCTTAAGCTAGAATTGATGGATATAAAATGAAAGTCTGGCTGATTTTGTGAAGTTCAATTCTCTTGAAAGATTGATTTAACCTTTGTTTTCTTGTGTCTAATTAAGATTCTGGCAATGAAATCGGCTAATGCTTTAGCCTGGTGCATCATTTCAAGTTGTTTATTTTCAGAAACCTAATTCTCCAGAGATGTGCACGTATAAATTTATAAAGTATTCTTCAGTTGTTAGAGTAATTTTATGATAAGGATACTAAAATTAAATTATTTATGAAATTATGTCCTATTTTAGATCAGCATTATATATCGTATTAAATACATGTACTTTGTTGCAAGATTACAGTTTGTACATAATCGGAAACCCCCAGCTGGTTTCGTTCTTAGTAAATGTAGGGTATTTGAGAACAAAATTGTCTGTAGACTTCCAATGATAACCTATTGGTGTCGTTTGATATTAATCTACTTAAAGAATGATGCTGCAAGTACAAGTACATTTAGTAGTAGGTGCTAGAATGCTACACCTACTTAAAAACTTGCATGAAGAATTACCAGGTGTTTGAGAACCAAAAATCAAATCAAACTGACTTAAAAAAAATATAGACAAAACTTCATCTAGATTCTTGTTCCCATTGACAAATGCTATTTAATTCGTTTTGCCAAAAAAGTCCTAGGTGTTTTGTGCACCGACTACAAAAGAATAGGGGCAATTAGTGTAACGTTTGGGTATATTTGTGTAATCTTTCTAATTTGCAAATATTTTGTTTCAGTTCTACCTCCAAGATACCAAAAGCAGCAATGGGACCTTTATTAACAATCAGCGCCTCTGTAAAGGGGGAGAGGAAAGCGCTCCACGAGAGGTGTACTCTGGGGACCACATACAATTCGGTGTTGATGTCATGGAAAATAACAGAAGAGGTGAAAAAAGTGAGTTGATACAATGAAACCTGTTTAAACCAAACCCTAATTTAGTCAGTATAGACAGGTTTTTGGTTTATTCAAGAGTTACAATCTAGCCTAGTTTCACTGAATACAGGTAAAATAAGGAACCAAAAAATATAAATAGTTATTGAATGTGAATATTCCAACACGACAAAGTCGATTTATGATAAAATGTACAGTTAGTGATTTTCAAGACCAACAAATTTTGTCAACTCTACAATAAAAATATTAAGGGTGTCTTTCAAGGATTACAAAGACTTTAAAAGTACAAGTTTTTAAAACAGCATTGAACATGGGCAGGAAAAAAATCCACTATAAACTGTATTTATTTGGCATCATAAACCCATATGTAAATTTCTTAGCTTGAAGTATCTCAGATAATGATGAGAAAACACCAATAAATTCTCCCACTCAGTAAATTTCATAGCTTTAATGACCTATTATTTCTGATTTTTACAACAATGCCCATAGGTAAAACTATTTATAATACATTTAAAGTATTTTAGACCATGTATACATGTAAAAACATCTGGAACAATAAAATTGAATTGAAATAAAGGCGGTTGAGTTTTTGAGGTACAGAATGTATACCTGTACTTAAAATTTACCTGTTCAAGGGATTCTCAAACTGTTGTGAAAAAAAGAAACAGAGTACCAATAGGTCATTTGAATGTCATAACTCTGAAAAGGCCTAGACAAAATTAGTGAAGCAGAGTGGCATTAAGCATCGGTACATCTAGGTAAAAAAAATCTAGGTATTAAAATGGTGAATGTCGGGTGGTGGTGGGTGGCGGGGAAGAAATTTTCGTAATAGTTTTCTGGGCAACTAGTAATCACAGCCACTTGATATTTGGTATACAGCATCAGAGTGGGGTTCCATAAAATGGGAATTGATTTCAGGTCTGTCGCTCACCTACTTCCTGTTCAATGAAATCTGGCCATTTTTGACTTTGACAGATTTTTTATGATTTTCTCATCCTTTGTTGTACGAAAAATTAAATTGTTTCATAAAAAATAAGCTTCTCATGCTGTAAGGGGTACATAAATATGTGATCCATTTTCGTCAACAAGACAAGATCTTAGCAACATTCTTATTACACTACCAATGCAAATATCATGATCATGCATAATGTTTATATTGACAAAGTCACACTTGTTCTGCTTAGAATTGGGAAAAAACCTTGCATTACATAACCTACATTTATTTTTATGCACAGAATAAATGATGTCTTTGTCAGCCCTTGTCTATTTAGCAATCAGTTATAATTGCAAGGGATTATATAATATTTTGAAAGTGCATATACATGTATGTTACTGAAAAAATGACAATTT